>CM064518.1:28194891-28299785 GCA_032716605.1 Paralithodes platypus | reverse complement strand
CATTCAAAGTTTTGGATTTGGGATTCAAGGAGAGAGAGAGAGAGAGAGAGAGAGAGAGAGAGAGAGAGAGAGAGAGAGATTGAATAAAGTAAGACAAAATAAAGATCGAGAAGCGGAAAGCAAATAATGACGACGGAATGCAAAATTAATATACTAAATCAATTCACTAAACATGTGTTGGACTGTGTGTTGAATATTGTGTAATGGGGTGGAAAGAATGGTCTTTTAGTAACGTCAACATATTATTTGAGAAAGCGAGAGAAAAAATGGTGTAGACATTTCGAGGTAAAATAAGTATATACTATACTGTATATATATATATATATATATATATATATATATATATATATATATATATATATATCGGGAACTAGAGGAAATACTCAAGCGACATATACAGTACATATGGAAAATGTATCAGACAGTTTATTTAATTAATGAAATGGATGGAAACGACGCACAGAGAAAGAATATTAAATATACAATATGTTGTGTAGGTCTCAAATATACAATATGTTGTGTAGGTCTCAAATATACAATATGTTGTGTAGGTCTCAAATATACAATATGTTGTGTAGGTCTCAAATATACAATATGTTGTGTAGGTCTCAAATATACAATATGTTGTGTAGGTCTCAAAATATACATATGTTGTGTAGGTCTCAAATATACAATATGTTGTGTAGGTCTCAAATATACAATATGTTGTGTAGGTCTCAAATATACAATATGTTGTGTAGGTCTCAAATATACAATATGTGTGTAGGTCTCAAATATACATATGTTGTGTAGGTCTTAAATATACAATATGTTGTGTAGGTCTCAAATATACAATATGTTGTGTAGGTCTCAAATATACAATATGTTGTGTAGGTCTCAAATGAGTACTTTCGAAAATACAATGAAAACCCTGGAAAATAAAGTAACAATGTTCGTGGGTAATTTGCAATGAAAGGGAGTTTTAGCGGAATTTGCAGGTATAATTCCGTGTTTCTGTAACATTTATCCCTATTTTGATTTAACATAACACAACCCTTTGCATCATTTATCAAGGTTCTGTCATGCTCGATGTAGTTTTGACAACATAGCTTTTGTGTTCAATGTTCATAGTATGCCTCATGGCTATTCATTTTAATTACTTCTGAATATAATTTTGTCTGCATGGTCTTCAGCCACAACCTTCCCCTAAATATTGGGGCTTGTAGTGAAGAGTAAATAAATAATAAGTAAAACTAAATTCGGAACCAGAGTGATACATAAATTATATAATTAATTATGTAAATATATCCAGGAACAGAATTAGACAAGAAATAAAATAGAAATAAATTGAAAACTAAGCAAACATGAAGCAGGCTATATATGGAGAACAGGTATAAAACAGAAAATGTAATACGTTTAAGTAAGTTTAAAACAAATCTACGTGTTGATGCAGTTTTCTTCAACTTAATCAGATTGGAACTCTTTATCTTCAGTGAACGGAATAAGTTGAGATCAAACAGCTTAAAAAATTGCATTGTGAAATAAAATATGGGCTTAAATAAAGTACAAATGGGGCAATTATAGTATCGCTAGTAACGTTCCCTTCAAAGGAATATTGGTCGTCATAAACCCATCTAACATAAGGATATAAAGGTATAATGCAGCTGGGTCTAAGGACATGATTAGTTTAATATCCAGAATTCTAAAATGGATATTAATCTTAATCTTTAACTGTGTTGATGGTGTAATGGATTAGATGCTTATATGTTCTGGGTGTGGTGTCCCAAGTTCGAATCCCAGGAGGATCATATGCTTTCATTAGTTTATTCTAGCGCATTGGGATTTGTAATGGAGGATTAATGCTCAGAGCGGGGTGTTCCTTAATACACAGTAATCAAGGGTGAATCAATGTCAGTATGCCCAAAATGATATAGCCGAGAAGAGATACACAAACCAAGTTAAAGGGCGCGAAATATAGATGATGAAAACAATACGAAAGAGAAATTAAACGATTAACAGAAAGAGAGGAACGAGCCAAAAGGAGAAAAACAAACGAAGGGCAAATATAACAACAATTATGGAGATGGGAGTGATGAAAAAGGAAAAGGAATAGGAATAGAAAGGGAACTAAAAGAGAACATTAGTAAGTGAACAGGAATAAACGAAAGATGAAATTAAATGGGAAAATATGAACGAAATGTAAGATATCAGAATAAAAGAAATTAATGGAAAGGAATGAAAAATATAAGTGTAGATTTGGAAAAAAATATATTACCAAAATACAACAAACGGCAGAAACCCACGAACAAATAACTAGTTAAAAAAATCAAAAATACAACCACCTAAAATCTCGTGAACCAATGAAATAACGAAATTTATAAATAAATAAATAAATAAATAAATAGAAAACATAGAGAAAGGGAATGAACAACAACAAAATACACAAGTTAATGGACACAATATCCATAGTATAGAGCAAAAACACAAGCTGATATATATGCAACTAAGCAAGACAAACCAAACTCGTAAAACAGGAGAGAGAGCGAGAGCAAGAGCGAGCAGTAGAGCGGGGCGGTCAGTCGTAGAAAATGTACTCAGCGGTGACGACAAAAAATACGGGGGACACTTGCTCAAATTTTTAGTCCCAGAAGTTTAGTTAGTTCGGTGATGAGGGGGAGGGGAGGAGGGGAAGGAAGAGGAGGGGAAGGAGAAGTGGTGGGGGTAGGAGGAGAGAGCGAGAGGTGGTAGGAGGAGAGAGAGAGAGAGGTGGTAGAGGAGGAGGAAGACAAACAAGAAGAATCAAAATTTAAAAGTAATTATGTAAGACAAAATAATGGAATAAACATGAAATGTAAAAAAGATAAATGGAAGGCACTAAATATAACTAAACATATATGACGGAAGGATAAGTAATGACAGAATAAAATGGGATAAATATATGAAGGGGAAACAGGAGAGAACAAAGTATTAGTAGATATTGAAGCAGACATTACGACTATGGTTATGTTGATGCCCCCGCACAACATGCTGCTCAAGAACTTTGTATTCCTCTTCCTTCTCTTGTATCCCTCTTCCTTCTCTTTTTGTCCCTCTTCCTTCTCTTGTATCCCTCTTCCTTCTCTTTTTGTCCCTCTTCCTTCTTTGTATCCCTCTTCCTTCTCTTGTATCCCTCTTCCTTCTCTTTTTGTCCCTCTTGCTTCTCTTTTTGTCCCTCTTCCTTCTCTTTTTGTCCCTCTTCCTTCTCTTTTTGTCCCTCTTTCTTCTCTTTTTATGCCTCTTCCTTCTCTTTTTGTCCCTCTTCCTTCTCAGTTATGCCTCTTCCTTCTCTTTTTATGTCTCTTCCTTCTCTTTTTATTATCCCTATTCCTTCTCTTTTATCCCTCTTCCTTCTCTTTTTTATGCCTCTTCCTTCTCTTTTTTAAATGCCTCTTCCTTCTCTTTTTATGACTTCCTTCTCTTTTTATCCCTCTTCCTTCTCTTTTTATGCCTCTTCCTTCTCTTTTTATGACTTCCTTCTCTTTTTGTTCCTCTTCCTTCTCTTTTTGTGTCCCCTCTTCCTTTCTCTTATTTGGTCCCTCTTCCTTCTCTTTTTATCCCTCTTCCTTCTCTTTTTATCCCTCTCCCTTCTCTTTGTATCCCTCTTCCTTCTCTTTTCATCCCTCTTCCTTCTCTTTTTATGCCTCTTCCTTCTCTTTTTATCCCTCTTCCTTCTCTTTTTATCCCTCTTCCTTCTCTTTGTGTCCCTCTTCCTTCTCTTTTTATCCCTCTCCCTTCTCTTTTTGTCCCTCTTCCTTCTCTTTTTATCCCTCTTCCTTCTCTTTTTATCACTCTTCCTTCTATTTTTATCCCTCTTCCTTCTCTTGTTGTCCCTCTTCCTTCTCTTTTTATCCCTCTTCCTTCTCTTTTTATCCCTCTTCCTTCTCTTGTTGTCCCTCTTCCTTCTCTTTTTATCCCTCTTCCTTCTCTTTTTGTCCCTCTTCCTTCTCTTTTTATCCCTCTCCCTTCTCTTTTTATCCCTCTTCCTTCTCTTTTTATGCCTCTTCCTTCTCTTTTTATCCCTCTTCATTCTCTTTTTGTCCCTCTTCCTTCTCTTTGTATCCCTCTTCCTTCTCTTTTTATCCCTCTTCCTTCTCTCTTCCTTCTCTTTGTGTCCCTCTTCCTTCTCTTTTTGTCCCTCTTCCTTCTCTTTTTATTCCTCTTCCTTCTCTTTTAGGTCGAAGAGTTCTGCGACAGAGTCCCAAATCAACGAAAAAGATTTTGCATCCCAGGAGCTGGACTGGACGACATTGTGGAAGCCTTCGAAGATACCACAAAGGATGCAAATGAAAATACCCTTTTTGTGATCCATGCTGGTTCAAATGACGTCATGCGCACCAGATCCGAAGAGTTGATGGAGAAATATCGCAAGATGATCCAGCACTACAAAAACAAGTCAAGGAATATCATCATCTCAGGCATTCTCCCCAAGATCGACGCACCTGACAAATTCTAACGACAAGGCTTTTCAGCACAAATAGCCGACTAAAACATTTGTGTCTGAGGGAAGAAGTTGAATTCATCAACCTCTGGGACAACTTCTACAACCAGCCTACTCTGTTCCGCAAGGATGGCACTCATCTAAACCCTGTGGGTTCAGCACGCATGGGTCGTCTCCTACACGAAGCAGTCCGCAGCCATGGATCAAAAAAACGCCATCCGAGAAGAAGCAGCAGTGACATAAATCATCCAACGCCAAGAAAAAAACAGAGGCAACCGAGGACCACCAGCGATAAGGACGGAAGACAGCGAGGACCGAGGACAGCCATGAACATAAATGTAGATCCGACAAGAACCAAAAATATTATTAAAGAGCGTTCCGTGAGTTCTAAAATAACAAATTTAAAGGTTTTCTATGCAAAACGCTCGTAGCATACGCAATAAATTTTCAGATTTAGAGGAGCTAGTGTTTACAGAAAATTATGATGTGATTGGCATAACAGAATCTTGGCTCAATACAGAAGATAGAGACTTTTTAGCAGAGTATTCACTTCCCGGTTATGTAATGTTTGAGAAAAGCCGAATAAATCGAAATGGAGGTGGCGTTTTACTTTATATCAAAGAAAGTCTTAACCCTACCCTCTTGTCAAAACCTCAAATTGTGAACGTCGACGCATCTTTTGTGCTAATAAAGAATAATAAAGGTACCAAAATAATACTTGCATTAATATACAGACCTCCAGCTCAATCAGTGCAACTGACCGAGATATTTACGAACAAATTGCAGATGTAAGTAACTCACAAGATACCGTAATTTTTGGTGACTTTAATTTACCTGTGACCAAGTGGGGCGATACTCTTACTTCACACTCCGGACATGACTTGTATACGAACTTGCAAGAGAGTTCGCTTTATCAATTTGTTGGAACGCCGACCCGTGGTAATAACGTTCTTGACATTGTACTTGCAACAAAAGAAGAATTAATAGAGAATTTGAATGTTGGTGATGAATTCAGTAACAGCGACCATCGTACGATAACTTTCACTTTAAAGTTTACTAGTAACGAACCAAATAGTAGCATCGAAAAAGTCCCTAATTTCAAGAAAGCAAACTTCCATAAACTTAGAGCTATGTTTAAAGAAACTGACTGGAGCTTTTTAATTCACAATAACGACATAAATACATCCTGGAAGTTATTCGAAGCCACTTACCTAAAAGCAGTGCAAGACTGCATACCATCGAAAACTCGGCGTCCAGGCCATAATAATAAGCCCAAATGGTGGAATAAAGATATTTCAAACTGCCTGCTTGCTAAAAAATTTGCTAATGATAGATTAAAATCCTCACAAAATGACGAAGAACGGGTGAAATTTGTAGAGCTACGACGCAAAGCCAAAAAGTTAATTAAGCAAAGTAAAAAGACCTTAGAGTTACATATTGCGAATCAAAGTAAACAAACCCGAAAGAATTCTATAGTTATATCAGAAAGAAAAAAGTCGTACTTCAACTGTTGGACCGTTAGTCGATGAAAATGGAGAATACACCAAAGACGAAGAACAAATGAGTAATGCCCTCAATACCTTCTTTGCATCAGTTTTTACAACAGAAGACCTCAGTGATATCCCTACACCATCGCCGATTCAGATTGATAATTCAGATGTTCTAAGCAATATCACCGTTACAGAGAGAGAAGTATTGAATTGTTTAGATAAACTCAAGGTAAATAAAACGCCAGGACCTGATACAATCTCGCCTAGAGTTCTAAAGGAAGCTAAGGATGAGCTCTCTAAACCACTGACATTACTATTCAATAAATCCTTGCAGTCTGGAACTATGCCCGATCAGTGGAAGCTAGCCAACGTAACACCGATATTCAAAAAAAGCAGCAAATCCCTACCCAGTAACTATCGTCCAATTAGCTTAACCTCAGTTGTATGTAAAATGCTAGAAACGGTCATACGAGACAGACTCGTAAATCACTTAGAGGAAAATAACATACTTAAAGATACTCAACATGGCTTTCGTAAAAAACGTTCCTGTTTAACAAACCTCTTAGACTTCTTCCACGATATCCTCAACCTCTACGATGAGAGTAAAGCTGTAGATTATATATACCTTGATTTTCAAAAGGCCTTTGACAAAGTTCCCCACAAACGTTTACTGCTAAAACTAAAAGCGCATGGAATACAAGACGGTGTGTTGAAATGGATAGAAAATTGGCTCAGCGACAGAAAGCAAAGAGTAGTCATAAACGGTAAGGCATCTAAATGGACCAATGTAAGTAGCGGGGTACCCCAGGGATCGGTACTAGGACCAATTCTCTTTCTAATTTACATCAACGACATAGATGAGGGTCTCACCTGTACAATCTCAAAATTTGCTGACGATACAAAAATTGCAAATAGCGTACTCTCAAAAGAACAAGTTGACGATATGCAACACAATCTAGATAAATTGTCATGTTGGGCCCAAATTTGGCAAATGAGTTTCAATGCGGATAAATGTAAAGTACTACATTTCGGATACCTAAATGAGAAAGCAAACTATTCGATGAATGGCACTCAGCTTAAGAATGTAAACAGAGAAACCGATCTGGGAGTAACAATATCGAGTAACCTAAAACCATCCCCCGCCACAACCTAACAAACAAAATCTACAACACAAACATGCACAACAACACAAAAAGGTGGCTGGCCAACTTCCTAGCAGGCAGATGTGCACACGTATCTTTTGCAGAAATCATCTAAAATCAGAAACTTTCCAAACGGAGTCCCACAATATCCGTCCTATCGCCCGCCCTCTTCAATACTGTACATACCGACACCCATACGCCCAATAAACTTAGCCTCCTATGCAGATGACATAACATCACATGCACCACCATGACCCAAAAAGAGCAACAGATCTCCTTCAACCCTATCTCACACACTACATGGTTGGTGCACTACAAACAGACTTAAATCTAGCCCCAGCCAAATCCACCGCAACCCTGCTCACAAGTTGGACAGGAGAACACGAATACATCCCTCAACTCACCATAAACACACACCCCTAACACATACACACACACCCAAAATCCTAGGAGTAACATATGATACTCATATGACATTCAAACAGCACACCACAAACATTAAAAAGAAACTGACACCCAGACTTAACGCCCTCAGGTCACTTGCTCACACAAAATTTGGACACAACAAAGAAACTACCACCACAGTATATAAACAATACATAAGATCAGTGATGGAATACGCAAGCCCAGCCTGGGCTTCTAACCTAGCTGAAACACATCATAAGACCTTACAGACTATTCAAAACAAAGCCCTGAAGATCATTACAGCTGCACAGCTACTTCACCCACAGATCACCTACATCAAGAAACCAAAATTCTCAAAGTCAAAGACCATCTGGACATGAGAGGCACTCAATTCCTGGCAGCAGCCTCCACGAACCAAGACCACCCACTAAACTACATGGCAACACACCCACAGACACCAAGAAATATCAAAACAACACCCAGCACACGGTATCACACACAATTATTGTCCTCTCTTCCCTCCCTGCCCACCCAGAACCAACTTCCAGAAGCACATCCATACTCATATCTCTCACCGATCCATCCACTCACTCACAGACAACACGCAGCTGCATGCACGACCTCCCGAAATCCATCCTTCCGAATCCTCCCTTCCTCGCGAGGACAGAGTCCACCTGGCCAGGCTGAGATGCGGACACCATCCAGCTCTCCTGAGCTATCAGAAGAGACTGGATGACTCCGTTGTCGACGCCTGCCCGGGATGTAAACACAGCACCCCATACCATTAAACACATCATAGAAGACTGCATTTCACACAACCACTTACGCCAACAACACAATCTACACTCAATGAGAGCTCTGTGGGAAAGCCCGATCGTGGCCATGGCCTTTCTCAGGGACTCGGGGCTGTTCGGCCAGGCAGCTTAGGGAACAAACAACACAACAACAACAACCTAAACCGAGTCAACAATGTTCAGAAGTTGTTAAGAAGGCAAACAAAATAATTGGCTTTATAGCAGGTCATTTGAGCATAAATCCAAAGAAGTTATCCTAACCCTTTACAATTCCTTAGTCCCGCCCTCTTCTGGAATACTGCGTTCAATCCTGGTGCCCTTATTACCAAAAAGATATAAACAAGCTAGAACGAGTTCAACGTAGAGTTACCAAAATGATACCTAGCCTAAGAGAACAAACCATACGAAGAGCGTCTTAAGAATTAAATCTATTTCCTTTAACCCAGCGTAGATTAAGAGTGACTTAATTCAAGTGTTCAAAATCATCAAAGGCATCGACAATATGAACTGTAGTAAGTACTTCACTATCGACCAATCTAATTACACGCGGGGAAACGGTTGCAAAATTATTGGTAAATCATTTAACTCACACGAATCTAAGAATTTCTTCTTCAATCGAGTTGTCAACTTGTGGAATGGGCTTCCCCGAAACGTTTATAGACTGCACACCGTTGATTCATTTAAACTCCGCCTAGACAAATATCTCGCATCAAACCCGCGACTGACTGCGTTTGTAAATGAATAACTTTATTTTATCCCCCCCTCAGTTACTAACCCATCTGTCCCCTACTAACTTCCTAATCCTGCCACGGACATTAGTTCCAGGGCAGTAATTCCCTTTCCAATGTCCCTTACCCACTCTAAACCACTGTTTGGACACTTGATCCTCAGTGTTTTGGAGGACAAGCAACCTAGAAGGGTCACTAGATCTGTTGTTGCTTGATTTCCTTTGTACTCCTTTGTACTCCTTTGTACTTTGTACTCTTTGTGTCCCTCTTCCTTCTCTTTTTGTCCCTCTTCCTTCTCTTTTTATTCCTCTTCCTTCTCTTTTTGTCCCTCTTCCTTCTCTTTTTATTCCTCTTCCTTCTCTTTTTGTCCCTCTTCCTTCTCTTTTTAACCCTCTTCCTTCTCTTGTATCCCTCTTCCTTCTCTTTTTGTCCCTCTTCCTTCTCTTTTTGTCCCTCTTCCTTCTCTTTTTGTCCCTCTTCCTTCTCTTTTTGTCCCTCTCCCTTCTTTTTGTCCCTCTTCCTTCTCTTTTTGTCCCTCTTTCTTCTCTTTTTATGCCTCTTCCTTCTCTTTTTGTCCCTCTTCCTTCTCAGTTATGCCTCTTCCTTCTCTTTTTATGCCTCTTCCTTCTCTTTTTATGTCTCTTCCTTCTCTTTTTATCCCTCTTCCTTCTCTTTTTATCCCTCTTCCTTCTCTTTTTATGCCTCTTCCTTCTCTTTTTATGACTTCCTTCTCTTTTTGTTCCTCTTCCTTCTCTTTTTGTCCCTCTTCCTTCTCTTTTTGTCCCTCTTCCTTCTCTTTTTATCCCTCTTCCTTCTCTTTTTATCCCTCTTCCTTCTCTTTTCATCCCTCTTCCTTCTCTTTTTATGCCTCTTCCTTCTCTTTTTATCCCTCTTCCTTCTCTTTTTATCCCTCTTCCTTCTCTTTTTATCCCTCTTCCTTCTCTTTTTATCCCTCTTCCTTCTCTTTGTGTCCCTCTTCCTTCTCTTTTTATCCCTCTCCCTTCTCTTTTTGTCCCTCTTCCTTCTCTTTTTATCCCTCTCCCTTCTCTTTTTGTCCCTCTTCCTTCTCTTTTTATCCCTCTTCCTTCTCTTTTTGTCCCTCTTCTTTCTCTTTTTATCCCTCTTCCTTCTCTTTTTCCCCTCTTCCTTGTCTTACTCTTCTCCCCTTTCCTTCTCTTTTGTTTACACCCCTTCCATTTATTTGTCTTGCCTTTGTACCTTCTCATCCCGTTGCCCCTCTTCTGTTTCCTCCTGTTACTCCTCTTCCCGTTCTTCCTTTTACTCCTCTTCCCCCTCCTCCTCGCTGATTCGAACCCAGACTCCGTGACTTAACTCCTTTGATGCTCCTGATCATATTGAAAAGGGAGATGGAAGCTAGGGCCCCCCCCCCCCCCCCTTCCGTCTCATCGCTCGCTGGACACTATACCAAATATATTATGGAGAGAGAGAGAGAGAGAGAGAGTGAGAGTGAGAGTGTGAGAGTGAGTGTCGGGGGGGGGGGCGACATGAGGGACGAGGGAGTGTATTAACATATCAGAAGATAGTGCCATATAACAAGCTAGGCTAGGTCTGGTTAGGTTAAATTAGGCTAAGTTAGCGAGTTATGAGGGGCTATGATATTGTGGCCATTCTGATTGTGCCCGTTTCGGAGTGTGGCCGCTTTGATTTGAAACCCAATAAACAATACTGATGGCGGGATGGGTATGATAAAGCTAGCTCTCCTAATGCATCTCTAGCCCCTAGCCCACAGCCCGGGCACAGACAAAATCAAGAGTACGCCGAAACCTTGATGGTGATGTGCGAAATCTAGAAGGATTAATTCAACACTTTTACGTCGTGACATAATTATATAGTACAGGTCATGGGATATTTTAAGCTCGTGAGTATTAGTAACTTATAATAACACAGTATATGAGGAAGGATGTCGACGAAATTTTGAATCTGTCTGTACATCTTTCTGCTCAAGATCGGCCCTCTGTGGGGTCTTACAATGTGCTGAACTGAACTGGCCGGAGTGGTATTACAGCTTTTTTAAAATATTCCCATCCTTTGTGTAACTTCCATTAAATGTTAGGAACAATAATACACATACACATGTGTAAATCGTGTATGTGCGCTAATTTTAAGACGTAAACGATTTTAACACTTACTGTATACCGGTATCTAATTTATGTTACATATGAATATTTAATTTTTGCAGCGTAGCCTTTATTATGTTTTGTAAAGTGTGCATACTATTACGAAAGGGAATGAATATAAGATACGAAAGCAAAAGTTAGCAAGGTAAACCAAACAAAGAAACTTGGATATGAGTTATACACAATTGCAGACGACAAAGAAAGCCTACAACTTGACACTTGATCAGTAGTGGTGTGAGTTGAAGGCGACATGCTGGTTACTGAAGAAAACAACTCCAGCTAACATGATAAGAGGATAATGAAATAATTTAACGAAACCTATTCTAGTCACGTATCACAACTAAGCAGTGAGAAAAAGCTTGAAAAGGTCATGTCTGAAAAAGAAAAAAAAATGTATCGCGGACCTTCACGAAATCAAAACAATAAATGCAATGCGTATTACCAGTTTCTTTTCTTTTGTTTAAGGGGACATGGGCTGGGTTTTTTTTTCTGGCCTCCTTCTCCCTCGTGGTTAATCCCATTGGTTTTTAGATTTTAAAATCTTCGACTCATTAGTTTGGCGTTTTTATGACTTTACACCCCATTTCTTTGTCAATATTAAGACCTTTCGTGCTATTTAGATGTCGATTTTTCCTGGCGAACTATATAGTGAGCTTGTAATTTTGGAAGAATTTGGCCGGGACATTTTTCTACCGAAAAAATGTATAAAATTATCTAGAAGGGGTATCGAAAGGATTTTGTCTTAAGTTTGATGAAGGTCTAGGGAGGAAACTAAAAAAATAAAAAAAATATATGAACTAATCGACCAAAAATGAAACCCTTCTCCCTTAAGCACCTGATATTCTTGATTTATTTGTTGTCTCATTATCCAACTTTGAAAGATCTAATCAGCGTGCTCTGCCTGTAAATGTATGGGTATCTTATATGGGCGAGGATTAGTTATACGATCAGGTAAAGTTATCCAGTTATGACTCTTGGTACATTCGGATGCCATAAGTCTCTAACCCACTCATAAATATCCGTGGACTTCACCTATTTTGAATTGTGAAAGTACATCTCTGATAACGAATTTACGAATATATCCTTCTATACATTAACTATAAAACTATGTACAATATTTATTGAAAAACAAATTCTATCCAACAATCAATCCAGATAGTAATAATTGCACACCGACAAACATAGGGGGGGTCCACAAATTCTTATGAGTGGGCTGGAGACTATGGCATCCGAGTGTACATAAGATTCTGGGGGTTTCAAATACATACGGCCACACTCCCATACAGACACAACCGAAACAGCCACAGTCGCCTTCCCTAACCTGACTCAACCTAACCTGACCCAAAGAAAACCTAACTGTAACCTAACAAAAGCAAAATGAAAATAAACCTATTGCTTTGGCCTAGAACTGATATCGTTATGGTTGTGGCCGTTCAGAATTCTGGCCATTTTGACCTGAGGCTGGGTTAGTTATAAGACCAGACAAGAGGTACAGCTCGTAATGTGCAGAATTCTATAAGTACCGGGTGGCCTGAATAATCCGAAATGGCTTCAATATTTTGTTCTATTATATGATGTGATACTCTATTAGGGTTTGTATTTATGATGCACAATGTTGGCAGTAGTGCTTCTGTAACCTATGATACAACCACAAGCTGATAAACTTTTGTTATAATATTTCCATGAGGCGAAAAAATAGTATTGCTATTAACATTTGATGGTGTAATGCTAGAGTAATGTGAAAATAAGTTACGGGGATAGTGGCCCTTTTTTTGGTCTATTAATTCATTTATTCATTTATGGTTTTAGTTTCCTCAGTAGACCTCCATCAAGCTTAGAAGAAAAACAAATACCTAGACCCCCCCCCCCCCTTCAAGATAAATTTGTAAAATGTCCCTGCCGAAGGCTGGTTCGTATTAAAATTACAGGCTCGCTATCGCTCGCCAGGAAAAAATCGACACCTAAATGGCACGAAAGGTCTTAAAATTGTCAACGCAATTAGGCGAAAGGTATTAAAAACGCCAAACTAATTGGCCGAACATCTTAAAATTTCAGAACTAATTGTGCTTTAAACACGATGGAGAAGGGGTCCAGAAAAACGACCCATCTCCCCTTAAAGTTTGATGGTAAAATGCTAGAATAAAGTTAAAATACGTTAATGTTTATAATAAGGCGGGGTGAAGTGATGACTGCTGATCCTCGAGTCAGTGTGGTCATAGTTACCATAAGCATTGCCATCATCTATTTTTTTTCGAACTTCATTATTCGTTAATATTTTCATTTTCATATTTATCATCATTCTGTTTCTCATATTCATCCTCATCCATATGTGTTCATGTTCGTCACTTATTTGTTTCATCTTCCTATCTATCTCCAGAACTATCTCCATTATCATTTCCAATAGAATGTTCTTTCTCATTCTCACTGTTGTTATTTCATATTTCAGGCTTATCCATATTGAATCATCATTATCACCATGTTTTTTTTTATAATAATCATCATTATCATTGCCATTCATATCATCATCATTAGTAACATATTCTTCATTGATATAAAGTAACACCCCGTTAGACTTTAACATTAATATCAATTGCAAACCTCAATGTACTTGAATAAACTAATGAAAGTTGTTATCGACTTATGTCAGGATATATTTATATATTTATATATTGTTTATACAGAATATAACACTATTCCTGCTTTCCCCCATAATTCCTTCTCCCTTCTCCTTCTTCCCTGTCTTATTCCCAACGTTGAGTCTTCCCCACAGCACTCTTAGTTTTGATGGACACCCACTACATCTACATAAAGTCCCTACCACCACCACCACCACTGCCACCACCATCAGCACTGCCACTACCACCACCACCTCCACCATCACCACTGCCACTATCACCCCTACCACAACCACTCCACTTTCACGATTACCACAACTACCGCTACCAACAACACCACCACTGTTTAAACTACTATCACCATCACTACCACTACCACTTCATACTAATCACCAACCTTACAACCACCACCTACTTTCAGGATTATCACTACTACCACCAATACCACCACTGCCACATCATCATCACCAACACCACTGATACAGCACCTCCACAACCACTGCTACTTTGCCACAACCAATACTTCCACAACCACTACTACATCACCACCACTACCACTACCGATACATCATTATTACCACCTCCATTGTCACATCACCACTTCCATAACCACTGCTATTTTGACACCACCTACCTCCACAACCACTACTACCACATCACCACCACTACTACTTCCGATACATCACCACCACTACCCATACATCATTACCATCACCTCCATTGACACTGCTATATTGTCACCACCACCACCATTATTTCTTCCCCTCCTATTCTTCTTCTTCCACCACCACCACCACCACCACCACCACTACTACTACCACCACCACCACTGACACTACTATATTGTCACCATCACCACCACCACCACCATCACCACCACCACAATTACTTCTTCCCCTCCTCCTATTCTTCTTCCACCACCACCACCACTTCCACCACCACCAGAATTACCCTTACTAGCATGGACCAACGATAACAACTTTTTATATTTCTCACATTTATCACACAGCACCCCAAGTCCTTACAGCGACCACAAGTACTATCTTATAATTATACCACAACCACAAATAATGAAGCGCTGTAATTATTATAACTATATTTTCACCTATACAATTTTTAGCTTCACTTGCCGCAAATAATGTTTTAGAATTTTCACAATGAGAGAGAGAGAGAGAGAGAGAGAGAGAGAGAGAGAGAGAGAGAGAGAGAGAGAGAGAGAGAGAGAGAGAGAGAGAGAGAGAGAGAGAGAGAGAGAGAGAGAGAGAGAGAGAGAGAGAGAGAGAGAGAGAGAGAGAGAGAGAGAGAGAGAGAGAGAGAGAGAGAGAGAGAGAGAGAGAGAGAGAGAGAGAGAGAGATATTGACCGATAATTTACCAACATTTAGCCATAATGCGATAGCTAGTTACATATTAAACAAGTACAATAACTTAAGGGGAGAAGGACTTTTTCTGCTCTCCTTTCTTCCTCATGCTTATCCCCATTAAGACCTTTCACCCCATTTCTTTGACAATATTAAAACCTTTCGTGCTCTTTAGATGTCGATTTTTTTCTCCTGGCGAGCGAAAGCGAGCCTACAATTGTAGAGGAACCGGCCTTCGGCCGTGACATTTTCCTATCGAAAAATGTACAAATTAATCTCGTAGGGGTAGCCTATCTAGCGGATGTTTTTTTTTTTAAAGTTTAATGGAGGTCTAGGGAGGAAACTAAAACCCAGGTTCGAATCCCGGTGGATCACATAAATATGCTTTCATTAATTTCATTGGAGGTGTTTGGTATTGGGTTGAAATTAATAAAATATAGATAAAATAAAAGAATATACAGATAAATAGACGCCAAAACATAACCACTTTCCCCTTAAATTGGATTGACCATACTAGTAGCCAAAACATGTATATATATAAGAAAACGAAGGAGGAGGAGGAGTAGGAAAACCAGAATAGCATAAGAAAGTGACCGCTAAAGAGGAAAGCATGAAAAACGACAAAAGCCAAAGAAAACGGGACGGGAGAGATCGAGTGAGATGCGCGTTGAATATACACCCCCGAGAAGAAATAGCTTTGGGGTGTAAATATGCAAATGGTGAACACAAGAGGCTCGCATAGATAAGTGAGAGAAAGAAAAATATGTACATGCATGTTATAACTGGCTATATAACCTCGACAAAAATTTGATTAAGTCGATTTGAGTTAGTAATAGCGGAAGGAGTAAAGCTAATCTGTTAAACCCTATTTGGTGCAAGGATCTTTTGAATATCCTCGGTTTCTCTCCATTAGTTTTGAGTTTTTAAGATGTTTCACCCCATTAGTTTAGCTATTGTAAGACGCTTCACCCAATTCAGGTGTCGATTCTTTCTGGAAGAGCGTTAGCGAGCATGTAACTGAAGAAATCGGCCTTTGGCCGGGACAAATATAATTTGAAGGCGGTCTGGGTGATTTTTTTTTTAGGAAGTTTGGGAAGGCGTTTTGGTAGCCTAGGGAACAAACTAAAATACACTGCTCGAACATGGCAAAAACAAGCAAAATAACCCACTAGACCCCGGACCAGATAGCGTTAAGGGGAGATTTCCACTTGAGGGATTTTTTTTTCTTGACTCCTTTCTCCCTCACGTTTAGCCCCATTACTTTTCTAATTTTAAGACGTTCGCCCCATTATTTTGACGATTTTAAGAACTTTCGACCCATTTCTGTCAATTGTAAGACCTTTCGTGCCATTTAGGTGTCGATTTTATCCTGGCGAGCGATAGCGAGCCTGTAATTTAAGAGGAACCGGCTTTCAGCCGGGACATTTTTCGACCGAAAAATGTACAAATTTATCTTGAAAGGGGCTCAAGGGGGTGTAATCTTAAGCTTGAAGGATATCTAGGGACCAAACTAAAAACCTCCCCTTAAGGCACGAACCAAACCCTCCCAACTCCCTCAGTGTTCCGAAGTGTGTTTCCCAGTTATTTATTGTTAGCATTATTATACGGCTCGATGACGACACTTAACCCCTTCTGTACCGGCGACGTCCTTTTGTACTTTATTCTGGCTACTGTTAGACGATTTCATGTATTTTTCAAATGTTCCTCCAGCAATGAAAAGGCTTCGAACTATCTCACTTAACCCTTGTTCCTACCACAGATCCTCCTTAAGCTGCATGAAATCGTGTAAATAATATGGCTGGACTAAAATTAAAATGTCGTCGCCGGTACAGATAGGCGCTACTTCACGTCACACGTTCTATTGTTGCGTTGATGAGAGTTGCCATACACCAGTGTCCCAGATTACGAATATGGCCGAACACCTTCTACAGTATGTTGTGAGTTGTTGGTGATATGGATAGGGTTGGAATGGATGAACACTTCAGTATACCCTATTCTTAAGGGGAGGTATTTAGTTTGTTCCCTACGTTTTCATCAAGCTTAAAATTACACCCCCTAGACCCCCTTTCAAGATAAATTTGTACATTTTTCGGTAGAAAAATGTCCCGGCCGGAGGCCGGTTGCTCTTAAAATACAGGGTCGCTATCGCTCGCCAGGAAAAAATCGACACCTTAATGGAACGAAAGGTCTTAAAATTGACATAAATGGGGCAAAATGTCTTAAAATGTCAAAACTACTAGGGCGAACGTCTTAAAATCTCAAAAGCAATGGGGCTAAATATGAGGGAGAAACGGGTCCAGAAAAAAATCCCTCAAGTGGAAATCTCCCCTTAAGTAAGTAGGCACAAACTCTTGAACATTAACCTCTATAACTCACATACGACTAGAGTAATCCACCTCATATTTCTACCATTTGGGAAGGGTCAGCCAGGGCATGGGTGTGGACATTTACAGCCCATGTGCTCTAGTCCTTTTTAAATTAAGAGAGGTTTGAGTTCAGGATTTCTGGACTACTGTGTTGAGGTTTAGCTGGGATGTTGTTGACCTCTGCAGAATTGCGACACCTAAGACAATCCTTCTTATATATCCGAGGACTTGAAAAACAAAATGATTTGCGAATATTAGAGCAAAATGTATTGAATGAAGAAAGCAATTGGGATACATGAATCAGAGCTAATATCCTGGACAAGGTCTATTACAAATAATTGAAAGTGATGGTGAAATTGAGTTGAAAGAGAATGATGATTTAAACAAAAATATATAAATAATAAAACATAGATGAACATACAAATGTGTGTGTGTGTGTGTGTATATATATATATAATTATATATATATATATATATATATATATATATATATATATATATATATATATATATATATAATATGATGAAGATAAAAAGGAGTGACTGAGAATGAAGAATAAACGAGAATGCGAGAAGAGAGGAGGGCTGGAAGTGGCAGGCAGCGGAGCGTGGAGGGGCGGGGGAGGGCAAAAACCTGTGGGGGCCGTCTGAGAGGGAGGAAGGCACAGGCAGGATAAGGCAGGACAGAGGAAGGCAGGAAGGCAGGACGTGACAGGCATACAGGCAGGCAGAAAGGAAGGACGTGACAGGCAGAGGCAGGCACACTGGCAGGACATGACAGATAGGAAGGCAGGGCATGGCTGGCAGAAAGACAGAGCGGCAGGAAGGCAGAACATGACATACACAGACAGGAAGGCAGAACATGACGCACACAAACAGGAAGGCAGAACATGACACACAGAGACAGGAAGGCAGAACATGACAGACAGGAAGGCAGAACATGACAGACAGGAAGGAAGAACATGACACACAGGAAGGAAGAACATGACACACAGAGACAGGAAGGCATAACATGACACACAGACACAGGAAGGCAGAACATGACAGACAGGAAGGCAGAACATGACACACAGGAAGGCAGAATATGACAGACAGGAAGGCAGAACATGACACACACAGACAGGAAGGCAGAACATGACACACACAGACAGGAAGGCAGAACATGACACACAGGAAGGCAGAACATTACACACAGGAAGGCAGAATATGACAGACAGGAAGGCAGAACATGACACACAGAGACAGGAAGGCAGAACATGAAACACAGGAAGGCAGAACATGAAACACAGGAAGGCAGAACATGACACACAGACACAGGAAGGCAGAACATGACACACAGACACAGGAAGGCAGAACATGACACACAGACACAGGAAGACAGAACATGACACACAGGAAGGCAGAACATGACACACAGAGACAGGAAAATAAAACTATACTGGATTACAAAAAAAAAAAAAAAAAAAAAAAAAAAGAGCTGCCTAAGTTATCTGATAAGGAATATCAGACTCGGCCAAGGAAGCAGAAACAGACAAGCAGTACTAGCAGACAAACGCCAATAATGAGAGCAGAGCAGATAAAAGAAGAACTGATACTGGTCAATTAATCCTCTCCGTATTCTAGGTCGCATTGCTTTTATATCATCTGGTAATTACTAGATTATTATTATATTCAGCTTAGGAAGGATATATTGCAGTCGGAAGGTTGATTGAGACCGTCCACATATCCTTCCTAAGCTGCATAACATCGACAATTATTAGCCAGAATAAACCGTTAATTAAAAAGCGTCATAATCTGCAAGGGCTTAACAGACACACATAATGGAATACGAACAACAACAACAACATATAGACTAATCCTAACGGGTCTGTTCGTATGAAACAGAGATGATGCAAGGATGTCTTATATTTTCACTCAAGACACCAGACGAAGGCATACAGGCGTGGGAGCACAAAGAAGCAAGCACAGACATGGAGGAACAAAGAAGTGGATCAGCCAAGGAGATACAGACCAATATGTACACAGAGAAACTAAGACCAATACAAACACACAGACAAACTGACATGCAGCCACAGACCAAAGCACTGACAGACAAACATACTGTACAGCCAAGAATACACAGACCCACACATAAGCAAATATAAACAGACAAACGGGGACCGATACACAGACACGAATGTATACAAACAAGCCTATCCAGATGAAGAGATGCAGAAAACACACACACACACACACACACACACACACACACACACACACACACACACACACACACAGCCCGTAGCCTAGTAGGTAGAGCTCTCGTCTCACACACGAGGGGTCGGGGGTTCAATCCCCGGCCGGGCGGAGACAAATTGGGCTTGTCTCCTTTCATGTGTTAGCCTCAGTTTACCTAGCTGTAAATAGGTACCTGGAATAAGTGGACGACGTTGTGACGTCCCATCTGGGGTTGGCAAAAATGGTACAAGGCGAGATGGGTATCATATGGTTCACCTAAGCTGATGGCTATCTAAGCCTTCGGGCGAGACGGTACCGTCTATAGTGAGAATGGTACCATACAGATCCACCCTAAGCCTTCGTTTCCGATGTCGCCAATTGGCTAAATACAGACTACACACACATCCACAGCCATTCCAACAGTACATAAAACACTTAACATGCATTTCACGCAATACATTCCCAGTTAAGGAGGCGCGATAATAATGAGCTTAGCTCGCATTGCGTGGATTCCCCTTGACGAACAAGTAACTGAGTAACTGAGTAACACACACACACACAGACACATTTGGGCAAGTCTCCTAACGGTGTAGCCTCTGTTCACCTAGCAGTATAAATAGTAACCTGGTGTAAGTGGACGAAGTTGTGACGTCCCATCTGGGGTTGGTGATCGGTTACAAGGCGAGATGGGTATCGTACTGCTCAACCTAAACCTTCGGGTGAGACTGGTACCGTAGTGAGAATAGTACCGTACAGATTAACCCTAAGCCTTCGTTTCCAGATGTCGCCAATCGGCTAAAATACAGACTACACACACAACCACAGCCATTCCAACGATACATAAACACTTAACATGCATTTCACGCAATACATTCCCAGTTAAGGAGGCGCGATAATAATGAGCTTAGCTCGCATTGCGTGGATTCCCCTTGACGAACAAGCAAGTGAATACACACATACAACCTGGCACAAATAAGCAGATATGAAGACACACACACACACACGCACACACACGCACACGCACACGCACACGCACACACGCACACACAAACCCTAGCAAACAGAGGCGTACACGCACACACAATAAACAAACACAGACAAGGAGACCCGAACAAACACACACACACACACACATACAACCTGGCACAAATAAGCAGATATGAACACACACACACACACACACACACACACACACACACACACACACACACACGAACAAACAGAGGCATACACGCACACACACACTAAACAAACACAGACAAGGAGACCCGAACAAACAGATACAGGCAAACGGATACATACAAACAAGCATAGACCTATACTAGTAGAGTTAGACAAGCAAATAAACGCACACACACGGACCAGGACAAGCGGAATCACAAACAAACAAACACACACACACGAGCCAGGGCATGCAGGCTCACAAATAAATACACACAGACAGACAAACCAACAAACATACGTGGGCCAGGGCTTGAACAGGCATACAAGCAAACACCGACAAGCAGACTCGGGCAAGCAGACGCACACAGACAACCAAATACAGACAAGCAGACACACACAGACAACCAAATACAGACAAGCAGACACACACAGACAACCAAATACAGACAAGCAGACACACATACAAACAAGCAGACACACAGACAAACAAGCAGACTCGGGCAAGCAGACACACAGACAAACAAGCAGACACACAGACAAACAAGCAGACACACAGACAAACAAGCAGACACACAGACAAACAGACCCGGGCAAGCAGACCGGAAACGCACAAAGGTTTTCTGCCCCTCTGGCCCTTGTGAGTCGGTAATGAGTTTGTCGATCTTCCTCCTGCTGTTCTGTACACTCCTATTATTACCTCATTCTTCTATATTTATCCTTTATTCCTCTTATTTCCCTCCTTCTTCTTCTATCTTTATCCTTATTTCTCTTGTTTCTCTCCTTCTTCTTCTGTGTTTATTCTATTTTTTCCTATTTCTCGCTTGTTTTTCTTATTTATATATATAATTTTGTCGATCTTCCTCCTGCTGTTCTGTACGCTCCTATTATTACCTCATTCTTCTTCTATCTTTATCCTCATTTCTCTTATTTCTCTCCTTCTGTTTATCCTATTATCTCCTTATTCTATGTGTATCCTATTTTCTCCTATTCTCGCCTGTTTGTTTCTTATATATCTTTACTTTTCTTATTTGTCTCCTATATATTTTATTTTCCGTTTTCCTTCTATTATTAATTAATTTTTCTTATGTTTATCCCTATTTCTCATCTCCATTTTTTATAAATCTCAATCTTTTGTTTCTCTTCTCTAACTATTTCATCTTACATTTTCCTCTATATTGCCTTTTGTTGTTGATCTTCCCTCTGCCCTGTACACTTCTCTCGCCTTCTGTTATTACGATATTATTACTTCCTTCTTCTTCTTATGTATTTCTTATTTATCTCCTGTTTCCTTTGTCTATATTTCTCTTAATTAGTCCTTCTGGTTTTCTTTATTGCTCTGATCTACGTTATTAACGTTATTTTGTCCGTGTTTCTTAGTTTCTCCATCTATTATTCTGTTATTTCGCTATTATTGCTTCCTTCTTCCCTATGTCTCTTTATTTATCCTTATATATATTATGCTTGTATCATATTTATCTTTTTCTTGGTCTCTTATTACTCCTCACTATTACTTCCTTCTTCTCCACATTTCTCTAATTACTCTTTCCTCCATGTCTCCTATGTTGTTGATCTTCCTTCGATCTTTATCTGATTTCTCTTCTCCAGTATTTATCGTATATATTCCTTCTTCTGCTATTGTTGCTTCTACCTATTTCTACCTCTTATTGATCTGTATTACTTTCCTCTGTTTTGGCTTGACCACTAAGCTCAAAAAAAAAAAAAAAAAAAAGAATAATAATCGACTAAATATGTCTTATCATTAGGGAAGAGTCAGACAGGGCATAGGTATGGACATTGTACAGGTAATTTGCTCTATCCTTATTTGTGTTACAGAGGATGGAGATCATGTTGTGTGGGCCTACTTATAATGACAGACTATTGTTTTGTGTATTTACCTCTTGTGTATTTATCTTATTATTCTCCTATTAAGGGGAGATGGTCGCATTTATTTGCTCATTTATATACAGTATGTTTTTATTATTGTTTTTTTTTTTTAGTTTTCTCCCTATACCTCCATCAAGCTTAACACCCCCCCCCCCCCAGGACCCTCCTTCAAGATAAATTTGTACATTTTTCGATAGAAAAATGTCCCTCTTAAACTACAGGCTCGCTCGCTATCGCTCGACATGAACAAATCAACACCTAAATGACAAGAAAAGTCTTAATATTGACAAAGAAATGGGGCAAAAGGTCTTAAAATCGCCAAACTAGTGGGCCAAACGTCCTAAAATTTGAAAACGAATGGGGCTAAACATAAGGAAGAAGGAGGTCCAGAAAAACGACCCATCTCCCGTTAACTCTCCTTTATGCCTCTTTATTTTATGTATCTTTTACTTCTCTTTGTCTATTATTAATCTGTGGCTTCTTTGTATCTCTACTGTCTCTCTATTTTATCTCTTTTGATCTCTATTATCTCTCTATTTTATCTCATTTTATCTCTACTATCTCTATTTTATCTCTTTTTATCTCTACTATCTCTCTATTTTATCTTTCGTTTAGTATGTTCCCTACCAGTTGCCTTATTGTTCTTTCGTTTAGTATGTTCCTTACCAGTTGCCTTATTGTTCTTTCGTTTAGTATGTTCCTTACCAGTTGCCTTATTGTTCTTTCGTTTAGTATATCATTAAGTTGCCTTATTGTTCTTTCGTTTAGTATATTCATTACCAGTTGCCTTATTGTTCTTTCGTTTAGTATATTCATTACCAGTTGCCTTATTGTTCTTTCGTTTAGTATATTCATTACCAGTTGCCTTATTGTTCTTTCGTTTAGTATATTCATTACCAGTTGCCTTATTGTTCTTTCGTTTAGTATATTCATTACCAGTTGCCTTATTGTTCTTTCGTTTAGTATGTTCCTTACCAGTTGCCTTATTGTTCTCGTAAAAATAGGCTAACCCAGATTAAGTCCAGAATAATATATATATAGTCAATAAACAATACTAAATGATGAATACAATGATGATATAATATTGAACTCTGAAGGAAGAGTGATTAAAAATCGTTTTTGGAAGGTATCTTTGTGAACAAATAAGGAAGTCGGCCAGCAGAATAGTCTCGAATAGTGAGATTTAGTAAAGCAAATGTTATCATTATTTATTATCATTTGTTTTTGTTTTAATTTCCTATCCATATCTCGATCAAGCTTACACACATCAATAAATAACAATAATACAACATTTTCCTTTCAGGATGAATTTGTATAATTCTCGGTAGATAAATTTCCCCGCTGAAAGCTGATTCTTTGGCCCCCTTTCTTCTTTAGGCTTATCCCCATTAGTTTTAAGATTTTGAGACGTTTGCCCTATTAGTTTGTCGATTTTAGGACCTTTCGCCGGGACATTTTTCTACCGAAAAATTTAAAAAATTATCTAGGGGGTCTAGGGGTGCCCTTTTAACCCTCTCACGTTCTTGACGCAATTTTGAGCCTATTAGGGATACTTTAAAGCCTTTGTTACCATCAGGGGTATTTATAAACCTTTAGTTTAGTTACTTCAACCTCTGCAGTTGTCTTTGAGTTAGCTGTGGGCAGAAAACTAATTTTGGAGAGGTAATTATAAGAGTGAGAGAACTCTATTTCTTATTGCTAATCTGGCAACCTCTGCGTCATAAAAACGTGAAAGGGCTAAGCTTGATGGAGGTCTAGCGAGGAAACTCAAATATCAATATATTAATAAATACATCGACCAAAAATCAAGAACTACCCCCTTAATTTTTTATTCCGTGATGCCAGAAAGAGGGGCATTTGGAGGTAGAGTACAGTATAGCCTTCGTGGTCTTTATTTACATAGATTTACATAGATACACTGACCATATGGACCTTGCGAGCCAAACGAGGTAGTCAGGACTCGATTCTAGCAGAGACATCAGACCCCCAAAGGGAGGAAGTGGAAGACAAGGATAGAACCGCAGAAGGGGCCAGGGAAAGATGACAGTGTGTGTGTGTGTTTTTTGTTTTGTTTTTTGTGATGTATGCTCGTGCGGGAAGGCTCATTAACCCCTTCAGTACGATGACGTATTTGTTACCTCTTATTCTGGCTAACATTAGACGATTGTATGCCGTTGATTATAATTTGATGGTTATTTGTTTTGTATTTGTATTATAAGTCAATGAAAATAGTGGTAAACAGAATATTATGAACATGACGTCATCGCGCTGAAGGGGTTAAGGGGGGAGGGTTTATTACTTGGACGATATATTTATATATTTACTATAATTTTAATTTCCTCCTAAGACCCCCATCAAGCTTTATAGACAGTAACATTCCCAAGATCCCCTTTCTAGATACATTTGTCATTTTTTCGGATTTCCCCCTCCTAAATTACATGCTTGCTATCACTCGCCAGGAAAAAAATAACACCTACATGACACGGAAGGTGTTAACATAGACGAAGAAATTGGACGAAAAGTCTTACTAAAATCGCCAAACTAAGGGGCGAACGTCTTAAAATGTAATCACTAATGGGTCTAAGTATGGTGGAGAAGAAGGGTCAGAACAAGTCAACCATCCCCCCTTAATGGTATATTAAGGAGGGTCACAGGCTTTTATTATATTTATCTCCCTTTCTTTCTTTCCTTGGCTTGTATCCATTCGGCCCCATTAGCCAACTGTTTTAAGACGTTTATCCCCATCCAGGTGTCGATTTCCTTTTCTGGCGAGCGATAGCGAGCCAGCATTGTATGGAGAAATCCGGCTTCGCCGGATACATTTTTCTATCGAAAATGTACAAATTTAGCTTGCTGTCAAAACAAAATTATATATATGCTGGCTCGCTACCGCTCGCCAGGAAAATATTGACACCTGGATGGGGTTAAACATCTTAAAAAAAGTAGGCTGAATGGGGCCGAATGGATACAAGCCAAAGAGAGAGGAAGAGAAAGAGAAAACAAAATGCGAGGTGGGCTCCCCTAAAGATGACTCCAAGATATAATGGCTATACTGGAAGGCGGAGAATTTTTGGAAGTGGTGATGGCGGTACAGGGGGCCGAGAAAAGGTGGCACTCCAAGTCTCGATTTCCAATAATTGGCCGTGTCAGTCGGACGCTTCGTGAGCACCGCACAAGCCTATACGCCCAAATACGCACACACACACACACACACACACACACACACACACACACACACACACACACACACACACACACACAGGAGCTTACAGTCACACGCAGTTCACACATGTACAGTCGTGCTAATAAGTGATGTCTCGGCACCAATTATGTTTTGATCAATAATTGGTATCAGCAATATTTACACATGATTTTTTTCTTTTTGAGTGAGATATACAACCACGATCCTTCACTTTCCAACCCTATTGAACATCTGACAGACATTAATACAGCACAGAGCAAGCCAAACGTAATGACAGCTGGGACATGACTTATTAGCGCGATCGTACACTCTCACGTGGACACACACACATGCGCTTTCTTCCACACACACGCACACACACACACACGCATACACACACATACATACACACACACACACACTAACCCATTTGTCCCCTACTAACTTCCTATCCTACCACGGACATTAGTTCCAGGGCAGTAGTTCGCTTTCCAATTTTCCCTTACCCACTCTAAACCACTGTTGGGACACTTGATCCTCAGTGTTTTGGAGGACAAGCAGCCTAGAGGGGTCACTAGATCTGTTTTTGCTTGATTTCCTTTGTACTCCTTTGTACACACACACACACACACACACACACACACACACACACACACACACACACACACACACACACACACACACATACACCTCCACCACCACCACTACCACCACCACCACCATCATCAACGAAACATCAGTGGTGATGGGCTGGTCTATCAGAGTGAGAGTTGAGAGTTTTCTGCCATACCCATAGCTTACTCTGCATGACTGTTAATTTTACTTATATATTTTCTAGATCTCAAGTGACGGCGTTTCTTCCGTGGATTGGCCTCCCTACTGCCAACCGAGAGGTTGGCAGATTGGGAACCAAAGCGTCACATTTTTCCTTTGCCCCTCAACTTTCCCTACATATTTGCTAAGCGGCACAGGGCCTTGGGTGGGGTTTTGGTTTTCCGGGCGTTTCCGCACCCTCCTCAGCTCCCCACCTTGGAGTGGCTTCGGTCATCTGGGCTTTATTTGTGGTAAGCAGGGAGGGTTCTGTGCGGGCGCTCGGTTATGGCCTTGACCTTGCTCGGGACCTTGGGGCTGCTCGGCCAGACAGCCTCGGGGGAAAAAAAAAAAAAAAAAAAAAAAAAAAACGACAACCATCTCTCCACAACCACACCTACACAATTAGACCCAAAACTTAGAGGTACACTGACAAAATAACATCACAATAAGCGCCCCATAAGCCATAACCAATTACCAGGCTTGATTATTCTCTCTTAAGGGGCCCACCTCGTTGTTTTTCTCTCCCTCTCTGGGTTGTATCCATTCGGCCCCATTCAGCCTAGTGTTTTAAGACGTTTATCCCCATCCTTGTGTCTATTTTTTCCTGGCGAGTGGTAGCAAGCCATTATATTTATATATATATTTTTTGACAGCAGGCTAAATTTGTACATTTTTCGATAGAAAAATGTCTCCGGTGAAGCCGGATTTCTTCATACAATGCTGGCTCGCTATCGCTCACCAGGAAAAAAATCGACACCTGGATGTGGATAAACGTCTTAAACAACACCACCAACAACAACAACCATCTCTCCACACCCACACCTACACAATTAAACCCAAAACTTAGAGGTAAAACGGCCAACATAACATCCTCATAAGCGCCCCATGTGATCCATAACCATTTACCAGGCTTGATTATTCCCTCTTATAAGTACTCCGGGCCCCCATTAATTCCGCCTGCATATGTAACTAACTAAGCTCAAGCACAGTATATTACACCCCCCCCCCCCCCCCGTGGCATTTACCCCACTTAGTCATGGCTGGAGACACGGCAAGCAACACACGACAAACATGTAAGACTAATAAGCTCGGGAGGAGGAAGTGAGTAATACATAGGAAGAACACGACATTTGCATATAAAAAAAAAATAGCCCCGTTCAGCTCGTACATAATATATCGCGAGTAATGGAGAGAGAGAGAGAGAGAGAGAGAGAGAGAGAGAGAGAGAGAGAGAGAGAGAGAGAGAGAGAGAGAGCCAGCCAGCCAGGGAGGGAGGGAGGGAGGGAGGGAGGGAGGGAGGGACACTCGGCTGGTTTACGAGCATCAATTGCAGGGAGGCGTTAGAAGGTCTTGGGGTCTTACTAGTTCCGGTAATTTAAAGGGGGGATGGGCCGGTTTTTCTGGTCCCCTTCCCCTTCGTGTTTAGCCCCATTAGTTTTGAGATTTTAAGACGCTTAATTGTTCCATTAGTTTGTCAATTTTAATACCTTTCGTCCCATTTTGTTGTCAAGTTTAAGACCTTTCGTGCCATTTAGGTGTCGATTTCTTCCTGGCGAGCGATAGCGAACCTGTAATTTTAAGAGGAACCGGCCTTTGGCCGGGACAACTGAAAAATGTACAAATGTATCTTAAAGAGGGGTTTAGGGGGTGTTGTTTTCAAGCTTGATGGAGGTCTAGGGAGGAAAGTAAAAAATATATGGATATAGTATATAAATGAATAGACCAACAAAATATATGGATATAGTATATAAATGAATAGACCAACAAAATATATGGATATAGTATATAAATGAATAGACCAACAAAATTAGCCACTGACATGACATGAACCTTTAATGTTCGGTGGCGTTCAATATTCCGCGGACTCCCACCATCTTTCAACCTGTACCCAACGCCATTGAAAGTGAGCAATGTTTTATTATTTAATAATTTTGGGGGTGTATCAGCTGACGATTTAATTTGGCATAGAAAGGATCTGAGAGAGTTAACTCCCTCTGTAACGGCGACGTCTTTTCAATTGTATGCTAGCTATATTTAGACGATTTTGTGCAGTTTAAGAAGGATGTGTGGTTGTAAAAAGGGTTGAGTGAGATAGTTCGAAGCCTGTTAATTTCTGAAGGCCATTTGAACACTGAATACAATCGTTTAATAGTAGCCAGAGTCAAGTTAAAACAGACGTGGCCGGTACAGAAGGGGTTAAATCGTAAATTAAGAAAACATTTACTCCTTTGGTTGCTAGAGATCCTTCCTAAGCTAACTGTAATCATCTGTTTGCTAAATCAAATTAAAAGGACGTCATCGTATTGAAATGGTTAAGGGGAGGTTTCTAGTTTGTTTCCTACTCCTCCAGCAATCTTAAAATTTCACCCCCTTGACCCCCTTTCAAGATAAATTTTTACATTTTTCGGTAGAAAAATGTCTCGGCCGAAGGCCGATTACTCTTAAATTACAGGCTCGCTATCGCTCGCCAGGATAAAATCGACACCTAAATGGCACGAAAGGTCTTAAAATTGACAGAATGGGTCGGAAATTCTTAAAAATCACCAAACTAATGGGGCAAACGTCTTAAAATCTCAAAAGCAATGGGGCTAGACATGAGGGAGAAAGGGGCCAAGAAAAAAGTCCCTCAAGTGGAAACCTCCCCTTAACACGATTCAAGATACGAAATTGTCACTGCACTACTACTCTTCAAACTGATATAATATACTGTACTAAACATGATGAAATACGGTAATACATCTACTCTCACAGAATGGTTGAGATACAGTTGTAGGCAATTGTGCTTTGCTTAAAACCCTATAACTATCGAACATATGTTAAAAGGGGGTAGAACTCGCTTTTTATGGACCCCTTGCTCCCTCATGTTTAACATATTAGTTTTGAGGTTTTAAGACGTGCGTTCCGTAAGTTTGGCGATTTTGAGACCTTTCGCCTCATTTTGTTGTCAATATTAAGACCGTTCGTGCCATTTAGAAGGAAGCGGCCTTAAGCCGGGACATTTTTCTACCGAAAAATTTACAAATTTATCTTGAAAGGGGGTCTAGCGGGTGTTTTTCTAAGCTTGATGGAGGTCTAGCGAGGAAACTAAAAAATAAATAAATAAAGAAATATATAGACCAAAATCCAAGCACTACCACCTTAATTAATTAGTTTTATTAGTCGTGAAGCTGTTTGTAATTATAGGTAAAATAGGTATTTATATTGAAAGTAATTATTACTGTTTACATTTTAGTGTATTTATGAAAGGAACTGGTAAGATCAATAAAGATGTTTATTTACTTATAATACAAAACATTGTTAGCCAATGTATCTGTTCTTCATTTGTGTGTTATCCTAACAGAAATAAGGTTACTATAAAGTTTTATAAAGCATTTTAATTATTAACTCCCTCTCTATCTCTCTTACACACACACACAAACCCACACACACACACGCACACTCACACCACACGCCCATACACACTCACACTAACTAGCCTTGTGTATAAATATCCCACTACACCAGGTGTATGCGGGTGTAAAATAACCTAAACCCTACCCTAACCTAACCTAACTTAGTTTATGATGCCTTCTATTGGGAATATAGATTTGAATAATGTATATATATATTTCCCTGTGACGAGATAATTTAGGGGCCTCTTTTTCCCCCATATATTTATGAGTACCCAACATGCACCACTACACCATGACCCGGTACACCACAACCCTTTGAATATAATCGACACCTTTATTTTGTTTCTGGCTAATACTAGATGGGTATTATTGAGTTTAGATATCCGGTTGTATAATATGGTGCTTATAGTGTAACTACTTTGAGTAAAGCCAGTATATATATATAATTTGTCGAAACATTTTCAACAATTTAGATAATTCTGGCACCTTAATATTATATATAAAATAATTTAATATATCTTCAGTCTAGTTTCCAATGCCAGTGCAAAAGATCCCTGAAATGTTGGCGAACAAAGTGTTGATCATCGAAAGTTGCCGATAAAACTGTTGGTGTGATATCCCCTCAACTCATTCCGCCCAGAGGTGCCTTGTTGTTCTTAACCCGTGTGTTGCATTTCATTCTAGCTATATTTAGACGATATTATGCAGGTTAGGAAGGATCTGTGGTAGTTAAGAGTGTTGGTCGAGATAGGGTGAAGCCTTATTATTACTAGAGGTCCTTCCTAATCTGAATAACTACGTCTAATAGTTGCCAGAATATAAAGAAAAGGACGTCCCCGGTACTGAATGGGTTAACTGGGCTATCACATTAAGGGCCTGGGTTTTCTGGACCCCTCTCTCCCTCTTGCTTAGCCCCATTAGTTTTGAAATAGTAAGACGTGCTTCCCTTTAGTTTGGCTATTTTCACACCTTTTTGCACCAATTAGGTGTCAATTTCAAGACCTTTCGTGACATTTAGGTGTGAAGTTTCTCCTGGCGAGCTATAGTGGGCATGCAATTAAGGAGGAATTCCCCCCCTAAAAAAAAAAATAGGCACGAATTTATCTCAGGGAGTTTTGATTTTGTTTAAGCCTGACGGAGGTCTAGGATGAAGACTAGAACAAATTCCCCTTTAGCTCAGACAAGTTTCTCTCTCTCTCTCTCTCTCTCTCTCTCTCTCTCTCTCTCTCTCTCTCTCTCTCTCTCTCTCTCTCTCTCTCTCTCTCTCTCTCTAAATATGGTATTCTCGCCGTGAAGGACTTATTATTATATTAATTTCATTCAAACACGTTAACCCTTTCAATATTGGAGGACGCTTTTTTACTGTGTTCTGGTTAACAGTAGACGATTTTATTGAGTTTTAGAAGGCACTCTACAGATAAAAGGAGTACAGTATCTCAATTTACCCTCTGACTATGCCCTCCTAAGCTGAATGTACTCGCCTTTAAATAGCCAGAATAAAACTGAAAGGGTTAAGACGCATGTATATTTAGATTTGAAAAGACAATATTTGGATTAGAAGCATGGATTAAGTTATGGTCTATCTGGCTGTCTGTCTATATATAAATCTGTCTGTCATTCTATATCTGTCTGTCTGTCTGTTATTCTATATCTGTCTGTCTGTCTGTCATGCTATATATGTCTGTCTGTCTGTCATTCTATATCTGTCTGTCGTTATGTTCTCTATTGTACCTATCTTGTATCTATTTAGTAGTACACACGAAAATTGCATGCCAAAAACTTGCTCTTATATTTTAACTTCCCTAAATGCTCACACATTCTTAAGGGGGGATGGTTCACTCTTTGGGCGATTTTTGCAAGTATTCATTATTTTTCTAGTTTCCTCGCAAGACCACCATCAAATTTAAAAAAAAACATCCATTAGATTGATTTTACATTTTTCGGTAGAAAATTTTGCCGGCCGAAGGCCGGTTCTTCCAACATTACAGGCTCACTATCGTTCGTCAGGGAAAAAATCGACATCTGAATAGCACGAAAGGTCTAAATATTGACGAAGAAATGGGGCGAAAGGTCTTAAAATCGACTAACTGATGGGGTAAACATCTTAACATCTGAAAACTAATGGGGCTAAACATGAGGGAGAAAGTGGTCCAGAAACCCGGCCCCATGTCCCCTTAAGCAAGCGGTTCTGAAACACGAACACTCGACTAAAAAAAAATATGTATATATCCCAGCACACACACACACACACACACACACACACACACACACACACACACACACACACACACACACACACACACACACACACACACACACACACACACACACGTACACACACACACACACACACACGTACATACACCACTTATCATGCCTAATTCTGTTGAATGAATTATGTAGAGTAATGTTCATGCGTGAAGTGGTCTGCTTAAGTGGTGTTCGCTAGTTTGAGTGTGTGTGTGTGTGTCTGTCATTTGTATTCTATATATGTATATAATTATCTACCGTACGTATCTCTCTGTCTGCGTGTCTGCCTGTTTTAGTTGTATTGTCTATCTGCCTTGCCTCCCTTCCTTCATTTATTTCCTTCTTTCCTTCCTGTTTAATTTTCTACCTGTTTGCTTATATTTCTACCCCCCCCCACCCCCCCCCGTCTCTCTCTCTCTCTCTCTGTTTACACACACACACACACACACACACACACCTACACATACACATACACATACACCTAAAGCGTTAATCAATATGCTACCACTAAATTACAATTACGAATCGACAAATAAATAAACGTAAGGATAAAAGAGAAAGGTATTGGAAACGACATAGACGGGGAATTCCGAGTTTATCCTTGAATTGCATAAACACATTACGATATAGCTTAGTTGTTGCAGTGTTTCAGTTATAGAGGGTTTTTCTCGACCCCCTTCTCCCTCATGTTTAGCCCCATTAGTTTTCAGATTTTAAGGCTTTCCGATTATGAGTTTGGCTATTTTACCACTTCCGTCCCATTTCCTTGTCAATTTTAAAACTTTCGTGCCATTTAAGTGTATGTTTTCCTGGCGAGCGAAAGCGAGCCTGTATTTTTAAGAAGACCCGGCCTTCGGCCGGGAAATTTTTCTATCGAAAAATGTACAAATTTATCGGTCTAGGGAATGTTTTTTTAAGCTTGATCGAGGGCTAGCGAGGACATCAAAAAAATATATGAATGAATACAAAAATAGACTAAAAACTAACAACTGTCCCCCCCCCCCCCTTAAGCATACGGTATCACACGAGCGCTTTTTCCCTCAACATTTATCCTTAACATTGGTCTGGCAGCTTATGAGGTAAACAGTGAAAATAGTTCTGCTACCTAAAATTCATCTATCATCACTCTAGTTTCCGATACCAGTGCAAAATAATCCAGAAATGTTGCCAGAAAAATGTTGATGCATCGAATGTTGACTATAAAAGCTCTCGTATGATACCGGCTTTTTTTGTTGATTATGGTAACATTGAAGATGCCAAATTTGCGAGGATGCGAAATTTTGAAGGTGATAATTATTGATGGTGATGATGATGATTATTGATGTGGGTATTTTGTGAATGTATTAACATGTTAAATATCAATCTTGTCCTTATCAATATTTATTGCCATCATCATTATAATTCTAAAAGTCACTATCATCATGCATATTATCAATATTATGATAATCTTAATCATCATAATCATTAGTTTTCGAACTAAGCCATCCTCCTCCTCCTCATTCTCCCCATCATCATTACAACACTTAATAACTATCACTATTATAACTATCACTATTATAATTATTTTCGCCATCACTATCAACCCCCCCCCCCCCCTCCCCACCCCCCTCTCCGTGTATCTTACCATGCCATCGGGAGGTACTCGTGGGGTCTGTGTAGCATTGGACCTTATCTTTGTACCCACATAAGATAACAACCAGTCAGTATTATTTGTGTCCACTTATAGTACTGCTATTGCTATCACCCCCCCCCCCCCTACCACTAATACCTTCTATACCACCCCAAATACCCCCTCATACCACCCCTACCCCGAATATCACCCCTACCTCTTACCCCTTTAACACCCCCCATGCCCACCGGTCCCCCATTTTGACCCCAACGTCCCTTGAATATAGCTCTGTAATTTTTGTTATTTGTGGGGAGACACTCGTTACAGACAGCCCGCCTTTTGTCTCCTCCATACAAAACAAATAAACAATAAATAAATAAATAAATAAATAGAATAAAATAAAATAAAGCAAAAATAAAAAATCAATAATAATCCACCCCATCACTAACATGCCCTTATGTCTCCTCTATTGTGCCCACTAATGCTGCTAATTCTATCACTAATACCCCAATACCACCCCTACTTATTACCTGCATCACCCCCGCTCCCCTACCACTAGTAACTTTCTAACTACACCTCCCCTACCCCAATACGACCCCATATAATATATATATATATATATATATATATATATATATATATATATATATATATATATATATACATATTTATTGTTTTTTACACCAACCAACTTCACATCTAAACTCAATTAATGAAATCAACAAATACATGTGGCACTCCGAGGACTCGAACCCAGGATACTCGCATCGAAATTCCGCGCACTATGCATTACGCTATCAAGACAATTATATAATGTATTTAAATACTAATGGAAGAAAACAAACCACACACATGAAGTATTAGGTTTAAACAGTGTCAACAAAATCATATACAATTAATAAGAAACTAAACAAATATATGCTGTATATATGGTCATTGTTATTAGAAACATAATCAATCTATCTATTGCATGAGGCCGTGATCCCCGAAGGGGTGGCCACGAACGAAACGCCCCCATGCACCTCTGTCCCCAGTCAGTCGATGCCCCTCCTCCCAACCAGCACCGACTTCATCCATATACTTCTTCACTCCATCCTTCCACCTCTCTTTCGGTTTACATATCCCTCTCTGTCCTTCCACCTCGCTCTATATATTAATTATAGTGAACAATAATTAACAAAAACAATACGACAAAACGTACCTATTACATATGCTGGTATCACAAAACAGCAAACCCTTTATCAATGTATCAAATTACACGTGTGGTAAAGCGACAAACCTCTTTCTCTCAATTGTTTTAGAAGGTTCGAAGCCTCACTCAGATTATGTAATTGCAAAAGGGGATACATTTATTGTTTCATTACTTTTTAGCCATTCCTGTGCAGGCAATTTTGTTCTTGCATATACCGGTACCTCTTATTCCAACACAACTATATTATAGGCATAATCCATACTTTGTTTGCTGTTCAATTACTATGTTGATTATCATTTTTATATTGCTATTAAGGGAAGATGGGCTGTTTTTTCTGGACCCCCTTCTCCCTCGTGTTTAATCCCATTAGTTTTCTGGTTATAAGACGTTTGGCCCATTATTCTGACTATTTTAAGACCTTTCGCCCCATTTCTTTGTCAATATGAAGACTTTTCATGTTATTTAGGTGTCGATTTTTCCTGGCGAGCGATAGCGAGCCTGTATTTTAAGAGGAACTGGCCTTCGGCCGTGACATTTTTCTATCGAAACATGTACAAATATATCACGAAGGAGGGTCTTGGGCGGGTTTTTATTAAGCTTGATGGAGTTCTAGGGAGGAAACTAATAATAATATAAGTTTGCATAAATTAACAAAACAAATATGCCCATCTCCCCTTAACTTCTTTACGTTTAGTGCAACCAGCTTGCATATATTAACTGATACCCGCGATTTTTCTGTTACAGACATTTTTATTTGTATAACACAGTACACCTTCAGCAACTCTCAGATACGCTGAATCGGCATATCTGACCGATAAAGTAATAATATATAAAACGTAGACAAATGTGTAGCACGAGCCAAGTCATGTACCAATAGTCACTGATAGAAACAGCGATAACGAGAACACTCTGATTATAGATATATTAATGGACCCTTCAGTAAGCAGATACAATTACCAATATTATTGAAGTGCAGTATTATTAAGGCTAGTATACGATATTAGGTCTTCAACCTGGAAGACAAAGTATAAATACAATGATACAGAATATGGTTTATCATACACAAGCCTCTTCAATCACAAAGTACAAGACAAACTCAAATTATACAACAATCAATACAAGGGATACTATCATACAATGATATTTATATACATATGTTATACACAGTAATCAGGTACTAGGGATTGAGATGTCATGCAATGATGCAACTTCTTGTAGCACCCAGTCAAAAACTGTGTACAGTGGTAGAGTGGTAGCGGGGAAGCCCAGGTCAACTGAGAGATTAGCGGGTAGCCATCCTATAGTCTCTGGGCAGATGTGGTGACCAAGTGGGTGACTAGCAGGCAGCTTCGTTTCTTGACACAGAGTGGTCTGGGCAAGTCCACTGGTGGGAGGTCAGTTGGGTAACACCATACGGTGACCCACCCTACTATGGGTAGAGTCTTGGGAATCTTCTGAGTGTTAGGGAGCCGTGATGGTTTCCAGCTATTGTGGGAGGTTGGGGGTTGTTCTGCTGGGGTCTAGGGCAGCGCGTTGCTATAGTCGTTAGACGGGTCAGTTGGAATTTCTTCTCAGGGCGGCAGCACGCTTCTCTAGTTCCCTCGCCTGGTTCACGGGGTGGGGGAGCCCTTTTGTCACTCCTTGATTGTGCCGTGGAGCTCCACTTCTGGGACAAATATTCAAAGTAGTTGTCTTCGGGGTTTAGCAGGTTCTTGAGCTCCTGCAATTCTGTACATGGCTCCTTGCACCTTCGCCCTGTGAACTGGTGCTCCTGCTGTTTTCCTTCCCGGAGTTGAGTGACCTCTTCCTGTTCCTGCGGAATCCAGAGTCCTGATTGTTCGGGGCATTGGGCGGCTGCAGTTGTAGAACCATCAGTCTTGTGTCTTGTAGGCTGCCATATATACGTGGAATCTCAAACCCTTGGGGACCGGATCTCGCCCCTAACGGAAGAGATGATCTGGGTTGCTATAGGTTCCGGGGATGGCGTGTTATGGGAGGGGGGGGGGGGGGGGGAGTGCTTGGACCAGGTCCCACAGTCATATGAACCCTCTAGTATTAGAACCTAAACAAACTGATTAAAAATATAATAATTGACACTTCCATAAACAGATATATTGACAACTACCGATATTATATTAACCTTTGCAGTATCAGACCCTAAACAAACTGGTTACAACTATAATATTTGACTCATCAGTAATCAGATATATTTCAGTATTAGGACATAACCTAACACAATTGTTTGAGTTGGCACTGGTTGAGCGCTACTTTCTGAAATTATCTTCAGGTTGAATTGTCCAGTCACCACCAGAGGGATTCCGGACACCTCAACCAATAGCCCATTTCAACCAGTAGCTCTCAACCAGTACCAAATCAACCGTTAGTGTCCCCCTAGTGTATGATGTTGTAAAGTTGTCCCACATGTCCATCTAAACAGGTTCTGTGGTGATAAGGAGGAGGGGGGTGGGGGGCTGGGGTAACTCCTGGGTATGTTGAGTTGCATGACATGACTCGTGGGTAGGGTGGGGTACGTGTGATAGGTGGGTACGGTGAAGAGAAAGAGAGAGTTTAATCTCACGTAAATCCTTATCGTAGACCCTTAAAATATTATAACTAAAAATGAGCTGTGCATATGCCAGGCAATGTGTACTAAATGGGATATAAAGGTACGCTTATTAGGGAATGATAGACACGCAGATGTAGATACACACACAGGCACTCACACACGCACGCACTTACGTACGGTATGTTCAAAGGGTACAGTGTCACGCCATACTCACATGGCACTCTGAGTACCACACACACACACACATATACAGTTACATATATACATACACACTCACACCACCGATACACACACACACAGTTACAGATATAGGCCTACATACACACTCACACCACCGATACACACACACACACAGTTACAGATATACATACACACTCACACCACCGATACACACACACACACACACACAGACACACACATATATATACAGTTACAGATATAGCCTACATACACACACACACACACCACCGATACACATACAAACACACATTTTGATAGGCATACACATACATTCCTCGTGATTCATTCAAGGGTCTACTGTACTTTTATAGGATATTGAATGAAGTTAATATCCGCGCGTCTGTGTGTAATTGTATTGATAGGTGGGTGTACAATCATTTATTTGATTGTCCCATAATGGTCCATAGGCTCCACGCTAAGGTCATAGGCAAAGTTTAACACTATCTGATCCAACCTCTTGTGGGTTATGATGTTTTGTTTATTTATTATTGAGGATTTTGCTTACTTTTGCCATTTCCAAGCAATGTATTAAAGTTTGTCCCCGAGGCTAACAAAAACGCCTCCCCAGCCTTCCTTCAAACTTAAAAATGCCCACCCAGACCCCCTTTAAGGGGATGCTTTTAGTTGATTCCCTAGACTTCCATCAAGATTAAAATTACTCCCCCTAGACCCCCTTTCAAGATAAATTTGTAAATTTTTCGGTAGAAAAATTTCCCGGCCGTAGGCCGGTTCCCCTTAAATTACAGGCTCGCTATCGCTCGCCAGGAAAATATCGACACCTAAATGGCACGAATGGTCTTAAAATTGACTTAAATGGGGCGAGGGTTCTTAAAATCGTCAAACTAATGGGGGGAAACGTCTTAAAATCTCAAAAGCAACGTGGCTAAACATGAGGGAGAAAGGGGTCCAGAAAAAAATCCTCCAGGTGGAAATCTCCCCTTAAGCTACATTTGTAGTGTAGATATTCGATAAAAACTGTCCTGGTCGAAGGCTAATGTCCTCTAAGTTACAGGCTGGCTATCGCTCGGCCAGAACAAAAATCGACACCTGAATGGGATGAAGTGTCTTGTTATTGCCTAAGTAATTGGGCGAAACGTGTTATATTATCAAAACTAATGGAGCGAAACACAGAGAGAGAGAGAGAGAGAGAGAGAGAGAGAGAGAGAGAGAGAGAGAGAGAGAGAGAGAGAGAGAGAGAGAGAGAGAGAGAGAGAGAGAGAGAGAGAGAGAGAGAGAGAGAGAGAGAGAGAGAGAGAGAGAGAGAGAGAGAGAGAGAGAGAGAGAGAGAGAGAGAGAGAGAGAGAGAGAGAGAGAGAGAGAGAGAGAGTGTGTGTGAGAGAGTGAGAGAGCTATAAGTCCCTCAGCATCCTTCTGGTCATCCTCACCGGCCACAAAGCTACCTTTGGATGGCATTATTGTTGTTGTAGGGATAGCATTCATGCCTTGGGGTTGTGACGACCTAGTAAGGACCTTTGTTTATAGGGATATCATTCATGCCTTGGGGTTGTGACGACCTAGTAAGGACCTTTGTTTATTGGGCTGGTACCGATGCAGAATTATATCATTTTACCCTCTCATTAACGATGACACATTTTCTTTATTGTATGGTTCACAATAGACGATTTTACTCGGCTTTGGAAAGCCCTCTCGGAAGCAAAGGGGTAATTACTATATATCTCAGTTAACCCTCTTAACTTCTATACAGTCTGCCTAAGCCGAATAAAATTGTCTAATGCTCAGAAATACGTCCTCGAATAGTGAAAGAGTCGCGAAAAATGGCAATCAATGTGTGTGTGATTGGATTTTGCTTGTTTGTATAGATAATGGAGGCATTAAGTGGTGTGTGCAAAGTTGTGGTAGGTTGGGAAGTGAGGGTGCGAGGGGGAGGGGGAGGAGGGGTGATGCTTGCGGGAGGGGGAGGGGGGTAATATGTGACGAGTGCTTGAAGGCAAAGGAACAACACACACGCTCTTAATATTTCTCGGTGGAATGGGACGAGGATAGAAAATGGAGTGATCTGGAACTGACGAGGTTAGGAAATGTAGAGGGCTGGAAGGGTAGGACATGGAGAGGGCTGGAAGGATAGGACAGGGATAGAGCTGGAAGATTAGGACATGGAGAGGGCTGGAAGAATAGGACATGGAGAGGGCTGGAAGGGTAGGACAGGGATAGAGCTGGAAGAATAGGACATGGAGAGGGCTGGAAGAATAGGACATGGAGAGAGCTGGAAGGATAGGACATGGAGAGAGCTGGAAGGATAGGACATAGAGAGAGCTGGAAGGATAGGACATGGAGAGAGCTGGAAGGATAGGACATGGAGAGAGCTGGAAGAATAGGACATGGAGAGAGCTGGAAGGATAGGACATGGAGAGACCTGGAAGGATAGGACATGGAGAGGGCTGGAAGAATAGGACATGGAGAGAGCTGGAAGGATAGGACATAGAGAGAGCTGGAAGGATAGGACATGGAGAGAGCTGGAAGGATAGGACATGGAGAGAGCTGGAAGGATAGGACATGGAGAGAGCTGGAAGAATAGGACATAGAGAGAGCTGGAAGAATAGGACATAGAGAGAGCTGGAAGGATAGGACATGGAGAGAGCTGGAAGGATAGGACATGGAGAGAGCTGGAAGGATAGGACATGGAATGAGCTGGAAGGATAGGACATGGAGAGAGCTGGAAGGATAGGACATGGAGAGAGCTGGAAGGATAGGACATGGAGAGAACTGGAAGGATAGGACATGGAGAGAGCTGGAAGGATAGGGCATGGAGAGAGCTGGAAGGATAGGACATGGTGAGAGCTGGAAGGATAGGACATGGAGAGAGCTGGAAGGATAGGACATGGGGAGAGCTGGAAGGATAGGACATGGAGAGAGCTGGAAGGATAGGACATGGAGAGAGCTGGAAGGATAGGACATGGAGAGAACTGGAAGGATAGGACATGGAGAGAGCTGGAAGGATAGGACATGGAGAGAGCTGGAAGGATAGGGCATGGAGAGAGCTGGAAGGATAGGACATGGAGAGAGCTGGAAGGATAGGACATGGAGAGAGCTGGAAGGATAGGGCATGGAGAGAGCTGGAAGGGTAGGACATGGAGAGAGCTGGAAGGATAGGACATGGGGAGAGCTGGAAGGATAGGACATGGAGAGAGCTGGAAGGATAGGATATGGAGAGAGCTGGAAGGATAGGACATGGAGAGAGCTGGAAGGATAGGATATGGAGAGAGCTGGAAGGATAGGACATGGAGAGAGCTGGAAGGATAGGACATGGAGAGAACTGGAAGGATAGGATATGGAGAGAGCTGGAAGGATAGGACATGGAGAGAGCTGGAAGGATAGGACATGGAGAGAGCTGGAAGGATAGGACATGGAGAGAGCTGGAAGGATAGGACATGGAGAGAGCTGGAAGGATAGGATATGGAGAGAGCTGGAAGGATAGGACATGGAGAGAGCTGGAAGGATAGGACATGGAGAGAGCTGGAAGGATAGGATATGGAGAGAGCTGGAAGGATAGGACATGGAGAGAGCTGGAAGGATAGGACATGGAGAGAGCTGGAAGGATAGGACATGGAGAGAGCTGGAAGGATAGGACATGGAGAGAGCTGGAAGGATAGGACATGGAGGGAGCTGGAACGATAGGACATGGAGAGAGCTGGAAGGACAGGACATGGAGAGAGCTGGAAGGATAGGACATGGAGAGAGCTGGAAGGATAGGACATGGAGAGAGCTGGAAGGATAGGACATGGAGAGAGCTGGAAGGATAGGACATGGAGAGAGCTGGAAGGATAGGACATGGAGAGGGCTGGAAGAATAGGATATGGAGAGAGCTGGAAGGATAGGACATGGAGAGAGCTGGAAGGATAGGATATGGAGAGAGCTGGAAGGATAGGACATGGAGAGAGCTGGAAGGATAGGACATGGAGAGAGCTGGAAGGATAGGACATGGAGAGGGCTGGAAGAATAGGATATGGAGAGAGCTGAAAGGAATTGTAGGAAGAGAGGTAAAGGAGAGGTAAAGAGCTAGAGCAAGATACAGTCTGGGTGCTTGGAGAGAGGGTGGAGGAAGGGGGGTTATTGTGGTAGATAAGAGTTAGTACCGAGAGAGGAGGGGGGGGGGGGGGGGAGTGAGGAGGGGGAAGAGAGAGAGAGAGAGAGGAGGGGGAGTAAAGAAGGGGGGGGGGGAGATAAGGGGTGGTGAAAGAGAGGGGGTAGAGAGAGAGAGAGAGAGAGAGAGAGAGAGAGAGAGAGAGAGAAAGAGAGATAGAGGAGGGGAGGGGAGAGAAAGATAGAGAAGGAGTACATAAAGAAGGGGAATAAAGAGTATGGTAGATATGAGGTAGAGAGAGAAGATGTAGGAGAAGGGTAATGGGGGGGTTGGGGGGGAGAAGTGAGTGGGTTGACTGATAAGACCAAAATCTCCCATTTGTGTGTAGTAGCACCGCCGACACCTCGCTGCTTGGCCGTTCCTTCCATTCAGTCGCTTGATAACGTGGATTTTTTTGCCCTGACACTTTTTTTGTCCGTGTCTTCCCAATCTCCTCCCTCCCTCCCCCACCTCCACCTCCACCTCCTCCTCCTCCTCTTCTTCCTTCCACCCACGCTTCCATTTAACTTTCCACCTCAATTCTGTTTCCGCTTTTTTTCTCCACCTTATCCCATCCTTGTCTGTCTTTCCTTTAGTCTCTCTCTCTCTCTTTTCTTGTCTTTCATTCATTCTCGCCTCTCTGTCTCCTCCCGATTTACCTTTCTCTCCATTTCCACTTTTATCCCCGTCCATTACGACATCTGTTGTTGCTTTCTCTCCTTCTGTAAGCGTAATATATCTTGTCCTCCCTTACATCATCTTTAAAAACCCATATCAATTATATAATTTCTTCGGCTATATAAACCCAAGTTTCTCCTCTACTTATTCCTCCTTGAGCTTTCTCTTCACTCCATTTCTATCTCAACTTCCTCTCCAACGAGCCATTTATCCAACCTCTTCCCCTTACACCCCATTTTTATCCCCCCTTCCCCATCACATCATCTATCCCCACTCTCTCCCCCTCCCTATTCCCACAATTCCACACCCTCTCCACAATTCCACACCACCCCACAAACCTGCAACGACTCCGCACTACAAGGACTAACCAGGCCAGCCAGTTGAGTGTTGCCGATCTACTGACTGACTGTGTGGTGAGTGTTCAGGATTTTTTTTTTTTTTTTTTTTTTTTTTTTTTTTTTATGCCATTGGTCTACACTGTCAATTATCAAGGGAATAAACACAAAAAGTATAATAACCCTTTGAGTACCAGCGACGTGTTATATTTGATTCGAGCTATATTTAGACGATATTATGCAGCTTAGGAAAGATATGAGATACAAAGTATTCCTTGAAACTCCTTGTAACTCTCTCTCTCTCCTCATATCAATCTTACTTACTTACGGTTTCTTTACATAATCGATAAATCCGGTCCGCTCTGTTGACTCCGTATGGGGGTCCGGTCCGGTATACTGTAATCACTGGCCTGTGTACCGATCACCGGAGCGGGGAACATAACGCGACCCCTTAATAAATCTTGTCCTCTTAGTCTTAAGAGGGTAGGTGTTATTTGTTTGTTTATTAGTTTATTTTTTTATTATTCTATTAATTTCCTCCCTCGGCCTCCACCAAGCTAAAAGTAAAGAATACCGGTATATACAATATAAATAATTATATATATACCGGTATATATAATTATACTGTATATTATATATTTATATATACTGGTTAAAAACACATGTGCAGATATGGTCCCAGGTCCCTTTGAATAAACCTGGGACCATATCTGCACATGTGTTTTTAACCATAAATGTTGCAGCCTACGCTGTTTCTTTTTTATGTATACTGTATATATATTTATTGTATTATCAAAATCCCCCATCGATATAAATTTGTACATTTTTCGGTAGAAAAATGTCACGGCCGAAAGCCGGTTTCTCCAAAATTACAGGCTCGCTATCGCTCGGCAGGTAAAAATTGACACCTGAATGGCACGAATGGTCCTGATATTGATAAATAAGTGGGACAAACAGTTTAAAATTGACAAACTAATGGGGCGAACGTCTGAAAATCTCAAAACTAATGGGGCTAACCATGAGGGAGAATGGTGGTCCAGAAAAAATAACTACCTACCCCTTAATTTGTTGTCTCTCAAACTACACCTAAATAATATATCTTCTCCTCTTAGCCTTAACTCTTTCTCTCTTATTCTATACCTACATAATTCTTCTCTTATTCTTAACTCTTTCTCATGCTATAACTAAATAAATATTCTCTTAACCTTAACTCTTCCTCTTGCTCACTCTCTCCTGAAAGCCTAATGGGTCTTTTCTGGAAGTATATATATTTTGTTTATCTTCTTTTGTGTGGTCTGGTATTTTTTTGGTTTCTTTTTATCTCCATCGAGGTTCAAATAATACACGATTACAAATTAGTTTATATTAGCTTTCATCTGTTGACTGAGTGGTAAGTGTGCATGAATTCTACCATATTGGCAAATGTGTGTATGGCATTGACCTACACTGTAAAAAAAAAAAAAACACAACGAGAAAACAAAGGTATATTAAGTTTTTGGGTATATTATAAGTGATTTACCTGTCTATCCTTCCATATTAGCTTTACGTGACCAACCGAATCTGCAGAACACTAAAGGTAGCGCCAGCGAACTTGACAATAATTTTGACCCCTTCACTTCTTATAACTCGAAATGAATGAAAGCAATCGGGCTGACGTTTCTATCATTTGGGAAGAGTCTACCAGGAAATAGGTGTGGATATTTACAGCCAGTTTGCTATAGGCCTTTTTGAGTAACAGAGAGGTCAGGGATCAAGATTATTGTCAAGTTCGTTGGCGCTACCTATACCACCCATGTTTACTATCTCACCCTTTCTTGACTTACCGGTATCCAGCTGTTTCCTCCTCCTATTTTCATTCTCCATCCATCGCCTCTTCTCTTCCTATCTTTGCACTTCCTTTTAGCTTTTTCATTATTCTTCTCCAAATTCTATTATATTTTGATAATCTTTAATCCTTCATCTGTATTTTCAGTTCGCCAAAACGTCATACTACATTCCTTGTTTGTTATTTTGCTCCTTGTTAGTCATATATAGTGTTTATTTTCAATATTTTGTTTGTTCATCATATCCGCTGTTTAATATTATGAGCTGAAATGTAGATGTCTTCAGTTTTTATTATATTTATTAATTGATTTATTTGTGTACACATGTGCTGCATCCCATTACCTAATACACTTTATTATCTTTAAGATTTCCCCAAGACTCCTTCCTGTCTTAGTTTTGCTAATTTTCGTCTATTGGTATCATTTTCTTACACCATATTTATCTATTCCTTATTCTATTTATATTTCCAATACAGATTATAAACATCTATTTCGCATTCCTACCTATCCTATAATTTGTATCGCCCTACCATTTAAACACATCTTTTATTTTATGTTTGCTACAACTTACATAAAACATGTATTCTACCCACCTTCTCTTTCGTCTCTCCTTCGCTTTCCCTTCGCACATTTGTTTGTTCATAAATCTCTTTCCATTTCTCTCTTTACTCCTTCACCTTGGTATTGTCATTTATAAGCCCTTCTGTTTTTGCTTGTCTTGCTACATGCTAGTTTCTTTACAATATTCTTTTCATAAGTTCTCAATGACTTCCCATACACGCACCTTGTTTTCTCTTTTTAATTCTGTACGTCTCTATCAATCTCTTCCCCTAATTTGTTCATATATTAAGGTGTATATTGTCTTTAAATAGAAATATCCCAGTCTTCCGGTTTTCTTCATTATTTTTTATATATTACTTCCTCTTTCTGTATAATCATATGTATTAATCTTAGGGTTCCCACAAGTCTACTCTCACTCGTTCTGTATATGACTTTCCTACGTGTTAATCCATCGTCTCCTTTCCTCTGTATTTACTTGTCTTCTCAGTCTAACGTGCCACTGAAAAAATAATATCCAAAATATGTTAAGTATCTTACTTACCTTCAGGCTCCACCTACGCCTTCTCCCTTCGTCAAGCCTTCCCTTTTCATCGCTCAATCTTACATGAATCCCAAGTCTTTTTCATCGCTCAATCTTACATGAACTCCCAAGCCTTTTTCATCGCTCAATCTTACATGAACTCCTAAGTCTTTTTCATCGCTCAATCTTACATGAACTCCCAAGTCTTTTTCATCGCTCAATCTTACACGAACTCCAAAGTCTTTTTCATCGCTCAATCTTACATGAACTCCAAAGTCTTTTTCATCGCTCAATCTTACATGAACTCCCAAGCCTTTTTCATCGCTCAATCTTACATGAACTCCCAAGCCTTTTTCATCGCTCAATCTTACATGAACTCCCAAATCATGTCTTAAATTTGCAAAGTACTTCCTGTAATTCTTAATATTGTCTTCTTTCGCTACTCCACGTCTTCCTTTGGTTCCTTCTCCACCTTCCCATCTCTTCACTTAGCATGATACCAAGAAATCATATCCAATGTTTGGCAAAAGCGTTACTTCCAATTGTACTCCATTCCTAAACTCTCTCTTTATATTTTTCTCCAAGCTATCTTTCGCTTTTCAGACTCTGTAACCCTCCCTTCATTAAGGGGGGTGACCTGTTTTTGTTATTTCTGTCCTTTTTTCTCTTTCTCTGGCTTGTATCCATTCGGCCCCATTCTGCCAACTATTTAAGACGTTTATCCCCATCTAGGTGTCGATTTCTTCCTGGCGAGCGATATATGAAGCCAGCATTATATGAAGAAATCCGGCTTCGCCGGAGAAATTTTTCTATCGAAAAATGTACAAATTTAGCCTGCTGTCAAACAAAAATAAAAAATATACTGGCTCGCTACCGCTCACCAGTAAAAAATTGACACCTGGATGGGGATGAGCGTCTTAAAACAGTAGGCTGAATGGGGCCAAATGGATACAAGCCAGAGAAAGATCGAAAAGGACAGGACAAAAACAGGTCACCCCCCCCCCTTCAGCTTTGCGTGACCAGTCGAAGCTGCTAAACACTAGGCTACCCCCATTCTGTTTGACTATACTATTATATACTAGTTCTACCCTTCGCGTCGCCATTTGTTTCCTTCTCTCTATCTCATTCTCCATCTATAGTCTCTTCTCTTCCTTTCTTCTCATTCTCCTCACTCTCCCTCCATCTCCTTCTCCTCACTCTCCATCTATCTCTTCTCTGCTTCTCATTCTTCTCATTACATCTATCTGCTCCTTATTCTCCATCTGTCTACTCCTTTCTTCTCATTCTCCTCACTCTCCCTCCATCTCCTCCTCCTCACTCTCCATATATCTCCTCCTTTCTTCTCATTCTCCTCACTCTCCCTCCATCTCCTCCTCACTCTCCATATATCTCCTCCTTTCTTCTCATTCTCCTCACTCTCCAATGATCTCCTCCTCCTCACTCCCCATATATCTCCTCCTTTCTTCTCATTCTCCTCACTCTCCCTCCATCTCCTCCTCCTCACTCTCCATATATCTCCTCCTTTCTTCTCATTCTCCTCACTCTCCAATGATCTCCTCCTCCTCACTCCCCATATATCTCCTCCTTTCTTCTCATCCCAATGATCTCCTCCTCCTCACTCCCCATATATCTCCTCCTTTCTTCTCATTCTCCTCACTCTCCAATGATCTCCTCCTCCTCACTCCCCACTTATCTTCTACATTCTTCTAATTCTCCACACTCTCCGCCTATATCCTCCTCTCGTCTCATTCTCCTCTTTTTTTCAAATGCCCATCTGTCTCCATCTATCTCCTCCCCCTTCTCATTCTCCAACCAGTTCTCCGTTTCTTCCATTCTCCATCTGCTTCCTCCTCCTCCTCCTCCTCCTCCCTCCTCCTCCCTCCTCCTCCTCCTCCTCCTCCTCCTCCTCCTCCTCCATTCGTCTCGCCCTCCCTCTCAATCGTGGCGATTCGCGTGACCCAACCATTAGTATACAATATTCACTCAACGACTCCGCGGTTCGATATCGGGACTTCTGCAGACGTAAAAACAAGAGAAGCCCGAGAAACACTGGAGGAGAAGGGTGGGTGAATTCTGAAGCGCGTATCGTAGTGGGTCATTGATTGTTCCCAGACGCGTTCCGTAATTCGGGGTAGTATATGAGAGAAAGTGTATTGGCTCGATCGTGAATCCATAGTGTACGTATTGGGTCTGGGTTGTTGTACGCGGGGTAATGTCTTGGCTGTGTCTTTGATTTGGCATCGAACCCCGGCCCAGGTGTGGATGACTTATTCCCTAAATTGGCGGAAGGGGAGGTAAACGCTTGGATTTATGTGAGTGTGCGCGCGCTTTTACTTAGATTATATTACATTATAATTATATATATATATATATATATATATATATATATATATATATACTTGGGATTGCCAACTGGGTATATTGAACCAACCAGCAGTGTATAATTATACTGTACAGTAGTATGGAATCTACTGAGTTACTACATTTAATTATGTAAGTGCAATTCGAATGAGTAAGTCTAATTCCCTAATATTGAAAGGTAAGCAGAAAGGTGTGCTGATACAACCTTACCACAACAACAACACATCATCCGTTGTTACTGACTCACTTTTCACAATTACTGTCAAGCAAAAAACATAGACCGCTTTTCCTATAATGGAAGCTGGACTGTTAGCCTTGCCTGATTTATTAAGTGAAAATATTTTGCTAGTATAACTTTAAGGTAAACTATAATACATATATAACATAGTATTATTTATTGTTTAATTAAAGTATATATATATATATATATATATATATATATATATATATATATATATATATATATATATATATATATATATATATATATATATATATATATATATAGAGATAGATATAAGGTCCCTATCTATGCGTGTTCGATTTGTGCGTTTCGCGAACTGTACGAGCTACGGTACCAACATTATTCATTTAATAATTCCAAACTGCGCGAATATCGTTCGAAGTGTGCGAGCGCCGAAATAAAGGTAAGCAAATCCGTGGAGAAACCCAAATCACACTGGAACTAAAGCAGAAAGTTATTGAGTTAAAGGATGCTGGAAAAGGAAATTCAGTTGTAGGCAGGGAGTTGGGACTTACTGAGTCGAATGTTAGGACAATTTATAAGAAAAAGGATGAAGTGTTAAAGTGTGTCCAGGCGTATGGTTCATCCGCTATAGATATTATTTTTATTAATCTCACCACCTAAAAGACGGGGCTGGGTAGCATGGTGACCGGTCAAGTCAACCAGTAGACAATTTCAACCAGTAGCTCTCAACCAATACGGTTAGGTTAGGTTAGGTTAGGTTAGGTTAGTACTATATTTTGGCACTGGCTTTGTTGGTCTGGGTTAATTTGGCATTGGTTGAGAGCTACTGGTTGAAATGGTCTACTGGTTGAGATGACATGGAACCGGGTAGCATAGCTGCACTCGCCCTGCCGTGGGGGTTTGCCTTGGAGCCCCCTAACTTAATGTGAGTAAACAATGACTTATTGCTTACTTTTATTTATATTATGTATTGTTATGAATATGTGTCCGTTAGTGTTGTTTTTGATAGGTAATATGAAGTTGAACCCCTAAACTCGGGACAGTCCATCCACCAAATTAATTATTTCCCATAAGATACATGTTTCGATTTGTACGATTTTGATCTGTGCAACCTCGTTCATCCACCAAATTCTAGCACATTCGGGGACCCAGGTGTATATATATATATATAATGCATTCCTGTTTAGTATAGTTTTATAGTCACGGTCAAAATTCGAATCATAACTTCATAATTTCAAGTCTGGTTATCTCTCTTTAGGAAAATAATATCTTAACAGATATAAACACATTTTAAGACAATATATGTTAGTGTGGTTCAGGAGTATTTGTGCATTAAGGGGGGTGACCTGTTTTGGTTCTGTCCTTTTCTATCTTTCTCTGGCTTGTATCCATTTGGCCCCATTCAGCCTACTGTTTTAATACGTTTATCCCCATCCAGGTGTCAATTTTTACTGGTGAGCGGTAGCGAGCCAGCATATTTTTTATTTTTGTTTGACAGCAGGCTAAATTTGTACATTTTTCGATAGAAAAATGTCTCCGGCGAAGCCGGATTTCTTCATATAATGCTGGCTCGCTATCGCTCGCCAGGAAGAAATCGACACCTAGATGGGGATAAACGTCTTAAAATAGTTGGCTGAATGGGGCCGAATGGATACAAGCCAGAGAAAGAGAGAAAAGGACAGAAATAACAAAAAAGCAGGTCACCCCCCTTTTAAACCAATATAGGAAAATTAATATATATATATGAAGCTATGCCTGTTGTGGGTAATAGTGGGTCCCAGTTCACGTTTTATATACTGTACACTATAGGAGGCCACATGAGCGGTATAGTAGTAGTAGTATTATTATTGTTGAAAAACACTCTGACGACTGAATCATTCATTGTGGTTTATTAAGGGGGGTAACTTGCTTTTTTTTATTTCTCTAATTTTCTCTCTTTCTCTGGCTTGTATCCATTCGGCCCCATTCAGCCTACTATTTTAAGACGTTTATCTCCATTTAGGTGTCGATTACTTCCTGGCGAGCGAAAGCGAGCCAGCATTATATGAAGAAATCCGGCTTCGCCGGAGACATTTTTCTATCGAAAAATGTAAAAATTTAGCCTGCTGTCAAAAACATTTAAAAAATATGCTGGCTCGCTACCGCTCACCAGTAAAAAAATGACACCTGGATGAGGATAAACGTCTTAAAACAGTAGGCTGAATGGAGCCAAATGGATACAAGCCAGAGAAAGAGAGAAAAGGAGAGAACAAAAAAACGGGTCACCCCCCTTTAAGAGGAGATCATGCCGCCTGCCACTACTGTTGCGTGTACCCCTCCTTCCTCCTCCTCCTTGCAATATATGCCCTCCACGGTCACAGCTATGTTTGTAACCCTTCACCACTCTACCTTCCGTCCTCTCCACATACCTACCGGCCTAGCCAATCAGTGTTGCTTAGCTGATTGATTGATACCTTTAAGGGGAGATTTCCACTTGAGGGATTTCTTTCTGGACCCCTTTCTCGCTCATGTTTAGCCCCCATTGCTTTTTAGATTTTAAGACGCTCGCCCCCTTTAGTTTGGCGATTTTAAGAACTTTCGCCCCATTTCTGTCAATTTTAAGAACTTTCGTGCCATTTAGGTGTCGATTTTTTCCTGGCGAGCGATAGCGAGCCTGTAATTTGAGAGGAAGCGGCCTTCGGCCGGGACATTTTTCTACCGAAAAATGTACAAATTTATCTTGAAAGGTGGTCTAGGGGGTGTAATTTTAAGCTTGATGGAGTTCTAGGGAAGAAACTAAATACCTCCCCTTAACCTCTACTGTACCGGTGACGTGTTTTTAATGTTATCTTGCAATATTTAGACGATGTTGTGCAGTTTAAGAAGCATCTGTGGTAGTAAAAAGGGGTAAGTGATGTAGTTCCAAGTCTGTTACTGGCTGAGGGTCCTTTTTACGCTGATTAATATCGTCTAATACTGATTACTATCGTCTAATACTGATTAATATCGTCTAATACTGATTAATATCGTCTAATACTGATTAATATCGTCTAATACTGATTAATATCGTCTAATACTGTTTAATATCGTCTAATACTGATTAATATCGTTTAATACTGATTAATATCGTTTAATACTGTTTAATATCGTCTAATACTGTTTAATATCGTCTAATACTGTTTAATATCGTCTAATACTGATTAATATCGTCTAATACTGTTAATATCGTCTAATACTGTTTAATATCGTCTAATACTGTTTAATATCGTCTAATACTGATTAATATCGTCTAATACTGATTAATATCGTCTAATACTGTTTAATATCGTCTAATACTGTTTAATATCGTCTAATACTGATTAATATCGTCTAATACTGATTAATATCGTCTAATACTGTTTAATATCGTCTAATACTGTTTAATATCGTCTAATACTGATTAATATCGTCTAATACTGATTAATATCGTCTAATACTGTTTAATATCGTCTAATACTGTTTAATATCGTCTAATACTGATTAATATCGTCTAATACTGATTAATATCGTCTAATACTGTTTAATATCGTCTAATACTGTTTAATATCGTCTAATACTGATTAATATCGTCTAATACTGTTTAATATCGTCTAATACTGTTTAATATCGTCTAATACTGATTAATATCGTCTAATACTGTTTAATATCGTCTAATACTGTTTAATATCGTCTAATACTGATTAATATCGTCTAATACTGATTAATATCGTCTAATACTGATTAATATCGTCTAATACTGTTTAATATCGTCTAATACTGTTTAATATCGTCTAATACTGATTAATATCGTCTAATACTGATTAATATCGTCTAATACTGCCCAGAATATGATGAAAAGGACGTCACCGGTACTAAAGTCGGTATCACACGAGAGCTTTTATAGTCAACATTCGATGATCAACATTTTTCTGGCAACATTTCTGGAATATTTTGCACTGGTATCGGAAACTAGACTGATGATATATGAATTTAGGCGACCGAAATATTCCAAATGTTGACCTCCTAAGCTGCCAGACCAGTGTTGAGGATAAATGTTGAGGGAAAAAGCGCTCGTGTGATACCGGCTTAAATAGGTTAATATACTACACGAATTACTGTCTTGTTCAATTTATCCCCACATATCCATCTGACTATTGTCATTTATCCCCACATATCCATCTGACTATTGCCATTTATCCCCACATATCCATCTCACTATTGTCATTTATCCCCACATATCCATCTCACTATTGTCATTTATCCCCACATATCCATCTCACTATTGTCATTTATCCCCACATATCCATCTCACTATTGTCATTTATCCCCACATATCCATCTCACTATTGTCATTTATCCCCACATATCCATCTGACTATTGTCATTTATCCCCACATATCCATCTGACTATTGTCATTTATCCCCACATATCCATCTCACTATTGTCATTTATCCCCACATATCCATCTCACTATTGTCATTTATCCCCACATATCCATCTGACTATTGTCATTTATCCCCACATATCCATCTCACTATTGTCATTTATCCCCACATATCCATCTCACTATTGTCATTTATCCCCACATATCCATCTCACTATTGTCATTTATCCCCACATATCCATCTCACTATTGTCATTTATCCCCACATATCCATCTCACTATTGTCATTTATCCCCACATATCCATCTCACTATTGTCATTTATCCCCACATATCCACTATTGTCATTTATCCCCACATATCCATCTCACTATTGTCATTTATCCCCACATATCCATCTCACTATTGTCATTTATCCCCACATATCCATCTGACTATTGTCATTTATCCCCACATATCCATCTCACTATTGTCATTTATCCCCACATATCCATCTCACTATTGTCATTTATCCCCACATATCCATCTCACTATTGTCATTTATCCCCACATATCCATCTCACTATTGTCATTTATCCCCACATATCCATCTCACTATTGTCATTTATCCCCACATATCCATCTCACTATTGTCATTTATCCCCACATATCCATCTCACTATTGTCATTTATCCCCACATATCCATCTCACTATTGTCATTTATCCCCACATATCCATCTCACTATTGTCATTTATCCCCACATATCCATCTCACTATTGTCATTTATCCCCACATATCCATCTCACTATTGTCATTTATCCCCACATATCCATCTCACTATTGTCATTTATCCCCACATATCCCATCTCACTATTGTCATTTATCCCCACATATCCATCTCACTATTGTCATTTATCCCCACATATCCATCTCACTATTGTCATTTATCCCCACATATCCATCTGACTATTGTCATTTCCTCATGTTCCATTATTTAAGGGGAGGTTTTTAGTTTGGTCCCTAGATATCCATCAAGTTTAAGATTACACCCCCTTGAGCCCCTTTCAAGATAAATTTGTACATTTTTCGGTAGAAAAATGTCCTGGCTGAAAGACGGGACACTCTTAAATTACAGACTCGCTATCGCTCGCCAGAATAAAATCGACACCTAAATGGCACGAAAGGTCTTAAATTTGACAGAAATGGGTCGAAAGTTCTTAAAATCGTCAAAATAATGGGGCGAACGTCTTAAAATTAGAAAAGCAATGGGGCTAAACATGAGGGAGAAAGGAGTCAAGAAAAACATCCCTCAAGTGGAAATCTCCCCTTAATCAAATAGACCGTGAAGTGTTTCAATAACGCTAGTAATATAAATATGGAAATATTATATATATATATATATATATATATATATATATATATATATATATATATATATATATATATATATATATATTGATTTAACTATAATTGTTATTGTTGTTGTTTTGTATATTTGTATATGTTTGATACCTGTTAAGGGGGGTGGCCTGCTTTTTTTCCCTTCTCCTATTCTCTCTTTCTCTGGCTTGTATCCATTCGGCCCCATTCAGCCAACTATTTTAAGACGTTTATCCCCATCTAGGTGTCGATTTCTTCCTGGCGAGCGATAGCGAGCCAGCATTATATGAAGAAATCCGGCTTCGCCGGAGAAATTTTTCTATCGAAAAATGTACAAATTTAGCCTGCCGTCAAACACATTTAAAAAAAATGCTGACTCGCTACCGCTCACCTGCATGGGGATAAATGTCTTAAAACAGTAGGCTGAATGGGGCCGAATCGATGCAAGCCAAAGAAAGAGAAAAAAAAGCAGGTCAACCCCCTTAATGGAGCCAACGTTTTTAGTCATGAACCGTAAATATTATTTGTGATGAAGATAAAAGCAAAAGACTGAAGCAAACACACAACGGTTATAAAGTAGGTCTGCTGCCAACTATATGATCGACAATATATAAGATATTTATACTCGTGTAAATATACAGGGAAGAATGGTACCACTCACACTCTTGTTTAGTATATACATTTAGGGGAATATATATATATATATATATTTTTTTTTTTTCACCGGCCACATTTCTCGGATCTTTTGCATTTATATCGGAAACTAGATGGCAGATAGATTAATGTAATGGACAACATTATTAAAAGGATTCACTCAAACGCTTCAGCCTAGTCCTAGCGATAAGAGTTAAGAATTTTGTTTTTCTGAGCCCCCTTCTCCTTCATGTTTAGCCCCATTAATGTTCACATTTTAATACTTTCGCCTATTTATTTGTCAGTAATTAGACCTTTCGTGCCATTTAGGTATCGTTTTTTTTTTTCCTGGCGAGTTATGGCAGGCTTATATTTTAGGAGGAACCGGTCGGGACATTTTGCTACTGAAAATGCACAAATTTATCTAGCAGGTGGGTCTTTGGGATGGTGTATTTTGAAGCTCAATAGAGTTCTAGGGAGTAGTATATATATATATATATATATATATATATATATATATATATATATACAGTATATACGGTATATATAGTACATATATTGGTAATAGTACAAAATTATTATATAGCCAAAATACCGTCCCCTTCAAGGAAATGGACGCTCGTGTGATACCGGCTATAGAAAAAAAAGCATAACTAATGGAAGTGATAAATATCACGCTATAAGTTGACGTGAGAGCAACCAATAAATAATAAAGCATGCCCAGCGGAGAAATGCTTGGATAAAGGAGCCCATGCAAGCTTTTAGGGGACGAGCGTATGTTGTATATGTATCATTCTAAGTAAAAGATAAATAGCTGGAGTCTAGTGAAGATATTGTACCATAGTGACATACGAAGCTCACTAAGGACCAGTATGTTAAAGGGGGTGACCTGCTTTTTGTTATTTATGTCCTTTTCTCTCTTTCTCTGGCTTGTATCCATTCGGCCCCATTCAGCCAACTATTTTATGACGTTTATCCCCATCTAGGTTTCGATTTCTTCCTGGCGAGCGATAGCGAGCCAGCATTATATGAAGAAACCCGGCTTCGCCGGAGAAATTTTTCTATCGAAAAATGTACAAATTTAGCCTGCTGTCAAACACAAATAAAAAATATACTGGCTCGCTACCGCTCACCAGTAAAATATTGACACCTGGATGGGGATAAACGTCTTAAAACAGTAGGCTGAATGGGGCCAAATGGATACAAGCCAGAGAAAGATCGAAAAGGACAGAACAAAAACAGGTCACCCCCCTTAAGTTTTCAATATTGACAGGGCTGAGAGAGGTACAGTTCAATGCAAAAGTCCCTGAACACTCGGCCAAGGATACCTCTTTAGTGTACACAAACTCTACACTCGGCCAAGGATACCTCTTTAGTGTACACAAACTCTACACGTATAATTCGTGAAATAATTATTAATAGACACATGGAAATCGTCAGGTATAATTGATAGTTACTTAGAATTGCACAGTTTATATGGATGGTTGTTAGCGAAGTATTGACTGTACAGTTGGCCAAATAAGTCGTGTCTCGCTGTCATTACGTTTTGCTCACTGTGTGTTGTATGTATGTCTGTCAGATGTTGAATAGGGTGTGTAAAGATAGGAACATGTTTGTATTTCTCACTTGAAACGATAAATTAAAGCTTAGATAATGTTGATGCCAATTATTGATCTTAGTATACTTGGTGCCGCGACATCACTTATTTAGCCTGCACTATAGCCTAATTTTTTTCCAGCTGATGGTAAATTTAATCCCTTTGTATTAGATTTCATTATTATTACTGGACAAATCTGATACTGCTATGTCTGTGCGTTATATTATTGACAAGTTTTCATAATTAGCAACCTATTTCGCAACAAAATCATGATAATAAAGTAGTAATCAGAATGGAGAGATGGCAATTTAGAATCGGCTGGAAAAAAATGCACTAGTAGTTTCTACATTGTTTTATGTTACCTTGAGGCAGCGAACATTGAGGGAAAATGCTACTTTAGAATAGATGGCTAAATTATATGTTTCAAAGTATAACATCAGTGTGCCAGGAATGCTCGATAACATTCATGCCACTTATCACTGCAAGTATAAAATCGTGGAACTCGTACGTTGTTCATTGTACAAGTATGGGTGTCGGGATTGATTTATGGCTCCAAAATGCTACCGTATGCATTTAATATTAAGTACTATATAATGTTCAACGTATATACAATTATATATATATATATATAATATATATATATATATATATATATATATATATATATATATATATATATATATATATATATGTAATATTTGTTTTCCTATGATGAGAAGTACATTAAAGGTCTAAAAGTGTTTATGAACCATTTTGCATTTGAGAAATACACTAATAAATTTCATAGCCAAGTTTAGTTATTACGAAAATGTTATGTCTACTCATTCTTATGATTAAAGTAATCAAATGGTCAAATTGCTCTTCACATTTGCATATGCATAATGAAATACATAGGGGTATCACAAGGTGTCTAAACAAATGTTATAAGTAGAATATGGTCTCTGGGTCTTCTCCTGGGTGACCTGGATGTGTGAGAGTTTGTGTTTTTTATCTGTGTTTATTTTTTGTTTTATGTTGTTTTTGTGTTTTCCCTGTTCTTGCTCTGTCTTGAGTCGGCTACCCCCAAAATGGGGATTGGGCCTGAGCATATATATAGATAGATAGATAGAATATGCATGTAGAGTTCAACAAAAAATACTTCGTTCAATATATGGCAGTCATTAGTACAGTATAAATTGAATTAATAATGATGACATTGATAAAAGGATTGCTTTGGCCAACTGTCCAAACTGTGTGTCTGTGATAATAATAATAAGTCGGTTTATTGTTCAACTGTACAATAGCCCTGAGGCTGAAATTCTACAGAGTTTATCATTACCTAAGTACAGTACAGTGCTTATTCTACCTTAAGGGGGGTGACCTGTTTTGGTTATGTCCTTTTCTATCTTTCTCTGGCTTGTATCCATTTGGCCCTATTCAGCCTACTGTTTTAAGGCGTTTATCCCCATCCAGGTGTCAATGTCTTACTGGTGAGCGGTAGCGAGCCAGCATATTTTTTATTTTTTGTTAGACAGCAGGCTAAATTTGTACATTTTTCTATTGAAAAATGTCTCCGGCGAAGCCGGATCTCTTCATATAATGCTGACTCGCTATCGCTCGCCAGAAAAAATCGACACCTAGATGGGGATAAACGTCTTAAAATATTTGGCTGAGTGGGGCCGAATGGATACAAGCCAGAGAAAGAGAGAAAAGGACAGAAATATAAAAAAGCAGGTCACCCCCCTTAAGTACGAGGTCACATGCGACTTTGGCAACCGTGAGGTGGCGGAGTTTCGACCATAGTAGGATACCCAGAAGCACATTGTATTGGTTAAACTACGTGTAGGCTAACATGAGCTGATAGCAGCTTGGCTCGGGAGTAACCACAACCAAATTTTTCTCCATGGGATGGCCGAGAATTTTTTTTTTTTTTCGTATTCTGACGGATTCATACCCCAGCGTACTCATGCTTGTGCAGTTAGCGCACGGCGCCTTAGTACACTGGCCCATCCAAATAGGTGTGTGTGTGTGTGTGTGTGTGTGTGTGTGTGTGTGTGTGTGTGTGTGTGTGTGTGTGTGTGTGTGTGTGTGTGTGTGTGTGTGTGTGTGTGTGTGTGTGTGTGTGTGTGTGTGTGTGTGTGTGTGTGTGTGTGTGTGTGTGTGTGTGTGTACACTTTCAGACTTGGTTATCAAAGTTTAAGCACAATGCATTGCCTGCCGTTGTAATTATCCCCATTTCCTTAAAGTTCTTAAACAATAGATAAGCGGAGTGATTTAAATGCGTGAATGAGTGACGACCCCGACCTTGGTGGCCTGTCAACCCTGAGGAGGTCACCTGCCATTGTCACCTGCGGGGGGAACAATGTCGCTAATTACCACACTTTAATCCAGTCACGCTCAGGAAAATGTACTCACACCGCCAGCTCGTACTGCAAGCGTATAGTGATTAAACAAAGAGAGAGAGAGAGAGAGAGAGAGAGAGAGAGAGAGAGAGTGAGAGTGAGAATTAGCGCCATATGAGGAGGAGCTCTTTATTGACCCAAAAGTGCTCCTCCTCAGATGGTGTTTCTGTCAATCTAGCATATTTCGGGTGTTATGTAGTCGTAGCCTCGTCTTGTCCCTTGACTGGAGCGAAACGTCTTGCGCTTGTCAAATCAATTCGGCGAAAGTCTTGAAAATCCCAAAACTAGAGAGGGCTAAACAGGTGGAGTTTGAACAGATTACCTCGGAAAAGATACATTTAATGGTTTCGTGTTTTTGATTATATCTGACGGTGCTTATAATAGTTAATCAATATTATTTAATGATGTTGGAATATAGTTAAACACCATCTGGTCCGACGTCTTGTGAGATATTTTGTTAAAGTATTATCGAGGATTTTGCCTGTTCTTACCATTTCCGAGCAATGTATTTTATTTGCTTCCCTAGGCTATCAGAAACGCCTACCCAGAATTTCCTCAAGCTAAACAAATGACTACCCCTCCCCCCCCCTCGATGGAAACATCTCGATTCCTTTTAAGTTACAGGCTCGGTATCTCTCGCCCAGAAAAAAAGGACACCTGAATGGGGTGAAATGTCTTATTATCCCTAAACTAATGGAGTGAAACGTCTTAAACTCTCCCAACCTGAAGCGTTACAGGGGGAGTCCAAAAAGACCTCCTTTGGACCAATTAGGGATAAAACACGCAATCCCCATAATAATCCGTAATAATCCATGATGGTGGGTATATTTAGCCTGTAGTCTAAAACACGTGCATTTTGATCCATGTGTTGACCTTAGTAATACGCTGCAAAGTCGAGATAAACTCTGCGCGAAGTTTAATATATTTTGCGTAATATAAGCTGACATACAATGATAGCCGTATGGTCCTAGTGTACGGTCTGATGGCGTAATGGGATTCCAAATGTAAGACAGGTGACAAGAAAGCCATGGGGGAGATTTGGGGTCATCTATAATCCTTGCTGACTTTTACAATGTTAACAAAATGATGAAGAACGTAATTATAATGCCCGTAATCATTTACACTTTAACAAGTATAATACCAGCGATTAACGTATGTAAGACAAGGATAAAAAACATATCAACTAATTAAATATACAGAAAATATGCAGGGGGCTAGGAATCCTCTTCCCCTTGTATAATTCTCCTACTCGACGAGACATAACATCGAGCGAGAGAATGCGAAAGTGATCCCGGACCTTGAAAACAGGAACTTTAAATGTTGTTTCTGTTCGGGCTCTGTCTCGTGTCGGCCACCCCCAGCAATGGGTTATGTGCCTAAGTATATACATAGGCCTAATATCAATATACCCACCTTGATTATATTTACGTTAATCATACTTTCCTATTGTGTGCAGTGTACAGTATAATGCAAGCCCACTTTTCAACCTGGTCTCTGTTAAGCCACCGATAACGGAAGTACGGTAATAAAGAATTAGGCTATGTTCTCCCGGCCTCCCCCATCACAAAAGGTCCTTCATGCAACACTGGTTTCGTCATTGTTGCAGGGTTGTTGATGATGTTGCAGTCTATTGGTGTTGGGCCTTTGTCTCCTCATAGCAGGGTGTCGAATTTAGTTTCAAGAGTGGAATGAATATGATAACAATAACACAAAGATTACACGTAAATTTGTATAATCTTGGGAACACATATGAAGAGGATTAAAGGTAAATTTGTATGACCTTGGGAACACATATGAAGAGGATTAAAGGTAAATTTGTATGACCTTGGGAACACATATGAAGAGGATTAAAAGTAAATTTGTATGACCTTGGGAATACATATGAAGAGGATTAAAGGTAAATTTGTATGACCTTGGGAATACATATGAAGAGGATTATAGGTACATTTGTATGACCTTGGGAATACATATGAAGAGGATTAAAGGTAAATTTGTATGACCTTGGGAATACATATGAAGAGGATTAAAGGTAAATTTGTATGACCTTGGGAATACATATGAAGAGGATTAAAGGTAAATTTGTATGACCTTGGGAATACATATGAAGAGGATTAAAGGTAAATTTGTATGACCTTGGGATACATATGAAGAGGATTAAAGGTAAATTTGTATGACCTTGGGAATACATATGAAGAGGAGATTAAAGGTAAATTTGTATGACCTTGGGAATACATATGAAGAGGATTAAAGGTAAATTTGTATGACCTTGGGAATACATATGAAGAGGATTAAAGGTAAATTTGTATGACCTTGCATTGTTTTGGCCACTTTATCACAGCCCAAGACACAGTCAAAATGGCAATGTTTATCTTAGATTATATGTATATTTAGCAAACATGGCTAAACAGAAGGACCGCGGTTTAAGGAGAGGGTTTTCTTCTTCTGGACCTCTTTCTCCCCATTAGTTTTGAGATATTAAGACGTTCGGCGCATTAGTTTGACGATTTTAAGACCTTGGGTGCCATTTAGGTGTCGATTTTGTCATGGCCAGCGATAGCGAGCCTATAATATAGGAGGAACTGGCCTTTGGCCGGGACACCTTTCTACCGAAAATGTTTACAAATTAATCTCGGGTATTTGTTTAAAGTTTGATAGAGGTCTTGAGACGAAACTAAAGAAAATAATAAATATATTCATAAATAAACAAATACAAATCTCCCGTTAAGGGGGGTGACCTGTTTTTGTTCTGTCCTTTTCTATCTTTCTCTGGCTTGTATCCATTTGGCCCCATTCAGCCTACTGTTTTAAGACGTTTTTCCCCATCCAGGTGTCAATGTTTTACTGGTGAGCGGTAGCGAGCCAGCATATTTTTTATGTTTGTTTGACAGCAGGCTAAATTTGTACATTTTTCGTTAGAAAAATGTCTGCGGCGAAGCCGGATTTCTTCATATAATGCTGGCTCGCTATCGCTCGCCAGGAAGATATCGACATCTAGATGGGGATAAACGTCTTAAAATAGTTGGCTGAATGGGGCCGAATGGATACAAGCCAGAGAAAGAGAGAAAAGGAGAGAAATAACAAAAAGCAGGTCACCCCCGTTAAGGACGCTTCTTTTATAGTCTCGTATTCGCCAGCTAAGCCTCCTTCTTGTAGCTTTCCTTTCTGGTTGATCTTGAACTGTCACTTTCGTGTCAGACCACCGTTCAATAGGACCAGGAATGGCATTAATTGAGATAGTTGATTTTCTTACCATCTTTGAGTATGTTGTTTTATGATATTCAAGCCATATTGTATTCTGATCTTCGTTCTAACTAGCTCGTGGGTTACTTAATTCTTCCGTATTTAGACAGCATTGTGAATGTGTGTATCTGACCCCAGTGTATTCAGTTCTGATCCTGTTTGGTTCCATTCTCTCTCAGTTAAAGTACACACACTCAAGTTATCAAGATTCATCATGCTTCATAAATTAATATGGAACAAATTCTTGCCTAGTAGAAATCGAACGTAGGATGTTACTGCGGATGTCTGTTCATATAAGTATTGACTTACTTTCTTCTCTACTATGTTTAAATTTTATTTGCAAATCCTCATGCATTTCACGTAAGTATTGATCTGGATTTTATTACGGTAATCGGATGTCGTTCTACCTTGCACAAATAGCATGGGCCTCTCCCGAAAACATTCGATCTGCCCTATCTCTAAACATACTGTACTACTCCTGTAATTTATGAGAGAGAGAGAGAGAGAGAGAGAGAGAGAGAGAGAGAGAGAGAGAGAGAGAGAGAGAGAGAGAGAGAGAGAGAGAGAGAGAGAGAGAGAGAGAGAGAGAGAGAGAGAGGGGCGGAGAGAGAGAGAGAGAGCAAGAGAAAGAGAGAGCGAGAGAGTTGCAAGTGGGCAAAAAACTTATTCAATGACGTGAGAGAGAAGTCTAGTAACCTTGACATTTAACTCAGTCAGGCCTAATGAGAGAGAGAGAGAGAGAGAGAGAGAGAGAGAGAGCATATGGCTGTGTTGTAAATAATATCCAAAAATATATATACACGCGGAAATATATATTTCTTGCGATTAAACAATTTATCTTAAGTTCAGTCTCTACTAACTTAATTATTTTATGCATTAACTTTATACTTTATTATGATATCAAAGTTAAAAAGATTTCCGTTTATATTATCCAACCATTTAAAGAGACAGTGGTTATTTGTTTGGTTCATTTATTTATATATTCATATAATTTTTAGTTTCCTCGCTAGACTTCCATCTAGCTGTAAAGAACTCCCCCTGGACCCCCCTTCAAGATAAATTTGTACATTTTTTCGGTAGACAAATGTCCAGGCCGAAGGCCGGTTACTCGAGAAATTACAGGCTCGCTATCGCTCGCCAGGAAAAAAAATCGACACTTAATGGGACGAAAGGTCATAATATTGACAAAGAAATGGGACGTAAAAATCATAAAATCGCCAAACTAATGGCCCGAACTTCTTAAAATCTAAAAAAACAATGAGACTAAGCATGAGGGAGAAAGGGGGCCAGAAAAACGACACCTCCCCCCTTGAACCACCATAGAGCTTGTGTATGTCGTCAGTGTTCATAGCTTTAACACCTGTACTGGCGACGTATTTTTGTTTACTTTATCCTAGCTATATTTAGTGCAGTTTATAATATAAATAACGGAGAGATCTTGATGGGAACTATGCAATGTACAGTACCGCCAGTTGAAAAGAAACAGAGTATAGTGTTGAAGGTACTGTGGAGTCTATGGTAACATACTCTATGTACCGCTCATTATAGGCCTATATAATTATAAAGAGGATTCATGCATACCTGTATAGATATCTTTATTAAAAAAGTAGATTTGTTTGCCCTAGCAGGTAGTCGTATTTACTATTTACAATGATATTAAAACTATAATCAATTGTTGCATTATAGAATAGTTAGCATAATCCACTATAATTACAATAAATATTTAAATAGCTATAAAATAAATCTTTATTTAATTAAATCAAAGACAACATTAGCACCATTCATAATATTTAATTAATATGACGGCATATTATCCTGATGATTTAGGATATGTGATTAACAATAATTTGTAGGTGAGTGATAGAAGCTATTAAAATGAGTTACTACTATGTAAAGTATGCATTGGCAAATTACAATGAATATGAGAATACTTACTACATGTATTATTAAATTATACCATCATACATTTGGCTGGCAGTTTATTAGTCTTCATACAACACTAATAATTATTTTAGAATATATATCCACATAATGTATATTTTGGTTGGGAGTCTCGTTTTCTGTGCCTGACTGTCTCATCCACTATCCTCCTCGTCCTCAAATTAAGGGGAGATGGTTCACTTTTTGGGCGATTTTTGCATGTATTCATTATTTTTCTAGTTTCCTCCTTAGACCTCCATCAAAATAATAAAAAATCCATTAGATCCCCCCTGTAGATTAAATTGTAAATTTTTCGGTAGAAAAAATTTCCGGCTAAAGGCCGGTTCTTCCAACATTACAGGCTCACTATCGTTCGCCAGGGAAAAAAAATGACACCTAAATAGCACGAAAGGTCTAAATATTGACGAAGAAATGTGGCGAAAGGTCTTAAAATCGACTAACTAATCTGGCAAACATCTTAACATCTGAAAACTAATGGGGCTAAAGATGAGGGAGAAAGTGGTCCAGAAAACCGGCCCATCCCCCCTTAAGGGCGGACTCATGTAAATCACGGGTTTTTAGCGTCTTTATTCCCCCCTCCCGTTGACGTTCCTGCCCCGTAACTCTCTACCTAATGCTGGCTTGCTTGACGGGGCGGGGGGCAATGAGTGTCGAGGTGATGGGGGAGGGTGCTGAGGGAGTAAGGGGTGTGTGTGGGAGTGGTGAAAAAGGAGTGGGAAGGAAAAATTGGGAGTGGTGAGAAAGTGCGAGGTGTGTGCATTGTGGTGGTGGTGAGGGAAATGTTGATAGGGGAGAGTGGTGAGGGAGTAAGGGTTGCGTGTGGGAGTGGCGAAAAGGGAGTGGTGAGGGAAAATGGGTGTGTTTGAGAGTGGTGAGAAAGGAGTGGTGAGGAAAAGTTGGTGTGTTTGGGAGTGGTGAGGGAGTATGGCTTGTGTATGGGAGTGGTGAGGAAATATTTGATGTAGTGGAGTGATGACAGGGAGTAGTAGGGGATTGTGCTTGCAGGTATAAGGATAAGATGGTAGACGAGGATATTGTGGGAGAGATCATGGGCTTGGGTAGAACCGTTGAATGAGATAAATAATCGTGTAAAGATGGGATGTATACAGCAATGAGACACTCGGGTTTATTCAGATGTGAGAAGAAATTGAACGAGAGAGTTGCAAGGATACAGAATGATAAACCTATTAAATTATTTTCTTAAACCTAAGAATGTGTGAGGTGGTAGAAGTAAGAAAGATCGACTTCAGTAGGTGGGAATACGTAACAATGCTATGAAATGAGGAATACAACATAGACAGGATCAAGCCTTACGAATCTTGAGAAAGTTTCCGATCCAAATTATGGGTTTATGTAAGTCAAACGTTATTCGTGTAGAGGGAGTATAAGTATTTTGATTTTTAAGACGTGGGCGTTATATATAAATTAGGAACTGAAAAAGAAAGTTTTTAAAAATTAAAAGAATATTATGAACGTTATAGAGCCACTCAGCAAGCACTACAAACATATTGAAGGAGAGTGAGATTTAAATGTGTTCAAACTTAAGTGTGTATGTGAGAGAGAGAGAGAGAGAGAGAGTGAGTGAGTGAGTGAGTGAGTGAGTGAGTGAGTGAGTGAGTGAGTGAGTGAGTGAGAGCGAGAGCGAAAATTACCATGCACAGGAAACCATAAGAAATATACGAAAAAACCAACGATAACCCCGAAACCAATGCAAATAACATATCCCCTACAAGGCCGAATGACTACCTCGTACCCGCCCCCCGGTAGTACAGTTGGCCAAATAAGTCATTACGTTCTGCTCGCTGTATGATGTATTAATGTCCGTCAGATGTTGAATAGGGTGTGTAAAAATAGGAACATGTTTGTATATCTCACTCGAAACGATGAATTAATGCTTAGATAGTGCTAGCTGATACCAAATATTAAATAATCGAAATAATATACTGTACTTGGTGGAGCGACGTGACTTATTTGGCCGACGGTACGAGTGTCGGTGTAGCCAGTACCGTATATATCCCTGGGTCCTAGTTACTGTCAGGGCGTGTGGGCGTAGTGGGAGGATGGGTGGCCCGGTAGGTTAAGGTATGTGCCTGATGGCGAATGTCTGGGGGGTCCTTAGGGGATTTTCTGTATGTGTGGTCAATATAGAAATGAATGATTGTGAGCGACTACGTGTGTGTTCTCTCTCTTATATATATATATATATATATATATATATATATATATATATATATATATATATATATATATGGAGTGGTGTGTGTGTGTGTGCGCGCGTGTGAGAGGGAGAGAGAGAGAGTGTGAGTGTATGCGTGTGTACTGTATTTCCACGGTGGTACTCATCCACCTCCAATGGCCACGCTAGACAGTCTTACCATGGATCATCAGGTTCATAATAACTGTTACTATGTCTACCATATGTGTAGGCTGTTTTCTCTTCTCCCCTTTTCCTCTTCCCTTCTTGTCTCCTTATTTGTTTTTCTTATGTGCTTTCTTTTTTCTTATGCTCTTTCCTTTTTTCTTCTTTCTCTCGTCTCCTATCTCCATATATAACCTTGTATTATTTTCGGTTCTGCTTCCCACACATATTCTCTCTTTTCTATTTCTTATATACTTTCCTTTCCATTCCTTGTCTTTTTTCCTATCCTCCCTTTTCTGCTTTGTCTCTTATTAACTTCTTTCTTTTCTTCTTTTTTCAATTTTGCTAAGCGATTTTCTTATTCATAGTTTGTCTTATTCCTGTTTTAAGTGTTATTAATTATCGATCTCTTAGCTGTTTGGCTATTTCTATGCTGTGTTTTAACCCTTTGAAGATTATGACGCATTTGGACAGTTTCTTGTGGCTATCATAAGGCGATTTTAAACAGCTTAAGAAGACTATGTGGGAATTATGAGGGGACAGACTATCTCAATGAACTCTGACTTACATTTACCCTGTCTAATCTTAATACAAATCATCTAATAATAGCTAGAAAACACAAGAAGAAAAACCATGCGCTATCGGATCTTCTAGGGGTTAATTTTTTGTTTTGTTTTTTTGTTTGTTTTTTTGTTTGAGAGAGAGATGGGGGTGGGGGTGGGTGGGAGGGGGTGATGTGGGGTATCTCTTTGCAATGAATTATCACTAAGACATATTTGATCCATTAAGTTTAGCATAAGGAATTTTGTTTGTAAAATATGTTGTGGTTTATAATTGTGTTGTTTTAGCGCCAATATCCATTATCATACTTTCTTGTTAGCTTTCTTTGGCCATCCTTGATTGTCTTTTGCCTAATATTCTCATTTATTCTCCTCTCGACCTCCTTCTCCTAGTCTCTTACATTCACTTTTTCTTGCTTGACGATGTAGATGCAAATAAGAGAGAGAGAGAGAGAGAGGGAGAGGGAGAGAGAGAGAGAGAGAGAGAGAGAGAGAGAGAGTATGCTGAAGATAACGAAGAAGAGAAACTATTAATGCTGAGTACCGGTAGAGAGAGAAGGAGAGAGAGAGAGAGGGGGGGGAGAATGCTGAAGATGAGTACCGGTAATGCTGAGTACCGGTAATGCTGAGTACCGGTAATGCTGAGTACCGGTAATGAATAATAAGAGTGAGAAGAACACCTGTGCCTGCCTTTCAAAAATGCGACCAAATGCGACGAACAGACTTACTCCGGCAGACTAGGAAAGAAATAATTATGAATAATGATAAATATAGTATAATTATATTGAAATACACTAACAAAAAGAAGGAACCGAGAACAATCCAAGTTATTATACTATTTTCTGAAATTGGCGTACGTACTCCCAGTGGCCTGGTCTGGGAATATTGACCACCAGGTTACTGAAGTCATTGTGGACAATATTAAAGGAAATTTCGATGAACAAGATCAGCAATAACTTGAACGACGGACAGGTTTACAGGAATCGAGAAGACATAAACAATCCGAATCCATGTTTTCAGAAATGTGTCGTAAGGTAATAGCCATGAATTCTTGAATGCTAAAACATAAAATGAAATTATGGAGAAGATCAAAACTATTGAGGAGAATGATGAATATCAAAACTATTGAAGAGGAAGGACAAAAATTCAGGGATGAAGACAAATTTGCTATTGTTTAATTATACAAACACAAATAATAAGTGATTGACTAACCTCTTCAGCGGAAAAGAGAAAAGTCGGAAGAAATCCAAATCCATCTTGTCCGGAATTAGCTTATGTGCCCCTAGTGTTCCGTCGTACGATATGGACTATTCAGACCCAAATATTATAACATTGAAGATTGAAAAAAAATAATAATAATAAAATTAAGAAAAACGAAACTAATGAGAAAAGTATGAAGACGAAACCCCTCCCCCCAAAAAAAAAATCATTACTGCGCTGCCTTTGACTAAATAGGAACACAAGCGACGGCCAAACTAGCGCTAACCAGAAAAGAGAGGGGAATACAAAATCCAAATCCATCTTCCCTACGTACCCCTAGTGCTTCGGCCCTAAGCTATTGACCATTAAGGGGAGGTTTTTAGTGGATTCCCTAGACTTCCATCAAGCTTAAAATTACTCCCCCTAGACCCCCTTTCAAGATAAATTTGTACATTTTTCGGTAGAAAAATGTCCCGGCCGAAGGCCGATTCCCCTTACATTACAGGCTCGCTATCGCTCGCCAGGAAAAAATCGACACCTAAATGGCACGAATGGTCTTAAAATTGACAGAAATGGGGCGAGGGTTCTTAAAATCGCCAAACTAATGGGGCGAATGTCTTAAAATCTCAAAAGCAATGGGGCTAAACATGGGGGAGAGGGGGGTCTAGAAAAAAATCCCTCAAGTGGATATCTCCCCTTAATCACTCACTCCTTCACACGACGGCTGGGGGGATACTGAGGAAGGCGCTGAAGGTTGGAACTAAAGGGCATCGTCAGCAGAACACGAGGATAAGGAGGTGGGTATGACTGAGGATACGTAGGTGGGTATGACTCGGTAGAAGGAGGCAGGGCAAGGCGGGTATCGCACGGCAAGGCAAGGCAAAATCATGGCAAATTAAGGTAACTGTATGAAAAAAAAGCTAATAAAAAAAACCCGCTGTTGAAAAAGAATCGAAAAGCTTGAAAGAAGGATTGTGCCTACCTTTCACTAATACCGAACAGAATAGACGAACTAGAATGCTGAGCTGTGATATGAGATAAGTAATGACAATCGATGCTAGTAATTATGACATTGCATTGAGTAAGGGATTATTTCAGTATTTCATCCTTCTGTTTTTATAATATTAAGGGGGGTGACCTGTTTTTGTTCTGTCCTTTTCTATCTTTCTCTGGCTTTTATCCATTTGGCCCCATTCAGCCTACTGTTTTAAGACGTTTATCCCCATCCAGGTGTAAATTTTTACTGGTGAACGGTAGCGAGCCAGCATATTTTTTATTTTTGTTTGACAGCAGGCTAAATTTGTACATTTTTCGATAGAAGAATAGTCTCCGGCGAAGCCGGATTTCTTCATATAATGCTGGCTCGCTATCGCTCGCCAGGAAGAAATCGACACCTAGATGGGGATAAACGTCTTAAAATAGTTGGCTGAATGGGGCCGAATGGATACAAGCCAGAGAAAGAGAGAAAAGGACAGAAATAACAAAAAGCAGGTCATCCCCCTTAACAAAATTTTATGAAAGGGGAGGATGTGTGTACGCCTTCTTTGAGTGCATAGATATTAGTCGAACAATTCATTTCGGTCTTTTGGATAACGTAACTGTTGGGGTTTAATCGTGAGGCTCGGGCAAATATTGTACTTGGATATATTAAGGGGAGGCAGTTGGTTTTTCGAGTCCTCCTCCTCCCTCATGCTTAGCCCTATTTGTTACCGTATGAAATTTCAAGATAATTCGCCCCATTAGTTTGGCGATTTTCAGATCCCTTGCCCCATTTCTTTGCCAATATTTAGACCTTTCGTGCCACTTAGGTGTCGATTTTTGACCTGGCTAGCGATAGCGAGCCTGTATTTGAAGATAAATCGGCCTTCGGCCGGGAAATTTTTCTACCGAAAAATGTACACATTTATATCGAAGGGGGGTATTGTGGGTGCTTTTTTAAGCTTGATGGAGGTTTAGAGAGCAAACTAAACCGCCTCCTTAAACCATTAAGCCGAACCAGTAAATTATGTTGCACAACACCGTCTGGGCTCCCTTAAACTATATTAATGTGTGGGTCACGATAACGGTGACATTTGTTATGGTGGAAAATGGCTGTTTGCCGTGTTTTTTTTTTGTTTTGTTTTTTTGGTTATAAATACGTACCGTGGCCGTCATTAACCTTTTATTAACCTTGAAGCCTTGTTACCTTTGATGCTGGCTAAGATGGCTCCCGGACGGATTGCCGACGGACATTTGGCCGAACGGACATTTGGCCGAACGGACATTTGGCCGACAGACCCTAACCTAACCTAACCTTACCTAGCCTAACCTAACCTAACTTAACCTAACTTAACCTAACTTAACCTAACTTAACCTAACCTAACCTAACTTAACCTAACCGTTCGGCCAAATGTCCGTTCGGCCAAATGTCCGTCGGCAATCCGTCCGGCCACGGGCTAAGATGAGGTGATTGTATGCAGTTTACGAAGGACCAATGTTGGTGAGAGGGCTTATTGAGATCGTATTTACCTATTTGACCCTTTCAAGCTCCAATACGCGTTTCTGTTCTGTTTTCTGGCTACTATAAAACTATTTTAGTCAGATCAGTAACGGTATACGGAAGTCCAAGGGTTGATTGAGATAGTATTTACCCTTTTAATACCCACAGATCGTTCCTAAGCTGCATATAATCGTCTAATGATAGCCAAAAGAGACTGCTAAAACGCGTCACAGCTTCAAGGGGTTAAGGGGAGATCTCCACTTAAGGGATTTTTTTCTTGACCCCTTTCTCCCTCATGTTTAACCCCATTGCTTTTGATATTATAAAATGTTCGCCCCATTAGTTTAGCGAGTTTAAGAACTTTCACCCCATATTAAGACCTTTCGTGCCATTTAGGTGACGATTTTTCTTGGCGAGCGATAGCGAGCCTGTAATTTAAGAGGAACCGGCTTTTGGCCGGGACATTTTTCTACCGAAAAATGTACAAATTTATCTCGAAAGGGACTCAAGGGGGTGTAATTTTAAGTTTGATGGTGGTATAGGGAACAAAGTAAATACCTGCCCTTAAGTGGTAGAGGATTAGCAACGGGAGGGCAGATCTGGGAATGTCAGTGCACGGTAGAGCACAACTGAACTTTTCTGCTTAAGGGAGCCCACCTCGCTTTTTTTTTCTCTTTCTCTCCCTCTTTCTTTGGCTTGTATCCATTCGGCCCCATTCAGCCTACTGTTTTAAGAAGTTTACCCCCATCCAGGTATCAATATTTTCCTGGTGAGCGGTAGCGAGCCAGCACATATACAGTATATATTTTTGTTTTGACTGCAAGCTAAATTTTTAAATTTTTCGATAGAAAAAGGTCTCCGGCGAAGCCGGATTTCTCCACACAATGCTGGCTCGCTATCGCTCGCCAGGAAGAAATCGACACCTGGATGGGGATAAACGTCTTAAAACAGTTGGCTGAATGGGGCCGAATGGATACAAGCCAGGGAAAGATAGAAAAGGAGAGAAAGATAACAAAAGCCGGTGACCGCCCTTAACATTTTTCTTAAAACTGGTCTGGCAACTTAAGATGCAAACTTTGTAAATAGTGTTGTCATTAGATTAATTATTCTCCAATCACTTTTTCGAAAACAGTGCAAATGATCCGAGAAATGTTGCTCTTGAAATAATGATCATCGAATACTGATGATAAAAGCTCTCCTCTGATACCCTATATCCTATACCCTATACCCTATATAATAGCGTTGAATAGGTGAGAGCAAGGCAGCAGAATGGTAGACAAGGCAAAATTACAAGGGCAGTCAGACCAAAGCTGGTCATAATAAATGTAAGCATGTGTGAATAAGTGTAATCCATTCTACGTTTCAATGTAATTACCGCCGAATTTAGCAGTGCATGGCGGCGGGGTGTGGTGATGCCTACCCTCCTTCCCCACCCACCCTTCCCTTCATAGTGTTAATATTCATGAGTGCCTAGACTCATATTGATCACATCCCGAGGCCCACGCAGCTCCAAGAAGGGGGAGGGTGGGTGGGGGGGGGAGGGGGGGGGGGGGGAAGGCCTGGAGGCAGATATCAGACAGGAAGGAGACATTGGATATTGAACATAAAGAAAAGTAATACATATCCTTATACGCTCGACCAAAACACAATCTTTACACTGGTGAGCTGTAAATAATCTAGTGTGAACGGAATGAATCGGGTGAAACATACGTCTGTGAGGTATTATCATAAGATTTCGACTCGCTTCCAGAATGTTTAGATCGTTAGTGTAAAGATTGTTTTTTGGTCGAGTGTACATGTGGAAATATTTGAATTATTGTTTTATAGGTCAAAATGCATAATGTTTATATATTTTCCTCTCTCTCTTTCATATATATATATATATATACCTGTATATAACGTGTTTACGAGGAAGAGGATGTGCATTTATTTGCATGGACGTGCACACGCTCAAGGAATGAAAACAAAAAAATGTGTGTGTGTGTGTGATTTGTATGTACATGCGTGCGTGTATGTACGTGTGTGTGTTAAATATAGTAGAATCTCCATGTCATGATGTGTTTCACCGTACACCCCCACGTGTCACCCCCAAGTGCCAGAGTGCATTAATCATGAGAGGTGAGCCATGCAAAGGGTAGGCAACGAGAGAGATAGAGAGAGTGAGAGAGAGAGAGAGAGAGAGTGAGTGTGAGAGAGAGTGTGTGCGTTGAATAGCACAATATGAAAACAAATATGTAAGTATATGTATTAAATTTATTGGTAATAATATTAGATTGATATTTACATGCAAAAGGCCTTAAAATCTAATAAGACGATCGGGTCAAGACTAATGAGGCTAAACATGAGAGAGGAGGAGTCAAGAAAAAAAAACCTACCCTTAAGGATGATTTTGCATTGTTATTGGGCAATTAACCCGAGGGCAAATTGGCTTGTTCCCATCATGATTACTCCGCTATTACGAAGACTCTTTAGCGATGTATGTTTATAAAACCTTAGACTCATTATGATGCAGCAACGCAGTAGTATAGTATTGCCTCATTAAGTATCGAAACATCAGATACTAAGGGATTGACCTTCCCACCAGGTGAGAGTACATTACTACAGACGTGGGGGCTAGATTGTTATAGATGCCTGAATACTTATATGGCTTCAATTCAGGAGCTTTAAGGGAGGTGACCTGTTTTTGTTCTGTCCTTTTCTATCTTTCTCTGGCTTGTATCCATTTGGCCCCATTCAGCCTACTGTTTTAAGACGTTTATCCCCATCCAGGTGTCAATTTTTTACTGGTGAGCGGTAGCGAGCCAGCATATTTTTTATGTTTGTTTGACAGCAGGCTAAATTTGTAAATTTTTCGATAGAAACATTTCTCCGGCGAAGCCGGATTTCTTCATATAATGCTGACTTGGTATCGCTCGTCAGGAAGAAATCGACACCTAGATGGGGATAAACTTCTTAAAATAGTTGGCTGAATGGGGCCGAATGGATACAAGCCAGAGAAAGAGAGAAAAGGACAGAAATAACAAAGAGCAGGTCACCCCCCTTAAGCACATAACTAAACAGTGGGGAATAGAATTGGCGTGACCAGTTAAGTGAATGAGTGAGTGAGTGAGTGTGAGTGAGTGAGTGAGAGAGATGGAGTGTGTTGGCTTAAAAGGGTTCGTTTTAAATATGAATGCAGATTGACCTGATAAACTATGCTTGGTGGGGGGAGGGTCAGTTTATGATGGTTTGGGGATTTTTGTTGATATTACTCTTAGAAGCTTTAAAAACACTCCCTAGACAGGGGCCCCCATTCAAGATAAATTTGTATATTTTTTCGATAGAAAAATGTCTCGGCCAAAGGCCTGTTTCTCTTGAAATGTCAGGCTCGCTCTCGCTCGCCAGGAAAAACAAGTGACACCTTAATGGCACGAAAGGTCTTGATATTGATATATAAATGGGACGAAAGGTTTTAAAATCGACAAACTAATGGGACGAACGTCTTACAATCTGAAAACTAATGGGGCTAAACATGAGGTAGAAAGGGGGGGGGGGACAGAAAACCCCCCATCTCCCCTTAATGGCGGCATTCTAGGCAGCACTGTTCTGAACACACACCTGTCAAGATATTAGATATAAGATCAGACAGCAGAACCTTATCCCGCGTCTTTCTAGGTCTACCCCTCCGTGTAGTTCCTTCCACGTTCACAGACTTGCATTTCTTCACGCAATTTTGATCTATTGGTTCAGGAGCTAATGTCTAGCGAGGCCGATGCTAGTGATCGTGGCCCCATTCATTGCTCTTTCCTCTCACTAAAACATTAGGATGTCCATAATGCAGTTGGGTCTACCTACATAATTAATTGATATCCAGAATTCGGAAATGGATATTAATCATGATCGTGTACTAAACCTTTAACTGTGTTGGTGGTGTAATGGTTTAGATGCTTATGTTCTGGGTGTGGTGTCCCGAGTTCGAATCCCAGGAGGATCATATGCTTTCATTAATTTATTCAAGTGCATTGGGGTTTGTAATAGAGGTATAATGCTGAGAATGGGGTGTTCCTTAATTCCTCCTAAAACTTCCTTCAAGCTAACAAAAATAAAATACAAATAATTAACTGTATCTAACTCTCTCTATTTCGGTGTATGTCTATCTAACTTCAGTATCTATCCACCTACCTATCTATCTGAGGAGCCTAGCCAGAGTCACCCCCCTCCTTTAGCAGAGTATTCACTTCCCGGTTATGTAATGTTTGAGAAAAGCCGAATAAATCGAAATGGAGGTGGCGTTTTACTTTATATCAAAGAAAGTCTTAACCCTACCCTCTTGTCAAAACCTCAAATTGTGAACGTCGACGCATCTTTTGTGCTAATAAAGAATAATAAAGGTACAAAAATAATACTTGCATTAATATACAGACCTCCAGCTCAATCAGTGCAAACTGACCGAGAAATTTACGAACAAATTGCAGATGTAAGTAACTCACAAGATACCGTAATTTTGGCGACTTTAATTTACCTGTGACCAAGTGGGGCGATACTCTTACTTCACACTCCGGACATGACTTGTGTACGAACTTGCAAGAGAGTTCGCTTTATCAATTTGTTCGAACGCCAACCCGTGGTAATAACGTTCTTGACATTGTACTTGCAACAAAAGAAGAATTAATAGAGAATTTGAATGTTGGTGATGAATTCAGTAACAGCGACCATCGTACGATAACTTTCACTTTAAAGTTTACTAGTAACGAACCAAATAGTAGCATCGAAAAAGTCCCTAATTTCAAGAAAGCAAACTTCCATAAACTTAGAGCTATGTTTAAAGAAACTGACTGGAGCTTTTTAATTCACAATAACGACATAAATACATCTTGGAAGTTATTCGAAGCCACTTACCTAAAAGCAGTGCAAGACTGCTTACCATCGAAAATACGGCGTCCAGGCCATAATAATAAGCCCAAATGGTGGAATAAAGATATTTCAAACTGCCTGCTTGCTAACAAATTTGCTAATGATAGATTAAAATCCTCACAAAATGATGAAGAACGGCTGAAATTTGTAGAGCTACGACGCAAAGCCAAAAAGTTAATTAAGCAAAGTAAAAAGACCGAGTTACATATTGCGAATCAAAGTAAAACAAACCCGAAAGAATTCTATAGTTATATCAGAAAGAAAAAAGTAGTTACTTCAACTGTTGGACCGTTAGTCGATGAAAATGGAGAATACACCAAAGACGAAGTACAAATGAATAATGCCCTCAATACCTTCTTTGCATCAGTTTTTACAACAGAAGACCTCAGTGATATCCCTACACCATCGCCGATTCAGATTGATAATTCAGATGTTCTAAGCAATATCACCGTTACAGAGAGAGAAGTATTGAATTGTTTAGATAAACTCAAGGTAAATAAAACGCCTGGACCTGATACAATCTCGCCTAGAGTTCTAAAGGAAGCTAAGGATGAGCTCTCCAAACCACTGACATTACTATTCAATAAATCCTTGCAGTCTGGAACTATGCCCGATCAGTGGAAGCTAGCCAACGTAACACCGATATTCAAAAAAAGCAGCAAATCCCTACCCAGTAACTATCGTCCAATTAGCTTAACCTCAGTTGTATGTAAAATGCTAGAAACGGTCATACGAGACAGACTCGTAAATCACTTAGAGGAAAATAACAGACTTAAAGATACTCAACACGGCTTTCGTAAAAAACGTTCCTGTTTAACAAACCTCTTAGACTTCTTCCACGATATCCTCAACCTCTACGATGAGTAAAGCTGTAGATATTATATACCTTGATTTTCAAAAGGCCTTTGACAAAGTTCCCCACAAACGTTTACTGCTGAAACTAAAAGCGCATGGAATACAAGACGGTGTGTTGAAATGGATAGAAAATTGGCTCAGCGACAGAAAGCAAAGAGTAGTCATAAACGGTAAGGCATCTAAATGGACCAATGTAAGTAGCGGGGTACCCCAGGGATCGGTACTAGGACCAATTCTCAATCTAATTTACATCAACGACATAGATGAGGGTCTCACCTGTACATTCTCAAAATTTGCTGACGATACAAAAATTGCAAATAGCGTACTCTCAAAAGAACAAGTTGACGATATGCAACACAATCTAGATAAATTGTCATGTTAGGCCCAACTTTGGCAAATGAGTTTCAATGCGGATAAATGTAAAGTACTACATATCGGATACCTAAATGAGAAGGCAAACTATTCGATGAATGGCACTCAGCTTAAGAATGTAAACAGAGAAACCGATCTGGGAGTAACAATATCGAGTAACCTAAAACCGAGTCAACAATGTTCAGAAGTTGTTAAGAAGGCAAACAAAATAATTGGCTTTATAGGCAGGTCATTTGAGCATAAATCCAAAGAAGTTATCCTAACCCTTTACAATTCCTTAGTCCGCCCTCTTCTGGAATACTGTGTTCAATCCTGGTGCCCTTATTACCAAAAAGATATAAACAAGCTAGAACGAGTTCAACGTAGAGTTACCAAAATGATACCTAGCCTAAAGAACAAACCATACGAAGAGCGTCTTAGAGAATTAAATCTATTTCCTTTAACCCAGCGCAGATTAAGAGGTGACTTAATTCAAGTGTTCAAAATCATCAAAGGCATCGACAATATGAACTGTAGTAAGTACTTCACTATCGACCAATCTAATTACACGCGGGGAAACGGTTGCAAATTATTGGTAAATCTTTTAACTCACACGAATCTAAGAATTTCTTCTTCAATCGAGTTGTCAACTTGTGGAATGGGCTTCCCCGAAACGTTATAGACTGCATCACCGTTGATTCATTTAAACTCCGCCTAGACAAATATCTCGCATCAAACCCGCGACTGACTGCGTTTGTAAATGAATAACTTTATTTTATCCCCCCCTCAGTTACTAACCCATCTGTCCCCTAATAACTTCCTAATCCTGCCACGGACATTAGTTCCAGGGCAGTAATTCCCTTTCCAATGTTCCCTTACCCACTCTAAACCACTGTTTGGACACTTGATCCTCAGTGTTTTGGAGGACAAGCAACCTAGAAGTGTCACTAGATCTGTTGTTGCTTGATTTCCTTTGTACTCCTCCCCAGACCAGGACAAGGGACAAGGAACAAGGGACAATGGGCAGGGAACAAGGGACATGGGACAAGGGACAAGGAACCAGGGACAGGGGACGAGGGACAAGGGACCAGGGACAAGGGATGGGGAACAAGGGGCAAGGGAAAATGGATAAGGGATAAGAGACAAGGAACGAGGGACAAGGAACAAGAGACCAGAGACGAGGAACCAGGGACAGGGGACAATGGAGCTAGGACAAAAATATCTGGTTGAGGGAGGACAAAAACAATGGAAGTGGTTCAGGAGGTGTTGAGGCCGGCCGTGCGTGAAGCGGGGATTAGTTTGGCTCTCACTCTCACTTCTTACACCTTTTGTTTCCTTCCTAGCCTTCTATTCATTCATGTTTACTCATCCTTATATATTTGTTTATCTGGTTATCACTATTTACATATATATCTTCTCTCCTTCGTTTATCCCTTACATCTGCTAATTATTTTCTTTGGGAGGTGTTTGGTGTTGGAGGGAAATTAATAAGAAATTGATTATATATGTAATGTATTCATCTTTGTCTTTATAGTCGATGGACGGAGTTTCTATTACTTTTACTTGTGTTGACAACGCCATGTTTATGAATGGTATACTTTGTTACTCCCAAAACCGATTTTCTTTGCTGCAGGAGAAGACGAAATTTACAATCCAGTTACTCTCTTAGTTCAAGTTTACTCTCCTCTAAATCTAGGGTTGTTTTTAAATTGTTATTGCTACACAGTTACAGTTTTTGACCTGTTTGTTGAGATAGTGACAGTGATATTTGACAAGCAATAAACTAAAATGTCCAATTCTACATATCGATACAATTATCCTTTAGGCAATGAAATCTTTGTTGCTCTTGTGAAAACGTTTACTTGTGAACACGTTCTTTCATGATATGGTTGTATTGTTCTCTCTCTCTCTCTCTCGGACTTTTTTACTCTTTCCCTTTGCTCTCTAACTTTTGTCTTTTTTTTGCCAACTATAACTTTTGTCTTTTTTTGCCAACTATAACTTTTTTCTTTTTTTGCCAACTATAACTTTTTTGCCAACTATAACTTTTTTCTTTTTTGGCCAACTATAATTTTTTTTTTGCCAACTATAACTTTCGCACTCTCGCTAATTTACATGTATCTCTTATTTGTCCATCTCTGTCAAGCAACGGAGTGTACAGTTGATCACATTAATTCACACTCACTCCTTCATTATGTGTGTAAGTAAAAATAGTACGATTAACTTTTTCTATGTTCTAACTTGACTTCGGGACATTCAGTATGCTTGCAGCCTGTAGATTCAACCGCAACTCAAGAGGTGGTATTCCAGATGGCGAGTGAGACATCGAGACAGTTTGACTGTTGCAACCGGCTCGTATGTGTGATCTTGCCTTCGTAGACCTACAATGCCCGGTTGTCTCCTCCTGGCCCGGTGCAACTCTGACCTCTCGAAACTGCATCGCCACTTTCTCGCTGTCTCATGTCACAATCTCGGACACCTTCCTCTTTTAAGGGGGGATTTCCACTTAGGAGATTTTTTCTGGACCCCTTTCTCCCTCATGTTTAGTCCCATTGCTTTTGAGATTTTAAGATGTTCGCCCCATTAGTTTGGCGATTTTAAGAGCATTCGCCCCATTTCTGTCAATTTTAAGACTTTTTGTGCCATTTAGGTGTCGTTTTTTTTCTGGCGAGCGATAGCGAGCCTGTAATTTAAGAGGTACCGGCCTTCGGCCGGGAAATTTTTCTACCGAAAAATGTACAAATTTATCTTGAAAGGGGGCTTAGGGGGTGACATTTTAAGCTTGATGGAGGTCTAGGGAACAAACTAAACACCTCCCCTTAAACACTACCTATTGAGTTGTTTATTCAATAAGCACTGCCTCCATAGCATATTTTGAATATGCGAATAATCATGCAATGCTATTATCATTGGAAACAGCGAGGGTACTTTTATGTTGGTTAGCTGTGTGGTGGTGCGCTGAAACAAAGTACAGCATAAATTCCATCCCAGTAATAACTCCCCATTAACACATCGGGATATGAACCCGGGATCTCAACATTACCAGTCCAGTAGCAAGACCACTCCATCACACCTCCCCGACTAGAATACAAGAATAATGTATTGTGAAACCGTTCATTGTTCATATGAATTAAGTAATGCATAACAAGCTACTCTCCTAATTCAATCGTAACCTTCTCTTTCCATACATATAATCACAGACTGGGTATGAATTAATGTGGTTAACTCTACACACCACACGTATCGGTCTTCACATGGTAGAAGTGAGTGGTGTGGTGGTTGTTACTCCTCTCTCTCTCTCTCTCTCTCTCTCGCTCTCGCTCTCGCTCTCGCTCTCTGTCAGCTAGTTCTATATCCGTCCCTCCCCCTGTTATCCTGGAGCCTGGGGGATCAAGATGGTCCTAACCGAGTTAAACTGGTTGTCACATAGGACACGTATCGGCCCGCTTGTGGTAGTTGTTGTTGTTGAGTAGTTGTTGTGGTCGTGTGGTTGTTGTAGTCATGGGGTTTACTGGAGGTGTAGTAGTTGTTGTTGAGTGGTTGTTGTGGTCATGGGGTTCATTGGAGGTGTAGTAGTTGTGGTTGTTGTTGTTGTGGTCATGGGGTTAACTGGGGGTGTGGTTGTTGTGGTCATGGGGTTAACTGGAGGTGTAGTAGTTGTGGTTGTTGTTGTGGTCATGGGGTTAACTGGAGGTGTAGTTGTTGTGGTCATGGGGTTAACTGGAGGTGTAGTAGTTGTGGTTGTTGTTGTGGTCATGGGGTTAACTGGAGGTGTAGTAGTTGTGGTTGTTGTTGTGGTCATGGGGTTAACTGGAGGTGTAGTTGTTGTGGTCATGGGGTTAACTGGAGGTGTAGTAGTTGTGGTTGTTGTTGTGGTCATGGGGTTAACTGGAGGTGTAGTAGTTGTGGTTGTTGTTGTGGTCATGGGGTTAACTGGAGGTGTAGTAGTTGTGGTTGTTGTTGTGGTCATGGGGTTAACTGGGGGTGTAGTAGTTGTGGTTGTTGTTGTGGTCATGGGGTTAACTGGAAGTGTAGTAGTTGTGGTAGTTGTTGGCGTTGAGTTGTTGTGGTCATGGGGTTAACTGGAGGTGTAGTTGTTGTGGTCATGGGGTTCACTGGAGGTGTAGTAGTTGTGGTTGTTGTTGTGGTCATGGGGTTAACTGGAAGTGTAGTAGTTGTGGTAGTTGTTGGCGTTAAGTTGTTGTGGTCATGGGGTTAACTGGAGGGTAGTTGTTGTGGTCATGGGGTTAACTGGAGGTGTAGTTGTGGTTGTTGTTGTGGTCATGGGGTTAACTGGAGGTGTAGTAGTTGTGGTTGTTGTTGTGGTCATGGGGTTAACTGGAGGTGTAGTAGTTGTGGTTGTTGTTGTGGTCATGGGGTTAACTGGAGGTGTAGTAGTTGTGGTTGTTGTTGTGGTCATGGGGTTAACTGGGGGTGTAGTAGTTGTGGTTGTTGTTGTGGTCATGGGGTTAACTGGAAGTGTAGTAGTTGTGGTAGTTGTTGGCGTTGAGTTGTTGTGGTCATGGGGTTAACTGGAGGTGTAGTTGTTGTGGTCATGGGGTTCACTGGAGGTGTAGTAGTTGTGGTTGTTGTTGTGGTCATGGGGTTAACTGGAAGTGTAGTAGTTGTGGTAGTTGTTGGCGTTGAGTTGTTGTGGTCATGGGGTTAACTGGAGGTGTAGTTGTTGTGGTCATGGGGTTAACTGGAGGTGTAGTAGTTGTGGTTGTTGTTGTGGTCATGGGGTTAACTGGAGGTGTAGTAGTTGTGGTAGTTGTTGGCGTTGAGTTGTTTTGGTCATGGGGTTAACTGGAGGTGTAGTAGTTGTGGTTGTTGTTGTGGTCATGGGGTTAACTGGAGGTGTAGTAGTTGTGGTTGTTGTTGTGGTCATGGGGTTAACTGGAGGTGTAGTAGTTGTGGTTGTTGTTGTGGTCATGGGGTTCACTGGAGGTGTAGTAGTTGTGGTTGTTGTTGTGGTCATGGGGTTAACTGGAAGTGTAGTAGTTGTGGTAGTTGTTGGCGTTGAGTTGTTGTGGTCATGGGGTTAACTGGAGGTGTAGTTGTTGTGGTCATGGGGTTAACTGGAGGTGTAGTAGTTGTGGTTGTTGTTGTGGTCATGGGGTTCACTGGAGGTGTAGTAGTTGTGGTTGTTGTTGTGGTCATGGGGTTAACTGGAAGTGTAGTAGTTGTGGTAGTTGTTGGCGTTGAGTTGTTGTGGTCATGGGGTTAACTGGAGGTGTAGTTGTTGTGGTCATGGGGTTAACTGGAGGTGTAGTAGTTGTGGTTGTTGTTGTGGTCATGGGGTTCACTGGAGGTGTAGTAGTTGTGGTTGTTGTTGTGGTCATGGGGTTAACTGGAAGTGTAGTAGTTGTGGTAGTTGTTGGCGTTGAGTTGTTGTGGTCATGGGGTTAACTGGAGGTGTAGTTGTGGTCATGGGGTTAACTGGAGGTGTAGTAGTTGTGGTTGTTGTTGTGGTCATGGGGTTCACTGGAGGTGTAGTAGTTGTGGTTGTTGTTGTGGTCATGGGGTTAACTGGAAGTGTAGTAGTTGTGGTTGTTGTTGTGGTCATGGGGTTAACTGGAAGTGTAGTAGTTGTGGTAGTTGTTGGCGTTGAGTTGTTGTGGTCATGGGGTTAACTGGAGGTGTAGTTGTTGTGGTCATGGGGTTAACTGGAGGTGTAGTAGTTGTGGTTGTTGTTGTGGTCATGGGGTTCACTGGAGGTGTAGTAGTTGTGGTTGTTGTTGTGGTCATGGGGTTAACTGGAAGTGTAGTAGTTGTGGTTGTTGTTGTGGTCATGGGGTTAACTGGAAGTGTAGTAGTTGTGGTAGTTGTTGGCGTTGAGTTGTTGTGGTCATGGGGTTAACTGGAGGTGTAGTAGTTGTGGTCATGGGGTTCACTGGAAGTGTAGTAGTTGTGGTAGTTGTTGGCGTTGAGTTGTTGTGGTCATGGGGTTAACTGGAGGTGTAGTTGTTGTGGTCATGGGGTTAACTGGAGGTGTAGTAGTTGTGGTTGTTGTTGTGGTCATGGGGTTAACTGGAGGTGTAGTAGTTGTGGTCATGGGGTTCACTGGAAGTGTAGTAGTTGTGGTAGTTGTTGGCGTTGAGTTGTTGTGGTCATGGGGTTAACTGGAGGTGTAGTTGTTGTGGTCATGGGGTTAACTGGAGGTGTAGTAGTTATAATAATAATAATAATAATAATAGTTCTTAAAGCTAGCGCATGCTAAGCTAGCTAAGGATAGCTCAATAAGGCCGATTAGGCGTATTTCCATTGGGGTCCTGTACTACTACCCCATCCCTTTGCTCATGAGGGATGGTAACGACTCAGTGCTTGTGAAAAATCTTTAATGCGCCGAGCGTGGGCGCGAACCCGGGCCTTCTGGGTGGAAGTCCGAGACGCTAGTCACTACACCAAGCGAGCCGCTTGTGGTTGCCGAGTTGTGGTTGTTGTTGTGGTCATGGGGTTAACTGGAGGTGTAGTTGTTGTGGTCATGGGGTTAACTGGAGGTGTAGTAGTTGTGGTTGTTGTTGTGGTCATGGGGTTAACTGGAGGTGTAGTAGTTGTGGTTGTTGTCATGGGGTTAACCGGAGGTGTAGTAGTTGTGGTTGTTGTTGTGGTCATGGGGTTAACTGGAGGTGTAGTAGTTGTGGTTGTTGTGGTCATGGGGTTAACTGGAGGTGTAGTAGTTGTGGTTGTTGTTGTGGTCATGGGGTTAACTGGAGGTGTAGTAGTTGTGGTTGTTGTTGTGGTCATGGGGTTAAATGGGGGTGTAGTAGTTGTGGTTGTTGTTGTGGTCATGGGGTTAACTGGAGGTGTAGTGTTGTGGTTGTTGTTGTGGTCATGGGGTTCACTGTAGGTGTAGTAGTTGTTGATGTTGAGTGGTTGTTGTGGTCATGGGGTTAACTGGAGGTGTAGTAGTTGTGGTTGTTGTTGTGGTTGAGTGGTTGTTGTGGTCATGGGGTTAACTGGAGGTGTGGTAGTTGTTGTTGTTGAGGGGTTGTTGTGGTCATAGAGTTAATTGGAAGTGTGGTAGTTGTTGTGGTCATGGGGTTCACTGGAGGTGTAGTAGTTGTGGTTGTTGTTGTGGTCATGGGGTTAACTGGAGGTGTGGTAGTTGTCGTTGAGTGGTTGTTGTGGTCATAGGGTTAATTGGAAGTGTGGTAGTGGTTGTTGTGGTCATGGGGTTAATTGGAAGTGTGGTAGTTGTTGTTGTGGTCATGGTGTGATGGTTAATTTTTAGGCCGATATTTTCATTTATTTATAATTTTTCTAGTTTCCTCCCTAGACCTCCATTATACTTACAAAAAACATCCATTAGATCCACCTTCTAGTTTAATTTGTACATGTTTCAGTAGAAAAGGTACTTCAAAAATGTCAGGCTCACTTTCGTTCGCCAGGACATAAATTGACACCTAAACAGGACGAAAAGTCTAAATATTGACAAGGAAATGGGGCGGAAGGTCATACAATCGCCAAACTAATGGGCCGAACGTCTTGAAATCTGAAAACTAACGGGGCTAAACATGATGGAAAAGGGGGCTCAGAAAAACGACCCATCTCCCCTTAGCTGGAAGTGTAGTAGTTGTGGTTGGTGGTTGTGGTAGGTCTATATTAACTGGAAGTGTAGTAGTTGTGGTTGGTGGTTGTGGTAGGTCTATATTAACTGGAAGTGTAGTAGTTGTGGGTGGTGGTTGTGGTAGGTCTATATTAACTGGAAGTGTAGTAGTTGTGGTTGGTGGTTGTGGTAGGTCTATATTAACTGGAAGTGTAGTAGTTGTGGTTGGTGGTTGTGGTAGGTCTATATTAACTGGAAGTGTAGTAGTTGTGGTTGGTGGTTGTGGTAGGTCTATATTAACTGGAAGTGTAGTAGTTGTGGTTGGTGGTTGTGGTAGGTCTATATTAACTGGAAGTGTAGTAGGTGGGTGGTGGTGTGTGGTAGGTCTATTAACTGGAAGTGTAGTAGTTGTGGGTGGTGTTGTGGTAGGTCTATTTAACTGGAAGTGTAGTAGTTGTGTGGTTGGTGGTTGTGGTAGGTCTATATTAACTGGAAGTGTAGTAGTTGTGGTTGGTGGTTGTGGTAGGTCTATATTAACTGGAAGTGTAGTAGTTGTGGTTGGTGGTTGTGGTAGGTCTATATTAACTGGAAGTGTAGTAGTTGTGGTTGGTGGTTGTGGTAGGTCTATATTAACTGGAAGTGTAGTAGTTGTGGGTGGTGGTTGTGGTAGGTCTATATTTCGAGCCGGCAGCCAATGAGTCTGAAAATACACATTCCCTTTTCCTAGACTTAACCTAGCCCTTTTCCTAAGTGAACAACAGACAGATCTTGGCTGCTATCGAAGGCATTCCCCCTGGGGAGTAATTCATTTTGTTTTCAATGTTGCCCCTTTTGAGCTCGTTTATTGAACAGAAAGTCCAAATAGTAGTTTCACAACTATTTACTTTTACAATTAAGGCACAATAATTGTAATTTTTACAGTAATAAACATATCATTACATGTGGCACATCATTACATGTGTAGTGCTATACTCTCAATACAGTAATGCAATGTAATAGTAATGATACTAGAGCGTGGGCAGGAGACTTTGTGGTCCCCAGAGACTGGTCTGTCTAGACCTAGCCTTCACGGCCAAAGGAAAGGTTTTGATAGTAACCTCATTTGCCGGCACGTGGCTTCGAACCCCCACCTCCAGAACCAGTGCTCCACGCGCTCGACCGCCATGACCTTATCTATCTATCTATCTGTGTAATTATCTATCTATATCTACATCTATCTATCTAATCTATCTCTATCTATTTATCTGTATATTGATCCATCACTCTTCCTCTTCCCCTCCCCTCTGTTGTCTTGGGTCCTGAGGGATCAAGATGGTCCTAACAGAGTTAAACTGGTTGTCACATACCACTTGTGGTTGGTATGATAGTTGTGGTGGTTTGTGGGTGTCATGGTGTGTGTGGGGTAGTTGTGGTAGTTATCATAGTTGTAATTGGTGTGATTGTTGTGGGTGTCATGGTGTGTGTGGGGTAGTTGTGGTAGTTATCATAGTTGTAATTGGGGTGATTGTTGTGGGTGTCATGGTGTGTGTAGGGTAGTTGTGGTAGTTATCATAGTTGTAATTGGGGTGATTGTTGCGGGTGTCATGGTGTGTGTGGGGTAGTTGTGGTAGTTATCATAGTTGTAATTGGGGTGATTGTTGTGGGTGTCATGGTGTGTGTGGGGTAGTTGTGGTAGTTATATAGTTGTAATTGGGGTGATTGTTGTGGGTGTCATGGTGTGTGTGGGGTAGTTGTGGTAGTTATCATAGTTGTAATTGGGGTGATTGTTGTGGGTGTCATGGTGTGTGTAGGGTAGTTGTGGTAGTTATCATAGTTGTAATTGGGGTGATTGTTGTGGGTGTCATGGTGTGTGTGGGGTAGTTGTGGTAGTTATCATAGTTGTAATTGGGGTGATTGTTGTGGGTGTCATGGTGTGTGTGGGGTAGTTGTGGTAGTTATCATAGTTGTAATTGGGGTGATTGTTGTGGGTGTCATGGTGTGTGGGGTAGTTGTGGTAGTTATCATAGTTGTAATTGGGGTGATTGTTGTGGGTGTCATGGTGTGTGTTGGGTAGTTGTGGTAGTTATCATAGTTGTAATTGGGGTGATTGTTGTGGGTGTCATGGTGTGTGTAGGGTAGTTGTGGTAGTTATCATAGTTGTAATTGGGGTGATTGTTGCGGGTGTCATGGTGTGTGTGGGGTAGTTGTGGTAGTTATCATAGTTGTAATTGGGGTGATTGTTGCGGGTGTCATGGTGTGTGTGGGGTAGTTGTGGTAGTTATCATAGTTGTAATTGGGGTGATTGTTGTGGGTGTTGGTTTGGCTTTAATAGTTATGGTGGTGGTTGTGGCAGGTGTGTGTGTGTTACTCAGTTACTCAGTGTGTGTGTGTGTGTGTGTGTGTGTGTGTGTGTGTGTGTGTGTGTGTGTGTGAAGTGATTGGCGAAGGCATGTAGGTATATTTGTGGTTATAATAGCGATAGTGTTTGCGGTTTGTGTTATTGGGTGGTTGTTGTTGATGTGGTGGTGGTTTCTGTTAAGGTGGTGGTGGTATCTGTAAGTGTGATAGTTGTAGTGGTGGTTGTGGTAGTTGGGATAATTGAAGTGGTTGAAGTTGCAATTGTGGTGGTGTTTGCCGTGGTTGGTGTCGTAGATGTGTGGATGCTGTGAGGTAGTTGAAGTGGTTGTGATTGTGGTGGTAGTTGTCGGAGATGTTTGGTTGCTGTGAGATGGTTGAAGTGGTTGTGATTGTGGTGGTGGTTGTTGCCTTAGTTGTATTCGCGGTTGTTGTCGTTGCTGTTGTTTGTGTAGTAGGTAATGGTTGTGGTCGTGGCAGGTATGGTAGCATGTTGTGGAGAGAGAGAGAGAGAGAGAGAGAGAGAGAGAGAGAGAGAGAGAGAGAGAGAGAGAGAGAGAGAGAGAGAGAGAGAGAGAGAGAGAGAGAGAGAGAGAGAGAGAGAGAGAGAGAGAGAGAGAGAGAGAGAGAGAGAGAGAGAGAGAGAGAGAGATGGAGAATATTTATTTAAATAATGTCCCTATTTTTAAATAAATATATAAATAATCATATACGAAATATATATACACACACCGATCTTACCTATGATGGTAATTTAGAGGACAGTAACTAATGGTACGGTATAGTGGTAATTGTACTGCCATTAATTGTAACGAATGGTGATGGTGAGAATCATAAAGTGAATGTAGTGGTTGTGTTTGTGGTTGATGCATTGATTGTGGTTGTTGCCTATGTGATTGTTGTCCCAGTGTAGCTCTTGATATTCAGTAGAGTAGTAGTGTTAGACATAGAAGAAACAGTTGTAGAAGTTAGATAATGTGATTAAAGTTTATATATATATATATATATATATATATATATATAGTCAATAATAATTATACTCATATTAGACCAGTAGGTATGATACGAATAGGCGATTGTACAGTCGTGGTCATAAATTCTGATGCATTTTGACCCCTTGAACTGATTAAATGAATCTCTGAAATTCAATGCCAGGCAAAAATTGAATGAGGAGACATAATTCAGCTCGAGATAGAGTCCAAAAGTTACAGACAGCATTAATGGCCGAGACCGTACATCGATTTTTGGGGTCTCATATTTCAACTCCCCTTGACCCTGAAAAATTCGACCCAATATTTTTTCCCTCCGTCAGTGTTTTATACACCATGACGAACGAACCACCCAGCCATGTCGGAAGCAGGGTGCATCATCACATATATTACTTTTTTGTATCTTTTGGCCTTTCTCTTTTTCGCCGTGCCTGCTTGCATGGGAGACAGAGAGGGGTGTGGGCCCGGTCATTCATCATGCAATTTGGGGGTATTGTTCATGCACTGGTTGAGGGGGAAAAACGTGGCTCGTGGAAAAAACCCTGAATGAATGGGAATGAGGGGCGGGGGTTCGAGGATGTCATGAGGCCGGGTGGGAGGGAAGAAAAAAAGTGACGATGGCTGTATGAATGGAAACGAGAGAGAGAGAGAGCGAGAGAGAGAGATGAAAGAATGAATGAATGAATTGATGGACTAAATGAAGGGAATTGATGGGTGAATTTACTGTGCACACAACTTTTGACAACTTATTTGATTATTAATTATGTTGGTGATAATGTGATGCTGATCAGTGATAACCTTGTGATGTTGTTGATGGTGTTGGGGCATCGGTTATGATATTTGGTGAAGTGATGGTGATCTATATTTAGGATGTGTGATGCTGTATATTTTGTATAAACGTCTTTGTGCCGTGGTTGATGGCGGTATGACGACATCTGTTGAGTGAGTAAAATACTAAAGGTCATGCTGATTGATATATGTGACGATGTGGTGGTGATGGTGGTGATAATATGTTCATGGTGATGGTGGTGATAATTCATGTTGATGGTGATATGTTGTTGATGTGGTGATGGTAATAGTAGATGTTGAGTGTTAATGGTTCATGTTGGTGGTGATAGGCGTTCATGTGGTGATGGTAATGGTGGATGTTGGGTATTATATGTTGGTTATAATTTATGTCGTCAATGTGGTGATGGTAATGGAAGATGTTGGTTATTAATGGTTCATGTTGGTGGTGATATGTTGTCAATGTTCATGGTGGTGGTGATAATTAATGTTGTTCATGTGAGAGGGTGGTGGTGTTGGATAGGAAGTGATGATAATATTAGTAATGTTGGATCAGGGTAGTCTTGTGGTGATGACAAATATAGTAGCAAAGTTAATTGATGGTGGTGGTGTCATGGTGCTGTGATGGTATTGGCAATTATGTTGTGATAGTGAGGGTGATAGTATTAGTCGTAGGGTTGATATTACTAATTTATTCTGTTTTGTTCTTGATGTCTTTTGTTCAACTGTTCTTGTGTTACCTGTTGTTCTTCTTGGTTTCTTCGACCTTGTCTATGTTCCTGTTACTATTTTCGTTGATCATAGTCTACTTGTATCCAAATGTTCTTTATGTTTGTCTTCTTAATGTACACTTGTTTTAGCCTTTGTTATCCCCATATGTGACAATTAAAGACACATCTTTTATTGATTATATATATACCATAAAGACAGATTGCTTGAAATAGCGAAATTTCGAGTAAATCGTGTGTGTGTGTGTGTTTATGTGTTCCTGCATGTGCACATGCGGTCATGTGCGTGTGGCTATGTGTATGTGTGTGTATATCAGGGTTCGAACCATCATCTCACCCTGCTAGGAACATCAACCAAAATGACGTCCACCTCAGCGATTATTGATACCTCTCTCTCTCTCTCCCCCCCCCCCCCCCTCTCTCTCTCTCCCCCTCCCCTCTCTCCCCCCCCCCTCTCTCTCTCTCTCCCAAGTTACCCTATTTCTTCCTTATCTCTTACCCTTCTTCACCTCGTCCCCACCTACCCCTCCCCACCTTGTCCTTCCCCACATCACCCCCATCCCTCTCCTCGTCCCCACCCCCTCCCTCCTTCCCCACTACACCCCCTCCTTCCCCACCTCACCCCTATCTCTCACTTCGTCCCCCCCCTACCCCTCCTTCCCCACTCCACCACACTCCCATCCCTTTCCTCGTCCCCTCCCCACCCCTACTTCCCCACCTCACTCCCATTCCTCTCCTTGTCCCCACCCACCCTTCCTCTCCCACCTCACCCCCTCTTTCCCCACCACACCTCCATCCTTCTCCTCGCTCTACTCAGCCCTCCTTCCCCACTTCACCCCATCCCTCTCCTCGTCCCCACCTCACCCCCTCCTTCCCCACCACACCCCCATCCTTCTCATCCCCAACCCCTCCTGCACCACTGCACCCCATCTCTCTCCTCGTCCCACCCCCTCCTTCCCCACTTCACCCCCATCCCTCTCCTTCCCCACCCCCTCCCTCCGTCATTACTGGAGACATCGCCCACTAGTCGATTCTGAATTAATGTGCTTGAGCCAGCCTGATTGATAGGCTTTTGGGTGTGTTAGGGTGTGTGTGTTTGTGAGTGTGTGTTTGTGAGTGTGTGTGTGTGTGTGTGTGTGTGTGTGTGTGAGTGTGTGTGTGTGTGTGAGTGTGTATGGGTGTGTGTGTGTGTGTGTGTGTGTGTGTGTGTGTGTGTGTGTGTGTGTGTGTGTGTGTGTGTGGAGATTGGTGGTTGGGATGTAAGCATGCGTTTATGATTGTGTGTGTGTGTGTGTGGGTGGGGGTGGGGGTGGGTGGGTGGGTGAATGGGTGGATACACAGAGTTATGGTCCTTTGTTCCCCCGTCCATAATCTCTGTGTTCCTGTGTCGGTGTTAGCATGGGGTTTTATAAGGGGTATCCGAAATAGAATATGAGTAACACGATAGTTAAATTAAGATAATGTAATTTATACGTATTGTGTTCAGTTGTTACAAGTAGGACGTTGATAAAGTTAAGGGGAGAATGATATGTTTTAGTTTATTTATTGATACCTAAATGTATTTACTTATAATTATTGATACCTAAATGTATTGACTTATAATTATTTGTATTAGTTTCTAGTTTACTCCCTAAACCTCCATAAAGCTTAAGGGAAGGTATTTACTTTGTTCCCTACATTTTCATCAAGCTTAAAATTACACCCCCTTGAGCCCTTTTCAAGATAAATTTGTACATTTTTCGGTAGAAAAATGTCCCGGCTGAAAGCCGGTTCCTCTTAAATTACAGGCTCGCTATCGCTCGCCAGGATAAAATCGACACCTAAATGGCACGAAAGGTGTTAAATGTGACAGAAATGGGTCGAAAGTTCTAAAAATCGTCAAAATAATGGGGCGAACGTCTTAAAATTAGTAAAGCAATGGGGCTAAACATGAGGGAGAAAGGGATCCAGAAAAAAATCCCTGAAGTGGAAATCTCCCCTTAACCAATACCCCAAGACCCACTTTAAGGATAAATGTGTGCTTCTTTTGTTGGAAATTACCCTTGCCAAAGGCCTGTTTCTCCAAAATTGCAGACTCCTTTGATTGATTTTACCTCAATGATTGCAAGAGGTATTTCCTAAGATGTATTTACTCCTCTAGTATTAGCAAGAATGACATGGAAGCATACGCCATGTTACTGAAAGGGTTAATAAAGATTTGCCTATCTTTTTCTGAACATATGTACTTATCCTGTTATTCTTTATTCCAGCAGGTGGGTGGTTGCTGGGTTACTGCTGACGGAGGTGATCAAGGTACAGTGCAGAATTGCCTGAAGTACACTTACAAGTCCAAGTATGGATACACCCATATGAATCTTTGATAATTTTAAAGGTATATATTTTACTTAAGGGGGGTGACCTGCTTTTTGTTATTTCTGTCCTTTTCTCTCTTTCTCTGGCTTGTATCCATTCGGCCCCATTCAGCCAACTATTTTAAGACGTTTATCCCCATCTAGGTGTCGATTTCTTCCTGGCGAGCGATAGCGAGCCAGCATTATATGAAGAAATCCGGCTTCGCCGGAGAAATTTTTCTATCCAAAAAATGTACAAATTTAGCCTGCTGTCCAACAAAAATAAAAAATATGCTGGCTCGCTACCGCTCACCAGTAAAAAATTGACACCTGGATGGGGATAAACGTCTTAAAAACAGTAGGCGGAATGGGGCCAAATGGATACAAGCTAGAGAAAGATAGAAAAGGAGAGAACAAAAACAGGTCACCCCCCTTAAGGCGGTATTATTTCTGGACCCCCTTCTCCATCACGTTTAGCCCCATTAGTTTTGATATGTTAAGACTTTTTGTGCCATTTAGGTGTCGGATATATTATACTGGCGAGCAGTAGCCAGCCTGAAATTTATGAGAAACCGGCCTTTGGCCAGAACATTTTTCTACCGAAAAATGTACACATTCATCTCGAAGGGTGGTCTTGGGAGTATTCTCTTTTAAAGCTTAATGGAGTCTAGGGAGCAAACTAAAAAAACTACCTATATGTCTGAAAATATAGCGATATTTTATAGCACAGTATTTTCTCATCTGGTTTCAATACGTAATCAAATAATTATATTCCTATTAAGGCTGGTGAGTGTATAATAAACATACCCCTTGCTCTTGGTATGTGTGTCAGAGTCTGTTGATAACTATGTTCTCGGTGACTTATATAATATTCAGCAAAATGTAAATATATTTCCCAGTTGATAACCTGAATTTTAACTATGATTAAGGGGAGGTCTCCACTTGAGGGATTTTTTTCTTGACCCCTTTCTCCCTCATGGTTAGCCCCATTGCTTTTGAGATTTTAAGACGTTTGCCCCATTAGTTTGGTGATTTTAAGAATTTCCGCGCCATTCTGTCAATTTTAAGACCTTTTGTGCAATTTAGGTGTCGATTTTATCCTGGCGATCGATAGCGAGCCTGTAATTAGGAGTAATCGGCCTTCGACCGGGAAATTTTTCTACCGAAAAATGTACAAATTTATCTTGAAAGGGGGTCAAGGGGGTGACATTTTAAGATTGCTGGAGGAGTAGGAAACAAACTAGAAACCTCCCCTTAATCTGACTAATTTCAATACTATCATTAAACATTGTATTTCCAGATCAATGGAAGTTATATATATGGTTGTTGTTGTTGTTGTTGTTGCTCCTGTTAATTATGTATCTATTTGTTCATTCCTAGTGTTTAAATAATGACACATTATTATTGGAGAACCTACGAAAAAGTACAAAAGTGATCGTTCACCAGTTCCTCAACCCCATGAGATTTTTATGACGCATTTGACAGTTTATTCTGGCTATTATTAAAAGATTCTATTCCGCTTATGAACACATTGATGGGATCTAGAGAGTTAATTGAGATAGTTTTTACCCTTTGATACTTACTGATCCTTCCTAAAAATTGTAAAATCGTCTAATGGTAAATAGAAGAAAGTGAAAGTTGTGTCCTCAAATACTGAACGAGTTAACTTTAATGTTTACGGTACATATACTCCAATACGTAGTCATTTATCGTATTGATTTCCTCATTTATGTATCTTTTTGTATTATTTTATTTTTTCCTCCCAAGATCTCCCTCAAACTTAAAAAAAAAAAAAAACACACGCCCAAGACCCTCCTTCTAGATATATTTGTAAATTTTTCGATAGAAACATTTTCCGGCCGAAGGCCAGTTCCTCTTAAATTGCAGGCTCGCTATTGCTCGCCAGGAAAAAAATCGACACCTAATTGACACGAACAGTCTTAATATTGACAAAGAAATGGGGCGAAAGGTCTTAAAATCGACAAACTAATGTCCCGCCCCCCACCTACACCCTCTGCCGCACCCCACCCAAACCCTCTGCTGTCCACCCACACCCAAACATTCTGCCGCCTCCCACACCCAAACATTCTGCCGCCCCCCACCCACAACCTCTGCCGCCCCCCACACCCAAACCTTCTGCCACCCCACATCCTCTGCCGCCCCCCACCCACAACCTCTGCCGCCCCCCACACCCCCTCGTACTGGTTCAGGCTCGGGCGAACAATAATTTCTGGCTTTTCTGAGTAAAGTTTCCTTCCCCCCGTCGAGGCTCCGGCTGCTTCCTCCTCCTCCGTGTTGGCCGTCCGCGTTAGGGTTTTTTGCCGACCGTTCCCAGGGGTCTTTTTGCCCCCCAGCTAGCCTCCTCCTTCTCCTCTGATGCTGCTGGTTCTGCTTCTATTTTCCCCTTTCTGCTATTTTTCTGCTTCTATTTTTCCCTTCTTGCTATTTATGTGCATCTATTTTTCCCTTCCTGCTATTTTTCTGTTGCTATTTTTTCCTTTCTTGCTATTTTTCTGCTTCTATTTTTCTGTTTTTGTTTTTTCTTCCTGCTATTTTTCTGCTTCTATTTTTCCTTTCTTGCTATTTTTGGGCTACTATTTTTCCCTTCCTGCAATTTTTCCCTTCCTGCTATTTTTCTGCTTCTATTTTTCCATTCCTGCTATTTTTCTGCTTCTATTTTTCCATTCCTGCTATTTTTCTGCTTCTATTTTTCCATTCCTGCTATTTTTCTGCTTCTATTTTTCCCTTCCTGCTATTTTTCTGCTTCTATTTTTCCCTTCCTGCTATTTTTCTGCTTCTATTTTCCTTTCCTGCTATTTTTCTGCTTCTATTTTTTCCCTCCTGATATTTTACGGTTTCTATTTTTCTGCTTCTACTTATATCTTCCTGCTATATTTCTGCTTCTATTTTTATCTTCCTGCTATATTTCTGCTTCTATTTTTCCTTCCTGATATTTGACTTTGGTCTTCTCTCTGTTTCTGTTTCTAGTTTTATCCTTCCTGCTATTTTACTTTGGTTTGCTGTGTTTCTGCTTGATTTGATCTTCCTGCTATTTTATTTTGGTCTACTCTGTCTCTGCTTCTTCTGCTGTTTTGATATTTGGCCTGATGCGCTATCCTTTTCTTTTTTTATCACCCTGCTTCTGTCCTACATTTGTCTTTACATTTTTTATCGTGTTCTTTATTTATTTCTGCTGTTGTTACATCTTGTTCTGTTTGGTGTTCTGCGTTAGTGTTTATTTTGCTTAACTGCTTTTGTACCGGCGACGTCTTTTAGCTTCATTCTAGAAATATTTAGACGGATGTGTGCAGTTTAAGAAGGATCTATGGCACCGTGGTAAACAAGGGTTAGGTGAGGTACAGTAGTTCGAGGCCCGTTACTGGCTGGAGGCTCTTTTAAAACTGAATAAAATCGTCTAATAGTAGCCAGAATAAAGTTAATAGGACGGCACTGGTACTGAAAGGGTTAAGTGCTTCTCCCAGGGGTCTTAAGGGGAGGTTTTTAGTTAGTTCGCTAGACTTCCATCAAGCTTAACATTACAGCCCCTAGACCCCCTTTCAAGATAAATTTGTACATTTTTCGGTAGAAAAATTTCCCGGCCGAAGGCCGGTTCCTCTCAAATTACAGGCTCGCTATCGCTCGCCAGGAAACAATCGACACCTAAATGGCACGAACAGTCTTAAAATTGACAGAAATGGGGCGAAAGTTCTTAAAATCGCTAAACTAATGGGGCGAACGTCTTAAAATATCAAAAGCAATGGGTCTAACCATGAGGGAGAAAGGGGTCAAGAAAAAAATCCCTCAAGTGGAAATCTCCCCTTAACTCATGCACTACCAGGGTCATAATTTTCATCATACTCTGACAACTATAAGACGATTTTATTCAGCTTAAGAAGAGACCTCTAGCCATAATTAAGGCTGCAGACTATCTCAACCGACCCTTTTAATTACCACAGATCCTTCCTAAGCTGCATAATATCGTCTAATATAGCTAGAATAGTAAGTAATACCCGTCGCTGGTACTCAAAGGGTTAATGCTCTTCAGGTAACCTCCTCCTCCTCTGATGATGCTATACCCTGTTCCAAATAAGTAGGCTGAAAATCGTGACCTCTAACCTCTGTAACTCAATAAGGGCTATAGCAAATGGGCTGTAAATGTGCACATCTATTCCTTGGTTAACCCTTCCCAATTGGTAGATATACGAGCTCAATTACTCTAGAAGTTCGTGAGTTAGAGAGGTTAATGTTCAGGAGTTTTGGCCTACTTACTTGGAACAGGGTATAGTCTACCTCTATTTTTCCTTTCCCACTCTTCTGCATTGGTCTGCTCTTTTACGACTTTGTTTGCTCTTTTGTTTTGCGTTTGTGTTGTTGCGCTATATATTTCTGTGTTCCTTTATTCTCTGTTCTTTTGCGTTAGCGTATGTTATTCCTGTATATTTTTTCTCACACCTCCCTTCGTAAATTTGTGTTTATATGTATATTTTCATTTGATGCTTGTTCGTTTTCTTGTATATCTGTCTTTCGTTTTTTTTACTTTCTGTTATTCAGATATTGTATTTTCTATTTATATATATTGTTTGTGGGGTGGGGGTTGAGGGAGGGGAGGAGGGTGGTAGAGTGCTATTATATATTTCCTCATTCTGCTTATTTCACCCCCCCCCCCGCCCTCTTCACCCAGCTCTCTTGGCCTCACTCTTGCCATTCCTATTTCTTCTGCTTCTCTTATTTTTTATTTTATTTTTTTTATTTTTTTTTGGGGGGGTCTGTTTTACTCTTGCTTTCGGCGGTTTGCTTTGTTTATTTCTTTTGTATTCGTTCATTTGGATTATGCTTTAATTTTCCACGTTCTGCTACACTTCCCCAGCTTGCTTGGATTGTTTTTTGCTTTACTTGTGTGAGTATTCAGTGTGCTTCTCTCATCTGTGTGTGTTTGTGTGTTTTCCTCCAGCCTGCTGTTGTATCTTTTCCTTTCTCCTTTTGTTTTGGTACTTCTTACGTCTTTGTATAATTCTGGAGCTAAATTAAATCGTATTAAGAAAAAAGGTAGCTTATAGGGAAGTAGAACAGAAGAGTCCTCATCCTACACAATGTTTAACTATAGTATGCCCCATGATGTAGTGATCTTGCCTTCAGTCTATATTAGTCTGAATCTTCAATGCACACCCCCACCCCCACACACATCCCTTTATTACATTCATACCCCCCACAACCTCACATCACAACCCCTCTTCCCTCTCCCAACATCACAACTTCTCAATCCCACCATCAACAAGATCCCCCACCTCCACCCCCACACTCCTAACATCATCCCTCACACACTCCTAACCTCCCCCCTACACCCACAAACTTGTCTCACAATCACAACATCCCCACCTTCAACCCCACATTCCTAACATCATCCCTCACACACTCCTAACCTCTCCCTACACCCACACGCTCGCCTCACAATATCAACATCCTCACCTCCACCCCCACACTCCTATCACCATCCCCCACCACACTCCTAACCTCCCTCCTACACCCACAACCTCCTCTCATTATCTCAACATCCCCACCTCCACCCCTATCACCATCCCCCACCACAATCCTAACCTCCCCCCTACACCCACAAACTAGGCTCACAATCTCAACATCCCCACCTCCACACCCACACCCCTATCACCGTCCCTTACAAAACAGGCTCGAAATAAATCGATTATTTGTATTATTATTATTATTATTATTATTAGTGTTACATGATAGCTTCTAACGTCGATTTAACTCTATATTATCTACACTGGAACATACTAATCATTACTCAAACATATGTCTGGGTTTCTTTTGCTAACTTTCACTTCCTTTCCTTCCATTTAGCCATTGTCTGCCCCTCAAAATTACCTTTTCTGGTCTGTAGTTTTAATTGTTTTTCCATTTTGTTCTTACCTGTATTATCTATGCGAGTTTATCATATATTTTGTTTCTTTTCACTGTGTTTTTCCTTCGTACTTCTAATTTCTTTCTCTATGATCAGACTTGGTTACTTAATTTTTGTATTATATATATATTTGTTTAATTGTTTCTCTATACTGGTTTTAGGGTTCAGTCTTCCTTCAGCGTATATACTGTAAACAATACATAACAGTAGGTTTAACCCTATTTGGGCCGAGTTTTTTTTTAAATGTTCCCTGTTTCGCTCAATTAGTTTGGAGATTTTAAGACGTTTCACCCCTTTAGTTTAGCGATAATACGACGCTTCACCATATACAAGTGACGATTGTTTGCTGGTAGAGCGATAGCAAGCCTGCAACTTAGAAGACATCTTGAAAGGATTAAGCAAGTTGACCACACAATCTTCCAGATCAGTGTTGACAATAAAGGTTAAGGGGGGTGACATGTTTTGGTTCTGTCCTTTTCTATCTTTCTCTGGCTTGTATCCATTTGGTCCTATTCAGCCTACTGTTTTAAGACGTTTATCCCCATCCAGGTGTCAATTTTTTACTAGTGAGCGTATTATCGCTCGCCAGGAAGAAATCGACACCTAGATAGGGATAAACGTCTTAAAATAGTTGGCTGAATGGGGCCGAATGGATACAAGCCAGAAAAAGAGAGAAAAGGACAAATACAAAAAAGCAGGTCACCCCCCTTAAGGGAATAAGCCCTTGTGTGATACCGGCTTCAGTTGTTTTCCTTACATTCTTTCTTTTGCCTTTGAGTCTTGCGTATTGCTTCTCTTCTTTTCCATTTTCTTGCTCGGGGTTTATAAGGATGTCCATACTTACTTCTTTCTCTCCTGTTCTATATTTTATTTTATTTATATTTCGTATCTTCTTTCTTTTCTCTGATTTGATTTATAATCTGTGTTTACCGAGAGAGAGAGGGGGGTAGAAGGATGGAGTGAAGAAGTATATGAATGAAGACGGTGCTGGTTGGGAGAAGGGGCGTCGACTGACTGGGGACAGAGGTGCATGGGGGCGTTTCGTTCGTGGTCACTCTTTCGGGGATCGCGGCGTCAGGCAATAGATAGATTTATGCTATCTTTGGTTGTATATATATATATATATATATATATATATATATATATATAAGGCATTACCAGTATTAATTTCATTTTGTGTTTTAAGTTTTACATATGCCGGTGTTGATGTATAGCTACTGACAATTGTTCTTGAGCTCCTGCGATTTTGTTTATGCAACTTTATACATTTAGATTTATATTCAGGTCAAATCAGCTATGCATAAATAAATACATATTTTATATTTAATAATATATAGTTGATTTGATCTCAACATCAATCTAAAAGGATACATTTGCATAAAAAAAATCGAAAATCGAAAGAACTCTCAAACATTTGCCAGTTATTGTTACGTAATCAACCGTTTGCTCGCGCTCTCTCTCTCTCTCTCTCTCTCTCTCTCTCTCTCTCTCTCTCTCTCTCTCTCTCTCTCTCTCTCTCATACACACACAAACAGTGGAAAAACTACAACAAACACTCCTCTTTCTCTCTACCTTTATTGATTAACCCTGCTTAGCAAAAAAAGGTTCCTCTTATTTTTCTCCATTCATTTTTTCTGCAGCCTCTCTGTCTCTCAACACCTTCGTATTCTTCCTTTTAAGTGTTATTGTTTTCCTATCCCCTGCCTATTTTGACAATGCTTTCTTTTTCAATATGATTTTGTGTATTATGTATTTTGTTTTAAAACTTTTGTAATTATAAATTAATTTGAATGTTGAATATAGATTAAACTTTAATTTAATAGTTATTCAAATTTGTCTTGCAATAGTATTTTCCTTGTTAGTTATATCATCTTTAGGGTTGGTTTATTTTAACAAGTATTTCTTCCAAGGTTACTTTCAAGAGCCGGATCACCGGTCAAATACCTTACAAAATTGACGTGTGAGATCTAATGTTTATTTACAAAACACTATTACGTATTAGTGAAAATGGGATAAAGCACCAACAAAAAATAATAATAATAATGAAAATTAAATAAAAGCAAAAAATAGAACTAAAAATAATATTAATGAAATAATAATAATAGGCTAATAGATGACAACATATTAAGTGACCAATAGTATTAATCCTAAGCCAACAAGATAAACAAGGGTAGACAAAGCACGGTGAGGTTTGTGTTTGAGTGCATGCTTTACAAATCGGTTGATCAATGGAAACTAACCAATGCACTCCACGTTTGAACACTTGGCAATTTTGGGCTATACGGAACTTCAAAATATAGTTATAGGTATTGACCATGAATACAAGCTGAACATACAGTATATACATTTAGTACATTTCAGTAGCATCTCCGGGATTTAAAAGCCTCCAATTTGTTATGTCACTGCTTATTATCGATACTACTGTTACTACTACTACTACTACTACTGTTACTACTACTACTACTGTTACTACTACTACTACTACTAATAATAATAATAATAATAATAATAATACAAAATAATAATAATAATACATAATATTATTATAAATCTTAATAATAATAATAAGAATTATAGTATTAATAATACAAATAATAGTTGGGTCATTACCTTGTCACAAATGCCACTTCATTCTGATGCAATTGATTAAAGCTTGCAGAAAAATGCATTTCAAAGAACCAAAGTAAGTTTTTCTTTCTGTATTCCAACTTACTCCCTCTGGGGAACAGGCTGAGAGCCTCTACATTCAATTCAACACGGTGAAGACCGTGAGGTCTCGTTGGGAGTGAGACATGTGAAGCTGCAACCAGCCTTTGCCATCTTGCCTCCGCATGTAATGTATGGAGCTGCTTCGCCTTCGTGTTTCACTGTCTCACACCCAAGACTCAGACCCTCACTCTCAGAACGCCACTTATTGAACAATTAACTCACTAGGCATTGCCCCCCTGTAACATATTTAGAATATGGGAATATTCATACAGTGCTATTTAATCAGGGAACAATGAGGGTATTTGTGTGTTTTTTCAGTGGGCTTTGTGGTAATGCACTGATGCTAGGTACAGCACAAATTCCATCCCAATAATATCTTCTCATTGATACATGGGGATTCGAACACGGGGCCATTGCATTACCAGTCCAGTGGCAAGACCACTCCACCACACACAATAAGTCACACAATAAAGGATATAATAAATCACAACGCAGCAAGACTATTTCAAAATAATTAAATATATAAACCAATCTCTCTCTCTCTCTCTCTCTCTCTCTCTCTCTCTCTCTCTCTCTCTCTCCCTCTCTCTCTCTCTCTCTCTCTCTCTCTCCCTCTCTCTCCCTCTCTCTTCCTCTTCTTCTTCCTTTCACCAACATTTTCGGCCGAACATAAATAATGCCCGTACCCTATTTTTTGTCTTCCCTTTTTTTCTCCCCCCCCCCCCCCCCCCCTTCCCTCCTTTTGCTTCTCCCTTCCCCTTGAATAATCCCGAAACAGATACACCCGCGTATATATCATTCTCTCCTTTCTGCCTGCCATCTGCTTCTCAATTATATCTTATTTTTGGTCGGATTTTTTTTTTTTTTTTTGGGGGGGGGGGGGGGGGGGCAAGGGGGAGTTTGGAGGAGAAGGAGTGGGGGGTTGTCCATTTTGGAGGAGGGTAAGGGGGGATCCTTTTTGGAGGGGGAGGGGGGAGATTGGAGGAAAGGGAGGGGGGAAAGAGGTGTGGGGGGTTGGTCTTTTTGGAGGGCGGGAGAGGGAGACTGGAGGAAAGGGAGGGGGTAAGAGGTGTGGGGGGTTCACCTTTTTGGAGGGGGGGGGGGAAGTGGGGGAAGAGGTGTGGGGGTTGGCTTTTTTTGGAGGGAGGTAGGGGGAGGGAGAGGGGGGAGACTGGAGTAAAGGGAGGGGGGAAAAGGTGTGGGTGGTTGTCCTTTTTGGAGGAGGGGGGATAGGGGAGCTTGGAGAAAATGGAGGGGGGAAGAGGTGTGGGGGTTGGCCTTTTTGTATGAGAGAGGGGGAGATTGGAGGAAAGGGAGGGGGAGAAATAGGTGTGGGGGATTGTCCTTTTTGGAGGGAGGTAGGGGGAGTGGGGTGATTGGAAGAAAGGGAGTGGGAAAGAGGTGTGTGGGTCTGGGGGGGGGGGGGGGGGGTTGTCCTTTTTGGTGATGGATTGCCTCTCTTCTGCTTGTCGATTTCTCTCTCTCTCTCTCTCTCTCTCTCTTTCTCTTTCTCTCTCTCTCTCTCTCTCTCTCTCTCTCTCTCTCTCTCTCTCTCTCTCTCTCTCTCTCTCTCTCTCTCTCTAAATTGTCTTCAACACAATTTAACCCGTTACAGTAATTCTATCATTTGTAGCATAAATTTAATTTCTTCTAAGCGAACACAAATTGTGTATCCTAATTGGTAACATATCTTAGCACGGTTACGAAACCAATGTTTCTTAACTATTTCTAGAGAGACAAGGGGGAGGGGTCGTAGCTATGGTGCGCTCTTTCGGGGTTCTCATCCTTGTGATTAAACTCATAAAGAGTCCAATTACTGAGTACACACACACCCACACACATACATACATACATACATACATTAAAAAAAAAATATATATATATATATACGGTAGATATACAGTATATACCGTATATATACAGTATATATATATATATATATATATATATATATATATATATATATATATATATATATATATATTTGTTTTCTATGTGGATGGGGGAGATAAAAGGCAATGCTGCCTGTAACGAGTGCATCCCCCATAGTTGAAAGCGTGACAGGGCCAAAATCAAGGAATCTACGAGTCAAAATGCCTTGACACACGGAGTTTGAAGCATTTTAATTCATAGGATGAGGGAAATATGGATTCAGAGAGAGCGTTTCAGAGCTCAGCTTTAGCTTTTGAATAGAAGAAAGATTGGGAATATAGTTTCACTCCTGAGTTGGAGAGTTGCACGGAGTAGGGATTGTGTTGCAAGACGGGTGCTACTTGCTCTACGTAGAGGAAGTGGTATACACTAAGAGAGCTTTGAGGAAAACTTATCATTAATTTCATTGGGGGTGTTTGGTGTTGTGGTGAAATTAATAAAATCTAGATTATCAGTAGGTTCAGGGATATTTCGTAGCGAGGCCGGTCTATATGATCTGTGCCCCATCAATACTTCTTCCTCTCACTTAAACATTAGGCCTACCATAGCGCGGTTGGGAGTATGAACATGATTAGATTAATATCCAGTATTCGAGAATGGATAATAAGTCGTAGGCGTGTGCATAAACCTTTAACCGTCCTGGTGGTGTAATGGTTAAGGTGGCAAAAATCTGTGTGTGATAACCCGGGTTCGAATCCCGGCGGATCATATATACTTTCATTAATTTCATTGGGGGTGTTTGGTGTTGTGGTGAAATGAATAAAATATAGAATACAATATATATACTGTATATACGATACTTCGTTAGTGTCGTGATGTGATATTAAAATACATGCAATTATCTGCTGCTCAGTTTGTTGATCCTAAATGATCCTTAAATATTTTGAAACTATGTATTTTCTTTATTATAATGGTACTCACTGTGCTACTTCTTGGTTACACAAAGAGACCTCGTACTGGCTCTGGCGACGATTACCCCTCAGCGCTGATATTATGGGGATCCTCTTCATTTTTGACGTTCGTATGTTATTTCTCGATTGTGTAAAGAATGAGAACTCCACACATATCTGGGTCATATTATATACCCCTGTAAGATAAGCAATCAATAGAGTGAATAATGTTGATAACCTTAGACTATAACTATATACCAGACTATAACTGTTAAGATAAGATCACTAGTTATTATTAGTACAAACCTGAAAATGCTGTAAGGGTTTAAGTTGCATGAATTATTGTATATATAAACAGCGTGTGTGTGTATGTGTGTGTATGTGGGTGTTTGTGTGTGTGTGTGTGTGTGTGTGTGTGTGTGTGTGTGTGAGAGAGAGAGCGTTATTGAGTGTATAGGTATGCATGAGAAAGACATTTTACACGCTTAGCAATTGTTCATGATACTAATCAATGAATTGACACTTACTGCCAGACCCACATACACACCCACACCCACAAATATCTCCCCTCACACACAGACACACACACACACCGACACACACAGACACCGACACACACAGACACAAACACACACACCGACACACAGACACACACACACCTCGTACCCCAGTCCTTATCAGTAATGGACCCAAGTTCTTGCTACACTATCGCCCACACTGAGAATGACGACCCATACAGTGATAATAGACCAGACTCATGTAGAAGGGTCCAGGTATCATCAACAATTAGATATTATACAATATGTTTATGGGTTATTGATGTGTTGACTTAAATGTGTGTGTGTGTGTGTGTGTGTGTGTGTGTGTGTGTGTGTGTGTGTCTGTGTGTGTGTGTGTGTGTGTGTGTGTGTCTGTGTGTGTGTGTGTGTGTGTGTGTGTGTGTGTGTGTGTGTGTGTGTGATAATAATAATAATAAATATAATAATAATAATAATAAGAAGAAGAATTATAATAATCAGTTTGTTTTTGTACTATTCAATATATCCACCACACATTAATATATTGTTTAACGAATATCGCTTGCGGGGAATCAAGTATTGTGAAAATTTAGATCAATTGATAATAGCTCTAGGTTTGTTTTAAAACCTAACAAAGTAGGAATGTAACTTGAGGGAACAAAAATATAATGCAATTCTAATATACTAATACTTAAAAGTGTATCCGCAAACAATTTCATTAACTGCACTGTTATTGTAAATGAATCTCTCTATTACAAATGTATTTCAGTGATTTAAATATATAGACCGTATATAAAGATACATTAATTAATAAATGGATGTCACAGTAGTCTATATCATTATATATATCTGGAAGGAAGGGAGGGGAATGTGGTGAGCCATCAATACTGTTATTATGGAATGGATCCCTATATTTACCTCTTATATTTGATGTAACAGATTGACCTAGCACAAACCTCTCAGGTTATTGGAGCAGTGTAAGAGGCATGAGAACTAATTACATACAACTTGTTTGTGCTTGTGAATACTGCTATTTCAAAATATATAAACATATATCTGAATATGTTCCTATAAAGCTACGTACTGAGGCATTTTACAGAATTATTACAGAATAATATTAACGATTGCCATTACATGTATAATACTGTGACATGCTTACATATTGTTTGTGTTTCACTGATGTAAGGACCTTTGCCTTTTTATTGACATCCCTTCTACCTGTTGATATCATACCTTTGATATATGTGAGAGGGGGAAAAAGAGGGATGGAAAATGATATGAGGGGGAACGATAAGTAGATGGATATAAAAATATAAAGACACATACAGCTAGACGCATAGATAGACAAACAGACAGACAGACAAAATCATGCAGGCAGGCAGACATACATCTATCTGTCTGTCTATCTATCTG
>CM064518.1:28190341-28194791 GCA_032716605.1 Paralithodes platypus | reverse complement strand
TCCAACTTCCTTATAGCCTGAAACTCGCAAGTGTTCAATTGCATGTCTTTCCTTCCACAGACTAAATTCTTCTTTCCATTGGTGTTTCCTTCCTCATCATTTGTCTAGCCATGAGCGAGTACCTCTGCTTGAACAGGTTTTGTTATTTAAGGGGGGATGGGCCGGTTTCCTGGACCACTTTCTCCCTCATGTTTAGCCCCATCAGTTTTCAGGTGTTAAGATGTTTGCCCCATTAGTTAGTTGATTTTAAGACCTTTCGCCCCATTTCTTCGTCAATATTTAGACCTTTCGTGCTATTTAGGAGTCGATTTTTCCCCTGGCGAACGATAGTGAGCCTGTAATGTTGGAACAACCGGCCTTCGGACGGGACATTTTTCTACCGAAAAATGTACAAATTAATCTAGAAGGGGGATCTAATGGATGTTGTTGTTTTTTTTATTTGATGGAGGTCTAAGTAGGAAACTAGAAAAATAATGAATACATGCAAAAATCGCCCAAAAAGTGAACCATCTCCCCTTAAGCCGGTATCACACGAGAGCTTTTATAGTCAATATTCGATGATCAACATTAATTTGTCTGGCAACATTTCTGGAATATTTTGCGCTGGTACCAGAAACTAGACTGATGATAGACTAATATAGGTAACCTAATTATTGAAAAAGTTGAACTCATAAGCAGACAGACCGGTGTTGAGGATAAACGTTGAGGGAAAAAGCGCTCGTGTGATACCGGCTTTACTTATTCTGCTAAATTTAACTTAATATGTCTACTCCTACCTCCCCTGCATACCATCTGCCTATCCCTGGATACAAATACTGGTTCAATCCCTTCTCTGCCTACTATTTGCCTCTGGTGCTCGTCATATGCCTATTTCTGCCTTAAGGGGACAGTGGTTATTTTTGGGGGCCTATATATTCATATATTATTTAGTTTCTTCCCTAGACCTCCATCAAACTTTTAAAAAAAAAAAAAAACAAAAAAAAAAAAAAAAAAAAAAAAAAAAAAAAAAAAAAAAAAAAAACATCCATTACATCCCCATACGATATCAATTTGTACATTTCCGGTAGAAAAATGTCACGGCCGAAGCCCGGTTCCTCTACAATTACAGGCTCGCTTTCGCTCGCCAGGAAAAAATCGACACCTGAAGGGCACGAAAGGTCTTAATATTGACAAAGAAATGTGGCAAAAGGTCTTAAAATCTCAAAACTAATGGGGCAAACGTCTTAAAATCTCAAAACTAATGTGGATAAGCATGAGGAAGAAAGGGGACCAGAAAAACGGCCCAGCTCCCCTTAAGAATGTTTTAGTATATGTACAGTACAGTTGTCAAGGCTAAACACTATAATATAAATAAACAATGATTTTATTATAAACTTTTCAAACTACACACACACACAGGCATAAACACACCTTCGAACTATATATAAATCTGGGAAAGCCTTAAGGGGAGATTTCCACTTGAGGGATTTTTTTCTGGACCCCTTTCTCCCTCATGTTTAGCCCCATTGCTTTTGAGATTTTAAGACCTTCGTCCTAGTAGTTTGGATATTTTAAGACATTTTGCCCAATTTCTGTTAATTTTAAGACCTTTCGTGCCGTTAAGGTGTCGATTTTTTCCTGGCGAGCGATAGCGAGCCTGTAATTTAAGAGCAACCGGCCTCCGGCCGGGACATTTTTCTATCGAAAAATGTAAAAATTTATGTTGAAAGGGGGTCTAGGGGGTGTAATTTTAAGTTTGATGAAAAAGTAGGGAAAACACTAAATACCTCCCCTTAACTCCTGCCACTCATTCAAACCACTTGTCCTACATTCCTATTATGGCAACTGTACATCATTTCCTATACCCGTGTCTTGGTCTATAACAGCTGTATACCTATACCCGTGTCTTGGTCTATAACAGCTGTATACCTATAGCCGTATCTTGGTCTATAACAGCTGTATACCTATACCCGTGTCTTGGTCTATAACAGCTGTATACCTATACCCGTGTCTTGGTCTATAACAGCTGTATACCTATACCCGTGTCTTGGTCTATAACAGCTGTATACCTATAGCCGTATCTTGGTCTATAACAGCTGTATACCTATACCCGTGTCTTGGTCTATAACAGCTGTATACCTATAGCCGTATCTTGGTCTATAACAGCTGTATACCTATAGCCGTATCTTGGTCTATAACAGCTGTATACCTATAGCCGTGTCTTGGTCTATAACAGCTGTATACCTATACCCGTGTCTTGGTCTATAACAGCTGTATACCTATAGCCGTATCTTGGTCTATAACAGCTGTATACCTATAGCCGTATCTTGGTCTATAACAGCTGTATACCTATAGCCGTATCTTGGTCTATAACAGCTGTATACCTATAGCCGTGTCTTGGTCTATAACAGCTGTATACCTATACCCGTGTCTTGGTCTATAACAGCTGTATACCTATAGCCGTGTCAACCATCTCTTGATAGACTTTTTCCTGGGTACCGTACTTATGCTAAAAATATATATTTCTTAATACAATTTCCTAGTTTTCCTCTCCTTCTTGCCTACCACATACATAATTATAAGATTTCCCCCAATAAACATCAGCACATAGTCACTAAATGTTTGCCTTGTAATGCATAACAAACCGGACATTTTCTCCAGCTTATCATATCTAGATTCATATCTATTTAGAGAATGTGTCTAACATACAGATAAAAGATAGGCAGACACACGATTAAGAAATATAGTCAGACAGACCCCACACACACACACACACACACATCTACGGTATAGAAGGGGGAAATATCTCTGGGTGGAAGTGAACTGGTCTGGCCCCAACAACTCCACGGCTCACTGACAGCTTTATGAAGACAGACTACTCAGGAGTATAATGCCCTCCACACCAGCCTCCTTTCCCACAACAGCCACCCTCCCCAGCCACCTACACCCCCACACTACTACTATGGGTGGTGTGTGGGTGTGGGGTGGAGATAAAGGGTGTTGGAGGGCAGGGTAACGGTGTGTAGGGTGTAGAATAGTGAGTGTGGGGGTATTTTAGGGTGTGTATGCAGAGAGAGAAGGGTGAGAAATAGGTATGGGTGGAAGTGAACAACTCCACCTCTCCCTGACAGCTTTATGAAGACAGACTACTAAGGAGTATAATGCCCTCCACACCAGCCTCCTTTCCCACACACACCTGCAACGGCCATACCCCATCCCCACACACCAGGCACTCCATACCCATGCACCACACAACCAGCCACCCTCACCATACCCCTGCACCCAACCAGCCACCTTCCCCACACCAGCCACCCTCCCAATACAACCTTCCCGCACACAAGTCACCCCCACCCCTTCACACCAGTCACCCCATCCCCCTATACCAAACCCCCACCTCCTAGACCAGCTACCCTCCCCATACCCCTCCACCCACACCAGTCAACACCACCCTCTCCCCTCCCACACCAGTCACCCTCCCCATATCCCTCCACCACACCAGCTACCCTCCCCACACACCAGTCAACCTCACCCCCTCCACCACACCACCCACCCTCCCAATACCCCACCCCACACACCAGTCAACCTCCCATTACCCACCCCACACACCAGCCAACCTCCCCATACCCCTCCCCCACACCAGCCAACCTCCCTATACCCCACCCCACACACCAGTCATACCCACCCCCTCCCCCCACACCAGCCCACCTCTAATACTACCAGTGTGGGGGTGGAGATTAGGAGTTGTGGGGTAGATTAGTAGAAGTGTGGGGAAGAGATTAGGGAGTGTAAGAAATATGAGGCGTATGCGAGGAAAGATTAGGGATGTGGGGGATTGTAGATTAATCCTTAGATGATCCGATGGCGTATTTATTATCTGTTTTCTGGCTCTTTTTAGACGATTTTCTTCAGATTAGAAAGGGTATATGAAAGTCAGAGGGTTGATTGAGAAAGTTTTTACCCTTATAATTCCCACAGATCCTTCCTAAGCTGCATAAAATCGTCTAATGACAGCCAGAATAAACTGTCACAATGCATCATAATCTTCAATAGGGTTAAGATGAATGAGGGCAAATTAAGAAGATTCTAAAGAATAAAATAATGTATTTCTTACCATTTTCACATAGTAAATCTACATAATGAGAGAGAGAGAGAGGTAGGTGGTGTTGGCAGGGGGTGTGAAGGGTGAGTGAGGGTGCTATGATAAGGGTGAAGGAGTACAGGGTGATAGGCCAGAGCAGGGTTGATGATCATGTGAGAGAGAGAGAGAGAGAGAGAGAGAGAGAGAGAGAGAGAGAGAGAGAGAGAGAGAGAGAGAGAGAGAGAGAGAGAGAGGGGGGGGGGGGGTAGGTGGTGTTGGCAGGGGGTGTGAAGGGTGAGTGAGGGTGCTATGATAAGGGTGAAGGAGTACAGGGTGATAGGCCAGAGCAGGGTTGATGATCATGTGAGAGAGAGAGAGAGAGAGAGAGAGAGA
>CM064518.1:28147841-28187841 GCA_032716605.1 Paralithodes platypus | reverse complement strand
AAGACGCTTCACTCCATTCAGATATCGATTTTTGTTTCCTGGGTAAGCGATAGCGATCCTGTAACTTAGAAGGTATCAACCTTCAGTCAGAGGATTATTTTATCGAAAAATGTACAAATTTAGCTTGAAGGGGGTCTAGGTGGGCATTTTTTAGATTGATGGAAGTCTGGGAAGGAGTTTTTGTTAACCTAGGGGACAAACTAAAATGCATTGCTCGAAAATGGCAAATGCAAATAAAATCCTCAAAAATTATGAAACAAACTATCATAATAATCCCCAAGATGTCGGACCAGATAGTGTCAAGACGCTCACTCCAATGCTTAAGACTCTACTGTACAGTCGCGCTAATAAGTGAAATCTCGGCACCAAGCATGTTTTGATCAATAATTGGTATCAGCAATAACTAAGCTTCATTTCCTCATATTGAGTGAAATATACAAACATATTCCTACACTTACCCACCCTATTCAACATCTGACAGACATTAATACAGCACAGAGCAAGCCAAAAGTAAGGACAGCTGGGACATGACTTATTAGCGCGATCGTACCTATTAATATTAATCTGTCATTATTTAGATTAACCCTTTCAATAATAGGACTCAATTTGTTAGTGTATGTTGGCTGTCATCGGACAATGTCACACACCTACCTATGTCACCTATGTGGAGTTCGCCACTCTGCTAGTGGCACCGAGGAGCGGTGCCACTAGCAGAGTGGCCAACTCCACATAGCTTACAGCTTAAGGGGAGATTTCCACTTGAGGGACTTTTTTCTTGACCTCTTTCTCCCTCATGTCTAGTCCCATTGCTTTTGACATTTTAAGACGTTCGCCCCATTAGTTTGGCGATTTTAAGAACCCTCGCCCCATTTCTGTCAATTTTAAGACCTTTCGTGCCATTTAGGTGTCGATTTTATCCTGGCGAGCGATAGCGAGCCTGTAATTTAAGAGTAACCGGCCTTTGGCCGGGAAATTTTTCTACCGAAAAATGTACAAATTTATCTTCAGAGGGGGTCAAGGGGGTGAAATTTTAAGATTGCTGGAGGAGCAGGAAACAAACTAAAAACCTCCCCTTAAGCAGGTCATCTAAGCTTCAAGAATATAAACACATATCATAATTAACCCTTCGAATAATACAAATGCCTAACACGTTGGATAATGTCGTCCACCAACATCCAGAATAACATGGAGAAAAGTGTCACTGTATACTAAAAGAGCTACAATAAAGTGTCACTGTATACTAAAAGCTACAATAAAGTGTCACTGTATACTAAAAGAGCTACAATAAAGTGTCACTGTATACTAAAAGAGCTACAGTAAAGTGCACTGTATACTAAAAGAGCTACAATAAAGTGTCACTGTATACTAAAAGCTACAATAAAGTGTCACTGTATACTAAAAGAGCTACAATAAAGTGTCACTGTATACTAAAAGAGCTACAATAAAGTGTCACTGTATACTAAAAGAGCTACAATAAAGTGTCACTGTATACTAAAAGAGCTACAATAAAGTGTCACTGTATACTAAAAGAGCTACAATAAAGTGTCACTGTATACTAAAAGAGCTACAATAAAGTGTCACTGTATACTAAAAGAGCCACAATAAAGTGTCACTGTATACTAAAAGAGCCACAATAAAGTGTCACTGTATAACTAAAAGAGCTACAATAAAGTGTCACTGTATACTAAAAGAGCTACAATAAAGTGTCACTGTATACTAAAAGAGCTACAATAAAGTGTCACTGTATACTAAAAGAGCTACAATAGTGTCACTGAATACTAAAAGAGCTACAATAAAGTGTCACTGTATACTAAAGAGCTACAATAAAGTGTCCACTGTATACTAAAAGACCTACAATAAAGTCTCACTGTATACTAAAACAGCTACCATAAAGTGCCACTGTATACTAAAAGCTACAATAAAGTGTCACTGTATACTAAAAGAGCTACAATAAAGTGTCACTGTATACTAAAAGAGCTACAATAAAGTGTCACTGTGTATACTAAAAAGCTACCAATAAAGTGTCCCTGTATACTAAAAGCTACAATAAAGTGTACCTGGTATCAGTGCATACCAAAAGGCCACCCAATAAATAAGTGTCACTGTATACTAAAAGAGCACTATAAATATTCCTGTATACTAAAAGGGTGTCTAGCAATAAAGTGTCACTGTATTGTCACTGTGCCTAATGTGAAGAGCTAGAAGAAGTGTCACCTGTATACTAAAAGAGCTTCACAATAAAGTGTCACTGTATACTAAAAGAGCCTCAATAAAGTGTCACTGATACTAAAAGACTACAATAAACGCACTGTATACTAAAAGAGCTACAATACAGTGTCACTGTATACTAAAAGAGGCTACAATAAAGTGTCACTGTATACTAAAAGAGCCAATAAAGTGTCACTGTATACTAAAAGAGCTACAATAAAGTGTCACTATATACTAAAAAGAGCTACAATAGTGTCACTGAATACTAAAAGAGCTACAATAAAGTGTCACTGTATACTAAAAGCTACAATAAAGTGTCACTGTATACTAAAAGAGCAACAATAAAGGGTCACTGAATACTAAAAGGGCTACAATAATGTCACTGTATACTAAATACTAAAGAGCCACAATAAAGTGTCACTGTATACTAAAAGAGCTACAATAAAGTGTCACTGTATACTAAAAGAGCTACAATAAAGTGTCACTGTATACTAAAAGAGCCACAATAAAGTGTCACTGTATACTAAAAGAGCTACAATAAAGTGTCACTGTATACTAAAAGAGCTACAATAAAGTGTCACTGTATACTAAAAGCTACAATAAAGTGTCACTGTATACTAAAAGAGCCACAATAAAGTGTCACTGTATACTAAAAGAGCTACAATAAAGTGTCACTGTATACTAAAAGAGCTACAATAAAGTGTCACTGTATACTAAAAGAGCCACAATAAAGTGTCACTGTATACTAAAAGAGCTACAATAAAGTGTCACTGTATACTAAAAGAGCTACAATAAAGTGTCACTGTATACTAAAAGAGCTACAATAAAGTGTCACTGTATACTAAAAGCTACAATAAAGTGTCACTGTATACTAAAAGAGCCACAATAAAGTGTCACTGTATACTAAAAGAGCTACAATAAAGTGTCACTGTATACTAAAAGCTACAATAAAGTGTCACTGTATACTAAAAGAGCCACAATAAAGTGTCACTGTATACTAAAAGAGCCACAATAAAGTGTCACTGTATACTAAAAGAGCTACAATAAAGTGTCACTGTATACTAAAAGCTACAATAAAGTGTCACTGTATACTAAAAGAGCCACAATAAAGTGTCACTGTATACTAAAAGAGCTACAATAAAGTGTCACTGTATACTAAAAGAGCTACAATAAAGTGTCACTGTATACTAAAAGAGCTACAATAAAGTGTCACTGTATACTAAAAGAGCCACAATAAAGTGTCACTGTATACTAAAAGAGCTACAATAAAGTGTCACTGTATACTAAAAGAGCTACAATAAAGTGTCACTGTATACTAAAAGAGCCACAATAAAGTGTAACTGTATACTAAAAGAGCTACAATAAAGTGTCACTGTATACTAAAAGAGCTACAATAAAGTGTCACTGTATACTAAAAGAGCCACAATAAAGTGTCACTGTATACTAAAAGAGCTACAATAAAGTGTCACTGTATACTAAAAGAGCTACAATAAAGTGTCACTGTATACTAAAAGCTACAATAAAGTGTCACTGTATACTAAAAGAGCCACAATAAAGTGTCACTGTATACTAAAAGAGCTACAATAAAGTGTCACTGTATACTAAAAGAGCTACAATAAAGTGTCACTGTATACTAAAAGAGCCACAATAAAGTGTCACTGTATACTAAAAGAGCCACAATAAAGTGTCACTGTATACTAAAAGAGCTACAATAAATGTCACTGTATACTAAAAGAGCTACAATAAAGTGTCACTGTATACTAAAAGAGCCACAATAAAGTGTCACTGTATACTAAAAGAGCTACAATAAAGTGTCACTGTATACTAAAAGAGCCACAATAAAGTGTCACTGTATACTAAAAGAGCCACAATAAAGTGTCACTGTATACTAAAAGAGCTACAATAAAGTCCTTTCCCGATTATAAGATAAACAAAAATAAAGAAAACAACAACAAAATTGACCTCATAGGCCCTTCCTCTCAAAATCCCCAACTTTTATGGCCCTCATAAGGGAGCTCACCTCATTTTTTTTTCTCTTTCTCTCCCTCTCTCTTTGGCTTGCATCCATTCGGCCCCATTCAGCCTAATGTTTTAAGATGTCTACCCCCATCCAGGTGTCAATATTGTCCTGGCGAGCGGTAGCGAGCTAGGATATATATATATATATATATTTTTTTTTTTTTTTGACAGGAACTATATTTGTACCTTTTTCGATAGAAAAATGTCTCCGGCGAAGCCGGTTTTCTCCATACAATGCTGGCTCGCCATCGCTCGCCAGGAAGAAATCGACACCTGGATGGGGATATACGTCTTACAACAGTTGGCTGAATGGGGCCGAATGGATACAAACCAGAGAAAAGGAGAGAAAGATAAACAAAATCCGGTGACCCCCCTTAAAGAAAAGAGATGGAGGGAAGCGGAGGGAGGGAGAGAGGGAGGGGGGGTGGGGGCGGGCGAGGGAACTACCGTATGATAGATGCAGTCATATATAATGTATGCACAGAGGCCCCAGTCAGGTTTTATAGGTCCTCCTGCCTCGGGTGTTGGTCTGGAGATAGTCACTCAGATAGTAAGCTTCCGTTGAGATAGTTTGGCCATTTTGAGCTTATCATTTGGTAGTGACCCGGACAAAAATCGCCCTTGCACGGAGAGGTTTAAAAAGTATACGACGGTTCACACACAGTGAGGTAGTCAACATGGCCGCCATTGTAAACGTAGAAGGCCCTCATTCAGATAAGCTACAGAGACTAAGGAGTTTATTAAGGGGAGGTTTTTAGTTTGGTCTCTAGATATCCTTCAAGCTTAAGATTACACCCCCTTGAGCCCCTTTCAAGATAAATTTGTACATTTTTCGGTAGAAAAATATCCCGGCTGATAGCCGGTTCCTCTTAAATTACAGGCTCGCTATCGCTCGCCAGGATAAAATCGACACCTAAATGGCACGAAAGGTCTTAAAATTGACAGAAATGGGTTGAAAGTTCTTAAAATCGTCAAAATAATGGGGCAAACGCCTTAAAATTAGAAAAACAATGGGGCTAAACATGAGGGAGAAAGGAGTCAAGAAAAAAGTCCCTCAAGTGGAAATCTCCCCTTAAGGCATTACATAATATCGTCTCCCCAACATGTAACACGGGTATATGAGGGGTTTTTTCCGCTGGGGGCGGGGGTGGGGTGTCTGAAATGTCTTGGTTTAAGGGGAGATGGGGCGTTTTTATGGTGTATTAATTAATGTATGGCTTTATTTATTAGTTTCCTCGCTAGACCTCCATCAAGCTTAGAAAAACACCCCCTAGACCCCCCTTCAAGATAAACTTGTCCCGGCCGGAGGCTGGTTCCTCTTAAAATTTCAGACTCGCTATCGCTCGCCAGCGAAAAAAAAATACACTTAAATGGTATAAAAGGTCTTAACATTTACAACGAATTGGGGTGAAAGGTTTTAAAATCGCCAAACTAATGGGCCGAACGTCTTATTATCTCAAAACAAATGGGGCTTAAGGGGGGTGACCTGCTTTTTGTTATTTCTGTCCTTTTCTCTCTTTCTCTGGCTTGTATCCATTCGGCCCCATTCAGCCAACTATTTTAAGACGTTTATCCCCATCTAGGTGTCGATTTCTTCCTGGCGAGCGATAGCGAGCCAGCATTATATGAAGAAATCCGACTTCGAAATTTTTCTATCGAAAAATGTAAAAATTTAGCCTGCTGTCAAACAAAAATAAAAAATATGCTGGCTCGCTACCGCTCACCAGTAAAAAAATTGACACCTGAATGGGGATAAACGTCTTTAAACAGTAGGCTGAATGGGGCCAAATGGATACAAGCCAGAGAAAGATAGAAAAGGACAGAACAAAAACAGGTCCCCCCCCCCCCCCCTTAACACGAGGGAGAAAGGGGACCAGAAAATCGTACCCATCTCCCCTTAAGGGGAGATGTCGACTTGCGGGATTTTTTTCTTGACCCCTTTCTCCCTCATGTTTAGCCCCATTGCTTTTGATATTATAAAACGTTTGCCCCATTAGTTTAGCGATTTTAAGAACTTTCACCCCATATTAAGACCTTTCATGCAATTCAGGTGTCGATTTTATCCTGGCGAGCGATAGCGAGCCTGTAATTTAAGAGGAATCGGCCTTCGGCCGGGACATTTTTCTACCGAAAAACGTACAAATTTATCTTGAAAGGGACTCAAGAGGGTGTAATTTTAAGCTTGATGGAGGTCTAGGGAACAAACTAAATACCTCCCCTTAAGTTATCCAGAGGTGGTGGTTAGGTGGTGCTCTAGAGATAATTATAGTCTATTCATTATTATAGGGAGGATAACATTGACAAACCCTAACCTCTGTAACTCTAAAAGGGCTAGAGCAAACGGGCTGTATATGTCCACATCTAGTCACCGGCTGACTCTTCCCAAATGGTGAAAATATTGGCTAGATTAATCTTCTTCCTCACGTTTAGCCCCATTATTAATATTGACAAATAAACGGGGGTGAACGGTCTTAAAATCGCCAAACTAAGCGGCGAACGTCATAAAATCTCAATTTTAATGGGGTTAAACATGAGAAAGAAGGGGGTCTAGAAAAAAAAAATCCCCTTCAGCAAATCCTCTGCTGACATCTATTCCTCGCTTATTTAACTTTGGTGTCTTGTCTTGAAAATTAACTCGCATTATATTTATTGCTAGGATTGCATGACGATGGCCATATAGTTCATTTTATAATTTAACCCCTTCTGTACCGCCACCTTACATTTAACTTTATTCGTGCTACTATTAGACGATGCAATTCAGTTTACAAAGGTCCTCTAACAATTAGCAGGCTTCGCAATATCTCATTCAACTATTTGTACTACCACAGATCCTTCTTAAACTGCACAAAATCGTCTAAATATAGCTAGAATAATACGAAAAAGACGTTGCCGCTACGTTGGGGGTTAAAAAAGACGTTGCCGCTACGTTAGGGGTTAAAAAAGACGTTGCCGCTACGTTGGGGGTTAAAAAAGACGTTGCCGCTACGTTGGGGGTTAAAAAAGACGTTGCCGCTACGTTGGGGGTTAACAAAGACGTTGCCGCTACGTTGGGGGTTAAAAAAGACGTTGCCGCTACGTTGGGGGTTAAAAAAGACGTTGCCGCTACGTTGGGGGTTAAAAAAGACGTTGCCGCTACGTTGGGGGTTAAAAAAGACGTTGCCGCTACGTTGGGGGTTAAAAAAGACGTTGCCGCTACGTTAGGGATTAATAAAGAGAAGACAAACATATGTTTACTTCTATATTATGATAACATAAACGTAATGGTGAAAAAGATATCTTAATTACAATGATATTAAAATAATATGTATTTTTTTTTGTGATTTCCGTCAGTTTCTACCTTACCGTCCCCTTATTGATTTTAAGGGATTTTTTCTTGACCCCTTTCTCCCTCATGATTAGCCCCATTGCTTTTGATATTATAAAACGTTTGCCCCATTAGTTTAGCGATTTTAAGAACTTTCACCCCATATTAAGACCTTTCGTGCCATTCAGGTGTCGATTTTATCCTGGCGAGCGATAGCGAGCCTGAATTTTAAGAGGAACCGGCCTTCGGCTGGGAAATTTTTCTACCGAAAAATGTACAAATCTATAATGAAAGGGACTCAAGGGGGTGTAATTTTAAGCTTGATGGAGGTCTAGGGAACAAACTAAATACCTCCCCTTAAACGGAAGAGGAGGGAGCAAATCCTTATTAAGTCCTAACTTTTGATAAGAAAAGTAAAAACAAATCCACCCTACTCCTCAACTCGTTCAACTCGACTTAAGATTCCCCTTCTCTCTCTAACACAAACAAGTAAACAAACACACCTACCCTCATACACAACTCACGCTCTCTCTCTCTCTCTCTCTCTCTCTCTCACACATATACTGTATATATATATAGAATATACGTTACACTAAGGGGATGAAGTCTGAGAGAGAGTGTGAGAGAGAGAGAGAAAGTGAGTGTGTGTGCGTGTATATATATGTGTGTGTGTGTGTGTGTGTATGTGTGTGTGTGTGTATGTGTGTGTGTGTGTGTGTGTGTGTGTTTACTCAGTTACTTGTTCGTCAAGGGGAATCCACGCAATGCGAGCTAAGCTCATTATTATCGCGCCTCCTTAACTGGGAATGTATTGCGTGAAATGCATGTTAAGTGTTTTATGTACTGTTGAAATGGCTGTGGATGTGTGTGTAGTCTGTATTTAGCCAATTGGCGACATCGGAAACGAAGGCTTAGGGTGGATCTGTATGGTACCATTCTCACTATAGACGGTACCGTCTCGCCCGAAGGCTTAGGTAGCCATCAGCTTAGGTGAACCATATGATACCCATCTCGCCTTGTACCATTTTTGCCAACCCCAGATGGGACGTCACAACGTCGTCCACTTATTCCAGGTAAATATTTACAGCTAGGTGAACTGAGGCTAACACATGAAAGGAGACAAGCCCAATTTATCTCCGCCCGGCCGGGGATTGAACCCCCGACCCCTCGTGTGTGAGACGAGAGCTCTACCTACTAGGCTATGGGCTGTGTGTTTGTGTGTGTGTGTGTGTGTGTGTGTGTGTCGCCATGGTAATTTCAACGTGCCCCCTCAAGAGCCCATCTTCTACTTTACCTACAACCCCCCTCAACACCACAACAACCACACCACCACCGACACCACAACCAACACCACCACAACAACCATCACCACCACCACAACAACCAACCACCACCACAACCAACCACCACCACAACCAACACCACCACAACAACCACAGCCACAACAACCATCACCACCACCACCACAACCAACCACCACCACAACCAACACCACCACAACAACCATCACCACCACCACAACAACCAACCACCACCACAACAACCACAGCCATCACCACCACCACTACAACCAACCACCACCACAACCAACACCACCACAACAACCACAGCCACAACAGCCATCACCACCACCACCACAACCAACCACCACCACAACCAACACCACCACCACCACCACAATAACCATCACCACCACCACAACAACCAACCACCACCACAACCAACACCACCACAACAACCATAGCCACAACAACCATCACCACCACAACAACCAACCACCACCACCACCACAACCACAGCCACAACAACCATCACCACCACCACAACAACCAACCACCACCACCACAACAACCACAGCCATCACCACCACCACCACAACCAACCACCACCACAACCAACACCACCACCACCACAACCAACACCACCACAACAACCATCACCACCACCACAACAACCAACCACCACCACAACCAACACCACCACAACAACCATAGCCACAACAACCATCACCACCACCACAACCAACCACCACCACCACAACAACCACAGCCACAACAACCATCACCACCACCACAACAACCATCACCACCACCACAACAACCAACCACCACCACAACAACCACAGCCACAACAACCATCACCACCACCACAACAACCACCACAACAACCACAGCCACAACAACCATCACCACAACAACCACCACAACACCATACCAATAATGCCATAATACCGAATACATCAATTATTACCATCGCTGCAATTATCAAAAATATATGGGAATAACTATGATAATCTCCCCAACTATCACCACAAAGGAATATACTCCAGATGTAATGCAGCATACCCAAAGGTCCTCAAGGGTAGAGTCACCCAGGCAAAGGTGCAAGGGTCAGCCAGGTTATGGTTGCTAAGGAAAAAAAAACACTATAAATCGACCCAATCGCCCATTCTTAGGCTCGAGGGAGTCTGTAACAGCTTGCAGTGATTGTGAAATTAAGGGGGGATGGGCCGGTTTTCTGGACCACTTTCTCCCTCATGTTTAGCCCGATTAGTTTTCAGATTGCCCCATTAGTTAGTCGATTTTAAGACCTTTCGTCCCATTTCTTCGTCAATAATTATGTTCCTTCCAACAACCAACTATACTCCTAAAATCGATTAATGAAATTTTACAAACACATGTGGCAGTCCGTGGATTCGAATCCAGGATGCTCACACCGAAAATCAACACCTTATGCATCGCACCACGAAGACAGTTTTTAGACCTTTCGTGCTATTTAGGTGTCGATTTTTTCCCTGGCGAACGATAGTGACCCTGTAATGTTGGAAGAACCGGCCTTCGGCCGGAACATTTTTGTACCGAAAATTTTTACAAATTAATCTAGAAGGGGGGTCTAATGGATGTTTTTTTTTAATTTGATGGAGGTCTACGGAAGAAACTAGACAAATAATGAATACATGCAAAAATCGACCAAAACGTTAACCATCTCCCCTTAAATACATTCCACGACCTGAGCTGGGTGCGACCTCGGAACCACTATACTCGGTTTGCTCTAACTTGGCGGATAATTGACTCCTATAGCAGCTCATTTCTCGATAACTAATGAAGACATGGGAGAGTACTATGTCTCTGTATCCTAATATTGCCAGGTGTTCGTAATTAACAGCATATTCGACTATAAGAGCGTCGTCATAGCCAAGTAATTAGGATAGGAACAAGGCCATTTCTTCTCACCTTTAAGGGAGCCCACCTCACTTTTTTCCTCTTTCTCTCACTCTCTCTTTGGCTTGTATCCATTCGGCCCCATTCAGCCTACTGTTTTAAGACGTTAACCCCATCCAGGTGTCAATATTTTCCTGGTGAGCGGTAGCGAGCTAGAATACATTTATTTCTATTTTGAAAGCAAGCTAAATTTGTACATTTTTCGATAGAAAAATGTCTCCGGCGAAGCCGGATTTCTCCATACAATGCTGGCTAGCTATCGCTCGCCAGGAAGATATCGACACCTGGATGGGGATAAACGTCTTAAAACAGTTGGCTGAATGGGGCCAGAGAGAAAAGGAGAGAAAGATAAAAAAAAAAGCCGGTGACCCCCCTTAAACAAATCGACTATAGTTTGAACTCTATGGCATTCTCCACTACACCAGCAAGCGGGTACAGTACTGCCAAAAACAACCCTATATCACCTACTACTGGTCATCACAGTCCTGCTAACCATTACTACCAAACAGCCGCAACTACCACCCTAACCATCACCGTTAACTAACCATTCATAACAAATACCAACTACTACTATTACTATTAAGCAATCACAACAAATACCACTACTCACGATACAATCACAACTACCAGAGAGAGAGAGAGAGAGAGAGAGAGAGAGAGAGAGAGAGAGAGAGAGAGAGAGAGAGAGAGAGAGAGATATATATATATAGAGAGAGAGAGAGCACGCATGTGTGCACGCAGTTAGTGGTGGGTTGAGAGCTACTTTTGTATAATATGTAATACACGATTTTTTTATTAATTTCACCACAACACCAAACACCTCCAATGAAATTAATGAAAGCATATAATTGATGTGATCCACCATGCAGAACGAGGACAGCTGGTATATTTTCTTATGGTAACGTTAATACTACAACAATATTATCCGAGCATACGTGGGTCCTGTTTTTATTTCTCTCTTTTTTTTTTTAACAAATGGGCTGTAAAGTTCTACAACTATTCCCTGGCTGACCCTTCCCAAATGGTAGAGCTATTAGCTCAATTACTCTAGTCGTTTGTGAGTTATGGAGGTTAATGTACAAGAGCTTTGGCCTACTTACTGTACTAAGTCTTGTAATAGGGTATAACTCAACCGTTCATTGATGTGTATATCAATACTGTCATACACGCAAAAGTAAACGCTATAAGCAAAAAAGAACCTCCCACCTACCCAAAGCTTCAGCAAAACTCTAGTCTCCCCTACCCCCATTGCGCGCACACACACACACACACACACACACACACACACACACACACACACACACACACACCGTCTGGCAAGGTGTAGTGAAGTCCAGGTACGCGGTGAATAATTGAGTGAACTATGCTGATGACGGACTATAAGACGACCCTGAGGAAAAAAAAAAAAAGTAAGGGGATGGTAGGAAGGAGAGGGGAGGGGCGTTAAATTTGCGAGGTGGGGGGAGCGCGCAGGCAGGGTAGCACAGGTGGGAGGGAACTGAGCGTAAAATATCCAAGAAATCGTAGCTAGCTGAAAGAGAATGGCATAATTGTCTTTGTTCAGAGAATCACACTGTTTAGATCACGCATGCACGTACACACACATAAACCGACCCACACGCGCACACAGACCTACACCCCCCCCCCCCCAACACACACAAACACACACGCGCGCACGCACATGCAAACTAACACAAACACCCAGGCACACATGCATTGCTAAAGGCACATGTGATGTATCGATAGAGATTATACGGACGAATATATATGATTAGCAGACATAAATACACTAAACAAATTATTGATAGAAAAATTATGACACATAGCATTATCTATAGGTCATACATTAATAGGAAAATATATACAGCCTTCTCTGAACTTGACTCTCGTGTTCTATTCAACTGAACAGGGTGTAAATTAACCCCTTCTTTACCGGCGTCGTCCTTTCAATTTTATTCTAGCTATATTTAAATGATTGTGTGCAATTTAGGACATCACCGGTACTGAATGGGTTAAGGTCCCTTTCTGAACAATGTTTTTCTAAGAATGCCTGGGGCAGTGTCAGATCGTTTCTATTGTGTGGTCTCAAAAATTATGGGTAGGCTATGGAAATTATTTACAAAGTGTCTTTAATAATCTACCCTTTTTATGTTATATTGATGGCAATAAACTCATCTAATGAAAGGACACTAATATAAATCGCAATCAATATACCCAATGATCTTCTATAACTTTTTCATACTCTTTTTAGACCTTTGATATTTGACAACGTATTTATTGTGACTACTGTGATCTTTATTATTCAACGGTCGGTCTCTATCTTGGTATCATCTCAAAGGAAGGGGTACAGAGAAAAACAAGCAACACCATATATATTGATCCTTACGAGCCTGCTTGTAAACAAAAATCACAACCGTTACCTGTCCGTCTACCCAACTAATCCGTTCAGTACACCATGATGCAGTCCTTGATTATATTCTGGCTATCAGTAGATGATTATATTTAGTTGAGAAAGTTATCTATGGAAGCTAAAAGGGTAATTGAGAATGCTAGAGGGCTTCCGAAGTTGAGGAAAATCGTCAAAAGTTATCCAGGAGAGTGAAAATAATGTCACAGTATTGAAATAAATAAAAGATAGAGCCACACGAACTTGTATATTTTTAATTATCTAATTATTGTTTTTTTTGTTTGTTTGGTTTTTTTTTGTTATCGGCAACGTATTTCTGACAACATTTCGGGTTTCCTATTGGCCTGGAATTAACAACTAGGATGAAAATTTTCTCAATTAACACTATCTGTTCCGACCGCTTGTGAGATAATATGAAATTTTGTTTAATTATTATTGAGGATTTGTTATTCTTTTGTGTTGTTCGAGCAATGTTGTGTATTTTTTCTTTTGTGTTGTTCGAGCAATGTTGTGTATTTTTTCCCTAGGCTAACAAAAACGCCTTCCCAGACTTCCTTCAAACTAAAGAAATTTCCCCCCCCCCCCCACCCCCCCAGATCTCCACAAGCTTAAAAGAAAGGGAAAACAAATTTCCCTCACACACTAATATCACTCTGCTCCAAGCATCGGTTGTGAGAGGGTTTGTGTCCAAGCAAGAGGCGTTTTAGAAGATTCAATTCATGGATAATAGGTCCGCTTTAACATCTACTTGTGACAGCTATATACCATGTATGAATGTGAGGTTCATTTCATGTTACAGCCCATAATAACAGCCCAACACTAAACTTTATAAAATAACGGTACATTTCATCGAGTTATTGATAGTGGAAAAATATGAAAGAGGGAAGAGAAAGAGTAATGACATGCTCGGTAGAGGGCCCTGCTGCTGGTTGTAAACAGGAGAGTCTCGCTCGGTTCTGTCAAGGCCACGAAAGCTCTGATTGAAAGAAGTAGAATTTTATAGGGAGAATTCGACCTGATCATTTGCATTGGAACTCATTTGAATTTGGTCAGGGCTACAGATATGGCGCTAGAGCGACGTATATTGAGCTAAACTAGCAGGAAGGTCCCCGCCAGCCAATATACTTCCTCAATGAAAGGGTTAAGGGGGTGTTTTTTCTGGACTCCCTTCTCCCTCATGTTTAGGCCCATTAGTTTTGGCATTTTAAGACGCTCATGCAGGTAGTTTGGCAATTTAAAAGCCTTTCGACCCGTTTCTTTGTCAATTTAAAGTCCTTTCGTGCCATTTAGATGTAAATATTTTCCTGGCAAGTATGGGCGAGCCTTCAATTTAGGAGAAACTCGAAAAATTTACAAACATATTTCGAAGGGGGGTTCTTGAGGGTATTTTTCAAAGTCTGATGGAGGTCTAGGGAGCAAGCATATACAGTATATAATTATATATATATATATATAGATTAACTAATATCGTTCTTAACACAATTAACTTCCAATTAAATTAATGAAAGCATATAATCCTCCCCTTAATAGATGGTTTGCATTTCTAATTATTTGGCTTAATGGCTCCTACATTTTAGAGCCCTTATATTAACTATATTCTAACTCCTCGTAATTCTAAGGAAAAACCCCCCACTAAGATAAGAACAGTACCCATAATACACGCACACAATTACAAAGAAGACGTTTTACAGGATTATATATAGTATATGAATATTTGGCTCTATTTTTTTTTTTTTTTTTTTTTTTTATCTGTGTATATTTTTTAGGGTAGGCAATTATATCCTCCTGTTTCAAATGTAACAGTGGCTAATATTAATTGCGTTTTGTTTTTCTATAACAAATGCATAACATCAGCGAGGTTATTGGAGCATCGGAATTATGAATTCAATCTTCCCAGGCTATTCTACGAGCCAGGTGCAGAACGACATGTTTGTTTCCGACTGTACTAGAGCTTGAGCTGGTTAACAAAAAAAAAAAAAAACGGAAAATGTTGAAGTAATGACCAACCAAACGAGCCTGTTCGATGAGGAAGAAAAACACAAATCAGAGACTAAAATGCAGCCGGGGTAGGAGAAAATACAGTATATACATTAATTCTAAACCGTTTACCCCCCCCCCCCCCCCCACACACAAACAAGCGATCTCACCCGTACTAAAAGACTTCGAAAAGAGATTAAGGGGAAGTATTTATATTTTCCTGAACTCTCTGCTCCTTCACGTTTAGCCCCATTAGTTTTCAAATTTTATAACTTTCGCCCTTTTCTTTGTCAACATTTAGACCTTTCGTGTCATTTAGGTGTCGATTTTTTCCTGGCGAACGATAGCGAGGCTGTAATTTAGGAGGAACCGGTACTTCAGATGGGCAATTTTTCTACCGAAAAATGTACAAATCTATCATTGGGATGTTTTTAATTAAAATTGATGACTATGTAACAAACTAAAACAAATATATCGGTAATAATAAAACATAAATACATAAATAAAATAATGTCCCCTTACCCAGTAAATACCCAGTAAAATATTATCCCCGGAAAACTATCGGAGTGCGCCAGAAAAAATACCAGGGCCCTGGTTTCTATATGGCGCGAAATCATTAAATTTGGCGGGAATTCATTAAAGTTGGCGGGAAGCACATTTGTGGTGTCTTCCTGCGTGTGGGGTGAGCTGTCTTTATGGCTGCCCTAACACGATATACCTAGCCCCACACACACTACCTCAGGCAATGGACTATTACTGACTCTGCTGTTACTAGTACTATCATCATTTCTATTGCTACTACTATTTCTACTACCACTGATACGTTAGTCACACACACCACCTCAGGCACTGGACTCTTACTGACTCTGTTATTACTAGTTCTGCAAATATATCAAGTTACATACAAAACTAATGTATTAGATATTGCTCATATATAACTATGTAATCCCGTATTACGAAATAAAATTGATTGATTGATTGAATACTATCACTTCTACTGCTACTACTATTTCTACTACCACTGATACGATAGCTATCCACACACACCACCTCAAACACTAAACTATTATTGTCTCTGCTGTAACTAGGATACAGTACTATCATCACCCGTAGGTGTGAAACGCAAGGTATTGTGGGATTGCTTCGAGCCGGGGTGCTTCGTATGTCTCACTCCCTAGAATGGAACAAGACCTCACGGGCCTCACCGTGTTCAGTGGTTGAGTGTAAAGGCTCTCAGCCTATGTCCGAGAGGGAGTAGTTGGAATATATAAAAAAAAAAAAAAAAAAAAACACACACACACTTGTGTGCCTGTGTGTATCTCTTCGCAAAATATATCGATAAGGAATTAATGGATTTTGACGAGACTTGGTTAGTTCCTTTACTGGGTACCCAAAAAGGATACCATAAACTTTTGGTTAACATTGGATGACACCCCCACTCTCCTCTACTTGAACCACTCCGATCATGAAACGCATTTATTTGATATTTACATTATTCACGGCATTACTTCTTATTAGTTCCCACATACGCAAATAGTCATGAAGTGGCGGAGGTATGCGATTAGCTGTTGCTGAGACATCACCTGGCCCTGATACATTCAAGCATAGACTACAGTAGATTTGGACTGGACACGAAAATCGAACTTTGCAGTAAGGGACCCAAAATCGGAGAACGAACCCCCCAAGTTCGAACCTCGAAACCGCGAAAATTTGATATTTTCGCGGTTTCGAGGTTCGAACTTGGGGGTTCGTTCTCCGATTCTCGTGTCCAGTCCAGATCTACTGTAGTCTATGATTCAAGATATTACCAATTACAACCACCATTATACCTAAAAATAAATGCATATCAAAAAATATCTGAAAAATACATATATAAACTGTACCTATCACCCCTACCGTTACATCACTAAACTAATCACATTAACCCCTTCACTACCGGTGATGTACTTTTCATTATCTTCTGGCAACTATTAGACGATTTTGGTCAGCTTAGCAAGGCCGTCTACCCATTAGAAGGCTACAAACTATCTCAATTAATCCTTGTAGCTACCGTACCATACATACTTCATAAACTATCTCAATTAATCCTTGTAGCTACCATACCATACATACTTCATAAACTATCTCAATTAATCCTTGTAGCTACCGTACCATACATACTTCATAAACTATCTCAATTAATCCTTGTAGCTACCGTACCATACATACTTCATAAACTATCTCAATTAATCCTTGTAGCTACCGTACCATACATACTTCATAAACTTCATAAAATCGTCTAAATGTAGCTGAAATCAAATATAAAGGAAGTCTCCGGTACAAAAGGGGTTAAGGGGAGATGGGTCGTTTTTCTGGTACCCCTTCTTCCTCATGTTTAGCCCCATTACATTTCAGATTGTATGACTCTCTGCCCATTAGTTTGGCGATTTTAAGACCTTTCGCCCCATTTATTTGTCAATACTAAGACTTTTCGTGTATTTTAAGTGTCATTTGTTTCCTGGTGAGCGATAGCGAGCCTGCAATTTAAGAGGAAAAAGGCCGGAACATTTTTCTATCGAAAAATGTGTAAATACATCTTGTAGGAGGGTCTTGCGTGGTGATTTTTCAAGCTTGATAGAGGTCCAGGGAGGAAACTAAAACATTTATAAACAAATATTTATAAATGAGGCAACAATACACCACTACACTATCCACCCCTTAAGGACCATACCTCAACACCACTACACAACATAATGATCAACACCACTACAGTATATTACAACATAATGATCAACACCACTACAGTATATTACAACATAATGATCAACACCACTACAGTATATTACAACATAATGATCAACACCACTACAGTATATTACAACATAATGATCAACACCACTACAGTATATTACAACATAATGATCAACACCACTACAGTATATTACAACATAATGATCAACACCACTACAGTATATTACAACACAATGATCAACACCACTACAGTATATTACAACATAATGATCAACACCACTACAGTATATTACAACATAATGATCAACACCACTACAGTATATTACAACATAATGATCAACACCACTACAGTATATTACAACACAATGATCAACACCACTACAGTATATTACAACACAATGATCAACACCACTACAGTATATTACAACATAATGATCAACACCACTACAGTATATTACAACATAATGATCAACACCACTACAGTATATTACAACATAATGATCAACACCACTACAGTATATTACAACATAATGATCAACACCACTACAGTATATTACAACACAATGATCAACACCACTACAGTATATTACAACATAATGATCAACACCACTACAGTATATTACAACATAATGATCAACACCACTACAGTATATTACAACATAATGATCAACACCACTACAGTATATTACAACACAATGATCAACACCACTACAGTATATTACAACATAATGATCAACACCACTACAGTATATTACAACATAATGATCAACACCACTACAGTATATTACAACACAATGATCAACACCACTACAGTATATTACAACATAATGATCAACACCACTACAGTATATTACAACATAATGATCAACACCACTACAGTATATTACAACATAATGATCAACACCACTACAGTATATTACAACATAATGATCAACACCACTACAGTATATTACAACATAATGATCAACACCACTACAGTATATTACAACATAATCCCCAAGTACCATAACCACTACTATCACACACATAATCACCACCCTTACTCTCATCAACACTAATGGGATTGTTTCTACCACCACATGATTACCACAGCAACCACACACACACACCACTACCACAACTACTAATATGACCACCACAAACATCAGGGTCTCTACCACCACCACCACATGACACGCGAACCACCACTACTACCACCACTCTCCATACATACTGTATATATAGAAACCCACTACCATTACTACCACACTCATCACTACCACCACTACTATCTCCATCACCACTACTACCACCACTCTCCATACATACTGTATATATAGAAACCCACTACCATTACTACCACACTCATCACTACCACCACTACTATCTCCATCACCACTACTACCACCAATCTCCATATTATATATATATATATATATATATATACCGGTTATATATAATACCACTACTATTACTAACACACTCATCACTAACACACTCATCACTACCACCACTAATATCTCCATCACCACAACTACTACCACTTTACGAACATAAATTATATACAGGGTGTTTCATAAATACCTTTCATAAATTTCAGAATGAATAGACCTAGCAATAATAAATATACTTTACTATGTGACGGTTTTGGAAATTTCTCATATTTACCGGGATATTACACATTTTAGTTTAAATAGGAAAGTCTAGGGGATGAAAACGATCAGTAGATTACCATCACCTCAATTACTTTATTTTGTCATACATTTTTGAACATCAATGTATTTTACAGTATTTACAATAGTTGCTCGAAGTTTCTCCCACCCTCGTTGATACAGGCTTGGGCTCGGCGCATAAGAGACTGTCGCACTCTTTCAAATATCCCTGGTGTGTTTCTTACTTCTCTGCATGCCTCTTGAACTCGTTGCCACAGTTGCTGACGGGTGTTGATTTGTGTAGCATACACCCTGCTCTTCAAGTGTCCACAAAGATAAAAGCCAAGTGGAGTTAGGTCCGGTGATCTAGGTGGCCAGGCGATGGGACCACCACGGCCTATCCACTTATCAGGGTACATAACATTAAGGAAATCCCTCGTACCTCGTGCAAAGTGAGCTGGAGCCCCATCCTGCATGAACCACATTTGTCTACGTGTTCTGAGAGGCACACCTTCAAGTAGTATGGGTAAGTCATCCTGAAGAAATCTGGTGTACACATTGCCTGTAAGTCGTTGTGGTAACATAAAAGGTCCGATTAGATGGTCACCAAGAATACCGGCCCAAACATTAATCGAAAAGCGTTCCTGATGTCCCCTCGTTGTTGTGCATGTGGATTTTCTGCTGTGATGCTGTTCTGAGGTGATGGTAATCTACTGATTGTGTTCATTCCCTAGACTTTCCTATTTAAACTAAAATGTGTAATATCCCGGTAAATATGAGAAATTTCCAAAACCGTCACATAGTAAAGTATATTTATTATTGCTAGGTCTATTCATTCTGAAATTTATGAAAGGTATTTATGAAACACCCTGTATACTACTACTAGCTACCATTACGACAACAATCATCACTGCCACCACTACTACTAACTACCAGCTACCACTACTACCTTCATCACCACTACTACCACCACTTTACATACATATATATACAGTATATACCACTACCAGCTACCATTACTACCACACGCATCACTAACTAAACCAACTATCACGACTACCATCTACCACTAATACCACCAACACCACTACTACCACTTCTCCAGACACAAATTTACTACTATTAACTACCACTATCACAACTACTACCACCACTTCTCTATACACACATTTTTTGTTACCATCTATCTACCACTACTATCACCACTTCTCCGTACATACATTTACTACTAGTCCATTTGGTGCATGTATGTGTGTATATATAACCACTACTATCAACTACCACTGCTACCTGCTACCACTACTACCAACATCACCAATACGGACACTAATCCATAAACACGTGTACTACTATCTATCAACTACCACTACTACCATCATCACCACTTCCCCATGCACACACGTCATTTACCACAAACAACTACCACCAATGCCACCATCACTACTACCACCACACCTCCATATACAGGTTTACCACTATCAACTACCATTATTACCAGCTACCACTACTACCACACTCAACCAGTAATCCATGTCAATCCGTATATCGCAACCGGTGTCATATCAACCAGGACTAATTTACCCTTTGAGAGGTCGGTTCTCATGGTGTTAGTGAGCTGGCCCTATAATCAAGCCTAATAATTAGGGTTGGGTGTGAGAGGGATCTGCGTTGTGGGGGCCAATTGGCTTTCTGCGGGCTTCTATTTTCTTACGTTATTATGTAACCTGATACCGGTACTGGTAGGATAGGGGAATCAGCAGAACTTAATTAATAGTACGGTAGTAATGATGTATAAGCAGGTATATACTGAATGTACATCACACACACACACATATAATATATATATATCTACTGTACATACACACACCAGCAAGCACATGATCAATTCTAACATGCACACAGGCAAATACAGACAGACATTCACACGCGATTCAACTAAGAAGACCTCAATACGAGCCTCACCTTTGAACAGGGGTAAGGACATTTTTATAAGAGGGTTGGTCCATTTATAACCCCTTGTCTAGGTAGATATAAGGGGAGGTATTTAGTAGGTTCCCTAAACCTCCATCAAGCTTAAAATTACACCCCCTTGAGTCCCTTTTAAGATAATTTTTTAAATTTTTCGGTAGAAAAATGTCCCGGCCGAAGGCCGGTTCCTCTTAAATTACAGGCTCGCTATCGCTCGCCAGGATAAAATCGACACCTGAATGGCACGAAAGGTCTTAATATGGGGTGAAAGTTCTTAAAATCGCTAAACTAATGGGGCAAACGTTTTATAATATCAAAAGCAATGGGGCTAAACATGAGGGAGAAAGGGGTCAAGACAAAAATCCCTCGAGTGGAGATCTCCCCTTAAGGGGGCCCACCTCGTATGTATTATATTATGTTATTATTTTCCCTCTCTCTCTGGGTTGTATCCATTCGGCCCTATTCAGCCTACTGTTTTAAGACGTTTATCCCCATCCAGGTGTTGATTTTTTCCCCGCGAGCCAGCATATTTGTTTACATGTTTTTGACAGCAGGTTAAATTTGTGCATTTTTCGATAAAAAAATGTCTCCAACGAAGCCGGATTTCTTCATACAATGCTGGCTCACTATCGCTTGCCAGGAAGAAATCAACACCTGGATGGGGATAAACATCTTAAAACAGTAGGCTGAATGGGTACAAGACAGAGAAATAGAGAAAAGGAGAGAAAAAAGCAGGTCACCCCCTTTACGTGTTTTTTCTTTGATATGGCATGTATTCGATCGAACAATCTTGATAAGACATACACACAGACAGATAGAGGGACAACAAAGCTTCTCATCTATCTATAATACTCTAATATTTCTAACTCGGGGAAAAATGGATACATAGACGCAAAAGTGTAGAGAGACCAATGGACCACAATCAACGGAGTGCTGGCTCTGGCGGTGGTGGGTTCGAATCCACCCACCGGCAGGAGTGGTTTCTCTCACAATTGTCCCTGGCTGTGAAGGGTAGGTTTGGACGGACCAGTCTCTGGGGATCATAACGTTTCCTACCTACAGTACGTCCTACTTCCCTAGCAGTATGTAGCATCCTAGTTAGCAGCCAAGGTCAGTCTGTTGATCACTTACGATAAGGCTAGGTTAAGTCTATGTATTTTCAACCTCATTGGCTGTCGGCTCGATTTAAACGGATTATAATTATTATTTATTTTGTATTAGTAGTAGTATTATATTTATTATTCAATATGCAAATTAGTACCATAGGTGTAGACAAGTAATGATAAGTAAATGAGAGAGAGAGAGAGAGAGAGAGAGAGAGAGAGAGAGAGAGAGAGAGAGAGAGAGAGAGAGAGAGAGAGAGAGAGAGAGAGAGAGAGAGAGAGAGAGAGAGAGAGAGGGGGGGGGGGGGGGATTTAAGTGCCAATCGTGTCCGTCAACCCGTCAACTAAAACAGGTTGCGGGGTAAAGGTTGCCACTCCCGGGATCCATGGCTCAAAACCTTAGTGGTGACAGAGGAGTGGTTAGGGGGGGGGGGGGGGGGGCAGTGGTGAGTCAGTGAATGGGTGAGTGAGTGGCCAGTTATTGAATGGTGAGAGAGTAGTGGTTATTGAGTTGTGAGTTATTGGGTGGTGAATGAGTAGTGAGTGATTGAGTTGTGAGTTATTGGGTGGTGAATGAGTAGTGAGTGGAGTGATTGAGTTGTGTTTATTGAATGGTGAGCGAGTATTAAGGGGAGATTTCTACTTGAGGGACTTTTTTCTTGACCCCTTTCTCCCTCATGTCTAGCCCCATTGCTTTTGAGATTTTAAGACATTTGCCCCATTAGTTTGGTGATTTTTAAGAATTTCCGACCCATTCTGTCAATTTTAAGACCTTTCGTGCCATTTAGGTGTCGATTTTATCCTGGCGAGCACTAGCGAGCCTGTAATTTAAGAGTAATCGGCCTTCGGCCGGGACATTTTTCTACCGAAAAATGTACAAATTTATCTTGAAAGGGGGTCAAGGGGGTGAAATTTCAAGATTGCTGGAGGAGCAAGAAACAAACTAGAAACCTCCCCTTAAGTGATTGGGTTGTGAGTTATTAAATGGTGAGTGATTAGTGAGTTATTGAAAGGCGAGTGAGTAGCGAGTTACTGAATGATGACAGAGGAGTGATTAAGAGGGGAATGGAGAGTCACTGAAAGGCGAGTGAGTGGCGAGTTATTGAATGGTGACAGAGGAGTGATTAAGAGGGGAATGGAGAGTCACTGAAAGGCGAGTGAGTGCCGAGTTACTGAATGATGACAGAGGAGTGATTAAGAGGGGAATGGAGAGTCACTGAAAGGCGAGTGAGTGGCGAGTTATTGAATGATGACAGAGGAGTGATTAAGAGGCGAGTTATTGAATGGTGACAGAGGAGTGATTAAGAGGGGAATGGAGAGTCACTGAAAGGCGAGTGAGTGGCGAGTTATTGAATGGTGACAGAGGCGTGATTAAGAGGGGAATGGAGAGTCACTGAAAGGCGAGTGAGTAGCGAGTTATTGAATGGTGAGGGAGTAGTTAGTTATCGATCGATTAGTACGATTAGTGACACCTTTTAGTAAATACACAAGATTGAACGATTATTGAGCGAATGATGCAGTGGAAGGTTAGAATCTGAGTGAAGGATGAGTAACGTAGATACATTTATAAATGGTGATTTAGTGATTTAGTGGTGAGCGAGTTAGGCTGTGAGTAATATGATGTTGAATAAGATAATTTATGAGTGGTGAATGAGTTACATAATAGGTATACTTTATCAAACACGACACTCGTGAGTGTATTAGTTATGGATAATACCAATGACAGTGGTGTGGTGAGTAAGGGAAACTATAGTGAATTAGATTTATATATTTTATTTTATTTTATTTATTTATTTATGTATTTATATATTATGTATTATTTATTATTTTTATTATTTTTATTTTTATTATTATTATTAGTATATATATGTTTTACGTGCATGTATCTTATTTTATGTGTGCGAATGTGTGAGCCATCGCGTGTGTACGTGAACTTGGTTGTCCATATGTATAGGTAAAAAGGGACTGGAGTTCTCGCAGAGAGGCTCCAGGCCTGACGTTATTCTTGACTTACAGTGTGCCGGCTTAATAATCCGTTAGGGTTGATAGCCTCTGAAGTCCTATTTTCACTAACTAAAAGTATAGGTAAAAATAACTGTGCATGAAAGACATGACATGGTAAGAGTAAGGTGTACAGTACATGTTACCAAGGTGTGTGTGTGTGTGTGTGTGTGTGTGTGTGTGTGTGTGTACTTTTGTAAACAGGACGTGGGTGGGTGTTGATGTATGAGTGTTAATGTATGTGCGTGTACTGTATATGGGGCGTGTGTGTGTATGTATATATAAGTGTAGCCGTACTGATAGACATTATAGGCCATTGACACTGACTCACACCACCACAACAACTATATATAACTCTTTACTGTCTATAACCCATTCTCAGTACCATACAAGAATATATAATAGATGCCTTTAACTCTTTACTCCTACCAGCATACGATGGCACTATAAAAAATGTAGTCTGACTAACATTTATTCAGCTAGGAAATATCTCTAGGCATATAATGGGTTACACACTATCTCTATTAACCCTCTATGTCTCTAGGCATATAATGGGTTACACACTATCTCTATTAACCCTCTATGTCTCTAGGCATATAATGGGTTACACACTATCTCTATTAACCCTCTATGTCTCTAGGCATATAATGGGTTACACACTATCTCTATTAACCCTCTATGTCTCTAGGCATATAATGGGTTACACACTATCTCTATTAACCCTCTATGTCTCTAGGCATATAATGGGTTACACACTATCTCTATTAACCCTCTATGTCTCTAGGCATATAATGGGTTACACACTATCTCTATTAACCCTCTATGTCTCTAGGCATATAATGGGTTACACACTATCTCTATTAACCCTCTATGTCTCTAGGCATATAATGGGTTACACACTATCTCTATTAACCCTCTATGTCTCTAGGCATATAATGGGTTACACACTATCTCTATTAACCCTCTATATATCTAGGCATATAATGGGTTACACACTATCTCTATTAACCCTCTATATCTCTAGGCATATAATGGGTTGCACACTATCTCTATTAACCCTCTATGTCTCTAGGCATATAATGGGTTACACACTATCTCTATTAACCCTCTATGTCTCTAGGCATATAATGGGTTGCACACTATCTCTATTAACCCTTTATCTCCCACAGATCCCTTCTAAGCCCAGTCAAGTGTATAATGTTAGCCAGAATATTATAAGAAAATCGATATCATAGCTAATGGGTTAAGGGGAGATTTCCACTTGAGGGATTTTTTTCTTGACTCCTTTCTCCCTCATGTTTAGCCCCATTGCTTTTGAGATTTTAAGACGTTCACCCCATTAGTTTGGCAATTTTAAGAAGCTTCGCCCCATTTTTGTCAATTTAAAGACATTTCGTGCCATTAGGTGTCGATTATTTCCTGGCGAGCGACAGCGAGCCTCTAATTTAAGAGGAACCGGCCTTCGGCCGGGACATTTTTCTACCGAAAAATGTACAAATTTATCTTGAAAGGGGGTGTAGGGGGTGTAATTTTAAGCTTGATGGAGGTCTAGGGAACAAACTAAATATCTCCCCTTAAAAGTAATTTGTTTCCAGCTATCAATGGCATATTACTGTTTATTGTATATATATATATTAATGACCCTCACAAATTAGTTTTAGGGTAATATTCACTTTCCAAAACGTCAGTAATAACCACCAGCGCTCGTCTGGTGCACACCTTGCTATGATTGACATCAGCATTATACCAGAGCTAATCTCCATCATCATCATATCGAAGCCCAATTATATTTACCTCTCTTATATTTACAAAAGAATATAATTATCGACTCTATTAAGAAAAAAAAAAAAAAAAAAATCTTATCTACTGCATATTTATTATTTCCCCCAACTTAAGGGGAGATTGCCACTTGAGGGATATTTTTACTTGACGCCTTTCTCCCTCATGTTTAGCCCCATTGTTTTTCTAATTTTAAGACGTTCGCCCCATTATTTTCACGATTTTAAGACCTTTCAACCCATTTCTGTCAATTTTAAGACCTTTCGTGCCATTTAGGTGTCGATTTTATCCTGGCGAGCGATAGCGAGCCTGTAATTTAAGAGGAACCGGCTTTCAGCCGGGACATTTTTCTACCGAAAAATGTACAAATTTATCTTGAAAGGGGCTCAAGGGGGTGTAATCTTAAGCTTGAAGGATATCTAGGGACCAAACTAAAAACCTCCCCTTAAGGTGAGGCTGATGGACTGTTGAGGTTAAGGGGAGATGGGTCGTTTTTCTGGTCCCCTTTCTCCCTCGTGTTAAGCCCCATTTGTTTTGAGATTATAAGACGTTTGACCCATTAGTTTGGCGATTTTAAGACCTTTCGGCCCATTTCGTTGTCAATTTTAAGACCTTTCGTGCCATGTAGGTGTCGATTATTTCCTGTCGAGCGATAGCGAGTCTAAACTTTTAAAAGAGGAACCGACCTTCGGCCGGGATATTTTTCTGTCGAAAAATGTAAAAATTTATCTTGTAGGGGGTCTAGTGGGTGTTTTTCTAAGTTTGATGGAGGTCTAGCGAGAAAACTAAGATGTAAAGGAACACATTAATTAATAACCCCCTACCACAGAAAAAAAAAAAAAAAAAAAAGAAAAAAAAAAAATCCATCTCCCCTTAAAACCAATTTACCATTTACCAAATCAAAATATAATTCAACAAATCACTCCATAAAATCATCCAATCTACAAATTCCTCTCGAACCCCCACCCTCAACATTCCCTACCAAAGAATCTGGCCTCCGAACCACCAAACCACACCCACCACCTGAGACAAACCACCATTACCATTGCAATCTCTCTCCCCCCCGCCACAAACCACCATTACCATTGCAATCTCTCTCCCCCCCCGCCACAAACCACCATTACCATTGCAATCTCTCCCCCCCCCCCCCGCCACAAACCACCATTACCATTGCAATCTCTCTCCCCCGCCACAAACCACCATTACCATTGCAATCTCTCCCCCCCCCCGCCACAAACCACCATTACCATTGCAATCTCTCCCCCGCCACAAACCACCATTACCATTGCAATCTCTCTCTCCCCCCCCCCCCCCCCCCCCCGCCACAAACCACCATTACCATTGCAATCTCTCTCCTCCGCCACAAACCACCATTACCATTGCAATCTCTCTCCTCCGCCACAAACCATCATTACCATTGCAATCTCTCCCCCCCCCCCGCCACAAACCACCATTACCATTGCAATCTCTCCCCCCCGCCACAAACCACCATTACCATTGCAATCTCTCTCCCCGCCGCCACAAACCACCATTACCATTGCAATCTTTCTCCCCCGCCACAAACCACCATTACCATTGCAATCTCTCCCCCCCGCCACAAACCACCATTACCATTGCAATCTCTCTCCCCCCCCCCCCCCCCCCCCGCCACAAACCACCACATAAAACCACCTGAACATCGCACCTCAACTCCACACACCATCATCAGCATTTATTCTATTAAGGGGAGACTGGCCGCTTGTTTGGTCTATTAATTCATTTATTCATATATCTTTTTAAGTTTCCTCCTAGACCTCCATCAAGCTTAGAAAAACACCCCCTAGAGGCCTAGACCCCCCTTCAAGATAAATGTGTACATTTTTCGGTAGAAAAATGTCCCGGCCGAAGGCCAGTTCCTCTTAAAATTGCAGGCTCGCTATCGCTCGCCAGGAAATAATCGACACCTAAATCACACGAAAGGTCTTAAAATTGACAACGAAATGGGGCGAAAGGTGTTAATCGCCAAACTAAAGGCCGAACGTCTTATAATCTCAAAACTAGTGTGGCTAAACATTAGGGAGAAGGGGGTCCAGAAAAACGGTCTGCCTCCCCTTAATTCTATGCCACAGTGAAACCCTTCCCATTCATTTGTCTTTATAAAACACGGAGCCTTTTCGAATGTTGTTCTTGCTGAGAATATACGATTTTAATCAGCTTAGGAATGACCCCAAGGCATCTAAGCGGTATAAGCTATCTCGATTAATCTATCGACTCCCACAGATTCCTTCTACCGTGTTGAAACCGTGTACAAATAGCCAGGATAAAGCTGGTATTCTGATTGGGGGATATCAATATAATTGTTTCATATATCAACACAATATATCAAAATAAAAATTACAGCCGTAGAGTCAATTTCCACATCCGCTCATTCAGCCACGTTACTTCACATGGTGCACAGACAAAATCAATAGTTCGCTGAAACCTGGTGTTAGTATGTGGGAAGGCTAGAGAGGGGCATTAATCTGACACTTCTACGTCATGAAGCAACTAGTACTAATCACGGGCTATTATAAATACGAATACTGTCAAGAAAAGGTTATAGTAAATTAAGAGGAGATCTATACAGTATTTACTAAAATATATTTGTTCATTTATGTATTTATATACTCAGTATTTTTAGTTTCCTCCCAAGACCTCCATCAATCTTTAAAAAAATACCCTCGAGACCCCCTTCGAGATAATTGTTTACGTTTTTCGGTAGACAAACTTCCCTGCCTCCTAAATTACAGGCTCGCTTTCGCTCGCCAGGACAAAATCGACACCTAAATGGCATAAAAGTTCTTAAAATCGTAAATACAATCGATTTATGATAACATATTTTCAACAGAGCTTTTGATCACTCTTCGTAAAAGTTGATTTGTTCTCTTTATTCTTGACTATGACAACATAAAGCATTCCGTACTCACACTGCAAAGTAAAACACGCCCTCACACCTACCAACACAATTATAATATGTGACAGTGAAGAGGTATAACATTCTCAATCTCACATCATGATACAGTGCGCACATTGAGACCACTATCACGTAATATATCCATATCCCAATCACAATGAAAACTGTAAAACTCGACACATATATCATTCCCACTATTCCATACCAAGTAACAAATAAACTCGACACATATATCATTCCCACTGTTCCATACCCAGTAACAAATAAACTCCGACACATATCTCATTCCCACTGTTCCATACCAAGTAACAAATAAACTCGACACGTATCTCATTCCCACTATTCCATACCAAGTAACAAATAAACTCGACACATATATCATTCCCACTATTCCATACCAAGTAACAAATAAACTCGACACATATCTCATTCCCACTGTTCCATACCAAGTACGGTAATAATTAAATGGGAAGCAACACATGAACACACCAAAGACCAAATATAACGCAGTGAGGTCATCAACACAATCTATTTTTTCTTAATTTCACCACAACACCAAACACCTCCAATGAAACTAATGAAAGCATATATGTGATCCACCAGGATTCGAATCCGGGTTATCACACACAGATTCCTAGACACCTCAACCACCACACCACCAAGATTCAAAACAAATCTCAAGTCCACCTCACGACAACGTTATACACAAAACATGCATGAAATACACAAACATCCATATTAATCATTCCAATCAACCCATGCTCCACTTTTTCTCCTCCTCAAAAGCCATCAATCCTACACACGACACGGCAAAATATGGATACCAACTTAAACAATTCGTCTCCAGTATTTTATAAAGTTGCGGTGGGGTCTCACTCTTGTCTCACCTAAGCGTAAACGCCACAGTCCCACCATCAATTAGAAAAAAAGGTATTCATTCTTTCAAACCACAAGGAGAAATGCAGTCGCCCAATAGCAGAAAATACCCCAATAATAATTATAAAAAAAAAATAATAATAATACGTCGCCATCAATCCCAAAAATGCTTCCAGCCGCCCAAACCACAAGCAAAGTATCTTCACCAATTCCAAACAACCCCACCATCACACCACAGCCTCAGCAACAATTCGTAAAACGCTCACAAACAATCAACGGAACCAACCAAAAAATTCCATCCCTCCATCATGTTGCAAAGTGGCGGTGGGGTCTGGTTCACCTGAGCGCGGGCACGAGGGGAGTTCAACAGGTGGGCTGCATGCGGGGAGGACGCGTGCGCAATGCAGGGAGCGAGCAACTGCACCACCACCACCTGGCAAGCAGCAGGCACGGCGCGGCAAGCCAGGCACGTGGATGGAGACTTCCTCGCGTTGTCAGGCTCTCGCGCTTACCTGTCCCATGCTTCGTTCTTTATACCCTCCAACGCTCTCTCTTTTTATCGTTTTTGTTTCTTTTTTTGCGTCGGGGTGTGGCAGAGTATGTGTGGGAGTGAATGTGAGTGTGTGTGTGTTTGTTTGGTGAGAAGTGAGAGAGTGTATGAGAGTTAATGAATGTATGGGTGTGTGTGTGTGTACAAGAATTGAGTGTATGATACTGTCTTTACGTGTATTAGAAGAGTCGGACAGTGCATGAACGTGAGTTTGAGAGTAATGTAAAGAGTGTTTGAAGAGGAAATGAAGGTTATATTAGAGTGAATAAAGAAAGCGAAAGGAGAGAGGGTCATTTTGTGGTACAGTATGTATTCAGGAGTATTTGGGGAAATGCGGAAATAAGCTTAGAAGCGTGTGGACTGTGGAAGGATGTGAGTGAGAACAAAATTGCCGTTTAAGGGGGTACGATAAGATAAAAGTGTTTGGATTTTAAATGAGAGTAAGCAAGTGGGATTTCAAGTCAAGTTATATATTATGTACTGCCATTTGGGAGTGTTAGTGTTTAAGTATCCATTAGTACAGGTGTGAGTTTCTATTGGAACCATTGAGTGTGTTGGCTTTAAAAATGGAGGAGAATGAAGAAGAGTTAATGACTATGCGTAAAACTGATTGTTTTACTAATTATAATAAAACCAAAATAATATTGAGTTCAATGAATAAACCTGAACCCGAATGAGTCGATATTAAAAAAAGAAACTGTACAGCATGAAGAGAATGAGCATTAATGAAATAATAAATTTTAAATTGAACGAACATGACCAGAAACTAATTGGAGGGTTTCAGAGTCCATACCCCCTAGGACAGGTAAACGAGAGTGGGGCTTACCTGAGGGTAGTGTCGATGTTGCTCCCATCTCCAGTCGTTGTGATGAGGCGGGTGTGGTGGGGGCGGGTGTGGGTGTGGGTGGTGTGGCAGGTGTGCAGGATGGTGCGGTGGGTGTGGGGAGGTCTCGTTAGCCCCATCGTCAGGAGCGGCGGCGCCCCCCACATGGGACCACATGATGAACCAGGTCTGACTGAACTAATACACTATAACCAAATGACCAGCACCACACTTTATACTGCACTAACGCGAGGAGTGCACTGTGCGAACTGATCCAATAGCACCACCATGGCACCTCACTAACACACAACACTGGTGGCACTGGGGCACTTCGCGGCAGGTCCTGGGTAAGATGGCACTCGGGGCGGCGGGGTAGATGGCACTAGCGGCGGGTTCGGTGGCACTAGCGGCGGGCGGGGTGCGGTTGTAGTGACGCGCGAGGACACACTGACTAAGGGTGGAGGGTGCCGCGCTGAGCTAGGCCTATAACTTCCCCGACTCCGACCGACCTACCAACAACCCCTGCCGCGCCCATCTCACTTTTTTAACCCCGACGCGGCTCAGGGAGGAGTAGTTGCTGGCGGCGACGGAGGAGTAAGCACAGACAAAACTAAACCACACCCTTTCTTCTCACTTCTTCCAAGTCCTGGGGTGACGGTAGAGTAAGCACATGCAAAACAAAACCACATCTCTTCTCTTCAACCTTTCCCAGTGTATACCACCTCCTCTAAGTAGGGTACGTAGTACCCGCCTTGCAACACAATCCCACCCCTACTCTGTGCAACTCTCCAACCCAAGAGTGAAACGCTATTCTCAGCCTTTCTTCTATTCAAGTGCTGAACTCTGGAACTCTCTCCCAGAATCAGTCTTTCCCTCTTCCTATGACTTAAATTGCTTGAAACTCCGTGTGTCCAGGCATTTTAGCTCGAACGTCCCTTGATTTTGGCCATGTCACTCTTTCAAATCTGGGAGAGGCATTCGCTGCAGGCAGTTATGCCTTTTGTCTCCCTCATTCACAAAGGAAAACAAAAAAAGCACAGACACAGCTAAACCATATCCCTGATCTAGGCGATGGAATAAACACAGATAAAACTAAACTACGCCAATGTCCTCTCACATCTGGTCATTTTTGTTTCATATAGTCTTTCATCTTTCCTGCTTAACCCTTTCTTTCCTCTCCATTACAAAAACAAATAAATCACATCTCTTTCTATAATTAAGATTGATGTAAATTCACCTGCTCACTTTTCACTGATTAACCCAGTCTTCCTTTCATAACTCCAAGTAAAAATCGACCATACCATTGCCCACTACCTCTACCACCTGCCAAACCTGCTTTATGTCTTGCTTATGTACAAACTCCATGAACCTCGTAACTTTCATCAACTTCATTTTTTCTTCTTCTTTAGAGCACCTCAACCATATCATTGTCTACTACCCTTATCTTGTCAAACCCCTATATTCTGCTTACCGGCAAAACAAAATCCTAATGTTTCTGTGTTTTGTTTCTCTGTAGGACACCTCAGGCTGTCCACTACTCGGATATACTGTTAAACAACGTAAATCCTCCTAAGCGCTTTTTATGCAATTATATATTTATGTATTGGTGCATGTATTTGTTTATTTATTATGATTATTGTTCTAGGGACACCTCAACAATATCATGATTCACACCCCTGTCAAACCGCCTATGTATCTTGTCCCTAATCAAACTACTAAACCAAGTGATAACCTTCATCAATTATTCCAAAACCCTTGTTCTCTGACATTATGTTATTATATTATTATTTTTGTTATTCACCTATTTATATAATTATATTTTTATTTATATATATATTTATGCATTTTCATTATCATTATTATTATTATTATCTTTATATATTTATTTATGTATTTTATTTATTTATTGTTTTAATCTTTTTATATTTATTTTATTTTTTTGGGGGAGGGGAATCTTCTTCAATATTGTCACTGAACTCACCAACTTTTTCTTTTACATATGCAAACCATGTAAAACACAAATAGTTAAGTTTAATTAGTGCCCCTGCAAGCAACTGCCTAATTTGTTACACCTCTTCAAGTCCCTGAATTCCACTATCTCCACCATACTTCGCTTTCTTTATCTCTTCTTTAGCGCCTCTGCCAGCACCTACCCAATGTTTTTTTTATGTTTTTATTTTTTTTCCTAACAACCCTTTTCGTCTGCGATTGGCTGGCGGCGGGCGACTGGGAGACCAATGGTAGAGCGGGATATAAATAACGAGGTACGGTGGCACCCCGCCCGTGTCATGCCTAAGACCGCCCAGTCTAGGCCCACCCATCCCCGCCCGAATATCCCCACCCACGTACGAGTTGGAGCCCCACCCGCGTAAACTTTGAATCCACGCCCATGTAAACTTTAAATCCAACTCATGTCAACTTTAAATCCCCGCACTTGTAAACGTTAAATCTACACCCATGTACACTTTAAATCCTCAGCCTTGTAAACTTTAAATCCCCACCCATGTAAACTATAAATCCCCACCCATGTAAACTATAAATACCCACCCATGTAAACTATAAATCCTCACTCATGTAAACTTTAAATCCTCATCCATGAACACTTTAAATCTCCACCCATGTAAACTTTAAATTCCCACTCATGTAAACTTCAAATTCCCACTCATGTAAACTTCAAATTCCCACTCATGTAAACTTTAAATACACACCCTTGTACACTCTAAATCCCCACCCATGTAAACTTTAAATCCACACCCATGTAAACTTTAAATCCCCACCCATGTAAACTTTAAATCCACACCCATGTAAACTTTAAATCCACACCCATGTAAACTTTAAATCCACACCCCTGTAAAATTTTATTTTCCACCCATGTAAACTTTAAATCCCCACCCATGTACACTTTAAATCCCCACCCATGTAAACTTTAAATCCCCACCCATGTAAACTTTAAATCCCCACCCATGTAAACTTTAAATCCCCACCCATGTAAATTTTAAATTCCCACCCATGTAAACTATAAATCCCCACCTATGTAAACTTTAAATTCCCACCCATGTAAACTTTAAATTCCCACCCATGTAAAATTTAAATCTCCACCCATGTAAACTTTAAATCTCCACCCATGTAAACTTTAAAACTCCACCCATGTAAACTTTAAATTCCCACCCATGTAAACATTAAATCTCCACCCATGTAAACTTTAAATCTCCACCCATGTAAACATTAAATCTCCACCCCTGTAAACTTTAAATCTCCACCCATGTAAACTTTAAATTCCCACCCCAGTAAACCTCATATTTTCACCCATGTAAACTATAAATTCTCACCCATGTAAACTATAAATCTCCACCCACGTAAACTTTAAATCCACACCCATGTAAACTTTAAATCCACACCCACGTAAACTTTAAATCCACACCCATGTAAACTTTAAATCCACACCCATGTAAACTTTAAATTCCACTCATGTCAACTTTAAATTTCCACCCATGTAAACTTTAAATCCCCACCCATGTAAACCTCAAATCCACGCCCATGTAAACCTCAAATCCACACCCATGTACACTTTGAGGGGGGGATGGGCTATTTGTTTCCTCATTTATGTATCATTTTATCATTTGTTTAGTTTCCTCCGTCAACCTCCATCAAGCTGGGGGAAAAAAAACAAAAAAACAAGACCCTCCTTCAATATTAATGTGTACATTTTTTCGATAGAAAATTGTCCCTACAGAAGCCCGGTTTCTATTAAATTACAGGCTCGCTATCGCTCGTCAGCAAAAAATTGACACCTAAATGACACGAAAAATCCTAATATTGACACACACATGGGGCAAAAAGCCTTAAAATCGACCAGTTATAATGAGCCGAACGTCATAAAGTCTGAAAACTAATGGGGTTAAACATGAGGAAGACGGGGGACCAAAAAAACAACCCATCTCCCCTTAATTCTCCACCATGTAAACTTTAAATCCCCGCTCATGTACACTTTAAGGGGGGTCACCTGTTTTTTTTTTTCTCTCTCTCTCCTTTTCTCTCTTTCTCTGGCTTGTGTCCATTCGGCCTCATTCAGCCAACTGTTTTAAGACGTTTATCCCCATCCAGGCGTCGATTTCTTCCTGGCGAGCGATAGTGAGCCAGCATTGTATGGAGAAATCCGGCTTCGCCGGAGAAATTTTTCTATCGAAAAATATACAAATTTAGCTTGCTGTCAAAACAAAAATATAAATATGCTGGCTCGCTCACGCTCGCCAGGAAAAAATCGACACCTGGATGAGGATAAACGTCTTAAAACAGTAGACTGAATGGGGCCGAATGGATACAAGCCAGAGAGAGAGAAAGAGAAAAAAAGCGAGGTGGGCCCCCTTAAATCATCAAGTGTACACCTTAAATCCTCGACCACATAACTATAACTCCCCGCCCACGCTACCTACCTTTGATCTCCCTCTGATGTCTTAGTAGCACCGACGAACGCGACGCCCCTTGCTTAAGATTTGAGTCACTACCCTACGCATTTTTTTTAGTCCCTACCTATACCCACCATATATCCCAACCATACCCACCCAAATATTCCAACCATGCCCGCCCAAAATATTCCACCCATCCGTCCCCACCCAAATGTAGCATAGACCCACCCAAATATACACACTCACGAAAAAGTAGAAGTCTTTTAAAGTTCCACCAATGCCCCCTTCAATATACCCACCCAAATAACCCACCGGCATAACCTGTTCAAATTATAAATCGCCACCCATGTAAACCTTAAATCCTCACTCATAAAAACCTTAAATCCTCACTCATGTACCCTTTAAAACCACACCGATGTTAACTTTAAATCTCCATCTATGTATACTTTAAATATCCACCCATGTTTTCTTTAAATCTCCTCCAATGTATATTTTAAATCCCCATCCATGTATACTTTAAATATCCATACATGTATACTTTAAATATCCATCCATGTATACTTTAAATATCCATCCATGTATACTTTAAATATCCATCCATGTATACTTTAAATATCCATCCATGTATACTTTACATATCCACCCATGCATACTTTAAATATCCACCCATGTATACTTTAAATCTCCATCCATGTTTACTTTAAATCTCCATACATGTTTTCTTTAAATTTCCTTCAATGTCTTCTTTAAATCCCCATCAATGTATGCTTTAAATCTCGACCCATGTTTACTTTAAATCTCACCCCATACATACTTTAAATCCCCATGTACACTTTAAATTCCCCATGTACACTTTAAATCCACCATGTACACTTTAAATCCCCCATTGTACACTTTAAATCCCCCATTGTACACTTTAAATCTCCCATTGTACACTATACATCCCCCATGTATACTGTAAATCTCCATCCATGTAAACTTTAAATCCTCACCCATGCAAACCTTAAATCCCCATAATTGTAAACTTTAAATTCCCACCCATGAAAACCTAAATCCCAACCCATGTAAACTTTATATGGCCACTCATGTAAACATAAAATCCTCACTCAGGAAAACTATAAATACTCACCCAAGTGAACCTTAAATCCCCACCCACACAACTGTAAAATCTATCTACAGTGTGTATATATACAGTATATAATAATTATATACAGTATATATATATATATATATATATATATATATATATATATATATATATTGATTTATGTATATATATATTTTTTTAGACACCTCACACCCACTTACCTTTAAATCCCCACCCATAATGAGCCCGAGCCCAACCCCCACCCGACCTACCTTCCCCCACACCTCCAACCTCATACCTATTTCCCCCACCCCCACCCGGCCTACCTTCCCCCACACCTCCAACCTCATACCTATTTCCCCCACCCCCACCCAGCCAGCCTACCTTCCCCCGCACCTCTCACCCCTTTCCCCAACACCTCAGCCCTCACACCCCTTTCCCCCGCCCCCCCCCAGCCTACCTTTCCCCCCCCCCCCCCATTGGTGCCCCCCCCCCCCCCCCCCCTACCTTCCCCCGCACCTCACACCCCTTTCCCCCACCCATACCCTCCACGGTTGTCACCCTAAGCAGGCCACACTGTCACTCACGAGCAGCCTCCCGTATGTACAGTTGGCTACAGAAGTTTGCATCCTCTCCTTGATTTTATGTAGCGAAGAAAACATAACATGATTGAATTATGAGTGCGGTATCTTATGCGGTTGTTAATTCTTATGATCAATTAACGGTTCTATAGCATATTGTTCTTGTTAGTCATTCGTACTGTTTATACTTCTATGCTTTATATCACGAAGTAGGTACGAATTATTGTGGCCAGCTGTACAATCTCCAAGCGTCATATATTTTACACTTTCACCCAGAGACCTTCGAAACTAGCTGACTAAAATCGTCTGGAGTTAGCTGTCTTTGTTTATACGATAGATCATTACAAGCTTATGACTTCCGGGAGAGACTAATGACTTACTGACTGGCAATGAACGGATATATTTAAACCAGAAATATTTAACCAACTTCTGAACTTTATCTTCCAATACGATCCAAAATGTGTAGAAAATTATGTAATTTAATTGTTTGGTTACAGTTATGGTCTCACTTAATTAACCCCTATCTGTACCGTCGACACCTTTTTTTAATTTTATTCTGGCAACTAATAATCGATTTAATTAGGTTTAGAAAGGATCTCTAGCAATTTATAAGGTTTCGAACTATCTCAATGAACCTTTTTAACTACTACGAATCCTTCATGAGCTGCATAAAATCGTCTAAATATAGCTAGAATAAAGCCTAACATACGTCGCTGGTACCGAAAGGGTAAATTTGTTCATATATCGCGAAAATGAAACGATGAACTTCAAATGTTAGTGTACGAATTCAGTGACCGCGACACGTCAATATTTTCTCTAAAAATGGATATATACTGTATGTTCCTTCGTCGCTCATAAGACAAAAAAAAAAAAAAAAAAATAGGCACTTGGCTTTAAAATATTGGCAAAAACAAACCACACGTTAAAGTTATTACTCTCGTCGCATTGAAAGTTATTATAGGAAAAAGGTAAGCCAACACCTCTCTTACCTGGTGTGTGTGTGTGTGTGTGTGTGTGTGTGTGTGTGTGTGTGTGTGTGTGTGTGTGTGTGTGTGTGTGTGTGTGTGTGTGTGTGTGTGTGTGTGTGTGAATATCTGCTTGCTTGTTTGTTGCGTGTGCGGATGCCATCAATATAATGCTAGAAAGTGAGACAGGACTTCAGCAATAATATCTATCTCTCTCTATCTCTCTCTCTCCCTCTCTCTCTCTCTCTCTCTCTCTCTCTCTCTCTCTCAGGAAAACAGAGGACGCATGGGACGATATAACTCAGAATCGGAAAGCAATACACGAGAGGACTGATAAAAAGATGATTGTGTCGGGGGAGTTACGATTTGCTTTGACCTGAGAGCGAGAGAGAGACAGAGAGAGAGAGAGAGAGAGAGAAAAAGAGAGAGAGAGAGATGCTGATGATGAAGATGATGGTGGAGGTGAAAGATAAAAACAAATCGAAGTTTTCAGTGTCTAATCAAACAAACCTATATGCAAGAGAGAACAGATAGCAATATATGAAGTTTCCTCCCCTCTCACCTGTTTCTTCAGTTGATAGAATGATAGGCAGATGAATTCATAACAAAATATACAAATAGACACAGCCATTTTACAGAGGAAAATAAGCAATATAGAAATACAAATATAGGAAACAAATCCAAGCAAGAACGCTAAGTAGAGCACATATCTTCGCCATACGTGCTATCTGTAAGAGCAATATTCAATAACATTATTAATCATAATCACCAAGTTTTGTGTGTGAAGTCCTTGGGTAACAATAATAATCCACAGTGAGTATTGTGAAAATCAATTGAGAACTGTTTGGCAATTTTTTGATCGAGATTAATTAGAGATATGCGTGGGGCGGGCTGGTCATCAGATATTGACGAAAAGTTAATAGTTTCTATTTAGGATTCAAATTAAGACACTGATCTAGTATCATATAGATTCAGTCAGGTCAGGTCAGGTGAAGGTATTGAGGGATAAGCCTTTACAACGGCACCTCGTAGCTACTTTCTACTTTCCTATTTTCTGAAGAGTGTAGAGAGGGGAGAAGAAGTCATAAGTTTTAAAGAAATCCTGTTTACACACAGACAAACAAACACGTAATCGTTTTGGCAAATAAGAATGTAGTGGACATCAATAGTGAAGGTAATAGCTATTCACTATCCTTCCTCTATTCTCTCTCTTCCTTATTTTGTCTCTCTCTCTCTCTCTCTCTCTCTCTCTCTCTCTCTCTCTCTCTCTCTCTCTCTCTCTCTCTCATTCGTACTCACTCACTCACACCCTCTCTCTCTCTCTCCCTCTCTCACCCTCACTCACTCTCTCACTCACCCACATTCTCTCATCCCGTCGTTAGAGTCACAAGCACCGCGAAATCACAGAGTCGTGGGGCGGACAGATCAGACA
>CM064518.1:28112841-28142841 GCA_032716605.1 Paralithodes platypus | reverse complement strand
ATATACGGTACTGTTTATCTGTATAACTGACTGACTGATTGTATACAGGGTGTTTTAAAACAACACTGCCAGAGTATGACGACCACATTGATCAAAATATATAATACACATATTTCTATTCTATTTTTACCAAAAATATATTGTAACAGAGATAAATGGTTATTTAGAAATGTAGCAAAACAGGGTTCTGAGCTCAGCACAAAACATATGATACATAATATGAATGATTACCAAGTAAAAAAGGTAAAGAGGAGATATCTAATGACCTAATCACATATGAATAATTACAAAATCAAAGTAACATAAAATTGGTAATGATATTTTGCAATTAGAAGAAAACTGCTAAGTATTATAATCCAAGTAGCGTAAAAAGATATGCACCATTTGTAACGATGACCAAGAGGTAAAATAATAAATCTCAAGTCTGGGTCAGGTATCCGAACACTGCTATAGGTAATTTAATCGTTCGTGAAACTGTTTGAATGGGAAAAAATTGTTCCTGCGCAATTTACTGTTTCAATACAAATCCCTCATTACGTTACTATTATCACAGAGTACTAACGAAATATGTCTATCAGTTTTATGGTTGAAGTTTGACGATTTTACGTAGCTGTAGACATACAAGTATACGGTGTTCACTAATGAATATTTTAAATCATCTAATGGTACCCAAAACAAACAATTTACGTCACTTGGACTTAACGAGTATAAAATAACAAAGGCAGAGACACACCTAAATAACGACAATCCATATTTATGTGATATTATAAGGTAAATAAAATCACTATGACAGAAGAAGATAGCACCATGGCCGAGCAGATGATTAAACACATGAGAAGATTCGTTATGACTCCAAAGCTTCGAAGAAAAACTCGAACTGGGATGGGAGGCAAGAGGTAGGCTATTTGGGGGGGATGGGGGACACTAGCCCGTGTTCGGATTATAGCTCATACCTGGGTGTCACTAATTATTTTACTCTATGCGGTTTAAATCATTAATGGTATATTATATTGCATTTTGTCCTTAGATAATCTTCTTCGTTATTGTATTTACTAATTAGCAGATGAGGTCTGGCAGTGATGTTTTAAAACACCCTGTATACTGTTTAACTGTATGACTGGCTGATAAAGCAGGTTAACTGTATGACTGACTGACTTACTAAACTGGATAACTGAATAGCTGACTAACTGGCTGACTAACTGAACTGGTTAACTGTATGACTGACTGATTGGCTATACTGGTTGACTGACTGACCGACTACCTACCTATGTCTACCTATGTTGAGCTCGCCACTCTGCTAGTGGCATCGAGGAGCGCACCCCCCTTCGTGGTTGTTTGAAAATTGGTGCAGCAGACTGTTTGAAGGGGCGGAGCGCTCCCCTGCGAAGATGGGCTCGTCTGGCACTTTTTGTAGTTCAACATCGAGGGCTCTCTTGAAGCTGTCTAACGAGACGCCCCTCATGTTTCTTACTCGCCGTGGGAGTTTGTTGAAGAGACGTGGGCCTCTATGTGATAACCAGCCCTCTCGCAGAGAGCCTATAACACCCCGATTTATACTTCTGTAGGCATCTTGATATCTAACTATAAACAAAAACTCTATACTTAGTGTCATGGTATCCACGTATTCGAAGTTGAAACTATGAAGTATGTGCAAAGTAGAATCAATAGTACCAAGTAAAATTATTTAGATTTTCATTTTTCTCTTGCATCCGTTTTAATGTTAATATACTGTACAGGTAGCTAAAATAACAGATACCCTCTATCAATATGAATAACAGATACCCTCTATCAATATGAATAACAGATACCCTCTATCAATATGAATAACAGATACCCTCTATCAATATGAATAGCATAAAGAAAGGTGCTCTCTCTCTCTCTCCTCTCACACACACACACACACACACACTGTACTCATTATCAGCCAACCTTTAGTGTCCCCAGGGCTTCCGACACACACTTCACAGGCTCAGTTCTGATTGGTCCAGACACACCGCCAGAACCATGATTCCCAGTGGCTCTGACACAGACAAACTCATAAAAAAACAAAACTAATAAAAATATTCAAGGATTTTGTTTTTCAATCACAAGCCTATTCCCCTTTTTACGAGGCGATACTAGTGAAAAGGGTATATCATTAAAATGCAATGGAGAATTGAATAACGAATAGGTAACTTGAAGAAGACAATTCACAAAAAAGAAAGAATAAAAGTCTGATCATCACTAACAATTGACTGAATTGAAGATATGGCTAAGAAAATAATGTTGGTTAAACTAACCTGACATGACCACATTTAACGTGGCGTTACATAACCTAGCATTCAAAAGCACATACAGTTTGTAATTGGCAAATATAATCTAGTCGATAGCTTAAGGAGGGTGACCTGCTTTTTGTTATTTCTGTCCTTTTCTCTCTTTCTCTGGCTTGTATCCATTCGGCCCCATTCAGCCAACTATTTTAAGACGTTTATCCCCATCTAAGTGTCGATTTCTTCCTGGCGAGCGATAGCGAGCCAGCATTAAATGAAGAAATCCGGCTTCGCCGGAGACATTTTTCTATAGAAAAATGTACAAATTTAGCCTGCTGTCTAACAAAAATAAAAAATATGCTGGCTCGCTACCGCTCACCAGTAAGAACTTGACACCTGGATGGGGATAAACGTCTTAAAACAGTAGGCTGAATGGGGCCAAATGGATACAAGCCAGAGAAAGATAGAAAAGGACAGAACAAAAACAGGTCACCCCCCTTAATAACGGAGCGTGGACTCCAATTTCTTGATCTGTATTATATTTGGAAGATATAACTTATTGTGCCAATTTATGTTTGGCCATTAGTTCATGTACCATTTTAGATCATTATTTATCCCATTACTGTGACATTATTCGCAGTAACACATATATCTAGCCATTATTTACATATCACCATTATTCCATCGTCTGTTTTCTGCTCTAATATTAGCTATGACGTATTTCCCTGAGCCAAATTTTCGGATACACATTCTTTCTCGCGTAATTGTCGACTTGCGAGTTTCGTTCTATAAGGAAGTTGGAGCTTTAGACAACGATAGTTAACATAATTTACAGCTAAAATACGGTCGTAGTACATTTATAAATACATAAAACCCAATTCAACATACCATTTATCCATCAGAAACGTAGATTATCATTGCATTTCTGTTTAATATCGGTGTTCAAGGCTCCAACTTCCTTATAGAACGAAACTAGCAACTGGTCAATTCCTTCTTTCAGTGGCCATGTTTACCTTTACCGATATATCCCGCGCCATAACCCTTCTACACCAATATATTCCCTGCACCACCAGTTCCTGTGTCACTTGACCCATTGAGTACCAGTGGCATCCTTTTTAGTTATATTATGGCAACTACTAGACGATTTTTACTCAGCTTAGGAAGGACATCGACCCATTACAGACTATATCAAATACTCCTTTTAGTTAACATCATATCCTTCATACGCTTCAGTAAATCGTCTAAATGTAGCGGAAATCAAATATATAGTTTCGTCGCCGGTACAGAAAGGGTTAACTTGTACCATAAATGTCTGTGGTAATTTGCCTTGCGATAATGTCATGCTTTTATATATATATACCGTATATATATATATATATATATATATATATATATATATATATATATATATATATATATATATATATAATGTTTTTTCTGCACCATTCTTGCCCATGTCATACTATCCCGTGGCATATTATTCCCTTGACGATCATGCTTCATTTTGATGGTATGCTTTGATATCATTAGACGTTTGTATGTAGCTTAGGAAGGGTCTGTGGGAGTTAAAAGAGTAGAGACTACCTCGATTACCCCTCTGACTTCCATATACTCTTCCTAATTTGAATACATTCGTGGAATAATATCCAGAAAAGAAAAAATGCGTCTTCGGATCTTGAAAGAGTTATTTTTCTCTGTGCCAATATATCGTACTCCAGGTTTCGACAGTCCTCCTCCTCCCCGTGTGTGCCTTTAGCTGCCAATAAAGCTAGACTATAACCTGCCTTAGCTGGCAATAACGCTAAACTATAATCTGCCTTAGCTGCCAATAAAGCTACACTATACCCTGCCTTTAGCTGCCAATAAAGCAACACTATACCCTGCCTTAGCTGCCAATAAAGCTACACTATACCCTGCCTTTAGCTGCCAATAAAGCTACACTATACCCTGCCTTTAGCTGCCAATAAAGCAACACTATACCCTGCCTTTAGCTGCCAATAAAGCTACACTATACCCTGCCTTAGCTGCCAATAAAGCTACACTATAACCTGCCTTAGCTGCCAATAAAGCTAAACTATAATCTGCCTTAGCTGCCAATAAAGCTACACTATACCCTGCCAATAAAGCTACACTATACCCTGCCTTTAGCTGCCAATAAAGCTACACTATAACCTGCCTTAGCTGCCAATAAAGCTACACTATAACCTGCCTTAGCTGCCAATAAAGCTACACTATAACCTGCCTTTAGCTGCCAATAAAGCTAACAGTCCTCCTCCCCGTGCGTGCCTTTAGCTGCCAATAAAGCTAAACTATAACCTGCCTTAGCTGCCAATAAAGCTAAACTATAAACCTGCCTTAGCTACCAATAAAGCTAAACTATAACCTGCCTTTAGCTGCCAATAAAGCTAAACTATAAACCTGCCTTAGCTGCCAATAAAGCTAAACTATAGCCTGCCTTAGCTGCCAATAAAGCTAAACTATAAACCTGCCTTAGCTACCAATAAAGCTAAACTATAACCTTAGCTACGAATAAAGCTAAACTATAAACCTGCCTTAGCTGCCAATAAAGCTAAACTATAACCTGCCTTAGCTGCCAATAAAGCTAAACTATAACCTGCCTTAGCTGCCAATAAAGCTAAACTATGAACCTGCCTTAGCTGCCAATAAAGCTAGACCCTAACCCGGACAGCCCTGCTTAATTATGGACCCTTGAGAGGCTGCTTACACGCGACCAGTACACCTCACCTCCAGTTTTATGACAGGCAGACAAGTGGCCAACGGGGAGGTGGTTAAGTTGTTCGTTATCAAGTTTATGTTAACCCCTGACAAAAAAAAACAGCAGCACTTTCAACTCTTCCGCGCGCACTTGCCATATATAATTAACTGTATTGAGTGCACTGGTTAAAATCCATGTTAAATGAATGGCAGAAGATTTGAATTAAGGGGAGATGGGCCTTTTCTTTCTTTTATTTATTTATTTTTTTTTTTTTTTTTTGGTCTATTAATTCATGTGATAAATTTGTAAACATTTTGGTAGAAAAATGTCCCGGCCGAAGGCCGATTCCGTTTGAAATTCCAGGCTTGCTATCGCTCGCCAGGAAACAAATAGACACCTAAATGGCACGAAGAGTTTTAATATTGACATCGAAATGGGGCGAAAGGTGCTAAAATCGCCAAACTAATGGGCCGAACGTCTTATAATCTCAAAACAAATGGGGCTTAACACGAGGGGGAAAGGGGACCAGGAAAACGACCTATCTCCCCTTAACTTCTAGATTAGTGGAACTGTAAGTGCTACAGGTACAGAGTTAGCCTCTACAAGCCTAGGACAAGGTAAGAAGTAGCTCACGGTGGGTAATTATGGGGTGGTGACGAGTTACTCTGTGTCTGTCTGTCTGTCTGTCTGTCTGTCTGTCTGTCTGTCTGTCTGTCTGTCTGTCTGTCTGTGTTGTCTGTCTGTCTGTCTGTCTGTCTGTCTGTCTGTCTGTCTGTCTGTCTGTCTGTGTCTGTCTGTCTGTCTGTCTGTCTGTCTGTCTGTCTGTGTCTGTCTGTCTGTCTGTCTGTCTGTGTCTGTCTGTCTGTCTGTCTGTCTGTCTGTCTGTCTGTGTCTGTCTGTCTGTCTGTCTGTGTCTGTCTGTCTGTCTGTCTGTCTGTCTGTCTGTCTGTCTGTCTGTGTGTGTGTTAAGTTTGGTGTGTGTGTGTGTGTGTGTGTGTGTGTGGGTGTGTGTGTGTGTGTGTGTGTGTGTGTGTGGGTGTGTTGTGTGTGTGTGTGGGTGTGGTGTGTGTGTGTATGTGTATTGTGTGTGTGTGTGTGTGTGTGTGTGTGTGTGTGTGTGTGTGTGTGTGTGTGTGTGTGTGTGTGTGTGTGTGTGTGTGTGTGTGTGTGTGTGTGTGTGTGTGTGTGTGTGTGTGTGTGGGTATTTGCTAATTATGTGTGTGTAAGTCTGTGTGTGTGTATCGGATGACTGCGTATGTATATGTGCGTGCGTGTGTGCATATTTATCCGGTGATTGTGCAGGCTAATAAGTGCTGCATATTTGCTGATTGCGTGTGCGAGTGTATGAGCATGTGTACTTGCACGTGCGAAGCCCTTTGTGTAAATGTACTTAAATGAAGGCAAAATAGTGAGTGCATGCGAAGGACAGATAAATGGTGTCAGATAAATATACAATCAGATATAAAGAAGTCCCCGGGAAGTGAGTGTAAGTGACGACCGACAATGGAGAAATGCCACACAGTCATTACCAAGCTATAAGTATCATCTACCAGGCATTACCTCCTTCGTTATCACCCACGTCTTCCTTTAGTAGCACTGTCTACATATTTCGCGACGCGAGAGTAAGATTTCATTTGGATTTGACATGCACTTTCATAATTATACACTAGAGTTAGGTAACAGAACATATATTATTTTTAGTGGTTGGCGCCTTCATATGAAATTGGACAGAGAAAAATGGCAATAAAACATTTACAGGAAGTTGCTAATACCGTTTCTTTCTCCAAACTGTCAATTATAGATCCAATTCTTCTCCTACCCTCACACAAGTTCAGATAAACACACACACACGCACGCACGCGCGCGCACACACACACACACACACACACACACACGAAGACTTACTATACTTTTAAGAGCTATCCCTTCTCCCCTTACCCAGATTCCCACAACATTAAGACCTCACCAACCCCCATTTCCTCTTGTCAAATGTTACCTTCACTCTCCTTAAGGGGAGATCTCCACTTGAGGGATTTTTTTCTTGACCCCTTTCTCCCTCATGTTTAGCCCCATTGCTTTTGATATTATAAAACATTTGCCCCATTAGTTTAGCGATTTTAAGAACTTTCACCCCATATTAAGACCTTTTGTGCCATTCAGGTGTCGATTTTATTCTGGCGAGCGATAGCGAGCCTGTAATTTAAGAGGAACCGGCCTTCGGCCGGGAAATTTTTCTACCGAAAAATGTACAAATTTATCTTGAAAGGGACTCAAGGGGGTGTAATTTCAAGCTTGATGGAAGTTTAGGAAACACACTAAAAACCTCCCCTTAATAGTATTAGTCCATGAGCCAGGCCAGATATCGGTACCACCTGGGGTGACTAAACACGAATGGTACTAAAATGTTTATAGAGTGACTGTAAGTACATTAAGATATGATAGCCTTCTCGCACTGGTAGCTTAGTCTAATTTTTTTGATTCAATAGGGGCGCTACCCAAAAATAAAGATTTTTAGCGTGACGCTCGGCGTTTTCCTCATTTTCTTTAAAATCCATCACACAATCATCGCGAAACTTTGAACACCTATGTAGAATTATATTCTCTACCAGAGTTGTTCCTAGGTATTTTTCAAATTTCCTCATATTTCGGAATATACTCTATATTTTGGGTATTTTCCTCTAAATCTAGAATAAATCCTTAAATATGGGGAACATTGAAAAATATTCTAACAGCTCTTGTAGCTTATTTGATTCTCTACAAGAATTATTCCGATGTGTATTTCAAGTTTCTCCATATTTAGGGGTTTATTTCATATTTGGGGATTTTTTGTTATATTTTGGGGATAATTTATTATTGGAAGGAGCAAACATATGTAGAGTGGTTTCCATGTAATGTGTTTGTTTGTTCATGGTTTAATGGTGATATTTTTTGCAGGTGTGTGTCGACTGTTTGACGGCAGGATGGAACCATCTGCGAGGAAGAGAGCACGGATCGACTGTATCATCCACTGCTCTGATGATGACAGCGATGCTCTGGTGTCACCACAGGATTTGGACTCCTGGAACACATTGCTCAGGGCTGCAGAAATCAGGCAGCATGATCCAGTCCTGGAAGCAGCCAAGGGCCTTGAAGAAGGAGGAATACCACACATACATTATCACCGTAAATGTCGTAGTCTCTTTACAATGAAGAAGTCACTGGATTCTATCCTTGCCAAGGGTGTCAAGATAGAATCAGCAAGCGTCGACCCCAGGAGGAGGGCATCAAGGGATGCCCCTAGTACTAGCAGGGTGTATGCCAAAGTATGTATCTTCTGCGAGAAGTCAAGCAAGTACATAAAAACAACAAAGACAAGGGAGCCACTCATACAGTGTGTTGAGCTACGAGCAGATGAGAAGATTCGCAGAGCAGAGCAGCAATAAGGAAACTCAACCAGAGAATCCTTGGTTTAGTTAGCAGAGACCTTGTTGCTGCAGAGGGTCACTACCACAAGTCGTGCTACAAACTCTTCACAAAAGATGATTTCCCAGCGGCCGCCAGGTCGGGTGCAGGTGAAAATCAGGAAGAAAGCGAGGAAGCACGCTACGAAGAGGTTGAGACAGAAGCCCTCGAGGAACTCTGCTTGTATATAAGGACCAAATTATTCCCCAACCCAGAGGTACTGCCTATGACAAACCTCACATCTAGGCTTGAGAGATCCATGATGTCCCGTGGTATTATCCAACTGAAACCAGCGACAAAGAAACATGTTCGCCGAAAGATTGAAACCGAGTTTGGAGAATCACTACGCTTTGTCCCAGATGAGAAAGGAAAGCTTCTAATCTATCCACGCAGCCTCTCAATGGACGACCTTGCCCGGCAAGCACACAAAATGGCAAAAGACCTGCAAGAAGCAAGAGCAGCTAACTCTGAAGATGTCTTAACCAAAGCAGGAATGCAGCTGAGGAATGAGATCAATAAACAAGATGTGAGTCAGCCATGGCCTCCCGATACAGATCAGAATGTCATTCCTGCAGCAGTCACTCAATTCCTGCACACCCTGCTGACAGGAGAGTGTGAGTGTGAAACTCCCTCTGAAAGAGCTCAACGTCTTGCCACTTCCTTTGGCAGTGACTTGGTCTTTGCTGTTACCAGTGGCAAGACAAAACCACCCAAGCACGTACTGCTGACCAATGCTGTAAAGTCTTTGACAGGAAACACAGAACTGATCCGAACTCTGAATCGTCTTGGTCACTGTGTGTCTTACTCAATGTTTGAGGAGATCGATACAGCCCTTTGTATCCAGAAGCTGGAATGCTCAAAGGATGACATTCCACTGCCAGCAAACATCTACCCTGGTGTGTTCACAACCCTGGCCTGGGATAACATTGACCGACTTGAAGAGACCCTAAGTGGAGCAGGTACTTCTCATAGAGTCAATGGCATTGCTGTCCAGTCCAAGGTTGCAGGCTCTGTGCCAGAGAAAGTCCTGCCAGAGATTACCAAGTCCAAGATAAGAAGCATCACTCAGACATCATCAATGCTGCCAATATACAATGTTGGGCGGCGGGCAGGGCCACCTAGGATTGAGACTGCGTATGTCGACACTACCAAGGAAGTCCAGGATTCAAAGACAAAGAACCATATCTGGCTTCTTACTCGAATGTCAGACCATGAGGACCAGTCCATCAGCAGTTGGACTGGGTTCAACATCAAAATGCGCAGAGACATTGCAGTGGTTCAGGACACTGTAAGCTACCTGCCCACTATCAATGCTCCCGCAACAGAAATGTCCACCGTTAATGAAATCTTGGAACAAACGCATGCTATCATGCAGTCCTTACAGCTTAACAAGATTGTGTGCGTGTTTGATCAAGCACTCTATGCCAAAGCTGCCGAAGTTATCTGGAAACAAGAGAAGTTCAAGAACATTATCATCAGGATGGGCGTCTTCCACACAATCTGTAATCTCATCTCCACCATAGGAAAGAGGTTTCAAGATGCAGGTCTTAGAGATCTGTGTGTGGAATCAGGTATCATCGCAGAAGGATCAGTGTCAGGAGTGATGAACGGCAAGAGGTACAACAGAGCAGTGAGACTACACAAGCTCGTGTATGAAGCACTGATGAGGCTTGCATGGAAAGGCTTCCTTTCATGGCTAGAAGAAAACCATTCAAGGGACATACACCATCTAGATGAAACACTGAAGGACATCAACAGCTTTCACAGCAATGTGTCTCAGGGACTCTTTCAAGAGCTGATGGAGAGTGAATCATGCACACATATCATGAAGCTTTTCCAAGTTTATCTTGAGACCCTCAGAGATGAACACAACCTCTCAGCATTCTGGATGTCATACCTGGACATGGTTGAGATCATGCTGGACTTAATTCGAGCCTCCAGAGAAGGCAACTGGATGCTCCACCTAGGAGCAATCCGACAGATGATACCGTGGTGTTTTGCCTATGACAAAGTGAACTATGCCCGGTTCCTAACCTACTACTATGCCTTGATGTCTCGACTGCCCATTGAACACCCAGAGGTCCATGAACACTTCATGCAAGGTGGCTTTTCGGTCCAGATCGGTAGCAAGAATCCCTTTGGACGGATCCCTGTGGACCAGACAATCGAAGAGACGATCAACAAAGACACCCAGACACCAGGGGGCACAAAAGGCTTCAGCCTGAAAGGCGGAGCTGTCGCCAGGTACTACCTGACATCGGAGTATCGCAGCAGGTACTTAAGGCAGCTCAGGACTATGGTAGTAGGCCAAAAGTATACTGACTTCAGCCACCCAGACCTACAGATGCCCAGGATTAGAAGAGATGAGGCCGATGTCCAATCTTTAGTTCAACTGATGGAGACCAGCTGGTTGAACCCCTTCAACGCAGAGCAAGAAGATCTTGTCAGTTTGTCAACTGCGACTATGGCACCACCAGAAGTTGTCAAAGACCTTCTAGGGGCCTACAGAATAGGAGAGGATGCATATCAAGCCTTCAAGGAAGAGCGCCTGGAGATCGATACGCCAACTATACAGTTTCATGACACGATGACGAAGACGAAACTGAGAACGTTCACTAACATCAGAATGAAGCCACGCTCACAAGACCATGCCAAGGAGGTTATCTTAAAGGCTGACAGGAACCTATTTGGCCAGATGATCCTTGTTGCCGAGAACAGAAAGCTCAAAATGAGTGATGTCTTGGCTCATCCCCTGGGGCCTTTGCCTTGGGCACTTGCCAGCGGTGATGGGTCTCTCCGCAAGACCAACAAGGCTGCCCTCGCAAAGGAGTTAGAGAGGAATGTTTCTCCTGCAGAAGTGATACCCGAGCCCTCTGCTACCATAATTGATGGGATGAGCCTGGTCCACAAACTGAAGGGAAACGACAACACTTTTTCACAGCTTGCAGGTACAGCACTGAGTCACGCTGTTCATGAAGGTGCTAAGAGCAGGCGCATTGATGTTGTGTTTGATATCTACAAGGAGACATCCATCAAGGATGCAGAACGAGCCAAAAGAAGTGCAGGCACAGGAATTCATTTCAAGAACATTCAACCTGGGCACAACATCCAGCAGTGGAGAAAGTTACTCGGTAGTTCCTCCAACAAGGCAAGTCTTATCAAGTTCTTGGTAGAAGAATGGAAGGCACCACAGCACAGGGAGAAGCTCAAGGACAAGGAGCTGTATGTCACATGTGAGCAGCGCTGCTTCAAGATCACCAAAGAGCAGTGGGAAGAGGCTCCTGAGCTTAAGTCAACTCAAGAAGAAGCAGACACACGCCTTCTTCTCCATGCACTTCATGCAGCAGAATCTGGGAACAAGTCTGTCATCATCACTGCAGAAGATACAGACGTCATGGTGTTGTGTCTTGGCATGTGCCACAAGATCCCATCCCATCTGTTCCAGAAGTGCGGGACGAAGAACCGGACAAGATTCCTGGATATCACCACACTGAGCCGCACACTGGGAGGCAGCGTGTGTGATTCATTGATTGGTATGCATGCCTTTACAGGCTGTGATACCGTCAGTGCATTCGCTGGCCGAGGGAAGATGACGACACTCAAGCAGGTGAAGATGGACAAGACATACCAGCATGCTTTTCACGAACTTGGACGCTCATGGGAAGTGTCTCCTGAACTCTTTGAGAAGCTACAGGAAATCACCTGCCACATGTACCTACCATCTACCCACACAACTAAGGTAAACAAGCTTCGGTATGAGCTGTTCTGTGCAAGACGTGGAGAGGTAGAGTCAAGTCAACTCCCTCCTTGTGAGGACTGCCTCTTCATGCATGCACTGCGTGCAAACTACCAGGCTGCGATCTGGAGGAGAAGTCTTCAGAGCCAGCCATTTGTTGCGAACCCAACAGACTGCGGTTGGATGACAGATGAGGACGGTAAGCTTGCCGTCAACTGGATGCGAGGCTCACCAGCACCAGATGCTGTTATGCAGCTACTGTCTTGCAAGTGTGTGCGGTCATGCGAACTCCCTAAGTGTACTTGCCTCAGCAATGGTCTAAAATGCACGGACATGTGCAGGTTACAGACATGTCAGAACAAGGCTATTGAAGAAGAGCCGGTGGCACAACAGTCAGATTCCGAGTCTGACGTAGATGATATTTAGGAGTAGTAATTTGCCATAATAGTATGTACAAGCCCATGGCATGCTTAGTGTGTATTTACAGGACTTGTATTAAATGTGACAATTACTATATGCATTTTGTTGACATTTAGGCATTCCTGTCCCCAAATTTGACATTTTAAAAAATTTCGGAATTTTCGGTGGGTATGTCTATTCAAGAAGTGATAACGACCATTAAGCTACCAATGTGCAAGGGCTATCATATAAAAACATAAACTAGAGACATGTAGCAAGCTAAAAACACCTAAGAGAATTAGTCACCCCGGGTGGTACCGATATCCCAAAATTCGGGTCTTGGCTCATGGACTATATGGAATAAGCTCGATTTATATGGGAATAATTTAGATCGGGACAAGATACGATAGAAGAGGCCATATTGTATATATATTATCGTTTCTATTACTGTTTATCCATCTTGCATTGCCCCGACCAAATGAGAGGTAACTTGGAAGGAGACAAAGAGGAAATGTTTTAAGGGGTTTGAGAAGGACAATAAACAAGAGGAGAGATGAAACACATACTGTCCATATATTTTTAGCTGCTCTTTATTCTCGTCTTACGTTCGTTCCCTTAACATAAACACCCCATTACGTCCTGTCTCAGTTTGCTCTATGGTAATATTACTCTTTGTTTTCAACCCTTTCAGTATTAGGACACACTTTTCCACGATATGCAGACTTTCATTAGACGATTTTATTCAATATCAATCATAAGAGGTAAAGTATATCTCAGTTATCCCTATATGACTTTCAATACTCTGTCCTAAACTAATCAAAATCGTCTACTGTTAGCCAGAATTAAGTAATAGCACGAATAATGAGTCGGGACAAGATGCAGCGGGCTAAAAAAAAAAAGGAAAGACACCCAATTCTGTAACTCCCTTCTCGCTTTACCCTGACTCCCTCCCCCCAAAGCATTAAAGGGAGATTTCCACTTGAGGGATATTTTTCTTGACCCCTTTCTCCCTCATGGTTAGCCCCATTGCTCTTGATATCTTAAGACGTTCGCCCCATTATTTTGGCGATTTTAAGAACTTTTGCCCCATTTCTGTAAATTTTAAAGACTTTTCGTACCATTTAGTTGTCGATTTTTTCCTGGCGAGCGATAGCGAGCCCGTAATTTAGGAGGAATCGGCCTTCGGCCGGGACATTTTTCTACCGAAAAATGTACAAATTTATCTTGAAAGGCGGTCTAGGGGCTGTAATGTTAAGCTTGATGGAGGTCTAGCGAACTAACTAAGAACCTCCCATTAACACCTCATCACCCCCACGTCTCCGCTTCCTACCGCCACAAACACCGACACGCAAGGACATAAACACTGTAAGAGGGGGCGCCGATGGGTTGTATTGCCGCGGACCCTGCTACACGGCCTCTTGTTGACGGGACGACTCGTGGACTATATATACTAAGAGGGCCGGGTTCCTCTTTGATGTTCACCCTTTAGAGATAGGAGGCAGTGTTTCTTTCTTAAATTCTTCAGTTACCCCTTTTATAATGCGAGGACGGGTTTCTGTATGTTATTCGGCTCCGCTGCATGTCTGCCTGCCGAGATAAGAACCTCTCCGGGTGGTCGGGGACCGGGGGAGTGCTGGAGGGACCTTGGTGACCCTGGTCTCTGGGTCTTCTCCTGGATGACCTAGATGTGTGTGAATTTGTATTTTGTTTTTGTGTGTTCATTGTGTTTTGTTGTACTTTGTGTTGTCCCTATTCTTGCTCTGTCTTGAGTCGGTCACCCCCCCCCCCCCCCAACCCAACAAAAATAGGAAAAAGTGGGGATTGGGCCTGAATATATAGATAGATAGATAGATTCTGCAGTTAACCCTTTAAAATACGAGGACGAGTTTCTTTAATTTATTCTGGAGTTACCCCTTTTAAAAACGAGGACGCATTTCTGTATTCTATTCTAGAGTCTATCTTTTACTCTGGAGTTAACCCTATAAGATACGAGGACGCGTTTCTTCCTATTATGTTGGCAATTAATAGACGATTTGATTTAGCTTAGGAAGGAGGCTTGGAAGTCTGAGGGTTAATTAAAATGAGATGTACTTTACCCCTTTGAGTTTCAGAGGGCCTTCCAAAGCGGAGTACAATCGTCTAATGATAACCAGAATGAACTGCTAAAGCGGAACATAATCCTCAACGGGTTAATTTAGAATAACTGAATGGCCTGAACTGGGAAAGATTAGCAAGACTTAGCTTTTTCAGTACCATGACGCCTTAAGTCATTAGATTCTGGATAACATTAGACGACTGCAATAAACTTTTAAAGACTCTCTCAAGAAACAATGGGGTAACGTATATCTCAATTATCCCTCAGACCCCTACAATTTCTTCTTAAGGGGGCCCACATCGCTTGTTTTCTGTTTCTCTCCCTCTCTCTTTGGCTTGTATCCATTCGGCCCCATTCAGCCTACTGTTTTAAGACGTTTACCCCCATCCAGGTGTCAATATTTTCCTGGCGAGCGGTAGCGAGCCAGCATATATATATTTTTGTTTTGACAGCAAGCTAAATCTGTAAAGTTTTCGATATAAAAATGTCTCCGGCAAACCCGGATTTTTCCATACAATGCTGGCTCGCTATCGCTCGCCAGGAAGAAATCGACGCCTGGATGGGGATAAACGTCTTAAAACAGTTGGCTGAATGGGGCCGAATGGATACAAGCCGGAGAAAGAGAGAAAAGGAGAGAAAGAGAAAAAAAAGCAGGTGACCCCCCCCTTAATTAAGCTGAAGAATATCGTCGACTGATTGCCAGAATAACAGACACACGAAAGTCACCGTACTCCGCAAGGGTTCATTACGCCATTATACAAACGAGCGTAATTATTGACTCGACGGTGAAACTCAATACAAAACGAAGGTGACCAAGAAGAAGAGGGCTGAGGAGAAGAATTAACCCCTTCTGTACCGTTGACGTCCTTTTATTTGATTCTGGCTACTACTAATCGATTATATTCAGATTAGGTAGGATCTTCGGCAATTAACAGGCTTCGAACCATCTCACTTAACCCTTTTTACTATTACAGATCCTTCTTAAACTGCTCAAAATCGTATAAATATACCTAGAATAAAATTAAAGAGACGTCGGCGGTACAGAAAGGGTTAAGAATCTGTAGGGGGAAAAATAAGTTTAACCAAATAACGAATGAGAAGTAAACGAGTTAAGGGAGCCCACCTCGCTTGTTATATCTTTCTCTCCCTCTCTCTTTGGCTGGTATCCATTCGGCCCCATTCAGTCTACTATTTTAAGAAGTTTATCCCCATCCAGGTGTCACAGGTGTCAATATTTTCCTGGCGAGCGGTAGCGAGCCAGCATATATATATATTTTTGTTTTAACAGCAAGCTAAATTTGTAAATTTTTCGATAGAACAATTTCTCGGATTTCTCCATACAATGCTGGCTCGCTATCGCTCGCCAGGAAGAAATGGACACAGAATGGGGATACACGTCTTAAAATAGTTGGCTGAATGTGGCCGAATGGATACAAGCCAGAGAAAGAGAGAAAAGGAGAGAAAGATAAAAAAAAAGCTGGTGACCCCCCTTAAGGAGGCAAAACAAGGAAAGAAGGCTGAGGATGGGGAATAGGAAAGAAGAAAGGAAAGGTAAGGAAGAAGTAAGCTGAAGAAGCACCGGAAAGGACAGTTAAATAAGGGAAGAAACGGACAGTAGAGGAGGGATAAAACGAACTAAAGGGAAACAAAAAAGATAAACGAGGTGGACAGACAGTAGACAGATAATTAGATAGAAAGTAAAATAATTCTCTACCCTGTCTTCTGCCATTAACCCCTTGTGAGTCTCGGGTTATTAAACAGTTCAAACCGTAGACATCATAGATAAAAGCTATAATACGTTTGGAGTATACACATATTTATATCAACTTAACTTCAACAGAATTCCCATTCTTTACAAACATATCCATACATATACAAATACGCACACACACACATACATACAAGCACATACAAACTTGAATACATAAGACATAAGACATAAGAACACAAACACGTATAAGAAGTTGCATCCACACAATATAAGTACATGAGCATATGAGTAGACTTAAATATGTAAATGAAATTAATATAATCATATAAAATATATTTATCAATATAAAACATAAACACACATACTTATATATATATATATATATATATATATATATATATATATATATATATATATATATATATATATATATATAGTATATATGATTATATAATAATAATACATACAACACACAGATAAAGGTGTGGTAGGTAGGAGTCAGAGAGATAGAGAGAGATGCTGGCAGGAGATGCTGACTATGAGGTATTCGAACTCTTTCATATATACATTTATTTCCCCCTCTATAGATTCTTTTTTCACCCTTCCCCGGGCCGAGGTCCTTGCCCGGGGAGAGAGCTGGCGTGGCCCACAAAGTTCGTCCACCTTCTTGTGTAATACATGATAACATCACACACTTTCTCACTTATTTTCCGAGTTGGATGATTTATTTACTCCCAAATGGTTTCCTGATAGTAATTTGATATTTTTCTCCCATTATTTTAACGAAGTTCGTTCACATTTGTCTTAACTTAATTTATAATTTCCACTAGCAATATATATTTTCCTCATTATCAACGTTGACATTTGTCTAACCGTGGCAAAGTTGCTCAATGGTCTATGAGTGATAAGTATTCGATCATCATAAATGATGATGGGGAATGCATGAGATGCACCAAAGGTGCAGAATGGCTGAGGGACCACTAGAAAGTATGTGAAGTATATGAGGTATGGGAAACAATAAACTTGGAGACGCTCTCCTCCGTGAAGAGCAAAAAGCAAAACGATGGCTGGAAAAACAAACTATTGCCCTTAGAGTGCCAAAGAAGTGAAACACGACCACCTCCGCGAGCACCACAGGCGTAGGTTGCCAGGAAATTAATTGCATATTGAGCGTTATTAGTTGTCAGTATGTTACGCTTACTTCCATCTATACTGTATTTCCATGTGTGTATTTTTATATTTACCTTTGAGTCAAAAGCTAAATAAACCCATTTGCGCTTACTATTGATATTCAAAACTTTTAACTGAAGAAACCTGGTAAAGAAGTAAAAAAAACAATCCAGTCGCCAATTCAATTGGTCAAACCACAAGCCAGAACATATACACTATTCAACTTACATAATGGCGTTTCTAATTCAACTTGGGAAAGGCCTGTGAGCAAAAGGTTCAATATCTATAATCAAATACAGAAATAAAGAGGATGGGATGTGACCAACACCAAAACTGTGACAGGTCAGTGTCCATGTCAGGATGCCAATATGTAAGAAGACATATTTAGCTTTTTCCTCTCTAAAGCCATGTGATTGTATTCACCTTAGCGAGGACCCTTAGGGCACCAAGGGTTGATGATATAGTTAAGCTGAAATCTGAGAACAATATTCAGCAGGAAGAACAGGAAGTCCCCACCTGCACCACCAACACGTGTAGCAGCCCTTCAACCTGACGCAGAAAGGAATAAGGGAGTCAGCCTCCTCAGTACGTTTTATGGACCAGTGATATCAAAGCTCCGCCTCCTAGTTGTACAGCTGGCAACCTACATTCCTGCTCCAATGACATTCCTAGGCCAGGACAACAAGGGCTCAAAAGGTTTTCTAAACCCAAGCCGCAGGCCCCTCTCATCCCCACGACCACCACCCCGAAAAGACGCCAAGAATCCACCAATACCAAGATGGACGGACTATTTCGCAGATTCTCGTGATTCAGTTACACTTGCCTTATTCCCGGAAAGTTCAGCAACCCTTGCTTTCCAAACCCCTCACTCAGGACCCTTGCGAGGACAAAACGGGATAGGCCCAAAGAGAGTTTCAGCAACTATTATAAGGAGACACGAAAGCAGAAGAAATTAGCAAACCAGAAATCCCACACCCAGCACATCCCTGAGAAGAAAAACAACAAGCCCAGAAAGCAGTGGTCACTAACCCCAACCCACTAGAAGACCAAGATGAAGCAAGATTTGACCATCCCTGAGACCCCAAGGAAAACTTTAAAGCTAAATAGTCACATTAGTACATGCATAAAATTGTCTTTGGTTGTCAGAGTACCTTCTTATTAATCTAAAGCCTCAGAATAACACTTACATGCTATCCATAATCTTTGTTGAGATTACTGATATTGAGAGATTCGCCAATGACTCCGTATACATTATATATATATATATATATATATATATATATATATATATATATATATATATATATGTAGAGAGAGAGAGAGAGAGAGAGAGAGAGAAAAAAGAGAGAGAGAGAGAGAGACTTCCGATCGTCAGACGATTTCATGCTGCTTAGGACGGAGCACTAATGTCTATATTTATATATACATGCATAGCCAACAGTTGAAGCGTTGGTGATGAAATAAGTTCGGATCTACATAGCTAACACCAAGACAATGATTGGGCATGGTGTGTTCATTAAATTCACTAGGCAATCAGTCGAGTTTATTCAAGTAAATATGAACTTCTTAAGCTGTAATAGTTAACGTGTAGTTTATGCAATATATTTACTCATAATGTAAACATAATATGAGTTTTCTTGCAGAATATGACATATGACATATGTTTATCATTAATAGTCAATAAAAAACTACAATATATACCGGTATATATATTTTGTTTAAATTTATTCTTGCAAATACTAGACTACTCCATTCAGGTTAGGACTGATTTTATATCAAAGGATGACAAAGTCGATGATCAACCAAAATAAAAAATTGAAGAGCTAGGCTGGGTCAAAAAACCCGGGTCGTCCTAGCCAACACCAAAACAAAGATCGGCCAGCGACCCCTCCAAACACGTCACCAGATGGAATAGGCTCACAGTGGTGTTCAAAATGACATAGGGGAGAGAGAGAGAGAGAGAGAGAGAGAGAGAGAGAGAGAGAGAGAGAGAGAAGGGGTGGGGACATAAAGAAAGGTGGGAAAATATAATAGAACATGTTATAGTTGTGAAAGGGGTGAAATAAATAAATAGGGAATATGCATGCAGGCGTTCTGCATTTCTGTTTACGTCTTCTGTTTTTGTAAGCATTTACGTAACCTTCTGATAACAAGGTAGCGGTTGATGAGAATGACATTGTACTTTACTAGAATAATTTGCTTTGGCTTTAATTTTCCCTTATACTATTTCAGTCGTAGAAACATTTGTAGATTGTCCCTCCTTGTTCATATCACTCGAATATGTCTTTCCTTTTCTCGCATGACAACCAAATTAATGACGGTTCAAAGGCGAGCCAACGACAAATAATTTATATGGAATGGAATAACGCTCACATAAACAATATATAAGAAACAGGGATTTACAACTCATTAAAACTATCCCAATTCAACACATACCTTCTTCTGGTCACCATATTCCCTGGACAGACGGGGCAAGGAGAGGACGTAAGGAAGATTGAACGTACCTGAAAAGAAAAAGATAATAGTTATTATTACAGACAAAACTATAATTATATTTATTAATTTCACTCCAACACCAAACACCTCCCAGTGAAATTAATGAAAGCAAACATGTGATCTACTAGGGTTCGAACCTGGATTACCACATACAGATTTAAAACACTCTCACCATTACACCATCAAAGCAGTTATAAGTATAGCACATGGCTATGATTAACATCCATTTATCGAATACTGAACATTAATCTAATCATGTACTACATCCTAACAGATGCAATCACAAAAACACACAACTCGCACATACTCTCTATATATATTTATTTATCTATCTATTTATATATATCACACACACGCGCATTTGTATGCACGTGAAAAAAAAAAAAAAAAAAAAAAAAAAAAAAAAAAGGCTAACACAAAATCGAAAAAATGGAAAAGGAAAATATGAACTATGTAAGGAATCGGGGATGAATGAGAGAGAGAGAGAGAGAGAGAGAGAGAGAGAGAGAGAGAGAGAGAGAGAGAGAGAGAGAGAGAGCGAGAGCGAGAGCGAGAGAGAGAGAGAGCGAGAGCGAGAGCGAGAGAGAGAGAGAGAGAGAGAGAGAGAGAGAGAGTGTGAGTGTGTGTGTACGTGTTTTGAGTGAAATCAAATGTGATCTTTGTTAGTGATCTTTGGAATGTGTTTTTTTGTTCTACAATGATGACATTAGCTTTGTCGATCTACGATGCAGCGACTCGAGTCTCTTGATATCCCTATTCAGATAATGGGACCACAATTGAGAGAGAGAGAGAGAGAGAGAGAGAGAGAGAGAGAGAGAGAGAGAGAGAGAGAGAGAGAGAGAGAGAGAGAGAGAGGCGAGAGAGAGAGAGAGAGAGAGAGAGAGAGAGAGAGAGAGAGAGAGAGAGAGAGAGAGAGAGAGAGAGAGAGAGAGAGAGAGAGAGAGAGAGAGAGAGAGAGAGAGAGAGAGAGAGAGAGAGAGAGAGAGAGAGAGAGAGAGACAGGGGGGGGGGGGGTCAGGTAAGGTCGTCAACAGGGTATTACACAGGGACAAGGATCATCCGCAAATCACCCCCACAGCAAAAACTGGACACACGGACACATACATGTACGCACATACAGGCACGCACACAAGAGTGAATCCACCCACTCCCGTACATGTAACTTGGACAGTAGCACACACACGCACACAATATATATATATATATATTTATTTATTCACGTGTGTGTGTGTGTGTGTGTGTGTGTGTGTGTGTGTGTGTGTGTGTGTGTGTGTGTGTGTGATATAGTGTCACGTTACATCTATTAAATTGTTCATTGAAATCAAAGCCTGTCGGTTATGTCATAGGAATATATATTGCATTACACAGACATTTTGGCAAGTTTGTAAATATAAGGAAAGTAGTACATAGTGGTTACACATACATGAACATCCTCTAATGATAAACATAAGGTTAGTGAATTAAAGGAACTTGATCTATGTGGCTAAAGTAGTTTATCAAAATCATTCGCCAGAGTTATAATTGTTCTTCCCCAAACCATCCTGAAATACCTGCCCGCGACTGTACGTGTGGTGATGTAAACATTAACCCCTTCAGCATGATGACGACTTGTTACATTTGATTCTGGCTAAATTTTAGAAGGACCTGTGTTATTGAGATCGTATTTACTTCATTGTAGATAAAATTAGACGATTATTTGCAATACAAGAAGGACCTATGTTATGCAGAGGGTTTATTAAGATCTTTTTTGCCCCTTTGAGTCGTAGAGGTAGATTGTAAGCTAAATAAAATCTACCAATGGTAGCAAGAATACGATGAAAATTTCGTCATCGAGCTGAAGGGGTTAAAGAAAATGATGGTCATGAGAATTGAATGTGAAGAAGGAAATCCAAACTGAATTATTCTCTTCGTAAGATGACATTATTTACAGCCTTAAGTAATTCTGGCTTACGTTCGACAATTGTATTCTACATAGGGATGGATTTCGTACGTTAGGCTAGTGCTATGATCGTATATAACTTCTGCAACACAATGGCATGTTCCTCTATCGTGGCATACACTAGAAAAATGTTCTACTTAGGAAAGAACACACCCAGTCAAAGAGTTGCATTATAATAACAAACATACCTAAAGATTTATTTTAATGCTCTAATACCCTTTTGCAGAGTTAAATTAGAAGAACAAACACACCTAAAGAGTAATTGAATTGATCCATCTGTTGCTATATCCATGGGTTTCAGTTCCAGCAGTAACACGAAATTGCTACATATTAACTTCTGAACAAAGGTTAATTAATATGTCCATATGCATAATTTGGTCTCACATAATAATAGACTAGGGGAGCAGAAGTTGGAGAAGTATATATGTCACGGATATTCGAGAGAGAGAGAGAGAGAGAGAGAGAGAGAGAGAGAGAGAGAGAGAGAGAGAGAGAGAGAGAGAGAGAGAGCACACCAACCTAAACCATACCACTGTCACTACTACTGTCTTCTAATTCACCACCTGTATCTTGTCTCTGTCCAAACCCTGTGGCAGATCCCACTAACCTTCTTTTTCTTACAACACACACACACACACACACACACACCGTAGCCTAGTAGGTAGAGCTCTCGTCTCACACACGAGGGGTCGGAGGTTCAATCCCCGGCCGGGCGGAGACAAATTGGGCTTGTCTCCTTTCATGTGTTAGCCTCAGTTCACCTAGCTGCAAATAGGTACCTGGAATAAGTGGACGACGTTGTGACGTCCCATCTGGGGTTGGCAAAATGGTACAAGGCGAGATGGGTATCATATGGTTCACCTAAGCTGATGGCTACCTAAGCCTTCGGGCGAGACGGTACCGTCTATAGTGAGAATGGTACCATACAGATCCACCCTAAGCCTTCGTTTCCGATGTCGCCAATTGGCTAAAAATACAGACTACACACACATCCACAGCCATTCCAACGATACATATAACACCTACACATATATGAGGCGGGAAATAACGAGCATGCTCACTCCCGCAATACAACTAGAGTAGGTACAACTAGAGTAAGTACACACACACACACACACACACACACACACACACACACACACACACACACACACACACACACACACACACACGATAAAGATAAAATTAACCCCTTCACCATCAGTACGTAAATGTCATCATATCCTGGTTACCATTAGACGATTTATATTAACTTTGCAATCTTCCTATACGACTGCAATAGTTCCTACTTAAGGGGAGACTGACCGTTTGTTTGGTTTATTAATTCATGTATTCATACATTCTTGTAGTTTCCTCCCTAGACCTCCATCAAGGTTAGAAAAAAAAACCCTAGACCCCCCTTCAAGATAATGTTTACATTTTTCGGTAGAAAAATTTCCCGGCCGAAGGCTGGTTCCTCTTAAAAATTGCAGGCTCGCTATCGCTCGCCAGAAATTAATAGACACCTAAATGGCACGAAAGGTCTTAAAATTGACAACGAAATGGGGCGAAAGGTGTTAAAATCGCCAAACTATAATCTCAAAACTAGTGGGGCTAAACATTAGGGAGAAGGGGGTCCAGAAAAAAACTATTCCCCCCCCCCCCTTAAACCCCATACGATAATCAAATGTCAGCCAGAATCAAAAGGCTGACCGGTGCTGAAGGGGTTAAAAGATTGCTGGGCTACGAGTACATAGTTCCATAATATCGATGTAAGCTAAAAGATTGCTGGGCTACGAGTACATAGTTCCATAATATCGATGTAAGCTAAAAGATTGCTGGGCTACGAGTACATAGTTCCATAATATCGATGTAAGCTAAAAGATTGCTGGGCTACGAGTACATAGTTCCATAATATCGATGTAAGCTAAAAGATTGCTGGGCTACGAGTACATAGTTCCATAATATCGATGTAAGCTAAAAGATTGCTGTGCTACGAGTACATAGTTCCATAATATCGATGTAAGCTAAAAGATTGCTGGGCTACGAGTACATAGTTCCATAATATCGATGTAAGCTAAAAGATTGCTGGGCTACGAGTACATAGTTCCATAATATCGATGTAAGCTAAAAGATTGCTGGGCTACGATACATAGTTCCATAATATCGATGTAAGCTAAAAGATTGCTGGGCTACGAGTACATAGTTCCATAATATCGATGTAAGCTAAAAGATTGCTGGGCTACGAGTACATAGTTTCCATAATATCGATGTAAGCTAAAAGATTGCTGGGCTACGAGTACATAGTTCCATAATATCGATGTAAGCTAAAAGATTGCTGGGCTACGAGTACATAGTTCCATAATATCGATGTAAGCTAAAAGATTGCTGGGCTACGAGTACATAGTTCCATAATATCGATGTAAGCTAAAAGATTGCTGGGCTACGAGTACATAGTTCCATAATATCGATGTAAGCTAAAGGGAGTGGTCGTGGGTCTAGTTACGTAGTTAGTTTAAGGGAACCCACTTCGCTTTTTTTGTTTCTCTTTCTCTCCCTCTCTCTTTGGCTTGTATCCATTCGGCCCCATTAAGCCTACTGTTTTAAGACGTTTACCCCCATAGGTTGCTATAGGGGTGCAATGCCTGGTGAGTTATCTGCTCAACAGGTGGCGTTGTGTGTGTGTAAGTGTGAGAGTCCGAGTGTAGGGGATGAGACAGTAAAGCACAGGAACGAGGTGGCTTCAGAGATGGGGTCGTTTCGGGCCATGAGTGAGCACCGTGCCTCATGTGAAGGCAAGATGGCAGGTGCTCGTTGTACTCTACGTGCTTCACATGTCTCACTCCCTAGACTGGAACAAGACCTCACGGGCTTCACTGTTCATTGTAAAGCGGTGAATGTTAAGGCTCTCAGCCTATGCCCGAGAGGAAGTAAGTTGGAATATAGAAAAAAAAAAAAAAAAAAAAAAAAAAAACAGGTGTCAATATTTTCCTGGTGAGCGGTAGCGAGCCAGCATATATATTTTTTTGTTTTACAGCAAGCTAAATTTGTACATTTTTCCGGCGAAGCCGGATTTCTCCATACAATGCTGGCTCGCTATCGCTCGCCAGGAAAAAATCGACACCTGGATGGGAATTTACGTCTTAAAAAAGTTAGCTGAATGGGGCCGAATGGATACAAGCCAGATAAAGAGAGAAAAGGAGAGACATAAATAAAAACCGGTGACCCCCCTTAATTGTCTGCCGGAGAATATATGGGAGGGTTTTTGTTGGGAGGATTTTTGTTGGGAAGGTTTTTGTTGGGAGGATTTTTGTAAGTGTTTTGTACATATACATATAGTTGCATTTGTGTGTCAGTGCAATATTTTGTATTTATATGACGTGAACTTTGTGTGTGTGTGTGTGTGTGTGTGTGTGTGTGTGTGTGTGTGTGTGTGTGTGTGTGTGTGTGTGTGTGTGTGTGCGTGCGGTTCGTGTGTGTGGTGTGTGTTTGTGGCTGTGGCGATTCGTTGTGCTGTGTGTGGTGTGTGTGTTGTGGTGTGTGCGCGCGCGCGTGGGTGTGGTTGTGCGTGCGTGCGTGCGGTCCGTCGGGTGTGTGTGTGTGTGTGCGGCGTGGGTAGTGCGCGCGTTGCGGGGATCGTTGAGTGTGGTTGTGTGTGTGTCCGACAGCCTACTTCTTTTGAATCAAACTAACACTAGACGATTTAAGTGCTTTAACTAAACGCCTCTCTTCTTTTCCAGTAATACTTGTCCTTTGCCCTTATAAAAAAAAAAAAAAAAAAAAAAAATACAGCTTTTCCGACCGTCAGCATTGAAAGGAAAGAAGATCACATAGCTCTAGAAATATTCTGTAATTTATGTATGAATATTTTTTGTTTCACATTTTACATCTGCGGAAAAATTGTCGGTGTTCAGTGTTTGCCCGTTTTATCTGGTGGGATGTTCTAATATTTGTTTTCTACATGACCCTAAGTTTGTGTTGAATACGAGCTAGATCACGTGTTCTACCTCGCTATTCCAGAACCCTACTCTCTCTCATCCTCTCCCTCTTCCCACTCTGTCTATCTATCTTCTCTATCTCTCTCTCTCGTCTCTCTCAGAAGATCTCTATTATGACTCACACACCACATACATTATATACAGTACACATGGAAGAAGCCATTTATTAATTTCCAGTTGTCAAATGTATTTTTCCCCAATTGACCACTTGCGAGTTTCAGGCTATAAGGCACTTGGAGGTGGAGACATCGATATTAGGCTAAACAGAAATTCCAATAATAACGTACGTTTCTGATGGATAAATGGTTATGGTGCAATTGAGTTTTATGTATTTTATAAATGTACTACTACGACCGTATTTTTGCTGTAAAATCTGTTAAATATCGGTGTCTACACCCCCAACTTCCTTATAGAACGAAACTCGCAAGTCTGCAATTGTTTCTTGCCGCCCTCAGTTAATAGATTATTTTGTTTTCCTATTTTTAATCTTTTGATTGACGGTCCCTATGTGTCCCTATCCATGTTCTTATTGATTACTCTAACTTGGCAATTTATCTCTTCCAATTTCCTCGCCGTTTTCTCTGTTTTTTCAAGTACAGTTGGTCACCTGAATTTAAATACACTCCCTCCCTTTTATGCACTGAGGAAAGGTTTAATTCGGAATGCAGTTTCTTATGAAATAATTAGTTCATGTGATCAAATCATAATTGTATAACAAAATTATTCCTGGAACAGTGTATTCACACTTATTTTTGCTATCCATGCACAAGGTCAAAGAGTCTATATAAACTCATGTGGCCAACTGTACATTAATATTACTAGAGGTGGTTGGTGGGTGGAGTGGTCCTTACTACCGAGCCTGGTAATCTTAAGGTCCCGAGTTCAAATTCAGATGTGTCAATGGTGAAATATTATTGGGATGTAATTGTAACATTCAATATATAGTCCCTGTTCTACTTCTCACTCGCTGTCAATCCACAGGCCCCCCCCCCCCAAAAAAAAAAAAAAAAAAAATCCATAACCCCTTCCTTGATTTAATCATGTCTCAAGAAACTTATATTCGCTTCTCCACCATCGCGTTTCCAGAATATATACCTCCCTCTTCTATTTTAAAGCGTTTCATTCCCCCACATCTCTCCATATTATCACTTTCCCTCCTTTTCCCTGATGTTCACTACCTTTCCTTCTCTCCTTCCCTCCATTTTCCCATGTTCACATAGTACTTTCCTTTCCCTCTCTCTCTCTCTCTCTCTCTCTTCTTTCCCACTTATTCATTCTTTTCTCTTACCATCCCTCTCTTCCCCCTAATTTTCATAACCTTCCATTTCTGTCTCCTCCTTCCCTCGTTTTTCCCTCCTTTTCCCCCACATTTCCTTTGCTGCCCTCCTTCTCCCCTTTTCCTTACCTTCCCTCCCTCTCTCCTTGCCCCCTCCATCACTCAGCCCCCCCCCCCTATCTCCGTCCCTCTCCCCAGCCATAAACGCCTTCCCTATAATCTACCTGGGGTAGCCAAGCTGTTACTATACCTATGATTACTAACCTCCGCCCTCCCTCACCTGTCTTTTTCACTCACTCTCCACTCCACACACCACATAGACCTCAATTTACATATCGATTGAGTCACTCACGCAGATACCTTTTATATAATGTAAGTACTATATTATAATAATGTAAGTACTATCATTATAATAATGTAAGTACTATATTATAATAATGTAGAGTGACTATATTATAAATAATGTAATTCTACTATTAATAATGTCAAGTATCTATTTATAAGTAATCCGTAAGTACTATATTATTAATAATGTAAGTAACTATCTTATACTTTCTAGCTAAATTGTTAAAAAGCACGATCTTCTATATGGTATACTTAAGTTGTCTGGTCTATAATTTTAGGATCAAAATGAATTATACTTTTTAGGATCGCTGCTTGTGTAACAGCCGAAACAAACCGTAATAAAGAATGGCTTTTAGCATCGGAGCATTAACCCCTATTTTATCCTGGTGTTGAGTCACTATAATATTATAGTTATAATTGAAATAATCATCATGTAATATGAAATAATCTAATATAAAGGGAATGTCAGCTAATATCACTACCGTACATCATCACGTTCGGTTAACAAAATTGCTAAATCATAAAAGTTTACCATGATAAATGTTCGGTCCCTCCCTTTCATCCTTCCTAGCTTAAACCTAGCCTGACATTAGCCATAACATAACCTAACCTACCTTAACCCTCAGCAACCTGCAGTCTGTAATTCCCATGCTTGATATAAGAAGAATGCGTCTTACCCCTTTTCAGTATTTTATGATCCTCATTTCTTAAGTATCTTGGCTGTTATTAGACTAATATGTCAATTTAGGAAGGCATTTTGGAACTCGAGAGAGGGATTAAGGACATATTTTACTCCTTTTCGCTTCCTAGAAAACCTTCAAAAGCTGAGCATAATCGTAATATGATTAAGCCAAAATAGACCTGCTGAAACGCGTTTCAAAATCCTCAAGGGTTAATAAAACTAATTCAAGATGTAATACAATTTAATCATAATGTGCCGTCTTACTGACCATTTTTCATTAAATTAACAAATAATAAATATGAAGATATGAAGCAGGTAAGGGGCGCTAATTTTAAATATGACTATATAATATGTCATCCCTCGTCTTCTCCTCACATCTCTCGAATTCTCTCTCTCAATCGTTCCAATTCCTCCTCCCCCCTCTCTCTCTCTCCTCCATCTCTTCATCCTCATCTTCCTCATCTCTCATCTCTCCCAAATTAAGAAGCCAGAGTAGTTCGTAAATTGCCCCCTTCACGTATTAAAGCAAATCGCATAATGACGGTTGTATAGGCCCCTTCTGCCTATTTATGTGTTGCTCCCTCCCTCCCTCCCTCCCCCCTCCATTCCAACTTATCCCCCTTACTTCCCTCCAACTCCTTCTGCCTAAATTATGTGTTCCTCCATCCCCCACCCCCCTCTCCATTCCACTCAACCCCCGTACTTCCCTCCATCTTACTATCCCTCCCTCATCACCTTGTCCCTGCTTTCTTCCCTCCTCCCCCCCCCCCCTTTTCCTCAATCCCTCCTTTTTTTTGTGTGTAAAACTTGTTTTTCCATCGTACCTATCTCTCAACCGCGTTTCTCCTTCCTCTCCTCATCTCTCTCCCCCCCCCCCCCCAACCTTTTCTCTACATATCACTTTCTTTCCTCCTTCCTAACTTCCCTCGTTGCGTCCCCCTCCCTTCCGTCTTCCATCTCAATATCACATCCAAGTGCCAGCCCCATTCAAAAACTGCCCTTCAATTCTACGACTATAGCATACAAAGCCTAACCCTTACCTATAACAAGAGTATAACATCAGATAGTGTGACAAAGAAAGCACAGTAATTTACACCGCCCAGTGAAAAAGTGCAAACACAATCAGCCCGCGAATCTCAGCCTAAGGGGGTAACACTCTATCAAATATGTATAGAGCAAGAGTGAGAGGAACCTTTTAGAATATAGAGCTATGACACCTCACAAAAGACACCTGCTAGTTTTTTTTTTTGGGGGGGGGGGGGGTGATACATTCTTCCCTTTTATCTGGGTTTCATTAGACGAATTTACTTCCCCCTTAGGAAGAACGTCCGAGGAAACAGAGGAGTCATAGCTATTCTTAAGGGGGTTCGTCACCTGCTTTTTTTAAATTTTTTTCTCTCCTTTTCTCTCTTTCTCTGGCTTGTATCCATCGCTCGGCCCTCCATTTAGGCCAACTGTTTTAAAGACGTTTATTCCTCATCCAAGTGTCGGGATATATTTCCTGGCGAGCGATAGCGAGCCAGCATTGTATGGAAAAATCCGGCCTCGCCGGACAACGAAATTTGTCTATTGAAAAATGTACAAAATTTAGCTTGTTGTCCAAAACAAAAACTATGTATATGCTGGGCTCTTCGCTGACCGCTCGCCAGAAAATATATTGACAAGCCTGGATTGGGGCAAACATCTTAAAGCAGTAGGCTGAATGGATACAAGCCAAAGAGAGAGCTGTAGAGAAAGAGAAAAAAACGAGGTGGACCATCCCTTAAGT
>CM064518.1:28033189-28112741 GCA_032716605.1 Paralithodes platypus | reverse complement strand
TATATATTTTGTTTAAATTTATTCTTGCAAATACTAGATCTACTCCATTCAGGGTAGGACTGATTTGTTTATATCAAAGGATGACAAAGTCGATGATCAACCAAAATAAAAAATTGAAGAGTCAATTGGGTCAAAAAACCCGGGTCGTCCTAGCCAACACCAAAACAAAGATCGCGCAAGCGTCACCGCCTCCAAACACGTCACCACATTATGAATAGGCTCACAGTGGTGGTTCAAAATGACATAGGGGGTAGAGCGGAGAGAGAAGAGCGAGAGTCGATAGAGAGATGAGACATAGAAGAGAGAGAGAGAGAGAGAGAGAGAGAGAGAGATAAGAGGAGCTTACAAAGAGTTAACAAAGGATAATCAAGCAACAACAGATCCAGTGCCCCTTCTAGGTTGCTTGTCCTCCAAAACACTGAGGATCAAGTGTCCCAACAGTGGTTTTAGAGTGGGTAAGGGAACATTGGAAAGGGGAATTACTGCCCTGGAACTAATTGGCCGTGGCAGGATTAGGAAGTTAGTAGGGGACACGATGGGTGTTAGCGTAAAACTGATGGGGGGATAAAATAAAGTTATTCATTTTACACAACTGCAGTCAAGTCGCGGGTTTTGATGCGAGATATTTGTCTAGGCCCCCGGAGTTTAAATGAATCAACGGTGATTTGTCAGTCTAATAACGTTTCGGGGAAGCCCAGTATCCAACAAGTTGACAACATCTCGATTGAAGAAGAAATTCTTAGATTCGTGTCGAGTTTAAAAGATTTACTACCAATAATTGTTGCAACCGTCTTCCCCGGCGTGGTAATTAGATTGGTCGATATTGAAGTACTTACTACAGTTCATATTGTCGGATGCCTTTTGATGATTTTGAACACTTGAATTAAGAAGTCGCCTCTTAATCTGCGCTGGGTTAAAGGAACTAGATTTAATTCCTTCTAAGAACGCTCATTCGTATGGTTTGTTCTTTAGGCTAGGTATCATTTTGGTAACTCTACGTTTAACTCCTTTCTAGCTTGTTTTATATCTTTTTGGTAATAAGGGCACCAGTAATTGAACGCACTAGTATTCCAGAAGAGGGCGGACTAAGGAATTGTAAAGGGTTAGGATAACTTCTTTGGATTTATGCTCAAATGACCTGCCTATAAGTATGTTATTTTCCTCTAAGTGATTTACGAGTCTGTCTCGTATGACAGTTTCTAGCATTTTACATACAACTTTAGGTTAGAGCTAATTGGACGATAGTTACTGGATAAGGGATTTTATCCTGCCGGTTCCTGCCACGTGGGTGACTGAGAAGCATCAGTGTGTATTTTTGAATAATTCGACGAGAGCTCGTGTCAAGTACGGGTTTGGCTAGCTTCCACTGAATCGGGGTGGGGCCATAGTTCCAGTACTGGCAAGGCCTTTATTGACAGAAATAGTAAAAATAATGTCAGTGAGTTTAGAGAGCTCAACCCTTAAGCTTCCTTTTTAGAACTCTAGGCGAGATTGTATCAGGTTCCAGCGCCGTTTTAAATTTTCACCCTTGAGTTTTATCTAACACAATTCACTCATAACTTCTCCTCTCTGTAACGGTGATATTGCTTAAAAACATCTGAATTATTCAATCTGAATCGTCGGCATGGTGTATGGATATCACTGAGGTCTTCTTGTTTGGTAAAAACTGATGCAAAGAAGGTATTGAGGGCATTACTCATTTGTTCTTCGTCTTTGGTGTATTCTCCATTTTCAATAATTCAAGCTGACTAAACGGTCCAAACAGTTGAAGTAACTACGTTTTCTTTGCTGATATAACTATAGAATTCTTTCGGGTTTGTATTTACTTTGATTGCGCAATATGTAACTCTAAGGTCTTTTTTACTTCACTTTGCTTAATTAACTTTTTTTTGGCTTTGCGTGCGTAGCTCTACAAATTTCCAGGCCGTTCTTCGTCATTTTGTGAGGATTTTAAAATCTATCATTAGCAAAATTTTTTAAGCAAGCAGCAGTTTGAAATATCTTTATTCCACCATTTGGGCTTATCTATTATGGCCTGGACGCCGAGTTTTCGATGGATATTCGCAGTCCTTGGCAACGTGGCGTATTTAGGTGTAAGGTGGCTTCGAATAACTTCCAAGATGTATTTATGTCGTTATTGTGAATTAAAAAGCTCCAGTCAGTTTCTTTAAAACATAGCTCTAATTTTATGGAAGTTTTGCTTTCTGTGAAATTTTAGGGACTTTTTCGTATGCTACTTATTTGGTTTCGTTACTAGTAAACTTTTAAAGTGAAAGTTATCCGTATGATGGTCGCCTGGTTACGGAATTCACATCACCAACATTTCAAATTCTCTATTATATTCCTTCGTTTTGTTGCAATGTACCAGATGGTCAAGAACGTTATTACCAGCGGGTCTCGGTTCCAACAAATTGATAAAGCGAAACTCTCTTGCAAGCTTCGTAATACAATTCCCTATCGCGTATAGTGTGAATTAAGAGTATAGCCCCACTTGGTCACAGGTAAATTAAAGAAAGTCGCGGCCAAAAATTACGGTGTAATCGCTTGCGAGTTACTTATATCTGCAATTTGTTCGTAAATTTTCTCGGGTCAGTTTTTTTGCAACTGATTGAGCTGGAGGTCTGTAAGTATTAATGCAAAGTATTATTTTTTGTCCCTTTATTATTCTTTATTATCACAAAAGATGCGTTCGACGGGTTTCACATTTTGAGGGTTTTGAGCAAGAGGAGGAGGGTTTAATGACTTTCTTTTGGTATAAAAAGTAAAACTCCACCTCCATTTTATCGATTTATATTTAATTTCGGCTTTTTCTCAAACATTACATAACCGGAAGTGAATACTGCTGCTAAAAAGTCTCTATTCCTTCTGTATTGAGCCAAGATTCTGAGAGAGATAGAGAGAGAGAGAGAGAGAGAGAGAGGCGAGAGAGAGAAGAGGAGAGAGAGAGAGAGAGGGGAGCGAGAGAGAGAGAGAGATAAGAGAGAGAGAGAGAAGAGAAGGTTGGGGACATAAAGAAAGTTGGGAAAATATAAAAACCCATTTTATAGTTTGTGCAGGGGTGAAATAAAAATAGGGAAATGCATGCAGGCTTTCTGCATTTCTGTTTACGTCTTCGTTTTTGTAAGCATTCGTAACCTTCTGATAACAAGGTAGCGGTTATGAGAATGCATTGTACTTTACTAGTAATTTTTTGGCTTTAATTTTCCCTTATACTATTTCATTGTAGAAACATTTGTAGATTGTCCCTCCTTGTTCATATCACTCGAATAGGTCTTTCCTTTTCTCGCATGACAACCAAATTTATGACGGTTCAAGGGCGAGCCAACGACAATAATTTATATGGAATGGAATAACGCTCACATAACATATATAAGAAACAGGGCTTTACAACTCATTAAAACTATCCCAATTCACACATACCTTCTTCTGGTCACCATATTCCCTGGACAGACGGGGCAAGGAGAGGACGTAAGGAAGATTGAACGTACCTGAAAAGAAAAAGATAATAGATATTATTACAGACCAAACTATAATTATATTATTACTTTCACTCCAACACCAACACCTCCCAGTGAAATTAATGAAAGCACACATGTGATCTCCTAGGTTCGAACCTGGATTACCACATACAGATTTAAAACACTCTCACCATTACACCATCAAAGCAGTTATAAGTATAGCACATGGCTATGATTAACATCCATTTATCGAATACTGGACATTAATCTAATCATGTACTACATCCTAACAGATGCAATCACAAAAACACACAACTCGCACATACTCTCTATATATATTTATTTATCTATCTATTTATATAAATCACACACACGCGCATTTGTATGCATAAGGAAAAAAATCGAAAAATGGAAAAATATTGAACTATGTAAGGAATCGGGATGAATGAGAGAGAGAGAGAGAGAGAGAGAGAGAGAGAGAGAGAGAGAGAGAGAGAGAGAGAGAGCGAGAGAGAGAGAGAGCGAGAGCGAGAGAGAGAGAGAGAGAGAGAGAGAGAGAGAGAGTGTGAGTGTGTGTGTACGTGTTTTGAGTGAAATCAAATGTGATCTTTGTTAGTGATCTTTGGAATGTGTTTTTTTGTTGCTACAATGATGGAATTAGCTTTGTCGATCTACGATGCAGCGACTCGAGTCTCTTGATATCCCTATTCAGATAATGGGACCACAATTGAGAGAGAGAGAGAGAGAGAGAGAGAGAGAGAGAGAGAGAGAGAGATAGAGAGAAGAGAGAGAGAGAGAGAGAGAGAGAGAGAGAGAGAGAGAGAGAGAGAGAGAGAGAGAGAGAGAGAGAGAGAGAGAGCGAGAGATAAGAGAGAGAAGAGGAGAGAGAGAGAGAAGAGAGAGAGAGATAAGAGAGAGAGAGAGAGAGACAGGGGGGGGGGGTCCGGTAAGGTCGTCAACAGGGTATTACACAGGACAAGGATCATCCGCAAATCACCCCACAGCAAAAACTGGACACACGGACACATACATGTACGCACATACAGGCACGCACACAAGAGTGAATCCACCCACTCCCGTACATGTAACTTGGACAGTAGCACACACCGCACACAAATATATATATATATATATATATATATAAGATATATATATATATATATACTGTATATATATATATATATATTATATATATATATATAATATATATATTTATTTCACGGTGTGTGTGTGTTGTGTGTGTGTGTGTGTGTTGTGTGATAGTGTCCACGTTTACATCTATTAAATTGTTCATTGAAATCAAAGCCTGTCGGTTATGTCATAGGAATATATATTGCATTACACAGACATTTGGCAAGTTTGTAAATATAAGGAAAGTAGTACATATGGTTACACATACATGAACATCCTCTAATGATAACATAAGGTTAGTGAATTAAAGGAACTTGATCTATGTGGCTAAAGTAGTTTATCAAAATCATTCGCCAGAGTTATAATTGTTCTTCCCCAAACCATCCTGAAATACCTGCCCGCGACTGTACGTGAGGTGATGTAAACATTAACCCCTTCAGCATGATGACGACTTGTTACATTTGATTCTGGCTAAATTTTAGAAGGACCTGTGTTATTGAGATCGTATTTACTTCATTGTAGATAAAATTAGACGATTATTTGCAATACAAGAAGGACCTATGTTATGCAGAGGGTTTATTAAGATCTTTTTTGCCCCTTTGAGTCGTAGAGGTAGATTGTAAGCTAAATAAAATCCACCAATGGTAGCAAGAATACGATGAAAATTTCGTCATCGAGCTGAAGGGGTTAAAGAAAATGATGGTCATGAGAATTGAATGTGAAGAAGGAAAACCAAACTGAATTATTCTCTTCGTAAGATGACATTATTTACAGCCTTAAGTAATTCTGGCTTACGTTCGACAATTGTATTCTACATAGGGATGGATTTCGTACGTTAGGCTAGTGCTATGATCGTATATAACTTCTGCAACACAATGGCATGTTCCTCTATCGTGGCATACACTAGAAAAATGTTCTACTTAGGAAAGAACACACCCAGTCAAAGAGTTGCATTATAATAACAAACATACCTAAAGATTTATTTTAATGCTCTAATACCCTTTTGCAGAGTTAAATTAGAAGAACAAACACACCTAAAGAGTAATTGAATTGATCCCTCTGTTGCTATATCCATGGGCTTCAGTTCCAGCAGTAACACGAAATTGCTACATATTAACTTCTGAACAAAGGTTAATTAATATGTCCATATGCATAATTTGGTCTCACATAATAATAGACTAGGGGAGCAGAAGTTGGAGAAGTATATATGTCACGGATATTCGAGAGAGAGAGAGAGAGAGAGAGAGAGAGAGAGAGAGAGAGAGAGAGAGAGAGAGAGAGAGAGCACACCAACCTAAACCATACCACTGTCACTACTACTGTCTTCTAATTCACCACCTGTATCTTGTCTCTGTCCAAACCCTGTGGCAGATCCCACTAACCTTCTTTTTCTTACAACACACACACACACACACACACACACACCGTAGCCTAGTAGGTAGAGCTCTCGTCTCACACACGAGGGGTCGGAGGTTCAATCCCCGGCCGGGCGGAGACAAATTGGGCTTGTCTCCTTTCATGTGTTAGCCTCAGTTCACCTAGCTGCAAATAGGTACCTGGAATAAGTGGACGACGTTGTGACGTCCCATCTGGGGTTGGCAAAATGGTACAAGGCGAGATGGGTATCATATGGTTCACCTAAGCTGATGGCTACCTAAGCCTTCGGGCGAGACGGTACCGTCTATAGTGAGAATGGTACCATACAGATCCACCCTAAGCCTTCGTTTCCGATGTCGCCAATTGGCTAAAAATACAGACTACACACACATCCACAGCCATTCCAACGATACATATAACACCTACACATATAGGAGGCGGGAAATAACGAGCATGCTCACTCCCGCAATACAACTAGAGTAAGTACAACTAGAGTAAGTACACACACACACACACACACACACACACACACACACACACACACACACACACACACACACACACACACGATAAAGATAAAATTAACCCCTTCACCATCAGTACGTAAATGTCATCATATCCTGGTTACCATTAGACGATTTATATTAACTTGCAATCTTCCTATACGACTGCAATAGTTCCTACTTAAGGGGAGACTGACCGTTTGTTTGGTTTATTAATTCATGTATTCATACATTCTTGTAGTTTCCTCCCTAGACCTCCATCAAGGTTAGAAAAAAAAACCCTAGACCCCCCTTCAAGATAAATGTGTACATTTTTCGGTAGAAAAATTTCCCGGCCGAAGGCCGGTCCTCTTAAAATTGCAGGCTCGCTATCGCTCGCCAGGAATTAATAGACACCTAAATGGCACGAAAGGTCTTAAAATTTACAACGAAATGGGGCGAAAGGTGTTAAAATCGCCAAACTATAATCTCAAAACTAGTGGGGCTAAACATTAGGGAGAAGGGGGTCCAGAAAAAAACTATTCCCCCCCCCCCCCCTTAAACCGCATACGATAATCAAATGTCAGCCAGAATCAAAAGGCTGACCGGTGCTGAAGGGGTTAAAAGATTGCTGGGCTACGAGTACATAGTTCCATAATATCGATGTAAGCTAAAGATTGCTGGGCTACGAGTACATAGTTCCATAATATCGATGTAAGCTAAAAGATTGCTGGGCTACGAGTACATAGTTCCATAATATCGATGTAAGCTAAAAGATTGCTGGGCTACGAGTACATAGTTCCATAATATCGATGTAAGCTAAAAGATTGCTGGGCTACGAGTACATAGTTCCATAATATCGATGTAAGCTAAAAGATTGCTGGGCTACGAGTACATAGTTCCATAATATCGATGTAAGCTAAAGGGAGTGGTCGTGGGTCTAGTTACGTAGTTAGTTTAGTCGCGCTTTTTTTGTTTTCTCTTTCTCTCCCTCTCTCTTTGGCTTGTATCCATCGGCCCCATTAAGCCTACTGTTTTTAAGACGTTTACCCCCATAGGTTGCTATAGGGGTGCAATGCCTGGGTGAGTATCTGCTCAACAGGTGGCGTTGTGTGTGTGTAAGTGTGAGAGTCCGAGTGTAGGGATGAGACAGTGAAGCACAGGAACGAGGTGGCTTCAGAGATGGGTCGTTTCGGGCCATGAGTGAGCACCGTGCCTCATGTGAAGGCAAGATGGCAGGTGCTCGTTGTACTCTACGTGCTTCACATGTCTCACTCCCTAGACTGGAACAAGACCTCACGGGCTTCACTGTTCATTGTAAAGCGGTGAATGTTAAGGCTCTCAGCCTATGCCCGAGAGGAAGTAAGTTGGAATATAAAAAAAAAAAAAAAAAAAAAAAAAAAAAAACAGGTGTCAATATTTTCCTGGCGAGCGGTAGCGAGCCAACATATATATTTTTGTTTTGACAGCAAGTTAATTTGTACATTTTCCGGCAAAGCCGGATTTCTCCATACAATGCTGGCTCGCTATCGCTCGCCAGGAAAAAATCGACACCTGGATGGGAATTTACGTCTTAAAAAAGTTAGCTGAATGGGGCCGAATGGATACAAGCCAGATAAAGAGAGAAAAGGAAGACATAAATAAAAACCGGTGACCCCCCTTAATTGTCTGCCGGAGAATATATGGGAGGGTTTTTGTTGGGAGGATTTTTGTTGGGAAGGTTTTTGTTGGGAGGGTTTTTGTAAGTGTTTTGTACATATACATATAGTTGCATTTGTGTGTCAGTGCAATATTTTGTATTTATATGACGTGAACTTTGTGTGTGTGTGTGTGTGTGTGTGTGTGTGTGTGTGTGTGTGTGTGTGTGTGTGTGTGTGTGTGTGTGTGTGTGTGTGTGCGTGCGGTCGTGTGTGTGTGTGTGTGTGCGTGCGGTCGTGTGTGTGTGTGTGTGTGTGTGTGTGTGCGCGCGCGTGGGTGTGTGTGCGTGCGTGCGTGCGGTCGTGGGTGTGTGTGTGTGTGTGCGCGTGGGTGTGCGCGCGTGCGGTCGTGAGTGTGTGTGTGTGTGTCCGACATCTACTTCTTTTGAATCAAACTAACACTAGACGATTTAAGTGCTTTACTAAACCCTCTCTCTTTCCAGTAATACTTGCTTTGCCCTTATAAAAAAAAAAAAAAAAAAAAAAAAATACAGCTTTCCGACGTCAGCATTGAAGGAAAGAAGATCACATAGCTCTAGAAATATATGTAATTTATGTATGAATATTTTTTGTTTCACATTTTATCGCGAAAATTGTCGGTGTTCAGTGTTTGCCCTTTTATCTGGTGGGATGTTCTAATATTTGTTTTCTACATGACCCTAAGTTGTGTTGAATACGAGCTAGATCACGTGTTCTACCTCTATTCCAGAACCCTACTCTCTCTCATCCTCTCCCTCTTCCACTCTGTCTATCTATCTCTATCTCTCTCTCTCTCTCTCTCTCTCTATTATGACTCACACACACATACATTATATACAGTACACATGGAAGAAGCCATTTATTAATTTCCATTGTCAAAATGTATTTTTCCCAATTGACCACTTGCGAGTTTCAGGCTATAAGGAAGTTGGAGCCGTAGACATCGATATTAGGCTAAACAGAAATTCAATAATAACGTACGTTTCTGATGGATAAATGGTATGGTGAATTGAGTTTTATGTATTTATAAATGTACTACGACCGTATTTTTGCTGTAAATTCTGTTAAATATCGTTGTCTACAGCTCCAACTTCCTTATAGAACGAAACTCGCAAGTCTGCAATTGTTCTTCGCCCTCAGTTAATAGATTATTTTGTTTTCTATTTTTATCTTTTGATTGACGTCCTATGTCCTTCCATGTTCTTATTGATTACTCTAATTGGAAATTTATCTCTTCCAATTTCTCGCCGTTTCTGTTTTTCAAGTACAGTTGGTCACCTGAATTTAAATACACTCCCTCATTTTATGCACGGGAGGAAAGGTTGAATTCGGAATGCAGTTTCTTATGAAATAATTAGTTCATGTGATCAAATAATAATTGTATAACAAATTATTCCTGAAAGTTATTCACACTTATTTTGCTTCCATGCACAAGGTCAAAGAGTCTATATAAACTCATGTGGCCAACTGTACATTAATATTAATAGGGTGGGTGTGGTGGAGTGGTCTTACTACCGAGCTGGTAATCTTAAGGTCCCGAGTTCAAATTCAGATGTGTCAATGGGGAAATATTATTGGGATGGAATTTAATTAATATATAGTCCTGTTCTACTCTATCGCTGTCAATCCACAGGCCCCCCCCCCCCAAAAAAAAAAAAAAAAAAAATCCATAACCCCTTCCTTGATTTAATCATGTCTCAAGAAACTTATATTCTCTTCTCCACCATCGCTTTCCAGAATATATCCTCCTCTTCTATTTTAATGCGTTTCATTCCCCCACATCTCTCCATTTATCACTTTCCCTCCTTTTCCCTATGTTCACTACCTTTCCTTCTCTCCTTCCCTCCATTTCCCCATGTTCACTACCTTTCCCTCTCTCTCTCTCTCTCTCTCTTCTTTCCCACTTTTCATTCTTTCTCTTACCTCCCTCCTCTTCCCCCTATTTTCATAACCTTCCATTCTGTCTCCTCCTTCCCTCGTTTTCCTCCTTTTCCCACATTTCCTTTGCTGCCCTCCTTCTCCCCTTTTCCTTACCTTTCCTCCTCTCTCCTTGCCCCCTCCATCACTCAGCCCCCCCCCCCTATCTCCGCCCTCTCCCCAGCCATAACGCCTTCCCTATAATCTACCTGGGTTAGCCAAGCTGTTACTATACCTATGATTACTACCTCCCCCTCCCTCACCTGTCTTTTTCACTCACTCACTCACTCAATTTACATATCGATTTAGTCACTCACGCAGATACCTTTTATAATAATGTAAGTACTATATTATAATAATGTAAGTACTATATTATAATAATGTAAGTACTATATTATAATAATGTAAGTACTATATTATAATAATGTAAGTACTATATTATAATAATGTAAGTACTATATTATAATAATGTAAGTACTATATTATAATAATGTAAGCACTATATTATAATAATGTAAGTACTATATTATAATAATGTAAGTACTATATTATAATAATGTAAGTACTATATTATAATGATGTAAGTACTATTATAATAATGTAAGTACTATATAATAATGATGTAAGTACTATATTATAATAATGTAAGTACTATATTATAATAATGTAAACACTATATTATAATAATGTAAGTACTATATTATAATAATGTAAGTACTATATTATAATGATGTAAGTACTATATTATAATAATGTAAGTACTATATTATAATGATGTAAGTACTATATTATAATAATGTAAGTACTATATTATAATAATGTAAGTACTATATTATAATAATGTAAGTACTATATTATAATAATGTAAGTACTATATTATAATAATGTAAGTACTATATTATAATAATGTAAGTACTATATTATAATAATGTAAGTACTATATTATAATAATGTAAGTACTATATTATACTTTCTAGCTAAATTGTTAAAAAGCACGATCTTCTATATTTATACTTAATTTGTCTGGTCTATATTTTTAGGATCAAAATGAGTATACTTTAGGATCGCTGCTTGTTAACAGCCGAAACAAACCGTAATAAAGATGGCTTAGCATGGAGCATTACCCCTATTTATCCTGGTGTTGAGTACTATAATATTATAGTTATAATTAAATAATCATCAATTATTATGAAATAATCTAATATAAAGGGAATGTCAGCTAATATCACTACCGTACATCATCACTTCGGTTAATCAAATTGCTAATCATAAAAGTTTACATGATAAATGATTCGTCTCCCTTTCATCCTTCCTAGCTTAACCTAGCCTGACATTAGCCTAACATAACCTAACCTAACTTAACCCTCAGCAACCTGCAGTCTGTAATTCCCATGCTTGATATAAGAATAATGCGTCTTAACCCTTTCAGTATTTTAGGACTCATTTCTTAAGATCTTGGCTGTTATTAGACTAATATTTCAATTTAGGAAGGCATTTTGGAACTCGAGAGGATTAAGGGACATATTTTACTCCTTTTCTTCCTAGAAAACCTTCAAAAGCTGAGCATAATCGTATATGATAGCCAAAATAGACTGCTGAAACGCGTCAAAATCCTCAAGGGGTTAATAAAACTAATTCAAGATGTAATACAATTTAATCATATGCCGTCTTACTGACATTTTTCATTTAACAAATAATAAATATGAAGATATGAAGCAGGTAGGGCGCTAATTTTAAATATGACTATATAATATGTCATCCTCTCTCTCTCTCTCTCTCTCTCTCTCTCTCTCTCTCTCTCTCTCTCTCTCTCTCTCTCTCTCTCTCTCCCAAATTAAGAAAGCCAGAGTAGTTCGGAAATTGCCCCCTTCACGTATTAAAGCAAATCGCATAATGACGGTTGTATAGGCCCCTTCTGCCTATTTATGTGTTGCTCCCTCCCCCCTCCATTCCAACTTATCCCCCTTACTTCCCTCCAACCCTTCTGCCTAATTATGTGTTCCTCCATCCCCCACCCCCCTCTCCATTCCAACTCACCCCCTTACTTCCCTCCATCTTACTATCCCTCCCTCTCACCTTCCCTTGTTTCTTCCCTCCCCCCCCCCCCCCCCCCCCTTTTCCTCAATCCCTCCTTACTTCCATCTTACTATCTCTCCCGCTTTCCTTCCTCTCTCTCTCCCCCCCCCCCCCCCTTTCTCTACATATCACTTTTCTTTCCTCCTTCCTAACTTCCCTCGTTGCGTCCCCCTCCCTTCCTTCTTCCATCTCAATATCACTCCATGCAGCCCCATTCAAAACTGCCTTCAATTACGACTATACATACAAAGCCTAAACCTTACCTATACAAGAGTATAAATCAGATAGTGTGACAAAGAAAGCACAGTAATTTACCGCCCAGTGAAAAAGTGCAAACACAATCACCCGCGAATCTCAGCCTGGGTAAACTCTATCAAATATGTATAGAGCAAGAGTGAGAGAACCTTTAGAATATAGAGCTATGACACCTCACAAAAGACACCTGATATTTTTTTTTTTGGGGGGGGGGGGTGATACATTCTTCCCTTTTATCTGGGTATCATTAGACGAATTTACTCCCCTTAGGAAGAACGTCTAGGAAACAGAGGAGTCATAGCTATCTTAAGGGGGTTCGTCACCTGCTTTTTAAATTTTTCTCTCCTTTTCTCTCTTTCTCTGGCTTGTATCCATTCGGCTCCATTTAGCCAACTGTTTTAAGACGTTTATCCTCATCCAGGTGTCGATATATTCCTGGCGAGCGATAGCGAGCCAGCATTGTATGGAAAAATCCGGCCTCGCCGGAGAAATTTGTCTATTGAAAAATGTACAAATTTAGCTTGTTGTCAAAACAAAACTATGTATATGCTGGCTCGCTACCGCTCGCCAGGAAAATATTTGACACCTGGATGGGGGCAAACATCTTAAAGCAGTAGGCTGAATGGATACAAGCCAAAGAGAGAGGGAGAGAAAGAGAAAAAAACGAGGTGGACTCCCTTAAGTAACCTTCTAATCCCACAATTTCCTCCCTTTTTTTTTTTTTTTTTTTTTAAAGGGATGAGGTCACGAGGAACCTTTTTACCCTGTCATAGACCTATTTTACTGTTAGGCGATCAGAACTGAGGCAAACTCGTCTACTGATATCAAAACAGAATGGAGCAATAGCGTTATCATATACTGGCGGGCTTAAAATATGTGTAAGGATCACAATCTCATTCCCCCATTGATAATTATATAAGGAATGGGAACGCAATTCCCTGAAGGGGATAGTGGCTGCTTTTTTGGTCTATTAATTAATAAATTCATGTATTTTTTAGTTTCCTCGCTAGACCTCCATCAAGCTTAGAAAAACACCCCCTAGATCCTCATTCAAGATAAATTTGTACATTTTCGGTAGAAAAATGTCCCGGCCGAAGGCCTCTTATAATTTCAGGCTTGCTATTGCTCGCCAAGAACATTTTTACACCTAAATGGCACGACATTTTTTGATATATCAATGGGACAAAAGGTTTTAAAATCGACAAACTAATGGGGCGAACGTCTTATAATCTGAAAGCTAATGGGGCTAAACCTGAGGAAGAAGTGGGACCAGAATAACGACCCATCACCCTTTAAGTCATAGCTTAATCTCTTGACCCATTTGAGAGAGCTCGACAAATTATAAAACTATACATATAATATATAGCCTATATTATAAAATCATTCATAGTACATAGTGGCGCGTAAAGACAATGCTAAAAATATGTTCAGCTGTCCACTCTCTATATACTGCAGGGGGTCTAGAAACATGGCACAGTGTATTCCTTATTCATACAGACGGCTGGGTTTTGCATGGGTGACTGATCCAAATGACTGTAAGAGGTGTATGGAGAGAGAGAGAGAGAGAGAGAGAGAGAGAGAGAGAGAATTATGAGCTAATGAGTGTGTATATGTGTGTAAATAAATACTTATATTATAGAGATGCCCGGGGGTGCATTATTCCTCTCTAAATTCAAGTAAATCGCGCGTGTGTATGTATGCATGATTATTGTATGCATAATTAGGTGTGTAAATGTGTATATTTATGGGCATTAATTTTTTATTTATTCCACTCCAAACACCAAACACCTCCCAATGAAATTAATGAAAGTATGTGAATGTCCTTGGATTCGAACCTGGGTTACCACACACAGATCTTAAACACTTTAACCATTACACCATCGCAGGAGTTCATGTGTAACTATGCATGAAGGTGTGTGTGTGTCTGTACGTGTGTGTTTATGTGTGCATGTAGGGTGAGCATGTAAATGTATCAGCCTGTGTGTGTGTGCGTGTGTGTAGCATGTCATATACGTGTGCTTGCTGTGCCTGCGTGTGTGTGAGTGTGTGTGTGTGTGTGTGTGCGTGTGTGGTATATTGATCGATAGAAGCCACATTATGAATTCATGTGTTCAGTGAATATTTTAATGGTCACCCTCTCTCTCTCTCTCACTGTTGTACGGGGTTGACTACTGCCCCCACCCCCACACACACACACACACTTCTACAGTATATTGTAACAACACACTTAACACTTTTTCTAAGGTGACGCTTTCCTTTATTTTGGCTGTCATTAAACGATTTTATTCAGCTTGGAGATGTATGTATGTATATATGTAATGTATGTTTGCATGTATGTATGTATATATGTATGCATGTATGTATGTATGTAGTCCTATGTATGTACAGTATATATATATATACTCAGACACATACCCCATAGCTGGGGATGGCCGACTCGAGACAGAGCTCGAACCGAAACAACAAAATAGATTATAATAAAAATTCACACGCATCTACAGTAGGTCGATGTACAGAAGATTATTTTCATAAACTCGTTTCCAGATATACACTTCCATAATTAGAAACAGGTGAAATCCACAAATATTTATGAGCGGGCTAGAAACTACGGCATCCGAGTGTTTCGAGATCTAGTGTGGTAGCCTCATAAAGGAACTCGTGTGAAATCGAGCATTGAGGGGAGATTGGCCGTTTTTCTGGTCCCCTTTCTTCCTCATGCTTTTCCCCATTAGTTTTGAAAGTTTAATGAGTTTGCCCCATTAGTTTGTCGATTTTAAGACCTTTCGCCCCATTTATTCGTCAATATTTAGACCTTTTGTGTCCCTTAGGTGTCGATTTTTTTTCCTGGCGAGCGAGGGCGAGCCTGTAATTGTGAAGGGACCGGCCTTCAACCGTGACATTTCTCTACCGAAAAATGTACAAATTATTCTCCTAGGGGGATCTAATGGATTTTTTTTTTTTTTTTTTTAAAGTTTGATTGAGGTCTAGGGAGGAAACTAAAACATATATGAATAAATACATTACATAAATAGACCCCCACCCCCCAAATAACCACTGTCCCAATAACAAACTTATATTCGGTAAAGGATGACAGAGTACCTTAGTATTGTCATATTTTTGTGTGTCACTCGCTTGACAACTAAATATCTTAAAACAAATTGTTGGGCGAACGGTCCACGCTTTGTAGTTATTTTATATATTTGTTTATTTATATTGGGTCGTCCCTGTTTTCAGTTGTTTATATTGCAAGTTTTACATTGTAATTTATAATATTCATATATTAATTATTCTTAGTTTCCTCACAAGACCTCTATCAAACATTAAATAATACTCCCCAGACCCCCTTCCAGATTTGTTTTTACATTTTTCGGTAGAAACATGTCCCGGCCGAACTCCGGTTCCTCCTAGATTACAGGCTCGCAGTCGCTCGCCCAGAAAAAATCGACACCTAGATGGCACAAAAAGGTCATAAAATCGACACCTAGATGGCACAAAAAGGTCATAAAATCGACACCTAGATGGCACAAAAAGGTCATAAAATCACCAAACTAATGGGGCTAAATTTGAAGGAGAAGGTGGTCCAGTAAAAAACAAACCTGCCCTTCAATAGTTGTCGTTGTTCCGGTGATCGTGCTAAATGCCCATATACCAAACTTACCGACACCTTTATTCATCGCACTCTGGGGCTTTAGGTCGTATATCAAGCCTCGTATATTGGCTAGATCTGCAATTATATTTCTCAAACGTAAATGTACTTCACTCACATGACAGTAGACGTACACAATTTTACACACACATATGCACATACACGTGTACATGGTATATTATGTGATCGATAACTAATTATATATATATATATATATGCTCTCTCTCTCTCTCTCTCTCTCTCTCTCTCTCATACACACACACACACACACACACACATAGTGGGTTACCTTCATATAAGATATTCCCCACCTTACCAACACACGCCCACACAAATGCCAACACATACCTACCTACCAATCTACATACATACATACATACACACATACCTACATAACTCTCGCCCACACACACATACCCATGAACATTATTTTCTCAAGACATCTTGAGGGTTATTATAGTTTGTTTAATTAAAATTGAGGATTTGTCTTGTTCTTGCTATTATTGAGGATTTGTCTTGTTCTTGCTATTTTCTTGTTCTTGCTATTTTCTTGTTCTTGCTATTTTCTTGTTCTTGCTATTTTCTTGTTCTTGCTATTTCTTGTTCTTGCTATTTTCTTGTTCTTGCTATTTTCTTGTTCTTGCTATTTTCTTGTTCTTGCTATTTTCTTGTTCTTGCTATTTTCTTGTTCTTGCTATTTTCTTGTTCTTGCTATTTTCTTGTTCTTGCTATTTTCTTGTTCTTGCTATTTTCTTGTTCTTGCTATTTTCGACTAATGTATTTCAGTTTGTCCACTGCGCTAAGAAAAACGCCTTCCCAGATCTCCTTTAAAAAATAAAAATAAAAACAAAAGAATACAACAACACCAAGACCCCCATAAATTTGACAATTTTTCCATAGGAAAAATAAGTTTCGGTTGAATGCCGATTTCTTTAAGTTACAGGCTCGCTATCACTTGCTCAGAAAAAAGTCGACACCTGAATAGAGTGAAACGTCTTTTAAAGTCTCCAAACCAATGGAGCGAATCAGGGAAGGTTAAAAAATACCTTCCTCAAACCAAATAAGGTTAAAACTTCCTCATCCACATCAGTCACTTCCAACATACTTTTATGTATACGGAATACTCCTGTGTGTGTCTATACTGTATGTATATACAGTATATATATAGTTTTACAAATACGTACATACATACATAAATGCATACATACATACATTTATACATACATAAATATATACATAAATGCCCATCACCCCAAACCCACCCAACACTTACACAACCAAATACCATACACTGTAGTATATAACATTAACAAACGAAATATGTGATGAATAGAAGAAAAGTACGAGAAGAGGTATAATGAAAAATGCATTGCAATGATGGAGTTTCACAGAAGATACAGCTAATAAGTTATAAAAATATAAGTAATATTAATATTATCAGCTGTACCTTGTCTCAGCCCAAACCCTGATATGATTGTTCTTGAATCCCTATCTCTGTCTTTGTTTCATTATTAAACCAAAGTTTACACCATTTGAACAAAATAAAACATAAACATAAAATAAAATAAACAAATAAAATAAAAACATCATGAGTCGGGTACTTTCGTTAAGCACTTTTACAAGTATTAATATGTGTTTAAAGTTAACATCTTGGAAGGAACATAATAATATAATTAGAGACATATTGCTTAAGTTAAACTTGAAACATATGTTACCGTACATGAAATGTTCATACGTGTATTAAATATCGACCAGTATATTACTAATTTATATGACTTGTAAAATATATATAATTCGTATGTTTTTCCTATAGTAACTTGAGTGTTGTCAGAAGGTTCACTAACTAAATTAGAATATCAAGCTTTGTGGGTGCTTTCATGCCGTCTGTGTAGAGTTCTTGTGCTTGGGTGGTGATGAATGATGACTTATGTATGTGTATGTGTGTGTGTGTGTGTGTGTCCATGTGCTTGTGTGCATGTGATTGCGCGTGCACGAAAGTATATAATTTATAGAATGCATATTTAGACGTACACAATCATCATATCTGCTCATCCACATCATCCACGTCAACCACATAATCCACATACTCCACTTTATCCACATCATCCACTTTAACCACATTATCCTCTTTAGCCACATCCTCCACTTTAGCCACATAATCCATTTAATTCATTTCCAACCTACTTTCATGCATGTGGAGTCGCAATAATATATATATATATATATCTCGAAATATATAAATACTTCCCCTAATCCCTTTAACCCCCCCCCCCCACCTCCTCCTTCCCTAGTAGGCCTTCGTGATGAATTCAGGCCAACTATTTCTATATATATACTTGTTCTAATGTGACAGTACTGTAGCGAAGGGTGGGAGGAGAGAGAGAGAGAGAGAGAGAGAGAGAGAGAGAGAGAGAGAGAGAGAGAGAGAGAGAGAGAGAGAGAGAGAGAGAGAGAGAGAGAGAGAGAAATGGTTGCATGCATGGTAACATTCTTAACCCTTTCAGTACCGGTGCCGTCATTTTAACTCTATTCTGGCTCCCTTTAGACGATTTGATTCAGCAATTGACCACCTGCGATTTTCGTTCTTAAAGGAAGTTGGAGCTATAGTCATCGATATTTAGCAAAATTACCAGCTAAAATATGGTTTTGGTACATTCATAAATAAACAAAACCCAAATTCAACACCTCTTTTATCCATCAAAAACCTACATTATTATTGTAATTCTAATATATATCAATGTTTATGACTCCCACTTCCTTATAGATTGAAACTTGCAAGTGGTCAATGAATAGGCTTTGTTCTATCTCAACTATCTCACATTGTACACCACACGTATTATTCTAACTCTGCTAAAAAAAGTAGGAGTATTTTTGTATCGTTATCGTGTACTAATTGGAGAACCTCGTACACATTGGCTAGTGTACCCTATTCGTGTGTGCAGAACTTCCGTGTGTATTTAGCTCTGTGTATTAAACTCGTGTGTATGTAGCTTCATCAGTATAGCTTAGTGTCTGTATAACTATATTGACAGTACAGTTTCATAAGTGTATAACTTTCTGTCAGTATAGCGGTGTCACTTTAAGGGGAGTAGTGTTTTTGTTTTCATGTTATTTTATTTTATTTTTATTTTTGGTTTGTCTAAATATCAATCTATTTTTAATGTGTATTTATTTTTCCTCCCTCGACCTCCATCAAGCTTATATATATATATACAACCCCAAGATCCCCTTTCTAGATAAATTTGTAATTTTTCGGTAGAAAAGTGTCTCGGACGAAGGCCAATTCCTCCTTAATTACAGGCTCGCTATATCTCGCCAGGAAAACATGGACGCCTAAATGGCACGAAAGGTCTTAATATTGACAAATAAATGGGGTGAAAGTTCTTAAAATCGCCAAACTAATGGGTCAAACGTCTTAAAATCTGATAACTAATGGGGCTTAACGTGAGGGAGAAGGGAGTCCAGAGAAACCCTATACCTCTCCTTAAAACAATAGATCTAAATAGTTGTAATATAAGTTTCATCCCTTAACGCTTGGTGCTAACCCATTCAAGACACGGGGAAGAGTTGCTTCTTTTTATTCTGGTCATAATTTGAATATTTAGTTTAGCTTAGGCAGACATTGTGGGCGTCCAAGGGTTATTTGAGATAGTTAATACTCCTCTGGCTCTTAGAGGGCTTTCCAAACCTGAGTGAAATCGTCTAATGTTAGCCAAAATATATTGTATAGATGTCCTTGAATACTGAGAGGGTTAATATTGCTTCATGTTATGTATGTTAAGCACTATGCCTGATTATTACCTTTGTGTCAGTATTGCCTCTTATAGCTTTATAGCAGTATGTATTTTACGTTCGTGTAAGTGTAGGGTTTGTGTTAGTGTATAGCTTCATGTTTGTTTATATTCGCGCGTTCTTAGTTCCATGTCTAAATAGATTCCTGTATACATAGCTTCGTGTCAGTTTAACTTCTTGTTTGCATAGTTTCGAGTCAGTTTACCTTCCTGTATAAATAGCTTCGTGTCAGTTTAGCTTTCTGTATTCATAGCTCTGTATCTATATAAACTACCCAGTACGTGTCAGTTAAGCTTCGTGTCAGTATAGCTTCCTGTATACATAGCCTCGTATCAGTATAGCTTCGTGTATACATAGGTTCGTATCCGTATAGCTTCGTGTATACATAGCTTCGTGTCAGTATAGCTTCATGTATACATAACTTCGTGTCAGTATAGCTCCGTGTATACATAGCTTCGTGTATACATAGCTTCCTGTATACATAGCTTTGTGTCAGTATAGCTTCATGTATACATAGCTTCGTGTCGGTATAGCTTCGTGTCAGTATAGCTTCGTGTCAGTATAGCTTCGTGTCAGTATAGCTTCGTGTCAGTATAGCTTCGTGTATACATAGCTTCGTGTCAGTATAGCTTCGTGTATACATAGCTTCATGTCAGTATAGCTCCGTGTGTACATAGCTTCGTGTATACATAGCTTCGTGTCAGTATAGCTTCGTTTATACATAGCTTCGTGTCAGTATAGCTTCATGTATACATAACTTCTTGTCAGTATAGCTCCGTGTATACATAGCTTCGTGTTAGTATAGCTTCCTGTATACATAGCTTCGTGTCAATATAGCTCCGTGTATACATAGCTTCGTGTCAGTATAGCTTCGTGTATACATAGCTTCTTGTATACATAGCTTCGTGTCAGTATAGCTTCGTGTAGACATAGCTTCGTGTCAGTATAGCTTCGTGTATACATAGCTTCCTGTATACATAGCTTCCTGTATACATAACTTCGTGTCAGTATAGCTCCGTGTATACATAGCTTCGTGTCAGTATAGCTTCGTGTATACATAGCTTCGTGCGTAAATAAGCTACGTGTGAGTAAATTAAGCTTCGTGTACATAGAGAATGTGGCCGGGTTGTTGTGACAATGACGTCTACTAAATTCCGGAAATTCCTCTTCGCGGGGAATTTTCCTTTGGACGATAGCGGATTTAAACTGTCAGAGCTAGTTCATATTATTGGAAGTCTAGTATTGGACATATTGTGTTTGACATTATGATATATTGATTTGTTTAATATTTCACGTAATATAACTATTTATTCAAATTTAAGATTTTTATTGTTTATAGTTCAAGTAGACGAACAGGTTTGTGTAGATGTAAGGCACTGGGCGTCTTTTTTTCCACGTACTAGTTAATTCTCGAATAATATTACTACTGTTACCTGTACGTGGAATAATATTACTACTGTTACCTGTACGTGGAATAATATTACTACTGTTACCTGTACGTGGAATAATATTACTACTGTTACCTGTACGTGGAATAATATTACTACTGTTACCTGTACGTGGAATAATATTACTACTGTTACCTGTACGTGGAATAATATTACTACTGTTACCTGTACGTGGAATATATTACTACTGTTACCTGTACGTGGAATAATATTACTACTGTTACCTGTACGTGGAATAATATTACTACTGTTACCTGTACGTGGAATAATATTACTACTGTTACCTGTACGTGGAATAATATTACTACTGTTACCTGTACGTGGAATAATATTACTACTGTTACCTGTACGTGGAATAATATTACTACTGTTACCTGTACGTGGAATAATATTACTACTGTTACCTGTACGTGGAATAATATTACTACTGTTACCTGTACGTGGAATAATATTACTACTGTTACCTGTACGTGGAATAATATTACTACTGTTACCTGTACGTGGAATAATATTACTACTGTTACCTGTACGTGGAATAATATTACTACTGTTACCTGTACGTGGAATAATATTACTACTGTTACCTGTACGTGGAATAATATTACTACTGTTACCTGTACGTGGAATAATATTACTACTGTTACCTGTACGTGGAATAATATTACTACTGTTACCTGTACGTGGAATACAACCACTGTCCAAGCTATGCCATCAAGAAAGGTAGTGCAATGTTCGTTATTAATGTGTTCAAATTTAGTTTCCAGTACTTTGCATAGAAGGGCCTTAGATTGGTCAGAGCTTATATAATACTTATATGGTACTAATAATACAATTTCTACTACTACTACTACTACTACTACTACTACTATACTTACTACTACAACAACTACTACACTTACTACTACAACTACTACTACTACTACTAATAATAATAATAATAATAATAATAATAATAATAATAATAATAATAAAATAATAAACCAACCGAAACAAAAACAAATTATGAAGACCATATAAATTATGCATACACATATTTTCCAGACACGTAATATCATTTGATTTCAATGTTTATGAAAATGAACATAGATAAAAAAAGTAACATGCAAAAATTATACAGCCTGCAGAATAGTAGCAAAAAGAGTTTACATAATGTCACGAATGTTTACATATGGGTGGATGTTAAGAATGTGTCAGAATGGTAATTCATAGTATCGAGCAACAACTAGCCTAAACAAGGTATAATCTCTACAATGTATATTTATTGCAGAATTTTCTTCAATCACTGCCGTAATATAAAATCAATAACATATCTATTGTTTGTCCGTCTCGCTATATAACGACACTGTAAACATTGTGCGTTCAAATGATACCCAACAAAAGTGTTTCAATCATTGTTGTGTTATAATTAAAACATGTAAACGATTGATGTACATATATGTATCGTTAGTGCTATATTTGAATACATCATTGTTACTGTACATCCCTCTCTCCATGCCTCCCTCAATCCTCCAATCATCCCTCTCTCCTTCCCTTCCTCAATCATCCAATCATCCCTCTCTCCATGCCTCCCTCAATCATCCCTCTCTCCCTACCTCCCTCAATCATCCAATCATCCCTCTCTCCTTCCCTTCCTCAATCATCCAATCATCCCTCTCTCCATGCCTCCCTCAATCATCCAATCATCCCTCTCTCCCTCTTATCATCCAATCATCCCTCTCTCCTTCCCTCCCTCAATCATCCCTCTCTCCTTCCCTTCCTCAATCATCCAATCATCCCTCTCTCCCCTCCCTCAATCATCCAATCATTCCTCTCTCCTTCCCTCCCTCAATCATCCAATCATCCCTCTCTCCTTCCTTCTCTCTACTCACCAATCATCCCTCCCTCCTCTTACTAGTCTCTTGTCATCACCACCTTCCAGTATAATTGGTGCCACATAATCTTCTTGATACAAAAAGAGGTGGCTAAACGCCGACACCCCTCACACACACACACACCCTCATATCTCACACACATACACCTCCCCTCCCCTACCCCCACCCCCCACATACACACACCTTCCCTCCCCCTACACACCTCCATTTCCATCCCCCTCCCCACCCACATACACATACCTCCCCTCCCCTCCCCTCACCCTCCACCCCGCCCACCCCAACACAACCCCTACCCCACCCTTTCCCCTTCTCTCTCCCCCTCGTGTTCACCCTACCTCAACGCATAAGGGACTGGAGTTTTCGCAGAGAGGCTTCAGTCCTGACGTTATTCTGGACTTACTGGCCGTATTCTGAAAACTATTTTGGAAAGGCTTACTGCTCATAGAACGAAGACTAAGAACTGACTTGGTATATGAGATTTTGCAGTTTCTTAAAAACTATTAATATACATATATATTATTATCGTTCAAGGAGGTGGAGGATTTGACCAAAATATATTAATTGAGGAGGGGTATGTTGAAAAATTGGAGAGTACGGAATAACCCTTCCTATATGTTTAACCCGTTCAAGTTACTATGACGCAATACATATTCAGGATATTATTAAATGAGTTATATTTGTCTTTAGTTGTCCATCAATGTCCTTCATGAAACCTCTCTCTCTCTCTCTCTCTCTCTCTCTCTCTCTCTCTCTCTCTCTCTCTCTCTCTCTCTCTCTCTCTCTCTCTCTCTCTCTCTCTCTCTCTCTCTCTCTCTCTGACCTGTGAATCACCGCTATGTACATCAAGAAAGAGGCCGCGACGAACCCTTTCATTAAATAGCAACAACAAGGGGGGAGGCAGGCTTAAGGGGAGATGGGCGTATTTATTTGCTTATTGTTTCATTTTTTATCATTGTTTAGTTTCCTCCCTACACCTCCATCAAGCTTGTAAAATCACTCACCCAACAGCCTCCTTCAGGAGAATGTTTTTACATTTTTCGATTGAAAAATGTCCCGGCCGAAGGCCATTTCCTCTTAAATTACAGGCTCGCTATCGCTTGCCAGCACACAAATCGACACCTAAATGACACGAAAAAGTCTTAATATTGACAAACAAAATGAGGCGTAAAGCCTAAAAATCGCCAAACTAACAGGCCGAACGTCTTAAAATCTAAAAGCCAATGGGGCAAATCACGAGTGAGAAGGGGGGCCAGAAAAACGACCCATCTTCCCTTAAAGCGAATTCACATGGGCGCCTCTTCTCTTGAACTTTCTTTCGGAAACTCTGGTCTGATCGCTTCTGAATCCAAATCAAACAGTTATAAGAATCCCATAACTTTAATTAATCTACATTAAGTCGATTTGCAGATACCACTTACAAATAATCCCCTCAAGTAGTCATGATAAAAGTTCAATTGATAACTTGCCGAAGAGTTACAGAAGAATTGCCGAAAGATGAATTCGTGTGTGTGTCTAAAAGGAGGGGGTAGGTGAGGGAGGGAAGGGGGGTTGTGTAAAGAATTAATTCGCTCTTATTTTTTCAGCTCAGCAAGGCTTTGACGAGGGTAAGTCGGTAATAGGGGGGTGGGGGTGCATGAGGGGGAGGAGCGGAGGAAAGGAAAGGGTGAATAGATAGATGGGTAGACTGGACACATATAAGTAACTATATAGATAGGTATACATGCAGACAAACTTATACCTCGACACACACATAGATACCTGTACATACACACGAAAAAGACTGTTTACCTGCTAGATTATAGAAAATATTTGAGAGAGAGAGAGAGAGAGAGAGAGAGAGAGAGAGAGAGAGAGAGAGAGAGAGAGAGAGAGAGAGAGAGAGAGAGAGAGAGAGAGAGAGAGAGAGAGAGAGAGAGAGAGAGAGAGAGAGAGAGAGAGAGAGAGAGAGAGAGAGAGAGAGAGAGAGAGAGAGAGAGAGAGAGGAGATAGCATCAGGTAACTAAGAGCAGAACGACTCATGTTCAATACCTCTTATTACCAAACAACTCATTTACCTGTCCATCCACTATAAAGTCACTCTCCTCAGTGGAAAACCAACAACTAACACATTCTTTAAGGTGGGTGACCTGTTTTTTGTCTCCCTCTTTCTGGATTGTATTTATTCGGCCCCTTTCAGCCTTCTGTTATAAGACGTTTATCCCCATCCAGGCGTCGATTTATACTTTGCGAGCGATAGCGAGCCACCATATTTTGGATAACGAGGTAGACAGCTGGCTAAATCTGTACATTTTTCGACAGAGAAATGTCTCCGGCGAAGCCGGATTTCTCCATAAAATGCTGGCTCCCTATAGCTCGCCAGGAAAAAATCGACAAATGGATGGGGCTAAATGTCTTATACAGTAAGCTGAATGGAGCCGAATGGATACAACCAAGAGAGATAAAAAAGCATGTCACCCCCTTAACCTACACCACTATCTGAATTATGAAATGGTGTGTGTAACCTATTAATGATGGTGTGTGTAACCTATTAATGATGGTGTGTGTAACCTATTAATGATGGTGTGTGTAACCTATTAATGATGGTGTGTGTAACCTATTAATGATGGTGTGTGTAACCTATTAATGATGGTGTGTGTAACCTATTAATGATGGTGTGTAACCTATTAATGATGGTGTGTGTAACCTATTAATGATGGTGTGTGTAACCTATTAATGATGGTGTGTGTAACCTATTAATGATGGTGTGTGTAACCTATTAATGATGGTGTGTGTAACCTATTGGTGTGTGTAACCTATTAATGATGGTGTGTGTAACCTATTAATGATGGTGTGTAACCTATTAATGATGGTGTGTGTAACCTATTAATGATTATACGTTGGTTCTCAACTACCATAAACAGTATCATTAACACCCATCAGCCAACATTATCACCTATTCGACCACTGTTCTACCCATTCAATGAGTGCGCTTCTCAGCCAATGTATATATTTATCTACATAGTTCTATTACCATAACACACACTCACACTCACTCTCTCTGCCCCCCAAACATGCAAGACTAGTATCAAAGGATTACAAACCCCCACTACCTCCACCCCCTCATTATACCCCCTTTCCCCCCTCCCCCTCCCTATCACTTTGAGTTTTGACATGAGTGGGCGGGGGGGGGGGGGGGGAGGAGGGGGGGGTTATATTACATGTGTTTATACTCTGGCTTGCTTAACACATAGTACAGTGCATTTCTTGGGTGATATGAACATCCTCTATCTAGTTAGCGGCATGCAGTGTGGAGGAGTGCAATATTAGTTACTGTAAAAGCATCAACAAGGATATATGAAACAATTGAGTATACTGAGAGAGATTAATCCTACCTACTGACTATCTCTCTCTCTCACACACACACACACACACACACACACACACACACACACACACACACACACACACACACACACACACACACACACACACACACACACACACACACACCACACACACACACACACACACACACACACACACACACACACACACACACACACACACACACACACACACACACACACACACACGAATAATTCACTGGTTTCCTTCCTTTCAGATTGTACAAATGTTCTAGCTGAATAGCATTACGAAGATATACAACAGTTGCTTAGTATTTAAAGTATATCGAAGGGACTGGGGTTCTCGCAGAGAGGCTCCAATCCTGACGCGATTCTTGACTTATAGTGTGCTGGCTAAATAATCCAATAGAGTTGATAGCCTCTGAAGTCCTATTTTAACTAAAGTATAATATACTAAGAGTATTCATTCTTTCCAATTTACCCATTTTTCCATCCATCATTATTAACTTTTCCTCTTAGGCCTATATGTAACCCAGTTAGTGTAGGCACAAGACACCGAGAAATTGTTTGCATTATTTTGTTCACACACGCATATACTGTATATATATATATTTTGTTTTTCTTTTTTTTATTCTATGTGAGTGAGGGAGGCAAAGGGTAGAACTGCCTGTAGTGAGTGCCACCCCCAGAGTTGAAAGAGTGATAGGGCCAAAATCAAGGGACGTTCGAGCTAAAATGCCTGGACACACGGAGTTTGAAACAATTTTAGTCATAGGGAGATGGAAAGACTGATTCTGGGAGAGAGTTCCAGAGCTCAGATGTTAAATAGACGAAAGTCTGAAAGTAACATTTCACTCTTGGGTTGGAGAGTTGCACAGAGTAGGGGTGGGATTGTATTGCAAGACGGGTACCACGTGCCCTACGTAGAGGAGGTGGTATACACTGGGAGAGCTCTGAGGAACATTGATTAACATAGTAGCAATAGAATAGCGAGAGATATGCAACATTTCGGCGGAGAGATTGCAGAGAGTTGGTGATTGGACAGGAGTTAATGATACGGAAGGCCTTCCTTTCAACTTTGTCTAGGAGTGCAGTGTGAGAGGATCCTCCCCACACATGTGAACAATACTCAATACAAGGACGCAAGAAGCTATATATATATATATATATATATATATATATATATATATATTATATATATATATATATATATATATATATATAATCAGTATCGATAGCATAAGTATAAATAAAAATAGGTATAACTTATGAAAATGACAGGAATAAATATATTAAATAATGTAAGTAGCCTAATATGCATAAAATATATACAAATGATACAAAATACGAAGAACTCATGTATAAATACAAATGGGATATAAATCGTGAAAGTAATAAGCATAAATAAAAATAACAATACCAAGGAATGTGGAAGTGTAAGATATATATATTGTAAAAACAAAAAGGCCACTGAAGACCAGAAGCGGGGAGAGAAAAAGGAAGGCTAAACTTGCCAAAGAACACAAGGAATACATACCTCCTCTCTCTCTCTCTCTCTCTCTCTTTCTTGCGCGCGCGCGCACACGCACACACACACACACACACACATACCAAGAAATTATAAGCGATATAAGCTTTCATAAACAGGCACCATATCATCTTGCCAAACCCCGAAAGGGGTTGAAATAGGGGAGCTATCCCCCCGCCAAAGGCGGCTTTCTAGGGCCTTTCCTAGCTGATGCTGAGAGGATTGAGTTATAGTCATGTGGTGATGGGCTGGTCTATCAGAGTGAGAACTGAGCGATCTCTGCCATACCCATAGCTTACTCTTACTGTTCCTTTTACTTATATATTTTCTAGATCTCAAGTGACGGCGTCTCTTCCGTGGACTGACCTCCCAATCTACCAAGATTGGAAGCCAAAGCGTCACATTTTTCCTTTGCCCCTCAACTTTCTCTTCATAATTGCTGAGGGGCACAGGGCCCTTGGTGGGGCTTTGGTTTCCCGGGCGTTTCCGCGCCCTCCTCAGCTCCCCGTCATGGAGTGGCATCGGTCACCCAGGCTTTATTGTGGTCGGCAGGGAGGGTTCTGTGGGGGCGCTCGGTTATGGCCTTGGCCTTGCTCGGGGCCTTGGGGCTGTTCGGCCAGGCAGCTTGGGGAACAACAACAACAACAAGATTAGGAAGGATTAAAATTTGATAAAAGATGCACAAAGATAAAGATAGATAACGATAGGAAAGATAACTGTTGTAAAAAAATAGTCCGATACAGATTATAGTGAGAATTTGTAAATTTAGAGAAATTGCTTTATATAAATGTCTTGCTTAGCTTTATTTCAGTTACCCCAAATTGACATTAATGGATTTTGGAATCGTCTCCATAGTTAAAATAGTTATAGATGAGCTAGCATTAAATATAGTAATACATGTTTGTATCCATTACTTCTAGAGATAGTTCCTGAAGTCAATAATATAGTTTGGTGATAGCTACAATAAGATATAATACATAGTCAGCTGATTAAATGGGTAAACATATGCGCTCAACCGATCAACTCCTAAATGTAATGCCTAATCACCTAGTGAGTTAATTGCTCAATAGGTGGCTTTCTGAGAGTGAGGGTCCGAGTCTAGGTGGTGAGACAGTTAAGCACAAAGGCGAAGCAGCTTCAGAGATGGGGTTGCTTCGAGCCGTGAGTGGAACTCTAAGTGCTTCACATGTCTCAGACTGGAACAAGACCTCACAGGATTCAACGTGTTGAGCGGTTGAATGTACAGACTCTCAGCCTATGCCCGAGAGAAAGTAATTGGAATATAGAAAAAAACAAAAAACAAAAATCTACCCACCGAATTTCGTGAACATCGATTCATAACTTTCGAGATATCTTGCAGCCAAACAAACAGACAAACAGATAAACAGACAAAAGGGGGTAAAAGCTCAAATTATATCGGAGAAAAGAGATACAGAGAGATGGAGGAAAAGACTAATGGAAGATCGGGAGGAGAGAATGTGTCGCTATAAAGGGCATGGGGATAAACCAATAAGAAACACCAGTGACGGCCAATCAGAGGGGAGAGAGAGAGAGATTATGAGAGAGAGAGAGAGAGAGATAGAGAGAGAGATAGAGAGAGAGAGAGAGAGAGAGAGAGAGAGAGAGAGAGAGAGAGAGAGAGAGAGAGAGAAAGAGAGAGAGAGAGAGAGAAAGAGAGAGAGAGAGAAAGAAAGAGAGAGAGAGAGAGAGAGAGAGAGAGAGAGAGAGAGAGAGAGAGAGAGAGAGAGAGAGAGAGAGAGAGAGAGAGAGAGAGAGAGAGAGAGAGAGAGAGAGAGAGAAGAGTAGCATATGGAAGCGGTTCAACACATCCCGACACCTACAATTATATCAGAGGGTGATATAGAGGAGTAAAGTGTGAGAGAGAGAGATGGGGGGGGGAGAGAGAGAGAGAGGAAGAGAGAGAGTGGAGGAAGTGGGAGAAAAGAGAGAGAGGTGGTTATAGGAAAGAGTATCTCAGACAGACAGACAGACAGACAGACAGACAGACACACAGACACACAGACACACAGACACACACACACACACACACACACACACACACACACACACACACACACACACACACACACACACACACACACACACCCACCCACCCACCCCCGAGCGGTTGGCGTTTATCGGTACATATCAATTTGGTGCATGCTTACGAGTACATTTTTCGATTTTTAAACCTAAATTACACTAACCTAACCTAACCTAACCTAACTAACCTAACCGAAAACACTCCATTTCAACGTATTTTAAAGAGGTGTGTACCGATTAACTGTCGCCCCAAACCTCATGTACCTGTAAACCTACAAATATCCAGAGATTTGTACCAATAAACACACAACCGCTCGTACACACACACACACAAACACACACACACACACACACACACACACACACACACACTCTTCTAGAAACGGACGAAATAATAATATCGTCTTCTTAGTATTATTAATAATACTTCTATTCATCCTTGAGTTATGCATATTATAATTGTATATTTGAATTTATTGTATGAAGACACATTGTGAGAAAGAGACAAATTATAAATCATTAACTAACATGAAACAATATTATTATAAAAAGGAGGATTCTATACAAATATGTGAATAATGCATTGAATTAACAAAGTGGAATATATAAACAAAACACGATCAATCAAAATAGAGAGGGAATGAACTATGAAACCTAACTATACACATTAATAAAGCAAGATCATAACTATCGGATAAATAATGGGTAAAAGAAAGAAGACAATAATGGAAATAGGCCTGACTGCTCCCATCATGACAGAGAAGGACAAAGAGAAGGGGAGGAAGAGGGGAACCAGGGGATAAAGAAAGGAGAAAAGAGGGACGATAGAGAAGGAAGGAAGGATAGGGAAAACGAAAGATGGAGGAAGGTGCAAAACAGACTAAACACAATAAAAAAGGGGATGGGAGGGAGAGAGGAGACATGAAAGGGTAGAGGAAGAAGAAGCAAAACACGTACACAACATGTAATTAAGAAGAGGTAAGGAAGAACGGATAACAAAAATAGACAAACTCAGATTAGGAATAACACATAAGGGTGAAATGAAAGACGAAAGAGAGACAGGAAGAAGAGTAAAACAGAAACAATAGAAGAATGAAGAGAGGGAGAAGGGAGAACAGTGACTTAAGGGGGTATGGGGCTGGTATTTCTGGCCCCCTTCTCCCTCATGTTTAGCCCCATTATTTTTTTCAGATTTGATGACGTTCGGCCCATTACTTTGGCGATTTTAAGACCTTTACACCCTATTTCTTTGTCAATATTAAGACCTTTCGTGCCATTTAGGTGTCGATTTTTTCCCCTGGCAATACTACAGACTGTCAAGATATATAATAAATAAATAAATTGTGTATGTTAGAAAAGATCAAACAGAGAAGGTGAGGGTAGAGGAGGGTATTATAGTAATATATATAATGTTGTCATAGGAAAATAATAATATGTAGGAGGAGTATAAACAGTATTATAAAATGCCAATCAAATTAGGGTGAACATTCAGTTTGGGGGTCACAGGTGGGGTGGAAAATGTCGCCAGAGATTGCAAACATTTTAGGGGGAGGTAGTTACTTTTTCTGGACTCCTTCTCCCTCATACTTAGCCCCATTAGTTTTGAGATTTTAAGACGTTCGCCCAATTAATTTGTCGGTTTTACGACCTTTCGTCCCATTTTGTTTTCAATACCAAGACCTTTCGTGCAATTTAGGTGTTGATTATGTGTCGAGCCTGTAATTTTGGAAGAACCGGCCTTTGGCTGGTAAACAAATTTACCGAAAAATGTACAAATTTATCTCCAAGTGGATCTTGAGGGTAATTGATTAAGCTTGATGGAGGTCTTGGAAGGAAACTAAAACAATAACAAATAAATAAATAATAAATAAACTAATATATATACCCTACCCCCTTAACCCCTTCAGTACGGGTGACGTCCTTTTCATTCTATTCTGGCTACTATTAGACGATTTTATTCAGGTTTGGAAGGCCCTCTAGGAATTCAAAGGCCACAAACTATCGCAATTTCCCCTTTTAGTACCACAGATTCTTCCTAGCCTGCATACCATCGTCTGAATCTAGCTAGAATAATATGAAAAAGGACGTCCTCCGCACTGAAAGGGTTAAGGAGGTATAATACTCAAAATAGTTAAATATTCAAAGGGTGCAAATATACATATTATAACCATTTGATTAGGCGGATACACACACACACTCCGTCAAACACTCTGTCGCGGCGAGAGGTAACAACGGGAGCTATATTTAGAAAGACAACCACCAACCAACGGAAGCAGCTGCAGACAATACTGATGGCTCCTAAGATCATATAAGAGGCGAGAGAGATGGTGGGTCCCGATAAAGACCTAAATACTGTAAGAGAAGGGTTAAGGGAGCCCACCTCGCTTGTTTTCTCTTTCTCTCCCTCTCTCTTGGGCTTGTATCCATTCGGCCCCATTCAGCCTACTGTTTTAAGATGTTTACCCCAATCCAGGTGTCAATATTTTCCTGGCGAGCGGTAGTGAGCCAGCATATATATATTTTTGTTTTGACAGCAAGCTAAATTTGTACATTTTTCGATAGAAAAATTTCTCCGGCGAAGCCGGATTTCTCCATACAATGCTGGCTCGCTATCGCTCGCCAGGAAGAAATCGACAGCTGGATGGGAATAAACGTCTTAAAACAGTTGGCTGAATGGGGCCGAATGGATACAAGCCAGGGAAAGAGAGAAAAGGAGATACATAAAAAAAAACGGTGACCCCCCCCCCCCAAATACTGTAAGAAAGGGTTTTAGGAAGAGAGAGAGATGTGGGGACGATAGGGGGGCTGCAACCAGATTTGTGAAGACGAGGGGGGGAGGGGGTAATGGTGAGCACAAGACGGGAGATAAAGGAGGGGGGTAGAAGATGGAGGAGAATGGGGGAGATGGGGAGATAAGAGAGAATGAGAGTGGGGGAGACAAGGTACAGACAGAAACTCAAACAGACCAAAACACAAACATAAGGTGAATATATATATATATATATATATATATATATATATATATATATATATATATATATATATATATGGAGAGAGAGAGAGAGAGAGAGAGCGCGAGAGAGAGAGAGAGACGATGGAGGAAGATGGAAGAGATGGGGGGATAAGAGATAAGAGGTAGAAACAAGAAAGATGCAGTTGATATTTCAGGATAAACGTAGAGTTGGGGAATTAAGTGTGTGTGTGTGTGTGTGTGTGTGTGTGTGTGTGTGTGTGTGTGTGTGTGTGTGTGTGGTGTGTGGTGTGTGTGTGTGTATGTGTATGTTTATATCAACCTTATGCATTATACAAGGATGGGAAAGCAATAAGAGAGGTCCAAATAATAAACCTCATATTTACGTAGTTAATATGCAGTTGTATAACAGGATATGTAACCAAATCTTGACTTATACTGTAAAATGATGTACATAAACAAAAGTTGTATACCAAAACAAAATATGTATACTAAAATATACTCAAATATACGGAGAATGAACACCGAACATGTGATAACCCAGGAAGCAACATACTTAAGTCCCAGTAGTTACAATAATGTGAAAATATATATAAGTGGAAAGGTCAATTGTCTGAATCTAGCTAGAATAATATGAAAAAGGACGTCCCCCGCACTGAAAGGGTTAAGGAGGTATATTTACGTATATAAAGGGGCTAGTGGCTGTTTTTTGGTCTATTAATTCATCTATTCTATTATTTTTTTAGTTTCCTCGCTAGACCTCCATCAACCTTAGAAAAACTCCCCCTAGACCCCCCTTCAAGATAAATTTGTACATTTCTTCGCAAACATATCTCGGCCGAAGGCCGGTTCCTTTTAAAATTACAGGCTCGCTCTCGCTCGCCAGGAAAAACTCAACACCTAAATGGGATGAAATGTCTTAAAATGGACAACGAAATGGGGCGAAAAGTGTTAAAATCGCCAAACTAATGGAACGAACGTCTTAAGATATTAAGACTAATATGCTAAACATGAGGGAGAAGGGGATCCAGAAAAAGCTACTTCCTACCCCTTAAAGACAAACTAAGAGAGTGGTCAAGTACAGTAAAGAACAATAGAGGAGAGAAGATAATGAACGGAACAAATAAATAGAACAAAAAACTATAGAGTGAAAACAGGAATACAAAAATAAATAAAACAACACAAAATAAAGAAAACAATAATAAGTAAACAATTGAAGAAACCAAAGAGAGTGTAGAGTGCAGTAGAGGTGAAAATAGGGTGAAGAAAGGTAGAATAAACAGCCGTAATGACACAGACGACAGAGGCGGGGACAACGGGAGAGAGACGACGACCACGAAACGTTAAGGGTAGATGGGCTGTTTTGTTCTGGCCCCCTTTCTCCCTCATGTTTAGCCCCATCAGTTTTCAGATTGTATGAAGTTTGCCCCATTAGTTTGTCGATTTTAAAACCTTTCGCCTCATTTTTTTTGTCAATATTAAGACCTTCGTGCTATATAGGTGGCGATTCCTTTCCTGGCGAACGATAGTGAGCCTGTAATTTTGGAAGAACCGAAAAATGTAGAAATTAATCTAGAAGGGGGAATGAATGGATGTTTCTTTAAATTTGATGGAGGTTTAGGGTGGAAAACTAAAATAATAAACAATATATTAAATACTCGACCAAAAAACAAACCCTTACAAATCCCGGCTCAGACCTCATAGTCGTAAATAGAGAGATATTATGGATTCCTCAGTGAGCATTAACCAGAACTATTTACGCTTTTCCGCCACTCTATGATAAAGTAAGTGCCCCATAAATTCGATTCGCCGTTCTTGCAAAACAGCAAAATTAAACTACTCACTCAGAGTGTGTGTGTGTGTGTGTGTGCGCGCGCGCGCGCAATTCCCTATCTACGTTCGCTATTTACTACTGACAATGTTTATCCATAGATATTTAGTTGTCAATTCACCATGAAACTTCAAGGCATTACTGCCCACACGATTATCATTTTGAGTAATATAGCCTAGCGTTGCACAGCCGTGAAACCGAAAATAATTATAGTATGATTGGTCAGTAGAAACAGAATGATACTTAACAGACCAAACAGACAATGCAACCACCTACATTTAAGCCGGTATCATACCAGTAATTGTTCTTTTACATGTCATCGTCATCACTAGTCTGGTGGCTTAGGCTATGAGGTCAGCATTTAAGCCGGTATCATACCAGTAATTGTTCTTTTACATGTCATCGTCATCACTAGTCTGGTGGCTTAGGCTATGAGGTCAGCATTTTAGATAATTATGTTGCTTATTATTATTATTTTTGTTTTAGTCTGGTTTTCGATAACCATAAAGAATATTCTCAAAATGTTACGAACAAATGTTGACCTTCGAAAATTTACGATAAAATGTTTCGTGTTGTAGTCCCTTAAAATATCATATTCCATTAACGGTATATCAAATAATCCTGAGCTAATAATCAAGCATTTCAAACCATTCAATATATAAATCAACTTATAAAAGCTGTGGCACTAAAACAAAAAAGGACTACAAACAGTCCAAAGAGGGAGGGAACAATCCAGGGAGTCCCAAACATCTCCATTTGAAGTCTCTCGAAGACTCTCCAGTTATCTAGAGATTCTTTAGGAAAAAAACATAAAATATATTTTCAAGTTGGCGATATTTAAGAGACAACACAGCATATTAATATGCTTAATTAATTATCCGCTTTGAGTCACCTGAAAATCACTCCTTGTAATTCACATCATTCATACTGAATAAACCTAAGCTATTTAAATATTAGCAATGACATACACATAACAAAGCTTCCTAATTCACAATGAGAAAGTCACAAATAGGTCATATGATTTCCAGTCTCTGATAAATTATGCATCTCCATGGTCAAGTATATTAGCCAATCAAGCATCCAATCACACATTCACGCAAATAAACAAGCAAGCAAGCAAACAAACATCACCAACCTGTTCATCCTGAGCAATCATTGTGTGGGTGGCAGGGAGAAGGAGGCAGATAGCCCCTTGAGGGAGACAACAGTACAGTAATGCAAAGTGAAGCAACGCAAGGAACTCTTCTTTTTCTTATCCCGGCAACTTTTGGCTCTCTTCGCTAGATTATGGTTTTCCCTTCATTGCGGCACGGCGAGGTAGAAATATACAGTAGATAGATAGATAGATAGATATATAGATAGATATATGATAGATAGATAGATAGATAGATAGATAGATAGATAGATAGATAGATAGATAGATAGATAGATAGATAGATAGATAGATAGATAGATAGATAGATAGATAGATAGATAGATAGATAGATAGATAGATAGATAGATAGATAAATTGATAGAGAGAGGGGGGGGGGGGGGGACAAAACCGCGTGAGTAGGATGGAATCAACAAGTTTGCTAAAAGAAAACGCGAGTTAAGGAGTTTAATACGAGACGGGCGCCTCCTTTTACCTTTTGTGTCTCACCCGTTCTCTTTCACCGCGTGGGAGGGAGAGAGGGGCGGAGGGGAGGGAGCTATTTTGCGCGGGAGGGTAACACGTGTGCGAGTGCGGTAAGAGTAAGGGTGGTGGTAGTAGAGAGCAGATTGGAAGGTAGTTGGAAGGTAGGTGGACGGTCGGTGGAGCCTCCTCGCTGCTGACGGAGACGTTGACGAACAAGGTCTTGAGGATGTGTTGGCTTCGGTGAGGATTTGTTGAGAATTCGAGGGTTTGGGTGAAGAGCAGAGTACTTTGTTGAGGGCCTGTGGACTTCAGTGAGGTTTCGTGGGTTTTCGTGAGGATTCGGGAACTTTAGTGATGTCGCTTCAATGTTCAAGGAAGAAAACAGGTGGCGCTTGATCACTCGCAAGGGCACGTTTAGTGAAAATAGAGGGCGGGGTGAGGGTGGGTGGGGGTTAGACAGATATAAAAAATGGAAAGAGTAAGACCAAGGAGTGGGTCAAGAGATACACGGTGTTTCTTGACAGTGTTGGAAAGTAATTGTAATTTTTCATTTGTATGAGTACAGCAGAAAGCAGGATATAGGCAAGGGTAAAGCAGTGTTTAAGCAATGACTAGGCATGGGTAAAATTGAAATATATAATGCTAAGTCATTGATATGCTGTCCATTTAAGAATGGGAAAGAAGTTGGTCAAGGGAAATAGTTACAACTGGTTGATACAAGGTCAGAATAGGATTGATTCATATTAAGGAAAGGATTATACCAAAGCCAAAACAAATTGTGGCAAGGTTGAAATACAAAGGAAAGGAGCTTGCGTCAAAGGTCAAAACCGACTTAAAGGGACAATCAAGGCATGGTCGGGACAAGGGGAGGCAGGGTAAAACAGTTCAAGTTGGATAAAAACGAAGCAGGGTGAAACAAGGATATGACAGGGAGTGAACAGAATCAGCAGGTTTGGACAAGGGATGGCATGGTTATATGAAGAAAGGCAGAGTGAAATAAGGAAGGGCAGGATCAGATAAGGACAGACCGGCTTAGACAGGACGAAGACGAGTTAGATAAGGATAGGCAGAGTGAGATCAGAAGAGGCAAGGTTGAGACGGGAAGATGTAGGCAATAGCAAGCCATGGATAGGTCTGGTTTGTTTGGTAGAGGCAGAGAGATAGGATTTAAGCAAGGACAAGGCAGGGATATACTGTATATGACAAGGCAGAGACAGACAGGGATATGCCTGGTTTGATAGGGCACAGCAGAGAGATAGGATTTAAGCCGGATTATACAGGGTTAAGGAAATATGAGATAGGACTACACAGAGAGACAGGTTTCAAGTAAAGACAAGGCGATGATAGGCCTGGTTTGATAGGGCTAGTTAGCGATAGGCTATAGGCATTAAGCAAAGACTAGGCAGAGATATAGGCATTAGGCAAAGACGAGGCCTAGATATAGAGGGACGCGGCATGGATATAAAGGACTTGACAGGGATGAAGCAAAGGACGCGACAGGCCCCAGGCAGCGGCAGGGGGTCCAGGACATGAGCGGGAAGGCGGCGTGCAGGGGCGGGCGCGTCTGGACTGGCACTGGCGAGGTCGATAAAAAACACTGCGTTAGTGGTGGTGGCGTCAGGATGGAGGCACAGGGACTACCAGGCGGCCTCCCTCTCTCCCTCCTTTCCTTCTGTGTCGGCCTCCCTCCCTCCCTCCCTCCCTCCCTCTGTGTGTCAGCCCTCCCCACTTCCGTAAAGATCAGTTGCTTCTTGATACCCTTTGTTATCTTAATCTATATTACTATAAATTTCCCACATTAAAGATTAGGATGTGTTCCCCTATTCCTATTTCCTATCAGTTAGTCAGTTATAGTATATATTTTTGTTGAGCCTTAACTTTTCCGTTTCCTATTGTACTTTACTAAATATTTTCCTTTTCCCTTTTTACAAGGTATCCTTTCCCTTCTACTTGTTTCTCATTAGGGCTCCGCTCATTTTGTTTTTTGTTTTCTGCACTGTATTTTATTGTTTCCTCCTTTCCATGAGCTGTGATCCTTACCCTGATATATTGACGACATAGGCTTAGAAACGTCAGAAACACACATGCACACTCGCACACACACACATACATACACTCTTTCACTCTATCTGCCTCTCTCGCTCTCGCTCGCTCTCTCTGGCACACACAGCCTCGCATGACGTCATAGGCTTGGATGCGCTGTAGTACTATTTCTTTCATCGGGCTTCCCCCCCTCCCTCTTCTCCCCTTCCTCTCTCTCTCTCTCTCTCTTTCTTTCTCTCATTAAAAATAGGGATCGTAGACTGTAGGAATAGGGAGTGGATGTTCTGAATTAGAAATACGTCTCAAGAATGCATAGTGGGAATATATTGTGGGAACTGGGAATGTGTGGTAGGAACTGGGAATGTATGGTGGTAACTGGGAATATATGGTGGGAACTGGGAATGTATGGTGGGAACTGGGAATGTATGGTGGGAACTGGGAATATATGGTGGGAACTGGGAATGTATGGTGGGAACTGGGAATGTATGGTGGGAACTGGGAATATATGGTGGCAACTGGAAATGTATGGTGGAAACTGGGAATGTATGGTGGAAACTGAGAATGTATGGTGGGAACTGGGAATGTATGGTGGGAACTGGGAATGTATGGTGGGAACTGGGAATATATGGTGGCAACTGGAAATGTATGGTGGGAACTGGGAATGTATGGTGGGAACTGGGAATGTATGGTGGGAACTGGGAATGTATGGTGGGAACTGGGAATGTATGGTGGAAACTGGGAATGTATGGTGGAAACTGAGAATGTATGGTGGGAACAGGGAATGTATGGTGGGAACTGGGAATGTATGGTGGGAACTGGGAATGTATGGTGGGAACTGGGAATGTATGGTGGGAACTGGGAATGTATGGTGGGAACTGGGAATATATGGTGGCAACTGGAAATGTATGGTGGGAACTGGGAATGTATGGTGGGAACTGGGAATGTATGGTGGGAACTGGGAATGTATGGTGGGAACTGGGAATGTATGGTGGGAACTGGGAATGTATGGTGGGAACTGGGAATGTATGGTGGGAACTGGGAATGTATGGTGGGAACTGGGAATGTATGGTGGGAACTGGGAATGTATGGTGGGAACTGGGAATGTATGGTGGGAACTGGGAATGTATGGTGGGAACTGGGAATGTATGGTGGGAACTGGGATGTATAACTGGGAATGTATGGTGGGAACTGGGAATGTATGGTGGGAACTGGGAATGTATGGTGGGAACTGGGAATGTATGGTGGGAACTAACAATGTATACAGAGAGACAATAGGGAAGAAATAATCATAAGCCTAGTGAACTAAGACAGTTAATGGCAAGTCTATGAGATCAAGTACACGAACGGAATGATGGGTTAATTTTCATACACAATGCACACTATGTACTGTATATATATATATATATATATATATATATATATATATATATATATAGAGAGAGAGAGAGAGAGAGAGAGAGAGAGAGAGAGAGAGAGAAGATGGGGGAGACACGTGAGTAGAAATAGGACCGATATAATAGGAGACCGAAGCACTTGGTAAATCAGAGTTATAGGAAGTTAAGGAATTAAGGGGAGATGGGCAGTTTTTCTGGTTCCGTTTCTTCCTCATGTTTAGCCCCATTAATTTTCAGATTTGAAGACGTTCGACCTATTAGTTTGTCAAATTTAAAACCATTCGTCCCATTTATCTATCAATATCAAGACCTTTCGTGCCATTTAAGACGTTATCTCCATCCAGGTGTCGATTTCTTCCTGGCGAGCGATTGCGAGCCAGCATTATATGGAGAAAACCGGCTTCGCCGGAGACATTATTCTATCGAAAAAGGTACAAATTTAGCTTGCTGTCAAAACAAAAATATATATATATGCAAGCTCGCTACCGCTCGCCAGGAAAATATTGACACCTGGATGGGGGTAAACGTCTTAAAACAGTAGGCTGAATGGGGCCAAATGGATACAAGCCAAAGAGAGAGGGAGAGAAAGAGAACACAAAGCGAGGTGGGCTCCCTTAAGAGAGCAATAGCAGAGGCAATATCGAATAAAACCAACTATGACATGAACTGTGGAAGAGAAGAGAGGAGAGCACGTAGCACAAGAGAGGTAAACAGAAGCCCCCCCCCCCCCCCTCCAAGCCGAACGACAGAAGAGATCAAGAACAGGGACACAGGGAAAATACAGTATATGATGATTGATGTTTCTGAATAGCGGGTTTTAAGGTGCATGTAGTTATTTGTATTGCTTTATAATTCCATTCGTATATATTCAACACACGAACAATACAAATACATAAATATATCTGTTACTCGATGCATATCTTATCTGCCAACAAAATTTCGTGAGAATTGGTTCATAATTTTTGAGATATACATATATATATATATATGTGTATAAGTAGGCAGCATGTGTTCATTGAGGCAAAATGTATTAAAGACCAAGGCATATTTGTTTTTTACTAACTGTTTACTTGTTTTTTCAATATTTTTCACTGTATGTCTGATTTCATCATTCAAATTATATATTAAGTTTCCAAAGTTCATTATTATTTTCAATTAGGTGTTGAATAATACGTCAACTTTCATTTTGTTTGTCCTATTATTTATTCACTAAACGTTTCGTGCTTTCTTTGCACATCTTCAGTAGCTTTGTATCTGTAAAAGTAAAAAATTATATATATATATATACCGAAAGCTATATAACAGTAGCAAAGAGGAGAGAGAAACAAAGGAGGATAAATAGAAGGGATAGAACGTGTTTGTTTTAGACCAGTGAAGACCCCAAGTACTGTACAGAGAACAGGAGACGACTGAAGAGATCAAAGAGAAGCTATTGAACGCGCGTGTTAAAGACGAAGGAAGAAGCCAAGAAGAAGAGAAGGAAAAAACCAAGAGGACAAAAGTAGGCAGGGATGGGGGCGGGGGGAGGGGGAAGGGGGGCAGAAGGATAGTGAAAACGTTTGCCCATTACGATAAAAGAAAACCAGGTCAGAACAGGAATGATAATAATAGTAATATAATAGTAAAACAGACTTGAAGCAGCAGAGATATGTTGAATGCGTGTGCTACTAACGAACAAGACCATGCAGAGAGAAGGGAAGGAAGAGAAGAACGATTAGGAAAGACGAAGTGAAGTAATGAATGACAAAAGAGGGAGGGTTGAAAGTGTTTGGCTGAAGACAGAAGAGACCAAGAAAAAAAAGGACAATATCCAAGAGGACAGAGGACAAATGAAGATAGAGGGTGAGGACAATTGAAGACAGAGGGTGAGAACAAAAGAAGACAGAGGGTGAGAACAAAAGAAGACAGAGGGTGAGGACAATTGAAGACAGAGGGTGAGGACAATTGAAGACAGAGGGTGAGGACAAAATACGACAGCTGGTGAGGACAACAGAAAACAGAGGGTGAGGACAAAATAAGGCAGAGGATGAGGACAAAGGTAGAAAGAGGGTGTTGGTGGTGGTATAGAATATGTGTACCAGAAGAAGACAGAAGGTGAGGACAAAGGTATAAAGAGGGTGGTGGTGGTGGTGGTATACAATGTGTAGGATATACCGAAGGATAACAGGTTTTTCACAATACGTAGACGGAGGTCTTTTTAAAATTAAAATGGTAGACAGACAGAGGATGAGGACAAATTAAGATAGAAGGTGAGGACAACAGAAGACAGAAGGTGAGGACAAAGGTATAAAGAGGGTGGTGGTGGTGGTATAGAATGTGTGTGAGCCCCGAGGGAGTAGCGAGGCCTGAGGCAATGACAGGCCAGCTCAGGTGGTAATCAGATCCCCGCCTCCTGCTGCTGCTGCTGCTGCTGATGTCCTGTGCCTCATACACACATACACATAAACACACACACACACACGCACACACATCATATCACATACTGTTGCTGTCTTTTGTCTCATACACATACTGTATTTACACATAAATGGGCACTCACACACACACAAAAATACACACACACAGAAACGCTGGATACTCGACACACACACACACACACACACACACACACACACACACACACACACACACACACACACACACACACACACACACACACACACACACACACACACACACACACACACACACACGTACACAGGAACGCTGGAGGCTTGGTTACCAGGAGAAACACCAATATGAACACCAGGCCTAAGTTCAATACAGGAGGCTGGAAGAAGAAGAAAAAGAAGAAGAAGAAGAAGAAGAAGTAGAAGGGGAAGACGAAAAAGAAGAAACGGAGAAGAAAAAATGAAAAGAAGATATAAAGAAAAAGTAAAAACAAAGAAGAAGAAGAAGAAGAAAGAAGGAGGCAAGAGGAATAGATCGATGCATATTAAGGGAACGAGAGTATGTGAAGGAAGAAAGAGGGGAAAAGAAGAAAGGAAGAAAGGATAGGAAATATAGGAAAATAGGGAATCAAGAAGAGGAATTTGAGAAAGAGGAGAGGTGAGAGAGGAGAACAAGAATGAAGGGAAAGTAAGGATGTGAAGGAAGGAGAAACTGGAGAGAAGGAATTGAGGATGTGAAGAGAGAGAAGTGGAGAACATGAAACTATGAGAGGAAAAGGAAGAAGATAATGAATAATAAATGGAAAAACTTAAGGAGAGAAGAAGAATTAAAGGAAGAAGTGGATGAGAGACATAAGAGAAGCGAAAGTGGAGAGACCAAAGGAGGTGGAAGGGATGATACAAGTGAAGGAAAGAAAAAAATTGGAAGAAGACGAGATACTTGAAAAAAAACAAAAAAACATAAGAAGTGGGAAGAAAATAGATAATGAAGAAATTATGAAAAAGTTGAAATAAAACAATAAGTTATGAACACATAAATATATATATATAATAGAGAGAACACTAAGGGTTGCCAGTAAAATAAAGTAGATGCACAGTGTTTAATGTTTTTTTATGTTTTTATTATAAGGAAATTTAGGAAATAGCTTAAGGGAACTTAGGGAATAATCTGTATAGGCCTAGTAAGACTAGTTATGGAGAAAAGTGTAACCTAATATAATGTGAAAATTAAAGATGGATAGTACATATGGATTCTATAGATATTTAATAAGGTAAAAAACAAACATAGGGAATGACAATATAAGATGCTAATTGTATAAAAAGTGACGGCAAAAAACAACAACAAATAAAGCAACTCAAATATAAGAGAGAGTTGGGGAGAACGGATGAGGCATCTTAGAAATTTGACGAAAGAGACAAATGAGAGAACGATTGGATTATTATTAACCCTTTGAAGCTCTGACGCGTTTTAGCAGTTTATTTTGGCTATCATTAGACGATTTTATGCAGCTTAGGAAGTATCTGTGGGGCATTAACAGGGTAACGACTATCTCAATCAACCCATTGACTTCCATATACCTTTACTAATCTGAATAAAATCGTCTAATAGTAGCCAGAAAACAGAACAGAAACGCGTATTGGAGCTTGAAAGGGTTAACATAGAGATTAGAGGTGAGGAGATATAACATAAACAGTAATATATGTAAGAACATAAGAACATAAGAAAAATGGAAATCTGCAGAAGGCCTATTGGCCCATACGAGGCAGACCCCTTCTTCCCTACATCCCTATTTGTTCCTTTACACCTTTATGCCCTACACTACATCTCTCACTATAACCTATACCCCCTGCACTACGTGTATCCCATACAGTACATATGGCGACTTAATTAACATATGGTAAAGGGAAACATAATATAGAGAAAAAAAAAAAAGTAAAATGATCAATTTATAAGTATAAAGAAATGGAAGGAAACAGTGCTAATTTCATAGAGCAATACGTGGTAAAAAGAAAGGACAATTATTAATTAACAGAAGAGAAGAACGGTCAATTAATTAAGTACAAATAACTAGATCAAAATAAATAAATTTGAAAGAAATTAAGAATAGATCAAACGAAAGCTAATTACCCAAAGACTGGAACGGAAGAAAGGGGAAATCCTGGAGTGTTGTAAAGAAGGAAGGCCGAGGGGAATGAGGGTAAACAATACTGATATCTACCAACCACCTGGACCCCTCAATTGGGAGAGGGGAGGAGAGCTAGGGGGAGGGGTGGAGCGAGGGAAGAAAGGGATAGGAGGGGAGGGGGGAACGGATAAAGCAAGAGATAGGAGGGGAGGGGAAAGGGATTGGAGATAGGTAGATGGGGAAGGTAGGGAGGGGGGGAGGGATGAAGCAAGGGGAGGGGGAGGAATTGGAGTTAGGGTAGATGGGGAAGGTAGGGAGGGAGGAAGGAATGAAACAAGGGGAGATAGGGATAGGAGGGGAGGGGGAGGTATTGGAGTTAGGAAGATGAGGATGGAATGGGGGGGGGGGTTGGCGCTAGTAAAGATAGGGAAAAGAGGGTAGGGAGAGGGATTGGAGTGAGGAGAGATGAAAAGAGGGGAAGGCATGGAGCGAGAGGGGAGGGGCAAGGAGGGGAGGGGGGTACGGATGGAGCAAGGGGAGATGGGGAAAGGAGGGAGGGATTGGAGCTAAGGGAGATGGCGAGGGAAATAATGGGATGGAAGAAGAAATATGGGGAGGATGGAAGAAGAGGGGATGAACAAAGAAATGGCTAGTGGGGTACGGTACGGTGAAGAATACAAGGAAACTAATAAAATTCAATCTTGAAACAGAAGACATGCATTTTATGGCTTGCTACCGTTGTACAATTCTACTCACTTTAGTAAAGACCTAAAAGAATTGATTACTTAAACCACAATTATCCCTAAAACTGTGAGATATCTTTCTAAAAATGCCTTTAATTGGCCTGAGGTACTTTAATTATAAAATCGCAATTTGATGGAAAAGGTTAATTACTATTTCGTCTAAACAACTCACTTATTTTACTTCTTCGGAGTGGGGGGCACCCGCCTCTTAACACACTCCCACCTCTATCCTGTCCAACTCTCTAACCAAAGACTGAACCAATTTTCCCAGTCTTTCTTCTATTCAACAAGTAAACTTTGCATCTCTCTCCCTCAACCTGTTTTTCCCTCGTCCTATGACTTAAATTGCTTCAAGCTCTGTGTGTCCAGACATTTTGACTCTAATGTATCTTGATTTTGGCTCTGTCTCTCTTTTAACTTTGAGGGAGACACTTATTTCAGGCAGCTTGCCTTTTGTCTGCTTCATTAACATAGGAAACAACAAATAATATATATATATATATATATATATATATATATATTTCCCATCTGAACACCTTGCTCTTTCACATGTCTAACCTCCTATATTTTCCCTCCCTAATAAAAAATTCATCTGACCTGTTGTGACCCCCCCCCCCCCCCAGTAGAGCCTCGTCAGCTCACGTGGGCGGAGGTCACTGGCAGCAAGGGGTCAAAACACTCTCTGGCCCACAGAAAGAAGACCTAACTAAAGCCATGGTAGGATATCATATTTTTTCAGGCTGCAGAGGTCACTAGACTTGGACTCGGCGGGGGCCGGTGAAGAGCTTCCTTAGTGTAATATAATATTTAATACCTGTATATGATTTTTATGATAATAGTAACTTAGAAAAAGACAATGAATAGCTCACATGATGTCTATATTCAAGAGTTTTTTTAATGTATTAGTTTACATAATTATTTACTGATCGAGATACTCGTTTACAAGTATTATATATATATATATATATATATATATATATATATATATATATATATATATATATATATATATATTTGTAGTTATATATTATTGGCCCTTATAATTACATATTTCTTTGAACTGCATAATTATTACCAATATCATATCAAAATGCTTTGTTATCACAATTAAATCCACTTCCGAAGATTGCATAGTAATTGTGAGTATCGGAGTGTCTGTATGTCTGCTCGCGGTGTATTAGAATATATATATATATATATATATATATATATATATATATATATATATATATATATATATATATATATATATATATATATATATATATATATATATATAGTATATACATATTATATATACACATATTAACGCATCACACGTTAACCTTTTCAATTAAATGACGTATACAGTATATCACCCAAGCTACCCCCAATGATTATAATTAGTTTAATAACAAGTGTTCTTTATTCAAATCGCTCTGAATCAATGTAGTAAAACAAATCCTAAACCTTACAACAATGAGCAATGCGTTGTATGTAATATAAGGAAAGCAAACTAAATACAACTGTTAATGTGGATCACTTATACACGACGACCTAATATTTTCACACTTCGACCTACCGGTACTTAGAAGATCCTCTCCGTGTTTAACATTAGACAAACTTTACATTTCCGATAATGTTATTGATACGGAAAGGTGGCGAGACGTTAATCATCTCCACTGTACATTAACCATGGGGAATACATGTAAGTTGATTTATTGTCAGGATTACAGTATTATAGAATTAAATCATACATCTAAAAATAGTACAATCTCTTTTTAGAAATTAATTACTAAATATTTTACCTGCCACCACACGATTTTACTCAGCTTCTACCGAATAAACCACTCTGGCTCAAAGGGTTACAGACAATACAGCCATAACTCCGGATGGCTGCCAACAACTGTACCGATAACTCCGAACTTTGAGCTACTAAGTTAGGAGATAAGTGGCCATCCATATATAGAGAGAGAGAGTTAAAGTAGGATGTATGGGAGCAAGTTGTAGAGAGAATGTGACCACTCAACTCAGGACATGTTTACCATGTATAGTATATTCCAACTCGAAATAGGAGGAGATATATATTTATGTGTTTATTTACTTATTTATTTATTTATTTATTTGTTTATTATTATTTTAGCTTCCTCTCTCGTCAAGTTTAAAAAGAATGCCCCCCCCCCCCCCGTGAGACCAATTTGTGCATTTTTTTGGTAGAGTAACTGCACCAGCCGAAGGCCGCGTCCTCTTAAATTGCAGGCTCTCTACCGATCGGCAGTAAAAAAATCGACACCTGAATGGCACTAAGGGTCTAAATATTGGCAAATAAATGGGACAAAAGGTCCTAAAATTGCCAAACTAATGGGGTGAATGTCTTAAAATCTCAAAACTAATGGGTCACATTTACAAATTTATCTCGAATATTCATTTCGAGATAGAGGTTTAGGGAGCAATATAGCCCCAAATCCCCCCCCAAACCCCCATGCCCCCATACCCCCTTAGCTATGAATGAAAAAGACAAATCAGTGTCTGAATTCTCACTTCATTCTGGTTCATTCAAGGCGATTTCATTCACAGTTGGCTGAATGGGGCGAAATGGATACAAGTCGGAGAAAGAGAGAAAAGGAGAGAAAGATTAAAAAAGCAGGTGACCCCCCTTAAAAAAAAAATCCATCTGATAGTATAAAAGATAATATTAACCCGTTAAGTACCAGGGGCGTCTTTCTTATCATATTCTGGCTACTATTAGACGATTTATTTCAGCGTAGGAAGGACCTCAAGTAATAATATGACTTCAAACTATCTCCACCAACCCTTTTAACTACCACAGCTCCTTCCTAAGCTGCGTAATATCGTCTAAATATAGCTATAATATAATATAACACACGTCGCTGGTACTCAAAGGGTTAATGGAGTGTTACGCAAGGTGGTCGTCCTAGTGACCTCTGTTGACCTGATGATCTGTTCTACTGCTGGGCCGACCCGTGCTTAATGTTATGTAACGTTATGGCTCTCATGGATATATGGCGCTACCTCTCTCTCTTTCTCTCGCTCTCTATCTATCTATCTCTCTCTCTCTCTTTCTATATATTTTCTCTCTAACTACCTATCTCTCTCTCTCTCTCTCTCTCTTTATTTTTTTCTCTATATCTGACTATCTATCTATATATTCTCCTTCTCTCTCATTATCTATCTATCTATCTATATATCTCTCTCTATCTATCTATATATATCTCTCTCTATGTATCTATCTATCTATCTATCTATCTACTCTCTCTTCATCTATCTATCTATATCTATCTCGCTATATATCTCTCTCTATATATATCTATCTCTCTCTCTCTCCTTCTCTCACCCGTATTATACTGTTTCAATCACTCACTCTTAATATGCTGCTGATAACTCACACAACATCAATATTGTCTTACTATTCCTTCTTCTATCTCTTCTGAAAGCCGTCTTAATGTATTACATGTCTTATATACTCTGATTACATTTATAGTTATTTTATTCACGTGGTTTTATTGGATTGTCCGCATAGTTAGTACTGTAAGTTATGTTCACTGTACAATAGTGTTCTGGTCAGATTATATTTCAGTAAATAATTTACAAGAAACAATAAACCACATTTTTTTTTCTCTCTCTCTCTCTTTATATATATATATATATATATATATATATATATATATATATATATATATATATACCAGTGTATATATATATATATACATATATGATTATGATTGTGTGTGTGTGTGTGTGTGCGTGCGCTTGTGAATATATATGGATAACTCATAAAATAGATAATAAATAAACAAAATACAATAGATCCAATCATACGTAAAGAGAAACACATCAAAGCAACCATCACATTACGGGTCAATCGCCCCTCTCCCTACCCCCCATATAACCCCGCCCAAGGTCAACACCCTACTATAACTGACACACACACACACACACACACACACACACACACACACACCTCCTACATAACCAAACGGGCGGGGGGGGGGGGTCATTGGCACTATCAGGGTCAACACTCACCCCCAAGGTCAACCCGGCCCGAAGTCAAGAAACTCGTCTGGAACACACACACACACACACACACCGCCACATAACTCAGGTCACAATACAGAGACGGGAAGCGGAGGAAAAAAAGGCCCTATAAAAACTGTGTGTCATATATTATAGCGGGAAGGGGGGGGGGGGGGGGGGTGTTCTGGGCCTACTGTCGGACTTAAAAGGGGGAGATGGGCTGGTTTTTCTGGTCCCCCTTCTACCTCGTGTTTAGCTACATTAGTTTTCAGGTTTTTAGACGTTTGGCCCATTAGTTTGCCGATTTTAAGACCTTTCGCCCAATTTCTTTGTCAATATTAAGACTATTCGTGTCATTTAGGTGTCAATTTTGTCATGGCGAGCGATAGCGAGCCTGTAATTTAAGAGGAACCAACCTTCGGCTGGAACATTTTTCTATCGACAAATTTACAAATATATCTTGAAGGGGGGTCTAGGGGGTGTTTTTTTAAGCTTGATGGAGTGTGTGTGGGAGGAAACTAAAACAAACTATTGAAAGATAACTAAACAAACAAATAAATGAGCCCATCCCCCCTTAAAGGCGATGACGGGCGGTGGGATTCAAGTTGAAGGTTAGAACGGAATAATGTCCTAACCCAAATGATGTCTAGCTAGCTAAAGGTACTTCATGTGAAGCTCGGTTTGATAGACAAGCAAATTAGTTAGGCCTACACTAGATTTAAGATAAGTAGTTATGAGCATAGTCTGTTAATTCTAGGTTGGTCAGAAATCGTAACCTCTAACCCCGGTAACTCAAAAAAGGACTAGAGTAATCGAGCTAATTTATCTACCCAAAAAAGAAGACCTGGCTAGGGAGTAGGGATGGAAATTGACAGCTCATTTGCTCTAACCCTTTTTGAGTTGTAGAGGTTAGAGGTTACGATCTCTGCCTAACCTAGCATGAACGGACTATAGTAATAGATCTCTGAATATATTACGGTATATTAATAATCATGAAAAGGCAAGAGGCAAAAATAATTAAATAATTAAATAATTAAATAATTAAATCGAATGAGTACCTGAATTTTATGGTCGCAATAAAATTCAGGTACTCATTCGATTTAATTAGCACTACTAATTGTTTGTGTAATTCAGTTAGTCAGTTTTCATACAATTTGTGTATGCAGGTGAACCCGTTCAATGTATCTTTCTCCACATATATACAGTAATACATCTAATTTGTATGCTTATAATATGTAATAGGGATTAAGTGTGATTGGAATGAAATACTAAAACAAAAGGAAATTGACTTTAATCTACGACTTTGGCCATTACAAAAAATCGAACTGCAGAAGGGAACTAGCTCAGCCATTGTGGTTATATTTGAACACACACACATATATATATATATATATATATATATATATATATATATATATATATATTATATATATATATATATATATATATATATATATATATATATATATATATATATATATATATATGCATATATACTGTACATATATACAGTATATATATATATATATATATACTGTATATATATATTTTATAAAATCATAATTGTGAACCTTCCAGACTTAAGATGCCGATAATAGCTACTGGAGGAGAACAACACACTTATATCAGCCACCCTTATTAACTAGAAATTTGCAGACCCGTGTTCGATTCTTGTTGTGGACAGCTGGTAAAATGTAATTAAAGCAATTTTTTGCATCCTGGGATGGTTCTTTGTGATCAAAATAACTAAGAGTACGGTAATCATTTACGTCCCATTTATCTATAGAGGTCATTGCTAAGTTGAACAAAATCTTCTAATGTTATCCAAAATAGCTTGACAATTGTCGTCCTCGTACTGAAGGGGTTAAACCTGTCGAATGTAAACTGTGATGATAGGATTCTGTAGCCCAGATGTAGCAGGCTGGGAAACTCACCCATTACCGTCTTCAAAAGGCAAATACAATGAGCTTATTAGGGCCGAGGAAAGGCTGTGCCTGATATGTGCTACCCCTGGCACCTTGTTAACACACACACACACACAGAGACAAATGTATGAAGTGTGTGTGTGTATATATATAGTGTGTGTGTGTGTGTGTATAGTGTGTGTGTGTGTGTATATAGTGTTTGTATGTGTGTGTGCGTGTATATGTGTGTGTGTGTGTTTGGTGTGTGTGTGTGTGTGTGCGCGCGTGTATGTGTGCAGCAGCTGGTGGTGGTGGGGTAATGACACAAGGACTGTGATTGGCACAGAGCCAGCCCAGACAGGCCTATAGTAGTGGGTCCAGTAGCCCCTATCAACCCCCTTCACCCCCCCCCCCCCTCACCCCGTCCCCTCTCCTCCCCTACCCTCTTCCGGTCTTCCCTAGGCCTACCCCACTATCCCACTTCTCTGTCTGGCTGTGTTTGTCTCAGTTTCTGTCTGCATCTCAAATAATCCGTCTAGCAGCTCTCTCTCTCTCTCTCTCTCTCTCTCTCTCTCTCTCTCTCTCTCTCTCTCTCTCTCTCTCTCTCTCGAGAACATATCGAACATATCCTGAAAGACATAACTAACTCCGCCATACCAGAGGGCACCTGTGTAGTCGTCAATGTTGGCTCAAATGACTGCTTTGACGGAGGTAAGGCCCCAATTAAGACCATAGAAAAAGATTTTGAGAACCTAATTAAAGTCATGAAAAGGAAGACCACGAAATGTGTGGTAAGCGGCGTCATACCCCGGATTAAAACAAGCTCATACGGACAAAATAGAGCCATAGAAATTAACAACGCAGTCAAGGTCATGTGCGAACAAGAGAAGGTACTGTATGTGGACAATTGGACCACCTTTGTAGGGAACTCGTCCCTGTACAGCGGAGATGGCATTCATTTATCAGAAAAAGGCGTTCAGCACATGAGTGACACCCTAAATCAAGCAACCTACATTGCCCACGAAACCAACGCCAGTCAGGACCGAGAAATAACTATGCTAATAGACTCCTCTGAGTATTGATATCGCTACCCCCGGAAAAGCCCTCCCAAAACCCCACCCAATCAAACTCCACCCGCACAGTTAAGAGAAATAAATAACCCCACCCAACCCTTAGAAGTCCATCACAACCATTTAAAGGAAACCGTCAACCCCAATGGCCCACAAGTTGCGAAAACTTACCTACCTGAACCACAAAACAAACTAAACAACCCCACCCAACCCCATCCAAGCCAACCCAACCAACTGAATGAATTTGACAACCCGCCGCGGCTTCAAGTCATAACCCCAAACCCATCCTCACCAATAAGAAAAACAAATCCAGCGCATGCTGAGAGAAATGATATAAAAATAATATCCATAAATGCCTGCTCAATAAGAAACAAAATAGACGAACTCAAATGTCTGTTATTAAATGAGAAAGTTGACGTTATTTGTATAACGGAAACACATCTGAACCTTAAAAATAAAGATCTACTTCATGAATATCACATAGAGCCATATAAATTTTTTCATAAAGACCGTAACAATGGAAAACAAAGAGGGGGGTTGCAATGTACGTTGCAACCTACTTAAACCCAGTCGAGGTGACTCTCCCCGAAAGTAATGCAGAAATAGTGTGCGTCAAAATAAATACAAAAAACATGAACTTAAATATCACTACAGCGTACCGACCACCGAGACTAACTGTTGCCGATGATACAATTTTTTATGAAATACTAGAGAAAACCCTCAATTCCGACGAAACAGTTTTACTAGGTGACTATAACCTCCCCCTAATTGACTGGAATACCACGACCGGAAAAAATGCTGAGTCACGCCTAATGACAAGCTTCATCCAGGACAATTTTTTGACTCAACACGTAAAACAGCCGACGCGAGACAGGAATATACTAGACCTCGTAATCACTACCCAAGAAAATTTATTATCAAACCTGGATGTAGGTGAACATCTGGCAACGTCCGATCATAAAATCTTAAGAATCAACGTTATAAGCAAATATTCCTCAGTAAAAACAACAGGAATGGTTTCGGACTTCAAAAACGCAAATTATGACGGACTTAAGGAATCGCTATCAAACATACACTCAAACCTCATAAATATAAACGAAGTAAATGAACTATGGGGACATTTTAAGTCTACAATTACAGAAGCGCATAAACAATTTGTACCCATGAAACCAAAACGTAGTACGAAATCAAGTATGCCCCCTTGGTACAGTAGAGACATTGGCAAGGCAATAAGGAAAAGGAATCAACTCCACAAACTTGTAAAAAATAACACAAACACTGAAGTAATTAAAAACTTGTACAAAAATAGTAGAAGGGAAGTGAAAAAAATAATTAGGGCGAACAAACAAAATTACGAAATGACTATTGCCAGAGAAAGTGCCACAAACCCCAACAAATTCTACAGTTACGTAAACAAAAATAAACAGATCAAAAGCGGAATCGGACCGCTAATAGAAGATGGCCAGACAATAACAGGCGACACAAACACGGCAAATCTGCTCAACAAATATTTTGGCTCAGTTTTCACAGAAGAAATTATCGATCATACCCTTGAAAATAACACCTCAACTCATGAGATAGGAGATTTCACCATCAGTGTTACCGAAGTACAAAGCAAATTGAGTAATTTAAATGTAAATAAGACCCCGGGACCCGACATGCTCCACCCGAAAATAATTAAGAATGTCAAGGACGAAATAGCAAAACCCCTGACACAACTATTTAACTTATCACTACTACAGGGGATTGTACCGAGTGATTGGAAAGATGCGAAACATTACGCCGATATACAAGAAGGGTAGCAAGGCCAAAGCGAGTAATTACAGACCAATTAGCCTAACTTCAATTGTAGGAAAAATCATGGAAAAAATCATTAGAGATAAGATTGTAGATTACCTCGAATCAAACAACCTAATCAAAAATAGTCAACACGGCTTTAGATCAAATAAGTCATGCCTAACAAATTTGATTGAATTTTATAACAAACTATTCACATATAACGACATGACGAAATCACTAGATATAATCTTCTTGGACTTTCAAAAAGCTTTCGACAAGGTGCCTCACCGAAAACTATTGGCTAAACTGGAGAGGATAGGTATCAAAGGTGAAATTCATTCTTGGATAAAAAATTGGCTTACGGACAGAAGACAGAGAGTGGTGATAAATGGAGTGGAATCGGAGTGGGAGCCTGTCACTAGTGGAGTTCCACAGGGTTCAGTCCTTGGACCGGTCCTGTTTCTCATTTACATTAACGATATCGATGTAGGGTTAAACAACACCATTTCCAAATTCGCCGACGATACAAAAATAGGAAATACAGTCCTGAACGAAGATGATAGAAATGCGTTGCAATCTGATTTAAACAAGATATCAGAGTGGTCGAAAAAATGGCAGATGCCCTTCAATGTCGATAAATGTCAGGTGCTGCAGGTTGGTAGCAGAAATATGAAATACAAATACGAAATGAATGGCAAACAAATAAAAACCGCAACGGTAGTAAAAGACCTAGGGGTACTAATATCTGAAAACCTAAAAACTTCCGACCAATGTATAGCAGCTGCAAATAAGGCAAACATAGCATTGGGCTTTATTAAACGAAAATTTACATATAAACATGAAAACGTAATAGTGCCACTGTTCAAAAGTATGGTGAGGCCCCACCTTGAATATGGTGTGCAGTTCTGGTCACCTTATCTGATCAAGGACATTGTAAGACTCGAGTCAGTACAGCGTAGAGCGACGAAGATGATACCCTCATTAAGAAATAAACCATATGAAGAAAGACTTAAACGATTGAACCTGTTCTCATTAAAAAAGAGGAGGTTGAGGGGTCAGCTTATTGAGTGCTTTAAGATACTAAAAGGTTTCGACAAAGTCGATGTAAATGCACTATTCACATTAAACAATACTAATCAAACTCGCGGAAATGGAATGAAATTAAAAACCAAAAAGGCAAACCTAGATGTCACAAAGAGTTTCTTCATCTACAGTGTGGCGACAGAGTGGAATAAACTACCAGCGAGAGTGGTGGAGAGCGACACAATAAACGCCTTCAAGGGAAGGCTTGACCTCTATCTGCAGAGGGCTGGGGTGATATGAATGAAAAAAAAAAAAAAAAAAAAAAAAAAAAAAAAAATGTATGTATATGTATGTGTGTGCACTGTACAGTATGTATATATATACTGTATATATATGTGTGTATGTATGTATGTGTATATGTATGTGTATATATATGTATATATATATATGTATATGTATGTATGTGTATGTGTATATATGCATATATGCATATTATAGTTTGTAAGGCCAGACTGCCTAGTAAGGACCTTGAGGTCTGTGTGGTCTGTGTATCTATGTAGCTATGTAGCTCTCTCTCTCTGGTATTTTCCCCTCGTCATCATCTCTAGCCTCCAACACCTTCTCTATGTCGACTATCCTTGGCCAACCTTCCTTCCCTACTCCTCTACTAGATATTCCTTGCCCTCTATCTAATACCTCGTAGCATCTTCCCATCCCATTCCCTTTAAGGAGGGATGGGCCGTTTTTTCTGGACCCCTTCTCCCTCGTGTTTAGCCCCATTTTTTTCTTTTTTTTTAAGATTTTAAGACGTTCGGCCCATTAGTGTGGCGATTTTAAGACTTTACGCCCCATTTCTTTGTCAATATTAAGACCTTTCGTGCCATTTAGGTGTTGATTTTTTCCTGGCGAGCGATAGCGAGCCTGTAGGTTTAAGAGTAACCAGCCTTCGACCCCGGACATTTTTCTACGGAAAAATTTACAAATGTACCTTGAAGGGGGGTCTAGGGGGTGTTTTTTACAGCTTGATGGAGGTCTAGGGAGGAAACTCTAAATAAAACAAATACAAATAAAATAAAACAGTAAGCAAATCAATACGGGCATCTACCCAAAACAATACGCCCATCTCCCCAAATCAATACGCCCATCTACCCAAAACAATATCCCACAAAACAATATTCCAAAACTTGCACCCTATTGTTCCCACTCCCTCCCTTCTTTCTTAGTTTCTTAGCCAATGAAAAATTTCACAACTTTCCACTTTATTGCCAGTTTTAATCCTTTGCTATCAAACATATACCTCTCTATATTATTATTATTCCTGGCCACTTCCGTCATATACTTTTGTTATCATTCGTAACCCATTTCTTTGTTTTATATTTGTTTGTATCATTCCTAACCCAGTCGTATGTCATATATCCAAGTCCCTTTCTCAGTCATATCCCTTTCTTGTCATTCCTAATTATTTCCTATGTCTTATCTCTTTCTTATCATTCCTAATCCCTTCCTATGTCTTATCTCTTTTTTATCATTCCTAATCCCTTCCTATGTCTTATCTCTTTCTTATCATTCCTAATCCCTTCCTATGTCATATCTCTTTCTTGTCATTCATACCCCATTCGTATGTCACATCTTTTTCTTGTCATTCTGAACTACTCCCTATGTTATATTATATCTTTATCATTCCAAGCCACTTCCACTGACAAACTGATTTGTGTGATACGATTATTGGTTACTCTTAGCACCTAATCAGCTCTCAAAATTGCTCCTCATAGCCCCATCCCCACATTCCTAGCATTCCATTTCCCTTCATCATCAGTCGAACGCCGCTAATAAACAAAGACTTTAGTTATATACACATATATATATATATATATATATACATATATATATATATATATTTTATATCTAGCACCACTCATCTACCTATATATACTCATCACCCAAACATTTCCACTCTGTTCCTCACCTTTCTCCATGTATTATGTTGTAGAATCTGGAGTGATTATTGTAAAAATTATTGTTTCGATTCTAAATAACTCTCATAATATAAACGAAAGTAAGTAGAATCCCTATTAGAGCCACGAAAGTAAGTAGAATCCCTATTAGAGCCGCGAAAGTAAGTAGAATCCCTATTAGAGCCGCGAAAATAAGTAGAATCCCTATTAGAGCCGCAAAAGTAAGTAGAATCCCTATTAGAGCCGCGAAAGTAAGTAGAATCCTATTAGAGCCGCAAAAGTAAGTAGAATCCCTATTAGAGCCGCGAAAGTAAGTAGAATCCCTATTAGAGCCGCGAAAGTAAGTAGAATCCCTATTAGAGCCGCGAAAGTAAGTAGAATCCTATTAGAGCCGCAAAAGTAAGTAGAATCCCTATTAGAGCCGCGAAAGTAAGTAGAATCCCTATTAGAGCCGCGAAAGTAAGTAGAATCCCTATTAGAGCCGCGAAAGTAAGTAGAATCCCTATTAGAGCCACGAAAGGAAAAATAGAAATAACAATATTCAATAAAGATACACTAATAGATACATAGAAGAGACAAGAATTAACCACCATGTTATACCGTATATATATATAATAAAGGAGGCAAAACGTAAACATCCACACACAAACCATCGTCTCTTCCCTTCTCTCAATTTAAACCTGTATAGTTTTTGTCCGGGAATTACTGCTCGGTTTACAAGCTGGTGTACATCCATTAACCGCACACATCCCTCACACGCACAAAGCCACGCACACAAGCTGCCAAATGAGCATCCCGAGGACAGCATATAATAGTCGGAGTTTCCTCTAAAGTATGCGCAAAAAATGTCACCTAAACGCATTGACAAACACGCGAGGGCAGTTTTGGAAGTTGTTAAGGGAGGGGGGTATTACATTATTTATTTATCTATATTTGTATTATTTATTTAGTTTCTTCCCGATACCTCAATCAAGCTTTACAAAAAGCATCCAAAGACAAGTCCCCCCCCTTCAAGATAAATGTATACATTTTTCGATATATAAATGTCCCGGCCGGAGACCATTTACTAATATGTAACAGGTTTGTTATCGCTCTCCAAGAAAACAATCGGCACCTAAATTGTACGAAAGGTCTTAATATTGACAAATAACAGGGGTAAAAGGTCTTACAATCGCTAAACTAATGGGCCGAACGTCTTATATGAAAACTAATGGGGCTAAACATGATTAAGAGGTGGGTCCAGGAAAAACAACCCTCCCTCCTTAATGAGACGGTGTTACCTTGTTCGACAATGTTCGTTTCCTGTCAACGACAGCCGGTTTCTGTAATTCCGAGAGAACCTATTTATATCATTATGAAATCACAAGAATAAATACTTTTACTTTGATGCAATTATCAAGTCTTACAAATCTTCAATGTGTGTTCTATTATAATTCAACTCACAAGGTTACCACGTCTTCTTCTCTATTTCCACTATAGTCAATGTTTTTCCAGCTGAGGGTAAATTGTCATGTTTCGATCTTTGTTACTCAGTTACAAGGTAGATTTTGTAGCGAAATAGGATGCTAATTATAAAAACTTGGCATTAATACTACACACAGCCATAGTAGTTTCAAATTTGTCCATTAAGTATCGAGAAATCAGCTACTAAGGGATTCACTGTTACCATCAGCTGGACAACAATAGACTATAGTAATGTTTGTATATAATGCATGCCCACCGGATTCGCGACATTTAATCATACACCTCTAACAATGTTTTACTTGTTAATCCTGAAGCATTTGTAGTGAGATATCTGAAGCACTTGAGGCATACATCTAATCCTGAAGCATTTATAGTGAGATATCTGAAGCACTTGAGGCATACATATAATCCTGAAGCATTTATAGTGAGATATCTGAAGCACTTGAGGCATACATATAATCCTGAAGCATTTATAGTGAGATATCTGAAGCACTTGAGGCATACATATAATCCTGAAGCATTTGTAGTGAGATATCTGAAGCACTTGAGGCATACATATAATCCTGAAGCATTTATAGGGAGATATCTGAAGCACTTGAGGCATAAATATAATCCTGAAGCATTTGTAGTGAAATATCTGAAGCACTTGAGGCATACATATAATCCTGAAGCATTTGTAGTGAGATATAAGAAGCACTTGAGGCATAAATATAATCCTGAAGCATTTGTAGTGAGATATCTGAAGCACTTGAGGCATACATATAGTTGGTCAAGAACAAGCAAGAAAGAGCATTACATACCTTAAAGTGTATTAATACACATGTAAAACAACTATGAAGGGAGATAGCCCGAAGACAATAAAACAAGCTAACGATGACAAGCTAACGATGACAAGCTAACGATGACAAGCTAACGAAGACAATAAAACAAGCTAACGATGACAAGCTAACGATGACAAGCTAACGATGACAATAAAACAAGATAACGATGACAAGCTAACGATGACAAGCTAACGAAGACAATAAAACAAGCTAACGAGGATGTGAATAAAGAAGAAAATCAACCGGGATGACTGGATGATGATAGGGTTAGAGGTGATCACGTGGGGTTGAGTAAATGGGTGAGTGGATGATTGCGAGGTATCGGGAGCTAAAGTGAGCAAACTGTGGCGGATAATTGGTGATTTAGACTTCCGAAACATTGGAGGAATTGCGTTAAGGGTAGCCACGATAAGATAGCACTTCCTCTCTATTAAAGGGGTAGTGCTTGTTTTTTGGTGTATGAATTCATGCATTAATTTATTTTTAGTGTCCTCGCTAGACCTCCATCAAGCTTAAAAACACCCCCTAGACCCCCCTTCAAGATAAATTTGTACATTTTTCGGTAGTCTGATGTCTCGGCCCGTCTTAAAGCTACAGGCTCGCTATCGCTCGCCAGGAAAAAATCGACACCTAAATGTTACGAAACATCTTAAAATTGACAGCGAAATGGGACGAAACATATCAAAATCGCCAACCTAATGGGTAGAGGTGATCACGTGGGGTTGAGTAAATGGGTGAGTGGATGATTGCGAGGTATTAGGAGCTAAAGTGAGCAAACTGTGGCGGATAATTGGTGATTTAGACTTCCGAAACATTGCGGGAATTGCGTTAAGGGTAGCCACGATAAGATACCACTTCCTCTCTATTAAGGGGGAGGTAGTCGCTTTTTCTGGACCCCTTTTCCTTCATGTTTAGCATATTTGTTTTGATGTTTTAAGACGGTCGGTGCGTTAGCTTGGCGATTTTGAGACCTTTCGCCTCATTTCTTTGTCAATATTTAGGCCTTTCGTGCCATTTAGGTATCGATTTTTCCCTGGGGGTCTAGGGGTATTTTGTTTAAGCTTGATGAAGGCCTAGCGAGGAAACTAAAAAAATCTATTAATACTATATATAGTATAGACCAAAAACCCAGCACTACCTCCTTAACTTGGACGGAGATGTGGATATTTGAGAGCTCAGTAATGTGCTGAAGAGATCGAGAAATATTATATAAATGCCACTTAATACTAAGGTTTGTAGTTTAGTTTATACTTTAGTGATACAAGTTAAACCTTGGAGCACCAGCGACGTGTGTTATATCATAAGTCTAGCTTATATTTAGACGATAATATGCAGCTTAGGCAGGATCTGGGGTAGTTGAAAGGGCTGGTCGAGATAGTTTGAAGCCTTATTATTGCTAGAGGTCCTTCCTAAGCTGAATACAATCGCCTAATAGTTGCCAGAATATGAAAAAAGGACGTCGCCGGTACAGAAGGGGTTAACGGGCCGTACTAAAACTTGGGTATACTGTCCTAGTTTTGTGATTAGATTAATACTGGTAATTCTCCACAGTACGCATAGCATACCACAACATAATTATAACTTAATATACCATTTTATTATAAAGCCTTATCAAACATAAGCATACCCACCATAACTTATTAACCCTTTCTGTACCGGCAACGTCTTTTGTATTTAATTCTTGCTCTTGGTGCAGTTTAAGAAGGATCTGTGGTTGTAAAAAGGGTTAAGTGAGATAGTTCCAAGCCTGTTAATTGCTGGACGCCCTTTTTAAACTGAATAAAATCGTCTGATGGCAGCCATAATAAATGTAAAAGGATGGCGCCGGTACAGAAGGGGTAAATATACTGTATAATACAATACAATACAATACATGGCACGTGTCCTTTATTGCTTACCAACAAGGGAAAACAACATCAAAAGTATAAAAAATATATTGTAGTATTACATAAAGTCAATATATAATACGTGGTCATTTGAGTCTCCTAAACTACCAGTAAAAAGTGTCTATTGCTTGGTTACGGTGATAAAAGTAGAAATTGCCTCTTCCTCGGTGGGATGGTAAGCCAGCCAATTACCCACACCAACCTTCCTGCCAAGCCACACACAACAACAACATTAAGGGGGCCCGCCTCGCTTTGTTCTCTTTCTCTCCCTCTCTTTGGCTTGTATCCATTCAGCCCCATTCAGCCAACTGTTTTAAGACGTTTACTCCCACCCAGGTGTCAATATTTTCCTGGCGAGCGGTAGCGAGCCAGCATGTATATATTTTTGTTTTGACAGCAAGCTAAATTTGTACATTTTTAGATAGAAAAATTTCTCCGGCAAAGCCGGATTTTTCCATACAATGCTGGATCGCTGTCGCTCGCCAGGAAGAAATCGACACCTGGATGGGGATAAACGTCTTAAATCAGTTGGCTGAATGGGGCCGAATGGATACAAGCCAGAGAAAGAGAGAAAAGGAGAGAAAGATAAACAAAGCCGGTGACCCCCCCTTAACAAGCTCGCAGTATCTGAAAAAATACAACACGCAAGCACGCAAGCCCTTATATACACGCACGCACACACTACATATACGTTCACACACATAAACGCACACATACTACACACGCGCACGGTAATACACATAAGAATCACATATACGATCATAAAAACACACTAACAAAGCAACCTATACATACACGCTGTTTCATCTCTATCTCTCTCTCTCTCTCTGCATTATTGTATCACTAACAATTGGTGTATCGAAATGTATTATTACCTGCATCATAATGGTTATTAAATCAAGTCAAACCAAGTCACACACACACACACACACACACACACACACACACACACACACACACACACACACACACACACACACACACACACACACACACACACACACACACACACACACACACACAGACACACAGACACAGACACACACACACACACACACACACACACCAAACAGCCGCTAATAACGAAGCAGCGACAACATTTTACCTATAGTGAGCTTCCTCTGTATAAACGCCAGGAAATCATCAGTCCCATAAGGAGGGTACAATAACCAACAATAATGGCCTCCTATTCCGCCCCAAGTAGTTTTGGCTGCATATATATAATTGCACTGGCAACTCGTTCTCAGTGTTGCTATATATCGCACAAATTGATTATAAACGAAGATTAAAACGTTTATCATATGTGGTGGTGCAGATTTCTTAGGACCAAGACTAAAACGTTTATCATATGTGGTGGTGCAGATTTCTTAGGACCAAGACTAAAACGTTTATCATATGTGGTGGTGCAGATTTCTTAGGACCTAGGCTAAAACGTTTATCATGTGGTGGTGCAGATTTCTTAGGACCAAGGCTAAAACGTTTATCATATGTGGTGGTGCAGATTCCTTAGGACCAAGGCTAAAACGTTTATCATGTGGTGGTGCAGATTTCTTAGGACCAAGACTAAAACGTTTATCATATGTGGTGGTGCAGATTTCTTAGGACCAAGGCTAAAACGTTTATCATATGTGGTGGTGCAGATTTCTTAGGACCAAGGCTAAAACGTTTATCATATGTGGTGGTGCAGATTTCTTAGGACCAAGGCTAAAACGTTTATCATGTGGTGGTGCAGATTCCTTAGGACCAAGGCTAAAACGTTTATCATATGTGGTGGTGCAGATTTCTTAGGACCAAGGCTAAAACGTTTATCATATGTGGTGGTGCAGATTTCTTAGGACCAAGGCTAAAACGTTTATCATATGTGGTGGTGCAGATTTCTTAGGACCAAGGCTAAAACGTTTATCATATGTGGTGGTGCAGATTTCTTAGGACCAAGGCTAAAACGTTTATCATATGTGGTGGTGCAGATTTCTTAGGACCAAGGCTAAAACGTTTATCATATGTGGTGGTGCAGATTTCTTAGGACCAAGGCTAAAACGTTTATCATATGTGGTGGTGCAGATTTCTTAGGACCAAGGCTACAACGTTTATCATATGTGGTGGTGCAGATTCCTTAGGACCAAGGCTAAAACGTTTATCATATGTGGTGGTGCAGATTTCTTAGGACCAAGGCTACAACGTTTATCATATGTGGTGGTGCAGATTTATATCAATATAAATTATATTTGAACTACGCTATATTCGTTCCATAATTTGTAACCCCAATGTATACCCAAGTGGCTATACATTCATTCATACGTTATAGATCCGCCTGCCTTTATTCTCCATTCTCCCCTCAGTGCAAGCCCCAACACTCTGGGGACAATGTAGCTGAGAGTGTGTATATCTGTGTCTGTAAATATGAATGGTGGCGCTAATAAGTCATGTCTCGGCTGTCTTTACGTTTGGCAGGCTCTGTGCTTTAATAATGTACGTCAGATGTTGAATAGGGTGGGTAAGTGTAGGAACATGTGTGTATAGCTCACTCAAAGGGGAGAAATCATGTGTAACTATTGCTGATGCCAATTATTGATCAAAACATAATTGGCGCCGAGATATCACTTATTAGGCCGACTGTACATGTGTGTGTGTGTTTATATGTGAGTGAATAATTGTAGCCTACGTGTGCGTATAATTATATAATTATTCAATAGACATTACTGAAGATTAATACTTGGCATGATTAGCATGATCAACCCTCAAAGGTAAATATATGGAAATGTAAGTGCTGAATTGATGAACAATGCATGTTAACCTTTTCAATACCAGTGACGTATATATACAGTATATTTAATGTCAACTACATTTAGACGACTTTATGAAGCTTTGGAGGGATATATGGTAGCTAAAGAGAATAATTAGTATAGTCTGCAACCTTTTAATGTGTAGACGTCCTTCTTAAGCTGAGTAAAATCGCCTAATAGTTGCCAGAATATAGTGAAAAAAAATTGACCGGTAAAGTTTAGTCACCCAAATCAATAACAAAAAGAGCCCTAAAATATTTGTAAAAAAAAAAAAAAAAAAAAAAAAAAAAAAAAAAAAATGGTGGTGGTGTGACTCTGCTTGGGTATACTTGGGTACTTGGTCCTAGAGTATCCTTGAGGGACTGAAGGATTGGGTATACGGACAGTGTTTTCCAGGCGCTATTAAGGGGGCCCACCTCGTTTTCTTTTCTATTTATCCCTCTCTCTCTGGGTTGTATCCATTCCGCCCCATTCAGCCTACTGTTTTAAGACGTTTATCCCCATCCAGGTGTCAATTTTTTCCTGGCGAGCAATAATGAGCCAGCATTTTTTTTTTTTTTTTTTGTAAGCAGGCTAAATTTTTAAAATTTTCGATAGAAAAATGTCTCCGGCGAAGCCGAATTTCGCCATACAATGCTGGCTCGCTATCGCTTGCCAGGAAGAAATCGAAACTGGATAGGGATAAACGTCTTAAACCAGTAGGCTCAATGGGGCCGAATGGATCAATGGGGCCGAATGGATATAAGCCAGAGAAAGAGAGAAAAGGAAAGAAAATTAGCAGGTCACCTCCCTTAAGGAGTACGGTGGACATAATTATAAGAGGAGGAAACAGAAGAAAGAGGCAAAAGGGAAAGAAAGGAGAAGAGGAATAATAGAGAAAGAAGTAGAAAGTCGGAATGAGTGTATGTGTGATTGTGTGTATACTCTTCCATGTGTCGCCCCCCCCCCCCCCCCCCACAAAGACCCGTCTGGCTAATCAATTGATTGGATGACCTTGACACTATCTCATATACCTTCACGACTATCTTATATTGTTTATATCAGAGTGATGGGTAGACTAGGCTATGTTCAGAAAATAATACCGTTAGATGAGAAGAAGAAATTTGGTTGGGATTTCCTAGCTGTGCATCGCCCCCCCTCCCCCCCCCTCCCCCTCTCTCTCCCTCTCCCTCTCCCTCTCCCTCTCCCTCTCCCTCTCCCTCTCCCTCTCCCTCTCTCTCTCTCTCTATATATATATATACATATATATATATATATATATAATCTGTGTCTATTGTCTATACTTATTTTCGCAAATCCTTCCAACATAATATATAAAAGTGTCTTTCTGCCTGTCTACAGCAGTATGTCTATTCGCCTCTATTTGGTTAGGTCTAAATAGACATACAAAGGAGTACGAACAGGAAGACACTTGACTTATGCATTAATTAAATTAACTAAATGAGGGCTTCATTGTATAAATGAGATGGTGCACCGTGAAAGTCGATACAGTCTCACAATTAATAACTTCTCGTGGAAAAGTGTTGCAAACATCTGCGACCCGGTTAAGGGGAGATTTCCACTTGAGGGATTTTTTTCTTTACCCCTTTCTCCCTCATGTGTAGCCCCATTGTTTTTCTAATTTTAAGACGTTTGTCCCATTATTTTGACAAATTTAAGAACTTTCAACCCATTTCTGTCAATTTTAAGACCTTTCGTGCCATTTAGGTATCGATTGTATCCTGGCGAGCGATAGCGAGCCTGTTATTTAAGAGGAGCCGGCTTTCAGCCGGGACATTTTTCTACCGAAAAATGTACAAATTTATCTTGAAAGGGGCTCAAGGGGGTGTAATCTTAAGCTTGATGGTGGTCTAGGAAACAAACTAAATTCCTCCCCTTAAAGAAGGACAACCCTAGCTTGATCTGACATAAGTCGCCTACCAACATATTTACAATAATGTCCTTGTTTTGTAATTGGATCGGTCAACTGTAGATTACTTGTGAACATGTCTAGGTTTGTGCCGATGTATTTAACTGTGCTTCATAATTTCGCTTGTCTGTCTGTTTGTCCTGTCTGTTTGTCTCTTCTGTCTATCTGCCCGTCTATATGTCCCCTCACCCCCCAATCCTGCCCCCCCATGCATCCCCTACTATAAATACCCCCCCCCCCCCCCCCCTACACCACTATAAACAGTCACGACACACTAACTGCATCAATACTATTAACCACCCTGACCCCCTTCCTAAGCTCAACAAAATCGATTAACACCTTCGATACCACCACGTAATTAGATCTTTTTGTTATATTGTCACCATTATTAGAGTCGCCACTGCAATAAACTTGCCACCTGTCCTGCAATCCCCAATAAATTATTTAACTTTAACCTACTGTACATTGCCGGCAAAATATCATATAATCTAATGGAAATAACCAGATTGATATTAATTACGAAAACATTCTGTGGATCGTTAGGCTCACTGGATAATAGTTATTCGAGTATACAGTTATTCGAGTATACTGTTATTCGAGTATACTGTTATTCGAGTATACTGTTATTCGAGTATACTGTTATTCGAGTATACTGTTATTCGAGTATACTGTTATTCGAGTATACTGTTTTAGTATACTAAAAATGTGATCATTCAGTTTTGCATAACAGTAGACAATTAAACTCAGTTTAGAGAAGGCATCTCGTGGTCACACAGTTAACGACAGGAAAAGTTTACTTTTAAAAGTTGACTTCTGTAAAGTTGATTTGTCTGTTTTAAATTTTTCATCTTATGATGAAGCTTTTCTCTGTGGATTTCTTTGTTATTTTTCCGTCAACTAAATTGGTAATATTCATTGCAACGATCATATACTTTTGTATAGAATGTTAATTTCCATTCAGATATAGCAATGTTGTCAGGTTCTAGTTTAATACAATAGGTCACGCTGAAAAACATACTAATTCCTGTTTCCTCTGGTTAATTAAGAAGATACATAATCACACGCTCACAGTCGATGCACGCCCATATATCCCCCCCCCCAATCCCACCCCCTCCAACACACACACACCCACACCCACCCACCCACACAAGATAAATAAGTGTCCACGCGCCAATGCTTTCTACTGCTCTGTCATTCTGTTCTTGTCAGCATCATCATCAGCACCATCATCATCATCATCATCTACCGCTGTCACCACCTCCCCTCTGTCTCACCCTCATCATCACCATCACTATTCTTGGCTCTTCCCCTCCCTTGTGTCGTCTGGAGTTAATGGACGGTCTATACGCGTGCTCAATTGTAACACACATGCTAAGTCAAACATATACATTTGCTTAGACACATAACCGTAATCACCTATTCAAGCGCACACTGTATTTAAGGGGAGACAGACCGCTTGTTTGGTCTAATTACTCGTATATTTTTTTAGTTTCCTCCCTAGACCTCCATCAAGCTTAGAAAAACACCCCCTAGATCCCCCTTCAAGATTTTTTTTTTCATTTTTCGGTAGACAAATGTCCCGGCCGAAGGCCGGTTCCTCTTAAAATTGCAGGCTCGCTATCGCTCGACAGGCGCTATCGCTCGCCAGGAAATAATCGACACCTAAATGGCACGAAAGGTCTTAACATTGACAACGAAATGGGGCGAAAGGTATTAAAATCGCCAAACTAATGGGCCGAACGTCTTATAATCTCAAAACTAGTGGGGCTAAACATTAGGGAGAAGGGGGTCCAGAAAAACGGTCTGCCTCCCCTTAACTCTTTCACGCTTTTATGACGCAGAGGTTGCCAGATTAGCAGTAAGAAATAGAGTTCTCTCACTCTTATAATTACCTCTCCAAAATTAGTTTTCTGCCCACAGCTAACTCAAAGACAACTGCAGAAGTTGAAGTAACTAAACTAAAGGTTTCTAAATAACCCTTGATGGTAACAAAGGGTTTAAAGTATCCCTAATAGGCTCAAAATGGCGTCATAAGCGTGAAAGGGTTAATGTAACAACTCTCCCTCCAGACATAGGCTTTCTACAGCTCTTAGATCCGATCCCTCAACATAAAGTCTGGGGACCTTATTCGAGATGACGAGCTTTGCAGCTGGCTCGACGTAGTCTGATTTCCCAAACGAGCAGCGTCTTGGTTTTCCCCCAGATTAGCTAGGAGCAGTTCGGTTTCCCAAACCTGCATCACCACGGTCCCATCATCTCGACTGTCATCTACGACTTCACACATACCCAAATTATCACTCACTTTGGTACTGTTGCATACTCCAACCAAACTGACCACTGGCGAGTTTCAGGCTATAAGGAAGTTGGAGCCGTAAACATCGATATTAAATAGAAATGCAATAATAATGTATCTGGGCAGTGTGTTGAGTAAAGATGGGACTATGGATGAAGAGGTGCGGGAGAGGGTACAACAGGGGAAGAGGGTTGTAGGAACGCTAAAAGCAGTAACAAGAAATAGGGTGGTCAGTATGGAAGTGAAGAAGTCCTTGCATGACAGTGTCGTAATCCCGACACTGACTTACGGAAGCGAAGCATGGACGTTGGTTGAGAGACTCAGACCAAGAGTGAGAGCAGTGGAAATTAATTACTTAAGGAGTGCGTGCGGAGTTACATGGAGGGATAGACAGACTAATGAGGAAGTAAGAAGGAGGTGTGGTGTGGAGGTAGATGTGCTGGAAAGTGTGAAAAGGAACAACTTGAGATGGTTCGGCCATATGGAACGTATGGAAAGCGAGAGAATGACTAAGAGGGTGTATGAGAGCGAGGTGGAGGGACAGAGGGGGAGAGGTAGACCGAATATGAGGTGGAAGGATGGAGTGAGGAAGTACATGAACGAAGGTGGTGCTGGTTGGGGGGAGGGGCGTCGACTGACTGGGGACAGAGGTGCATGGGGGCGGTTCGTTCGTGGCCACCCCTTCGGGGATCACGGCGTCAGGCAATAGATAGATAGATAGAATAATAATGTAAGTTTCTGATAGATAGAAAGTATGCTTAATCTGTTTTTATGTATTCAAAAATGTACTATATCTGTAATTTGGCTGGTAATTCTGCTAAATATTGACATCTACAGCTCCAACTTCCTCATAGCCTGAAACTCGCAAGTGAGTCAATTGTATATGTTGACTAAGGGAATATTGTACAAATTATTGTGTAATTTGAATAAAGCACCGGTGTTTCTTATGGTACGCCGGGAGACCTTGTGGTAATGTACTGAAACTAAGTAGAACACACATTCAAAACAACGTGCTTGCAGCTTGACGGGAGATTTTCACCTGGATTTTTTGTTTCTGAACTTCTTTCTCCCTCATGTTTAGCCCCATTGCTTGTGAGATTTAAAGACGCTTGCCCCATTAGTTTGGCGATTTTAAGAATCCTCGCTCCATTTCTGTCAATTTTAAGATCATTCGTGCCATTTAGGTGTCGATTTTTTCCTGGCGAGCGATAGCGAGCCTGTAATTTAAGGGGAACCGGCCTTCGGCCGGGACATTTTTCTACCGAAAAATGTACAAATTTATCTTGAAAGGGGGTCAAGGGGGAGTAATTTTAAGCTTGATGGAAGTCTAGCGAACTAACTAAAAACCTTCCCTTAATGTTAATATTTCTGGTTTTAGTAATTAAGTAATGATCGTTACCATTACGAGGACGATAGGTCATCCATACACATTAAGGGGAGATTTCCACTTGAGGGACTTTTTTCTGGACACCTTTTTCTCCCATGTTTAGCCCCATTGCTTTTGAGATATTAAGACGTTTTCCCCATTAGTTTGGCGACTAATAATTTTCGCCCCATTTCTGTCAATTTTAAAACCTTTCGTGCCATTTAGGTGTCGATTTTTTTCCTGGCGAGCGATAGCGAGCCTGTAACTTAAGAGGAATCGGCCTTCGGCTGGGACATTTTTCTACTGAAAAATGTACATATTTATCTTGAAAAGGGGTCTAGGGAATGTAATTTTAAGCTTGAGGGAGGTCTATGGAACAAACTAAATACCTCCCCTAAACTTCGTAAGGTGTTATTGTTTTGTAGGAACATAGAATGTATAATTTATAAGGTACATAAGAAAGTTAGCTAAGCCATTTGGTTAGTAGTGTGGTTATAATGGTGATAGTAATAGTTATGATAGAGGCTACGACGATAGTAACAATGGTAGTAGATAAGTTTGTAGTAGCAGTGATACAAGTAGCAGTGGTAGTGCTAGATATTGGGATAAATGGTGATAGGAGACCATATGATGATTATGCAAAGTATAATGTTTAGTGTTGTGTATGTGAGTGTGTCTCTGTATATGTGTGTTTAGTGTTGTGTGTGTGAGTGTGTCTCTGTATATGTGTGTTTAGTGTTGTGTGTGTGAGTGTGTCTCTGTATATGTGTGTTTAGTGTTGTGTGTGAGTGTATATGTGTGTTTGGTGTTGTGTGTGTGAGTGTGTCTCTGTATATGTGTGTTTAGTGTTGTGTGTGTGACTGTGTCTCTGTATATGTGTGTTTAGTGTTGTGTGTGTGAGTGTGTCTCTGTATATGTGTGTTTAGTGTTGTGTGTGTGTGTGTGTCTCTGTATATGTGTGTTTTAGTGTTGTGTGTGTGTGTGTCTCTGTATATGTGTGTTTAGTGTTGTGTGTGTGAGTGTGTCTCTGTATATGTGTGTTTAGTGTTGTGTGTGTGAGTGTGTCTCTGTATATGTGTGTTTGGTGTTGTGTGTGTGACTGTGTCTCTGTATATGTGTGTTTAGTGTTGTGTGTGTGACTGTGTCTCTGTATATGTGTGTTTGGTGTTGTGTGTGTGAGTGTGTCTCTGTATATGTGTGTTTTTCTTTATATGCATGAAGGAGACACAAGGCAAAGCTGCCTATAACAAGTGTCCGCCCAAGGTTGAAAGAGTGACAGACAAAATTTAGGTCTATTCTATTCTATCTAAGAGGTAATATAGGTGTGTTGGAAAGTGTGGTGCGCTTGTAAGTGTGGCGACATGAATAGGAGAAGGTGTTTGTGAGAGCTAGCTGGATTACTCTCTGTGTAGATGAAGCACAAATAGAAACAGTGGGGGAAGCCAAGCACATGCAACAGGAGTTCCAGCAACTCCTTATCATAAGCCTATGTGGCCTCCCCTGGGTACTGTCCTGCTCGATTGGTGCCTACAATCTCCCCCTTTGAAGTGTGTGTGTGTGTGTATGTGTGTGTGTGTGTGTGTGTGTGTGTGTGTGTGTGTGTGTGTGTGTGGGTGTGTGTGTGTGTGTGTGTGTGTGTGTGTGTGTGTGGAAAGAACAGTGAAGTAAACCAAGCTATGATGAAGAATAATGAAGAACTAGTGATGCTTAAGGGGGGTCACCGTTTTTGTTTGATCTTTCTCTCCTTTTCTCTCTTTCCCTGGCTTGTATCCATTCGGCCCCATTCAGACAACTGTTTTAAGACGTTTATCCCCATCCAGGTGTCGATTTCTTCCTGGCGAGCGATAGCGAGCCAGCATTGTATGGAGAAATCCGGCTTCGCCGGAGACATTTTTCTATCGAAAAATGTACAAATTTAGCTTGCTGTCAAACAAACAAAAATTTATATGCTGGCTCGCTACCGCTCGCCAGGAAAATATTGACACCTGGATGGGGATAAACGTCTTAAAACAGTAGGCTGAATGGGGCCGAATGGATACAAGCCAAAGAGAGAGGGAGAGAAAGATAAAAACAAAAAAAAGCGAGGCGGGCTCCCTTAAGACAGGTATTATATGATGGTTAGTAATTGGTCTTTACTGTTTTTTGTAAGGAGAATACTTTGAAGGTGGTGGTAGCCTAAGGGTGTTCTATGATGTCTTGTTTGCCATGTGTTAGTAATCTTCGGCCTTGTTTTCTTTGCTGCGTCCATATGTTTACAGCTGAGTTGGGTTTTTTGTTTATAAGTGCCTCATTTGCCCTCGTCATCTTATAAGTAGTTCCTCATTGTTTTTATTCGGGTATTTGTTTTGCTATTGTTGATTTTCGTGGCTACAGTGCCCTACATATCCTTAATGAAGTTTTGTTTGTCTATCTATCTTTTTTTTTTTTTTTTTTTTTTTTAAGAGACAATGAATGGAGGAAGGAAAAACACAGATAAAACAAAAAGGTCCATGTGCCTAAAGGCATCCTCCATTCATAAAATGTTTGTAACAACTGGATTTAAACATTTGTTGATTGTAAGTTTGTGGAAAGCAATTCGAGGGAAGTGAATTCCAAAGAGTAGTAGCTCTGGGGATAAATGAATTCTGATAAGCAGAAGTTCTGCATTGTGGAGGAGAAAGTGTAAATTCATGGGCGCTCTCAGCTGCCCTAGTTCTACGGGGAAAGATGTGGAGAGGCGGCACAATTGAAGCAAGTTCCTCGGAACAATTGCTGTGAAAATATCTGTAGAATAATGCAAGGGATGCAACGTTTCTTCGTATGGCTAATGTAGGAAGGTCCTGTGTGATTGCAGGGTTATTGATTAATCTAATAGCTTTATTTTGAATTTTGTCCAACTGCCTCAATGCAACCACTCCACTTCCACCCCACAGAGGTGAACAGTAATCCATCTGAGAGCGCACATGACTTTTATATATTACGGCCAACTGCTCGTCAGTGAAGAATTCTCGAACTCTGTACAGGAGTCCCAGTTTTTTAGAGGCATTCTTAGCAATGCTTCTAACATAATGTGTCCAGCTCAAGTTAGTAGTTAATGTTACACCGAGAATGTCAATACTAGGGAAGTGGGAATATTTACTCATTAAAAAATATATGGGAGTCAGTGAGATTCTGTCGGTTAGAAAATTGAATGTACTTGGTTTCTGTGCATTAAAGGCACTAGATTCTCTTGTCCCCATTCATTAATTCTAGAAAGGTCCTGGTTCAGAGAAATTGCAGTGTTTATTTTTGAATTTATAAGATCGGGTTGGGTGAAAGAATTGGTAAATGTGAAGGAACTGTGGAGTGTTGAGTCATCTGCGTAGGAATGTATTGGATTATGAGTGGTAGATATGAGATCATTGATATGAATGAGGAACAGAGTTGGGGCCAAAACTGATCTATTGCCTGACGGCGTGATCCTCGAAGGGGTGGCCACGGACGAAACGCCCCCATGCACCTCTGTCCCCAGTTGATCGACGCCCCTCCTCCCAACCAGCACCGCCTTCATTCATATACTTGTTCACTCCATCCTTCCACCTCTCCCTCTCTGTCCTTCCACCTCACTCTCGTACACCCTCTTAGTCATTCTCTCGCTTCCCATACGTTCCACATGGTCGAACTATCTTAAGGTATTCCTTTTCACACTTTCCAGCAGATCTACCTCCACACCACACCCTCTTACTTCCTCATTCGTCTGTCTATCCCTCCATGTAACTCCGCACGCACTTCTCAAGTAAATAATTTCCACCCCTCTCACTCTTGGCCTGAGTCTCTCCACCAACTTCCATGCTTCGCTTCCGTAAGTCAATGTCGGGATTACCACACTGTCATGCAAGGACTTCTTCACTTCCATGCTGACCACCCTATTTCTTGTTACTGCTTTCAACGTTCCTACAACCTTCTTCCTCTGTTGCACCCTCTCCCTCACTTCTTCATCCATTTTATTAGTCTGTTGTTATTTAATGTTGGTTATTATTTCATCGATCTGTGTCTCGTAGTAAGAAGCACTTGATGGAGGTCTGGGAAGGAAACTAACATAACACAACAAGAATTACATAACTAAACCATTATGTTATCCCTTTAAAATAATCCGACACTAGTTACTATTCCCTTGGCCTAAAGTCAACCGAAGTGACCCTCTTGTCTCTTATAATGGGTAGGTGGGTAAGGACGAGTGGGGGTTAATAATCTGACCAAGGTAAACGGTGGTAAACATGAAGTAGCTCCTGTGTACCAAGTTGGGTAATACAAATACACGAAAATAAGCGCCTCTACAAAGCGTAGTATAAGGGTGCGGCCTAACATATTCCCTTTAAGCTAGTGCATCATTCTAGCATATTCCTATCAGCTAGTGTACCATTCTAGCATAATTCCTTTAATGGGAGATGGGCCGTTTTTCTGGTCCCTTTTGTTCCCCATTAATTTTAAGATTATAGAACGTTCGGCCCATTAGTTTGGAGATTTTAAAACCTTTCGCCCCATTTCTTTGTCAATATTAAGACTGTTCGTGTTATTTAGATGTCGATTTTTTCCTGGCGAGCGAAAGCGAGCCTGTAATTTAAGAGAAACCGGCCCTCGGCCGGGACATTTTTCTATCGGAAAAATGTACAAATTTATCTTGAAGAAGAAGAGTCTTGGGCGGGTGTTTTTTAAGCTTGATGGAGGTCTAGGGAGAACACAAATAAAATAACCAAAATATACATACTGCATATGAGCAAATAATACGCCCATCTGCCCTTAAGCTAGCGTACCATTCTTTTGCCTACTCCGCTAACCATTCTACTTATTCTGCGTCTACTTTGATCTCTTCTCACTCTACGTTCGTCCTAAATCTCTGTTTTTCTTTTGAATTTTTTCCCCGGTCTCGTGGTCTCACTCGTCTGTCATAACTGGCTCTCATTTACTCCTTTAGTTTTTCTCCGTTTTCTCCTAATTTGGTGGACGAACTATTATTTTGTGCTCTTTTTGCCTACGGTTTGATTTTGTTTTACTTTTTATATATATATATTTATTTTCAGTCATTCATTCATTCATTCATTCATTCATTCATTCACTTATTTATGTATGTATGTGTGTGTTACTCAGTCACTCAGTTACTTGTTCGTCAAGGGGAATCCACGCAATGCGAGCTAAGCTCATTATTATCGCGCCTCCTTAACTGGGAATGTATTGCGTGAAATGCATGTTAAGTGTTTTATGTATCGTTGGAATGGCTGTGGATGTGTGTGTAGTCTGTATTTTAGCCAATTGGCGACATCTGGATACGAAGGCTTAGGGTTAACCTGTACGGTACCATTCTCACTACGGTACCAGTCTCACCCGAAGGCATTTTGACCCTTGACCAGTACGGACCAGTACGGTACCCATCTCGCCTTGTAACCGATCACCAACCCCAGATGGGACATCACAACTTCGTCCACTTATATCAGGTTCCTATTTATACTGCTAGGTGAACAGAGGCTACACCGTTAGGAGACTTGCCCAAATGTCTCTTCCCCGCCCGGGTCTCGAACCCGGGACCTTCTGGTTGTGAGCCAGACGCGCTATCAGTTACGCCACGGGGAGGTGTGTGTGTGTGTGTGTGTGTGTGTGTGTGTGCTAGCTTAATCACCGGTTTACGTTTCTTCTTTACTTCTATATGGACCCTTTTTCACTCCCATCGTCATCTCAGGATCAACAAGATCAACGTCCTCACCATGAAGCTGGAATCACTCCAAGAGTTTGTAACACTCAACGTTGGAGTGCCACAAACTTCAATTGTCACCGCAACTCCAGCAGCCACCAACGCCCCAACGTCAACTGCCAACAATTCAACGCCTACAGTAGCCATTTCAGCTGATGTTTCCGATACTCAAGATACAAATAGCGACTCTCTTCCCCCTCAAGACAACTTCCGTGTCGTGAGGAACAACGTTTGCCCCAAGACCAGGAAACACATACCGATTACCGAGTGTCAAAACCGTTTCCAGATACTCGCAGACTCAGATGACGAAGAGGAAATAGAAGAAGTCCGGCTCGTGGGAGACTCGATGATACGTGGTCAGCTCACAGAGTTTTGCGCCAGGGCACCTAAGACCAGGAAGCGTTTTTGTATCCCTGGTGGTGGTGTGGATGACGTAGTTGCAGCAGTTGACGAAGTATCAAAGCTGGCCCCTGTTAATACAATGTACGTCATCCACGTTGGATCCAACGATGTACAGCGAACCCGGTCGGAAGATTTGCTTTTAAAGTACCAGCAGCTGATCAAGTCGTTTAAGGAGAAGTCATCAAGGATCATCGTCTCAGGAATCGTCCCCCGGCTCGGTGTAGAGAGCCGATTTTACAACATAGCCACCAGCACAAATCGTTGTCTAGCAAACCTCTGCAGGAAGGAGAACGTGGGATTCGTCGACACCTGGGACAATTTCTACTACGATGACTATTTGTTTTCGGACGATGGAGTTCATCTGAAACCAGGTGGGAGCAGCGCGTTTTGGGCGTCTTCTCAACGATGCGGTGAAGGATTTTCGGAGAAGAAATCGACTCAGCACAGGACAACCAGGAAGGAGGACCGAAGACAGCGAGGACGGCAATCTACAAAGGAATTAAATACTAATCCGTCAAGAACCGCGAATTTGGATAAAGCTCCACCAACACGACCCAAATTCAAAACCGTCAGGGATAACGACCGAGGACCGAGGACAGCCATGAATGTAAATGTAGATCCGACCAGAACCAAAAATTCGATGAAAGAACGATCTGCGAGTTCTAAAACCGCAACTTTAAAGGTTTTCTATGCAAACGCTCGTAGCATACGCAATAAATTTTCAGATTTAGAGGAACTAGTGTTTACAGAAAATTATGATGTGATTGGCATAACAGAATCTTGGCTCAATACACAAGATAGACTTTTTAGCAGAGTATTCACTTCCCGGTTATGTAATTGTTTTGAGAACAGCCGAATAAATAAAAATGGAGGTGGCGTTTTATTTTATATCAAAGAAAGTCTTAACCCGACCCTCGTGTCAAAACCTCAAATTGTGAACGTCGACACATCTTTTGTGCTAATAAAGAATAATAAAGGTACAAAAATAATACTTGCGTTAATATACAGACCTCCAGCTCAATCAGTGCAAACTGACCGAGAAATTTACGAACAAATTGCAGATGTAAGTAACTCACAAGATACCGTAATTTTTGGCGACTTTAATTTACCTGTGACCAAGTGGGGCGATACTCTTACTTCACACTCCGGACATGACTTGTATACGAACTTGCAAGAGAGTTCGCTTTATCAATTTGTTCGAATGCCGACCCGTGGTAATAACGTTCTTGACATTGTACTTGCAACAAAAGAAGAATTGATAGAGAATTTGAATGTTGGTGATGAATTCAGTAACAGCGACCATCGTACGATAACTTTCACTTTAAAGTTTACTAGTAACGAACCAAATAGTAGCATCGACAAAGTCCCTAATTTCAAGAAAGCAAACTTCCATAAACTTAGAGCTATGTTTAAAGAAACTGACTGGAGCTTTTTAATTCACAATAACGACATAAATACATCTTGGAAGTTATTCGAAACCACTTACCTAAAAGCAGTGCAAGACTGCATACCATCGAAAATACGGCGTCCAGGCCATAATAATAAGCCCAAATGGTGGAATAAAGATATTTCAAACTGCCTGCTTGCTAAAAAATTTGCTAATGATAGATTAAAATCCTCACAAAATGACGAAGAACGGGTGAAATTTGTAGAGCTACGACGCAAAGCCAAAAAGTTAATTAAGCAAAGTAAAAAGACCTTAGAGTTACATATTGCGAATCAAAGTAAAACAAACCCGAAAGAATTCTATAGTTATATCAGAAAGAAAAAAGTAGTTACTTCAACTGTTGGACCGTTAGTCGATGAAAAAGGAGAATACACCAAAGACGAAGTACAAATGAGTAATGCCCTCAATACCTTCTTTGCATCAGTTTTTTACAACAGAAGACCTCAGTGATATCCCTACACCATCGCCGATTCAGATTGATAATTCAGATGTTCTAAGCAATATCACCGTTACAGAGAGAGAAGTATTGAATTGTTTAGATAAACTCAGGTAAATAAAACGCCAGGACCTGATACAATCTCGCCTAGAGTTCTAAAGGAACTAAGAATGAGCTCTCCAAACCACTGACATTACTATTCAATAAATCCTTGCAGTCTGGAACTATGCCTGATCAGTGGAAGCTAGCCAACGTAACACCGATATTCAAAATGGCAGCAAATCCCTACCCAGTAACTATCGTCCAATTAGCTTAACCTCAGTTGTATGTAAAATGCTAGAAACGGTCATACGAGACAGACTCGTAAATCACTTAGAGGAAAATAACATACTTAAAGATACTCAACACGGCTTTCGTAAAAAACGTTCCTGTTTAACAAACCTCTTAGACTTCTTCCACGATATCCTCAACCTCTACGATGAGAGTAAAGCTGTAGATATTATATACCTTGATTTTCAAAAGGCCTTTGACAAAGTTCCCCACAAACGTTTACTGCTAAAACTAAAAGCGCATGGAATACAAGACGGTGTGTTGAATGGATAGAAAATTGGCTCAGCAACAGAAAGCAAAGGGTAGTCATAAACGGTAAGGCATCTAAATGGACCAATGTAAGTAGCGGGGTAACCCAGGGATCGGTACTAGGACCAATTCTCTTTCTAATTTACATCAACGACATAGATGAGGGTCTCACCTGCACAATCTCAAAATTTGCTGACGATACAAAAATTGCAAATAGCGTACTCTCAAAAGAACAAGTTGACGATATGCAACACAATCTAGATAAAATATTGTCATGTTGGGCCCAAATTTGGCAAATGAGTTTCAATGCGGATAAATGTAAAGTACTACATGTCGGATACCTAAATGAGAAAGCAAACTATTCGATGAATGGCACTCAGCTTAAGAATGTAAACAGAGAAACTGATCTGGGAGTAACAATATCGAGTAACCTAAAACCGAGTCAACAATGTTCAGAAGTTGTTAAGAAGGCAAACAAAATAATTGGCTTTATAGGCAGGTCATTTGAGCATAAATCCAAAGAAGTTATCCTAACCCTTTACAATTCCTTAGTCCGCCCTCTTCTGGAATACTGCGTTCAATCCTGGTGCCCTTATTACCAAAAAGATATAAACAAGCTAGAACGAGTTCAACGTAGAGTTACCAAAATGATACCTAGCCTAAAGAACAAACCATACGAAGAGCGTCTTAGAGAATTAAATCTATTTCCTTTAACCCAGCGCAGATTAAGAGGCGACTTAATTCAAGTGTTCAAAATCATCAAAGGGCATCGACAATATGAACTGTAGTAAGTACTTCACTATCGACCAATCTAATTACACGCGGGGAAACGGTTGCAAAATTATTGGTAAATCTTTTAACTCGCACGAATCTAAGAATTTCTTCTTCAATCGAGTTGTCAACTTGTGGAATGGGCTTCCCCGAGACGTTATAGACTGCAGCACCGTTGATTCATTTAAATTCCGCCTAGACAAATATCTCGCATCAAACCCGCGACTGACTGCGTTTGTAAATGAATAACTTTATCCTCCCCTCAGTTACTAACCCATATGTCCCCTACTAACTTCCTAGTCCTGCCACGTTAGTGGCAGGGCAGTAGTTCCCTTACCCACTCTAAACCACTGTTTGGACACTTGATCCTCAGTGTTTTGGAGGACAAGCAACCTAGAAGGGTCACTAGACCTGTTGTTGCTTGATTTCCTTTGTACTCCTTTGTACTCTTTATCGTTATTATTTCAATTATTAAAACATTTATCATCCTGTATATTTAACCTCTTACTTAGACATATCAAATTTACTTTCTGAATAGCTTGTCTCGCCTTTACTTTGTTTTAATTTAATTTGTTTTAATTACATTTTATATACACTTGCTTCATCATATTCGCCTTTCAATTATGGTTCTACTATTGCTTGCTATTATATATTTGTCTACAGTATTCCATTAGGATATTGTTTTGTTTACTATTTGATTATTGTGTGGTTTGTCTTCTTTTAGTTATCTCCACTTTGCATTCATTTGATTCCCTTTCTTCCACCTTGTACTCTCTCTCATCTCTC
>CM064518.1:27932802-28033089 GCA_032716605.1 Paralithodes platypus | reverse complement strand
TGTACTGTATGTATGTGTGTATGCGGATGTTTACAAGCTGCGTATATGAGATTACCCGCGTCCGCCAATCCCCCTCCCCTTACTGCGTCGCCCAATCCCCACCCCTTACCTGCGTCCGCCTATCCCCCCTCCCCTTACCTACGTCCACCTACCCCCCCCCCCCCCACACCTATGTCCACCTACCCCTCCCCCCTTACCTGTGTCCCTCTATCCCCCCTCCCCTTACCTGCGCCCACTTACCCCCCCCCCCCCCACCCCCACCCCATTCACCCAACTCGGACTACTGTTGACTTGTTGACCATTTTTCCGGCCCGGCCACAATGACGCTACTCCGCCGCTGTTCGCCGCTCCGGTTTAAAGGGGGGATAGGTTGGTTTTGCTAGACACCATTCTCCCTCATGCTTAGCCCCAGTACTTATCAGATTATAAGACGATTAATTTGACGGTTTGAAGACATTTCACTCCATTTCTTTGTCACTATATAGACCTTTCGTGCCCTTTAGGTGTCGATTGTTTTCCTGGCGAGCAAGAGCGAACCTGTAATTATAGGAGGAACCGGCCTTCGGTCGTGTCATTTTTGCTACCGAAAAATGTACAAATTTATATAGAAAGGGGGTCATGGTGTGTTTTATTAAAGCTTGATGGAGGTCTAGGTACGAAACTAAAATAATAATACAAAATAGTAAAAGTTAAATTAAAATACAAATAAATACACCCATCCCCCCCTTAATCAAATCCCGCTTGTCCCGGCCCCGTGATTCCCGTTCCCGGCGTGTTAGTCCGGTAAACAGCTATTGGGGTGGGGGGGGGGGGGGGGGATTTGCGTATTTGGGCCCGGAAAACAGGTGCCGTGAATGCGGACTGGTATATACTGCGGGAAATGAAGGTTTAGGGGTTGGTCATGCTTTATTCCCCCGTGCCTAATATAGCACGTAACGACTTACGAAGGCATATAAATAACCTACGAAATATATATGGAGACTATATTCATAGTATAATATACGAAATATGCTATAACGTAGGGGAAAATATATTACATAACCAGTCGGATAGCTCTTCCGATATGCGATATTAGCCTGGACAAGTCGAGAAAATGCTAAATATCATTACATTTCATGCATAAAGCAAATGTACTCAATAATATTTTTATGATTAGTTGAACCCATTTGAAATCCTTCTAGAATACATAGTACTAGTAATGGCGGATTGATCCGCTACATCTCAATTCCCCTAAGTTCCGTTAAGACAATCTCGCGTGCAAAAGCCACAACTGTCGGTAGCCGAAATGCGACAGGTTCACATGGTTCATTTTGGCCCTGCAAATATCTTTGGTCTTAGTGTTCAATATCGTGGAATCAGGCGGTTAGGAGGAGTAGTGCGTCAAAGATTCCGGAGATGACGAAACACAGTAAAACTACCTACTTACCGAGTGGAGCGGAAATCCCGCAGGTTCACTTTGTTCATTTTGGTTTTGTGAACAACTTTGGTCTTTGTCTTCAATGTCGTGGAGGCAGCCGTTTAGGAGAAGTAGTGCGTCAAAAGTTCCGGACGGAAATAAAACTCACTCAATTCAGTAAAACATAGTAGACCTGTTCTTAGCGGAATCGTGAATTAAATTTACTCGAATTAATTTATCTCTCTCTCTCTCTCTCTCTCTCTCTCTCTCTCTCTCTCTCTCTCTCTCTCTCTCTCTCTCTCTCTCTCTCTCTCTCTCTCTCCTTCCTTCCTTCCTTCCTTCCTTCCTTCCTTCCTTCCTTCCTTTCCACCAAGCGAATTTTTCCGTCGATAGAAACTGCCTCTCTCTCTCTCTCTCTCTCTCTCTCTCTCTCTCTCTCTCTCTCTCTCTCTCTCTCTCTCTCTCTCTCTCTCTCTCTCTCTCTCTCTCTCTCTCTCTCTCTTTCCTTCCTTTCCACCAAGCGAATTTTTCCGTCGATAGAAACTGCCAAGCGGGAAGTACGCTATTTGCAAGTCACGGGAAAAATGAAGAAACAAAATATATACCGTATGCAGAAAAAATAATGTTGTTTTGTTGGCTGCGCTGCTTGATTGGTGGGTTTTCTTTTCCGCGGATTTTTGTTCGATTCTAAAAGGTTTCCGCATAGTACTCGTGTGTGTGTGTGTGTGTGTGTTGAGTGGTTGTGTGTGTTTTGAGTGGTTGTGTGTGTGTGTGTGTGTGTGAGTTTGATTTTATGTTTGGGTACAGACATTTGTGTGAGTCTGTGTGTGGTGTGACTGTATGAGAGCAATTGTATGTAGGGTAGAGAAAGCTGTCTTTTCGGATCTGCATGTTTCAGTATGTGTGTGCGAGTGTGAGTGTGTGTGAGAGAGAGTGTGTGAGTGTGAGTGTGTGTGAGAGAGAGAGAGTGTGTGTGTGTGTGTGTGTGATGGGTGGTAGGTAAGGGGGGGGGGGGGAGTGGGGAACTGAATGGCTAGGTGATGAAAGGGTATTTATTATTCACTGTGTACGGCTTGGGCTAGTGTGTGCGTGTGTACGAGTGGTGTTTGTGTATGTGTGTGTAGGGGTGGATCTATAGCCTCCTCATAACCAGGGATAAACAATGATGCCAAGGTCTGTAGTGCTAATGGTTGGCTGGTTGTTAGGATGATGATGATGATGATGATGATTTAGTCTTATGATGAAAACACATAAAACAATATCTGTTAGCAGTTTGTGAGGCGATATAGAAAGGCTGATCAGGCAATATAAAAGTTGTGGTGGTTCAGAGAGTACAAAGGAGTACAAAGGAGTACAAACGAAATCAAGCAACAACAGATCCAGTGCTAGGTTGCTTGTCCTCCAAAACACTGAGGATCAAGTGTCCAAACAGTGGTTTAGAGTGGGTAAGGGAACATTGGAAAGGGAATTACTTCCCTGGAACTAATGTCCGTGGCAGGATTAGGAAGTTAGTAGGGGACAGATGGGTTAGTAACTGAGGGGGGGATAAAATAAAGTTATTCATTTACAAACGCAGTCAGTCGCGGGTTTGATGCGAGATATTTGTCTAGGCGGAGTTTAAATGAATCAACGGTGATGCAGTCTATAACGTTTCGGGGAAGCCCATTCCACAAGTTGACAACTCGATTGAAGAAGAAATTCTTAGATTCGTGCGAGTTAAAAGATTTACCAATAATTTTGCAACCGTTTCCCGCGTGTAATTAGTTTGGTCGATAGTGAAGTACTTACTACAGTTCATATTGTCGATGCCTTTGATGATTTTGAACACTTGAATTAAGTCGCCTCTTAATCTGCGCTGGGTTAAAGGAAATAGATTTAATTCTCTAAGACGCTCTTCGTATGGTTTGTTCTTTAGGCTAGGTATCATTTTGGTAACCCTACGTTGAACTCGTTCTAGCTTGTTTATATCTTTTTGGTAATAAGGGCACCAGGATTGAACGCAGTATTCCAGAAGAGGGCGGACTAAGGAATTGTAAAGGGTTAGGATAACTTCTTTGGATTTATGCTCAAATGACCTGCCTATAAAGCCAATTATTTTGTTTGCCTTCTTAACAACTCTGAACATTGTTGACTCGGTTTTAGGTTACTCGATATTGTTACTCCCAGATCGGTTTCTCTGTTTACATTCTTAAGCTGAGTGCCATTCATCGAATAGTTTGCTTTCTCATTTAGGTATCCGATATGTAGTACTTTACATTTATCCGCATTGAAACTCATTTGCCAAATTTGGGCCTAACATGACAATTTATCTAGATTGTGTTGCATATCGTCAACTTGTTCTTTTGAGAGTACGCTATTTGCAATTTTTGTATCTTCAGCAAATTTTGAGATTGTACAGGTGAGACCCTCATCTATGTCGTTGATGTAAATTAGAAAGAGAATTGGTCCTAGTACCGATCCCTGGGGTACCCCGCTACTTACATTGGTCCATTTTGATGCCTTACCGTTTATGACTACTCTTTGCTTTCTGTCGCTGAGCCAATTTTCTATCCATTTCAACACACCGTCTTGTATTCCATGCGCTTTTAATTTTAGCAGTAAACGTTTGTGGGGAACTTTGTCAAAGGCCTTTTGAAAATCAAGGTATATAATATCTACAGCTTTACTCTCATCGTAGAGGTTGAGGATATCGTGGAAGAAGTCTAAGAGGTTTGTTAAACAGGAACGTTTTTTACGAAAGCCGTGTTGAGTATCTTTAAGTATGTTCCTCTACGTGATTTACGAGTCTGTCTCGTATGACCGTTTCTAGCATTTTACATACAACTGAGGTTAAGCTAATTGGACGATAGTTACTGGGTAGGGATTTGCTGCCTTTTTTGAATATCGGTGTTACGTTGGCTAGCTTCCACTGATCGGGCATAGTTCCAGACTGCAAGGATTTATTGAATAGTAATGTCAGTGGTTTAGAGAGCTCATCCTTAGCTTCCTTTAGAACTCTAGGCGAGATTGTATCAGGTCCAGGCGTTTTATTTACCTTGAGTTTATCTAAACAATTCAATACTTCTCTCTCTGTAACGGTGATATTGCTTAAAACATCTGAATTATCAATCTGAATCGGCGATGGTGTAGGGATATCACTGAGGTCTTCTGTTGTAAAAACTGATGCAAAGAAGGTATTGAGGGCATTACTCATTTGTTCTTCGTCTTTGGTGTATTCTCCATTTTCATCGACTAACGGTCCAACAGTTGAAGTAACTACTTTTTTCTTTCTGATATAACTATAGAATTCTTTCGGGTTTGTTTTACTTTGATTCGCAATATGTAACTCTAAGGTCTTTTTACTTTGCTTAATTAACTTTTTGGCTTTGCGTCGTAGCTCTACAAATTTCACCCGTTCTTCGTCATTTTGTGAGGATTTTAATCTATCATTAGCAAATTTTTTAGCAAGCAGGCAGTTTTGAAATATCTTTATTCCACCATTTGGGCTTATTATTATGGCCTGGACGCCGAGTTTTCGATGGTATGCAGTCTTGCACTGCTTTTAGGTAAGTGGCTTCGAATAACTTCCAAGATGTATTTATGTCGTTATTGTGAATTAAAAAGCTCCAGTCAGTTTCTTTAAACATAGCTCTAAGTTTATGGAAGTTTGCTTTCTTGAAATTAGGGACTTTTTCGATGCTACTATTTGGTTCGTTACTAGTAAACTTTAAAGTGAAAGTTATCGTATGATGGTCGCTGTTACTGAATTCATCACCAACATTCAAATTCTCTATTAATTCTTCTTTTGTTGCAAGTACAATGTCAAGAACGGTATTACCACGGGTCGGCGTTCCAACAAATTGATAAAGCGAACTCTCTTGCAAGTTCGTATACAAGTCATGTCCGGAGTGTGAAGTAAGAGTATCGCCCCACTTGGTCACAGGTAAATTAAAGTCACCAAAAATTACGGTATCTTGTGAGTTACTTACATCTGCAATTTGTTCGTAAATTTCTCGGTCAGTTTGCACTGATTGAGCTGGAGGTCTGTATATTAATGCAAGTATTATTTTGGTACCTTTATTATTCTTTATTAGCACAAAAGATGCGTCGACGTTCACAATTTGAGGTTTTGACAAGAGGGTAGGGTTAAGACTTTCTTTGATATAAAGTAACACACCACCTCCATTTCGATTTATTCGGCTTTTCTCAAACATTACATAAACGGGAAGTGAATACTCTGCTAAAAAGTCTCTATCTTCTGTATTGAGCCAAGATTCTGTTATGCCAATCACATCATAATTTTCTGTAAACACTAGCTCCTCTAAATCTGAAAATTTATTGCGTATGCTATGAGCGTTTGCATAGAAAACCTTTAAATTTGTTATTTTAGAACTCGCGGAACGCGCTTTAATAATATTTTTGGTTCTTGTCGGATCTACATTTATGTTCATGGCTGTCCTCGGTCCTCGCTGTCTCCGGTCCTTATCGCTGGTGGTCCTCGGTTGCCTCTGTTTTTTTCTTGGCGTTGGATGATCTATGTCACTGCTGCTTCTTCTCGGATGGCGTTTTTTGATCCATGGCTGCGGACTGCTTCGTGTAGGAGACGACCCATGCGTGCTGAAACCACAGGGTTTAGATGAGTGCCATCCTTGCGGAACAGAGTAGGCTGGTTGTAGAAGTTGCCCCAGAGGTTGATGAATTCAACTTCTTCCCTCAGACACAAATGTTTTAGTCGGCTATTTGTGCTGAAGGCCTTGTCGTAGAATTTGTCAGGTGCGTCGATCTTGGGGAGAATGCCTGAGATGATGATATTCCTTGACTTGTTTTTGTAGTGCTGGATCATCTTGCGATATTTCTCCATCAACTCTTCGGATCTGGTGCGCATGACGTCATTTGAACCAGCATGGATGACAAAAAGGGTATTTTCATTTGTATCCTTTGTGGTATCTTCGAAGGCTTCCACAATGTCGTCCAGTCCAGCTCCTGGGATGCAAAATCTTTTTCGTTGATTTGGGACTCTGTCGCAGAACTCTTCGACCTGTCCTCGTAGGATGGAATCCCCAACGAGCCTGGTCTCTTCTGGTTCGTCTTCCATCTCTACCAATATCTCAAATCTGTTTGACATTGTGACTGGTAGATGAGACCTTTTCTGCGTTGGCCGTGCACCGTTCCTCACTGTTGTAAATCCGGAAACCTGTGGTGGCGGGACTCTACGTACAGGTCGGGGAGAGGAGTGGTTAGAACGGGGGCGAGGGGTTGGTACTGTTCGTGCTAGCAGGCTTCTTGCACGAGGAGTGGGGGAGAGACTAAGGTGAACAGGGCGGCTGTCCTGGTTTGATGTCGGCTCAATTTCGTCAGAAGCATCTGCTGCAGTGTCTACTGCAGGTGTTGGATTGTTGGCAGATGACGTTGGGGCGGTGGTGGATGCTGGAGTTGAAACAATTTGAGTTAGTGATACTCCAACGTTGAGTGTTACAAACTCTTGGAGTGATTCCAGCTTCCTGGTGAGGGCGTTGATCTTGTTGAGGGCTTCATCCAATTTTGCTGTCAAATCCTCTCGTTGCTGGCAGAGTCGGCAGACTTGTGGATCGGCAGGAGCAAACATGGAAGCACCAAACTACCGGCGCAGTTAGTACAGGCACGAGGCATGGTGACGATCACTTTCTTCAGTTCACTTCACTCACTTAAAAACACTTAACTCACTTTAAAAACACTAAACTCACTTTAAAAACACTTCACTCCCTTCAGGTCGCTTCACTTACTTAAATAGGCCTAACCGAAAACAAAAATGTTGAAATACACACAAATAGGTTATCAGCGGTGATAGCCTAACCAAAAATTAAAACAAAACAAAATTAAATTTGAATACGCAGTGATAGCCGAACCGAAAACAATTTTATGTTTATTTAAACAGAAATAGTACCAATGTGGCAGAACAATAATGTACGCCCCCTACGAGTTATTAGTTGTGTAGGATACGGAATAACGTAACATAGTAAAGCCGAACGTAAGCCATGGTTAGTTTGTGGATATTGGTTGTGTAGGATACGGAATAACGTAGCATATGAAAACCGAATCTAAGTCATGGTTTGTTTGAAGGTATGCGTTCTGTAGGATACGGAATAACGTAGCATCTGAAAGCCGAATGAAAGGCATGGTTTGTTTGAAGGTATGCGTTGTGTAGAATACGGAATAACGTAGCATCTGAAAGCCGAACGTAAGGCATGGTTTGTTTGAGGGTATGCGTTGTGTAGGATAAGGAATAACGTAGCATCTGAAAGCCGAATGAAAGGCATGGTTTGTTTGAAGGTATGCGTTGTGTAGAATACGGAATAACGTAGCATCTGAAAGCCGAACGTAAGGCATGGTTTGTTTGAGGGTATGCGTTGTGTAGGATAAGGAATAACGTAGCATCTGAAAGCCGAATGAAAGGCATGGTTTGTTTGAAGGTATGCGTTGTGTAGAATACGGAGTAACGTAGCATCTGAAAGCCGAACGTAAGGCATGGTTTGTTTGAGGGTATGCGTTGTGTAGGATAAGGAATAACGTAGCATCTGAAAGCCGAACGTAAGGCATGGTTTGTTTGAGGGTATGCGTTGTGTAGGATAAGGAATAACGTAGCATCTGAAAGCCGAACGTAAGGCATGGTTTGTTTGAGGGTATGTTGTGTAGGATAAGGAATAACGTAGCATCTGAAAGCCGAACGTAAAAGGTTTGTTTGAGGGTATGCATTGTGTAGGATAAGGAATAACGTAGCATCTGAAAGCCGAACGTAAGGCACGGTTTGTTTGAGGGTATGCGTTGTGTAGGATAAGGAATAACGTAGCATCTGAAAGCCGAACGTAAGGCATGGTTTGTTTGAGGGTATGCGTTGTGTAGGATAAGGAATAACGTAGCATCTGAAAGCCGAACGTAAGGCATGGTTTGTTTGAGGGTATGCGTTGTGTAGGATAAGGAATAACGTAGCATCTGAAAGCTGAACGAAAGGCATGGTTTGTTTGAGGGTATGCGTTGTGTAGGATAAGGAATAATGTAGCATCTGAAAGCCGAACGTAAGGCATGGTTTGTTTGAGGGTATGCGTTGTGTAGGATAAGGAATAACGTAGCATCTGAAAGCCGAACGTAAGGCATGGTTTGTTTGAGGGTATGCGTTGTGTAGGATAAGGAATAACGTAGCATCTGAAAGCCGAACGTAAGGCATGGTTTGTTTGAGGGTATGCGTTGTGTAGGATAAGGAATAACGTAGCATCTGAAAGCCGAACGTAAGGCATGGTTTGTTTGAGGGTATGCGTGACACCTAGACTGAAGTAGTACCAATAACAAACAAAAGATTGAGGCTGCGAGCTACATGTGTGGTGAATGGAGTATGGCACACTGTAGAACAGTAGTAAAGCTGTATGACAGACCTGGTGTGTTAAGCGGGTAGGGGATATTTTGGTCTATTTACCTATTTATTTATTATTTTTATTCCTTGGAGACCTCCGTCAAGCTTTAAAAAGCAACCCCAAGACCCCCCTTAGAGATGGATTTGTAAATTTTTCGGTAGAAAAATGTCCCAGCCAATAGCCGGTTCCTCCTAAATTCAAGCTTGCTATCGCTCGCCAGGAAAAAGTAGACTCCTAAATGGCACAAAAGGTCTTAATATTGACAAAGAAATGGGGCGAAAGGTGAAGGCTCTATGAGGCACTATAGAAGGGTGTGGTTGAGCCGTAAAGCATGGTGGGCAAGAAGATAATAGGATGTGTGGGTTCTGGGTTGCTTGGAGTGTGTTAGGCAGTGTAAACAAGAGTGTGTGTTAGTGAAAGGCTTGGTGTGTTATAGAGGAGGGTGTTAGTCAGTGTGAAGGGGTATATTTGTGCAGTGCAAGAGGCATGGTGTGTTATAGGGAGGGTTTTAAGTGTTATGGGATGATGTGTTATAGGGGAGGGCGTTAATCAGTGTAATTGGTATATTCGTGCAGTGTGAGAAGCATGGTGTGTTATAGGGGAGGTGTTAAGTGGTATAGGGTGGCATATTCGTTCAGTGTGAGTGGTATGGTGTTTTATAGGAGAGGTGTTAAGTGTTATAGGGTGGTATGTAGTGTGAGAGACATGGTGTGTTATAGTGGAGGTGTTAAGTGGTATAGGATGGTATATTCGTGTAGTGTGAGGCATGGTGTGTTATAGGGGAGGTGTTAAGTAGTATAGGGTGGTATGCAGTGTGAGATACATGGTGTGTTATAGGGGTGGTGTTAAATGGTATAGGGTGGTATGCAGTGTGAGAGACATGGTGTGTTATAGTGGTGGTGTTAAGTGGTATAAGGTGGTATGTAGTGTGAGAGACATGGTGTGTTATAGAGCCGTGTGGAAGGGTATGGGTTTGTTAGAGTCTGTTTGAGGTAGTACAGTGTGTTATAGAGCCGTGTGGAAGGGTAAGGGTGTGTTAGAGTCTGTTTGAGGTAGTACAGTGTGTTATAGAGCCGTGTGGAAGGGTAAGGGTGTGTTAGAGTCTGTTTGAGGTAGTACAGTGTGTTATAGAGCCGTGTGGAAGGGTAAGGGTGTGTTAGAGTCTGTTTGAGGTAGTACAGTGTGTTATAGAGCCGTGTGGAAGGGTAAGGGTGTGTTAGAGTCTGTTTGAGGTAGTACAGTGTGTTATGGAGCCGTGTGGAAGGGTAAGGGTGTGTTAGAGTCTGTTGGGTGTACAGTGTGTTATAGAGCCGTGTGGAAGGGTAAGGGTGTGTTAGAGTGTTTGAGGTAGTACAGTGTGTTATAGAGCCGTGTGGAAGGGTATGGGTTTGTTAGAGTCTGTTTGAGGTAGTACAGTGTGTTATAGAGCCGTGTGGAAGGGTAAGGGTGTGTTAGAGTCTGTTTGAGGTAGTACAGTGTGTTATAGAGCCGTGTGGAAGGGTAAGGGTGTGTTAGAGTCTGTTTGAGGTAGTACAGTGTTTATAGAGCCGTGTGAGGGTAAGGGTGTTAGAGTCTGTTTGAGGTAGTACAGTGTGTTATAGAGCCGTGTGGAAGGGTAAGGGTGTGTTAGAGTCTGTTTGAGGTAGTACAGTGTGTTATAGAGCCGTGTGGAAGGGTAAGGGTGTGTTAGAGTGTTTGAGGTAGTACAGTGTGTTATAGAGCCGTGTGGAAGGGTAAGGGTGTGTTAGAGTCTGTTTGAGGTAGTACAGTGTGTTATAGAGCCGTGTGGAAGGGTAAGGGTGTGTTAGAGTCTGTTTGAGGTAGTACAGTGTGTTATAGAGCCGTGTGGAAGGGTAAGGGTGTGTTAGAGTCTGTTTGAGGTAGTACAGTGTGTTATGGAGCCGTGTGGAAGGGTAAGGGTGTGTTAGAGTCTGTTTGAGGTAGTACAGTGTGTTATGGAGCCGTATGAGGTGGTTGAGGCAGTATAGAAGGTTATGTTAAAGATGTATGTATGGCATGGCAACCTAAAAGTGTATGAGTGTGGAAGAGCCGTCTGGAAGGCATGGTGTATCAGTGGGAATGAGTGCCGTAGTGACATAACAATAGTGTATCTGAGTGTGGAAGAACCGGATGAAAGGCATGGTGTATTAGAGACATAACAATAGTGTACAGTATCTGAATGTGGAAGAGCCGGATGGAAGGCATGGTGAACAATAGTATGTATGAGTGTGGAAGAGCCGGATGAAAGGCATGGTGTATTAGAGGTAATGGGTGCCGTAGAGACATAACAATAACGCAGGCCAGCTACAGGCTATGGGCTGGGGGTTGTGGACTGTGTGGTGAGGCAGTGCAGGCTGGTGTATTACAGAGCCGTGTGAGAGGCAGCCGTGTGACTGGTGGGGGGAGTGCCGCCCGGACCATGCTGGAGGGGCCGTGTGTGTCTGTCCCTCACACTGTCCACCGCCATCATCTACAGCGTCCCCCATCTGTGGCACCGATGGCGTCACCTACCTCACGCTGTGTGAACTACGCCGCATCGCCTGCAGCGCCAAGCAGTCAACCCGCATACAACACTCAGGATCATGCGGTAGGTACTCCAACCATTTGTCTCTTTAACATAAATGTCCTACTAAGTATATTAAATTATTTATTTATATATATTTTGTTTCTTTCAATTTAATATTATATGTTTGTGTTAATTTATTTTATTCTTATTTATTTATTTATATTTTTCTTTATTAATTTTATTTTTATTTTGCCACACCTGTAAGATAGCTACCGTAACTTAATATCTTGCGGTAGGTACTTGAATATACAGTATACCCCTTTTCTTATTAAAATTTCGTAAAAATATGTTCATTTACTACATCTGGTTACAGAACCCTGAATCTCGCTCGAGTACTTTAAACGCTCACTTATTTCAAATGTCCAAGCTATTCTTTACAAACACATAATATTCCTCATTCTGTAATACACTTCTAATGACCGCCAGCAGTAGGTGTTCATGTAGTTTACAGTTATATTGGCTTCACTCTTGTAAGACTGCCAATATACAGTAATATCGTTCGGTAAATTTTCCCAAACACGCAATTTTATAGACTGTGCTGAGAGAGATCTGCCTTTCTAACTTGTGTGATGTAGGTTAATATAGAGTTTGTCACATTATGTACTCCCACAGACACCACCCTCCATCAGTCCTTGGCTACAGACATTAGCCTTATTTACTTTGCAGTCCACTATCTTAAGAAGTTTTATTGTGTTCCTTAGACCTCTATCAAGCTTAAGAAAATATCTCCAAGACCCTCCTTCCAGACAAATTAGTGCATTTTTTCGGTAAAGTGTTCTTGTCAAAGGCCGGTTCCTCCTAAAATAATCTTGGCTTTCGCTCGCAAAGAAATAATCAACACCTAAATGGTACAATAAGGGTCTTAATATTATCAAAGAAAGGGGGCAAAGATCTTAAAATCACCAAACTAATGTGGCGAAATTCATAACATTTCAAAACTAATGGGGCTAAGGATGAGGGAAAAGGGAGTCCAGAAAGAACCCAAACCCTCCCCTTACATCTTGTTGACGGTACTCTCAACCCCACCAGCTTGCATCATCACAACTGCGCTAAAAAGTTCTTGTTTGGCCACAATTGTAATACCTTATTTTTGTTATTGCATTTCCGATACAATTTTGTTTTTCCAAGATTAGGGGTCGTTTTTTGGAGTTAAATTTTACTTTGGCTCTATTAAATACATTTTGATAACTTGCAAAATGTTATATTTATTTAGTTATTGATTTTAGGTTCAGTTAAAATCCACAACCACTAGAGTTTTTATAGTTATTTACTTATTACAAAAACATTTGATCTTCTAAATTTTCAAAACTTTAAAATAATTGTATTGTTTGTAACTCGGGCTTTGTAACTACTAAAACTCTCTCTATATCTTTTAGCACGCGCGCTCTCTCTCTCTCTCTCTCTCTCTCTCTCTCTCTCTCTCTCTCTCTCTCTCTCTCTCTCTCTCTCTCTCTCTCTCTCTCTCTCTCTCTCTCTCTCTCTCTCTCTCTCTCTCATCTCTCTCTCTCTCTCCTCTCTCTCTCTCTCTCTCTCTATCTCTCTCTCTCTCTCTCCTCTCTCTCTCTCTTCTCTCTCTCTCTCTCTCTCTCTCTCTCTTTATTTCTCTTTCTCTCTCTTTCTCTCTCTCTCTCTCTCTCTCTCTCTCTCTCTCTCTCTCTCTCTCTCTCTCTCTCTCTCTTATACAATCAAAGTTAATATGAAATCCCTAATTAATTACTATTACCTTTAGGCTTGTTTATGCATTCAGTTTATTTTGTTTAGATTTACCATGCCTATTTACCAAAGCTTTTCAATACATGACTCACTTTACAGTAGTGTTTCCATACAGGTAATTCCATGATAACATTATATACAAAAAATGAATACAAAAAACAAAAGAACACATTGATACCATTGTCAAGCATAATTTAAGGGGAGATTTTTAGTTTGGTCCCTGGATATCCTTCAAGCTTAAGATTACACCCCCTTGAGCCCCTTTCAAGATTAATTTGTACATTTTTCGGTAGAACAATGTCCCGGCTGAAAGCCGGTTCCTCTTAAATTACAGGCTCGCTATCGCTCGCCAGGATAAAATCGACACCTAAATGGCACGAAAGGTCTTAAAATTGACAGAAATGGGTTGAAAGGTCTTAAAATCGTCAAAATAATGGGGCAAACGTCTTAAAATTAGAAAAACAATGGGGCTAAACATGAGGGAGAAAGGAGTCAAGACAAAAATCCCTCAAGTGGAAATCTCCCCTTAATATGACTCCATCTCATTTGAAGCACCGGTAACGTACATGTTTTTAGAGATTTTTCACTTTATATCCATTTATAATCTTTACTATTATAATTTTTTGAATAATTACCTATATTATATAACTTGATTTTTTGAATAATTACCTATATTATATAACTTGATTTTTTGAATAATTACCTATATTATATAACTTGATTTTTTTAATAATTACCTATATTATATAACTTGATTTTTTTGAATAATTACCTATATTATATAACTTGATTTATGTTGAATCATTATTGGTACCTTTGTTTTGGGCTACTTTTCCACTTTAGTTATAACTGTCTTGATAGCGTAATGCATAAGTGCGCGGAATTTCGGTGTGAGTGTCCTAGGTTCGAGTCCTTGGAGTGCCAAATGTATTTGTTGATTTCATGAATTGAGTTTAGAAGTGGAGTTGGTTGGTGAAAAAATATAATATAATGTTTTAGCTACTACTAAAACCATCATATGCATCATTGAAGAAGTACTTTGATATACAAAAAAACGATTGTTTTCCACGAACATATTAACTGTATCCCTTATGTACAGAATTGCCTACCCAGTAATAGCTTACTTTCCTTCTCCTTTAATTTGTACTGATCTTAGGTAACACAGGAACTCTTTACACAATTGAGGAAGAAATAGCTCCATAGAAATACACAAGAATATCACGAAAGAGGCTTAAATACATTCACAAAACTACTTTAGGGGGGATGGACTCGTAATTATATTTGCTTGTTTACTTATCTTTCCATATTTTTGTTTTTAGTTTCCTCGCTAGACCTTTATCAAGCTTAAAAAAACACACCCTAGACCCCCTTTCAAGATATATTTGTACATTTTTCGATAGAAAAATGTTCCGGCCGAAGGTCGGTTCCTCTCAAAATTACAGGCTCGCTATCGCTCGCCAGGAAAAACATCGACACCTAAATGGCACGAAAGGTCTTGATGCCGGTAAAGAAATGCGACGAAAGGTATTCAAATCGACAAACTATTGGGGCGAATGTCTTAAAATTTCAAAGCTAATGGATTTGAACATGAGGGAGAAGGGAGACCTGAATAATGGCCCATCTCCCTTTAAGGGGAGGTTTTTAGTGTTTTCCCTAGACCTCCATCAAGCTTAAAATGACACCCTCTAGGCCCGCTTTCAAGATAAATGTGTACATTTTTCGGTAGAAAAATGTCCCAGCCAAAGGCCGGTTCCTCTTAAATTACAGGCTCGCTATCGCTCCTATATTGCATGAAAGGTCTTAAAATTGACAGAAATTGGGCGAAAGGTCTTAATTATGGGGCGAACGTCTTAAAATATCAAAAGCAATGGGGTGAACATGAGCGAGAAAGGGGTCCAGAAAAATAATCCCTCAAGTGGAAATCTCCCCTTAATCACGTAATTGTATAAACTTTTCCATTGGCAATATTATGTGTAAACAACAAATTACGACATTGTGCATTAGCTAACCAATATATTTGAGGTAGATAATATTAGGAAACAATACAGCTGCAGCGCTATTGAATCTTGCAGGAGATAACATGCACTTAAGAAAGACCTGACTATTATTTATTTTTATCACCTAGTTTCAGTGGCGACGTGACATGACAATTCATATTATTTTTCACCAACCCACCAATTAACTTACAAATAAACCTCATAAATGAAATCAATGAAAGTAATGCATACATGTGGTACTCCAAGGACTCGAACCTAGGATACTCACACCTCGGGACATAGAAGAGCCACAGGCCGTTTGAAGCAACCTCGTCCTGTTTAGTTAAAGGATGTAGAATCAGAACAAAAGATGGTTGTATTGAGCTCAGATAAAGACATATAAGACGTTCGAAAATTATTTCACTAACTTCATGAGTACGATTACATACATTCTTTTCAGCATATGAATTTGGTCTTGCAGTTAAAGGGGTTGATTAAGCTCCCTCACAATGAACACAAACCACAAAATGTACATCTAAGTTTCATAGCATAATATAATTTACCATAACATTACCGTTTTACAAATTAAAAAGGCCACCCCCTGCTTAAAAAAAAAATAATAATAATAATAATAATAATAATAATAATAAAAATAAAAATAATAATAATAATAATAAAAATAAAAATAATAATAATAATAATAATAATAATAAAAAGGGAAAGGTGCCTGAGTAGATAGATAGATAGACAAATTAAAAACAGAAAAGGAATAAATAAAAACCCAGCAGCATCTATCCCTTATATTAACTAATCTAGCACCTTGCCCATAATGAGTACACGGATGGCCCATAATGATAGCCTTGTTGCAGTACCCCTTACCACCTTAAGGGCAGGTTTTTAGGTTGTTCCCTAGACCTCTATCAAGCTAAAAACTACACCCCCTAGACCCCCTTTCAAGATAAATTTGTACATTTTTCGGTAGAAAAATTTCCCGGCCGAAGGCCGCTTCCTCTTAAATTACAGGCTCGCTATCGCTCGCCAGGAAAAAATCGACACCTAAATTGCACGAACGGTCTTAAAATTGACAGAAATTGGGCGAAAGTTCTTAAGATCGTCTAACTTATCTCCAAATCTTAAAAGAATTGGGGCTAAACATGAGGGAGAAAGGAGTCCAGAAAAAAATCTCTCCAGTGGAAATCTCCCCCTAATGAAAACTCTACATTACAACTACCTCTATTTACACTGTACCTGTCATAACGAGTTCGAATCCCGGGAGGACCATACGCTTTCATTAATGTATTCCAGTGCATTGGGGTTTGTGATGTAAATACATTCGGGTTAAATGCAAGGTGCCTTTAAGAAAGTTTATCTCACAAGGCTCAGCCGGATGTCCAACATGCATTAATAATATTGTTAACTTATTGTATACTTTATGGCTAAATAAACATATTTGATTGATTTGATTGATGGAGGATTAATGTTAAGAACGGGGTGTTCCTTAAGGGGAGGTTTTTAGTGTGTTTCCTAGACTTCCATCAAGCTTGAAATTACACCCCCTTGACCCCCTTTCAAGATAAATTTGTACATTTTTCGGTAGAAAAATGTCCCGGCCAAAGGCCGATCCCTCTTAAATTGCAGGCTCGCTATCGCTCGCCAGGAAAAAATCGACACCTAAATGGGACGAAAGGTCTTAAAAGTGACATAAAATGGGTGAAAGTTCTTAAAATCGCCAGACTAATGGGGCGAACGTCTTAAAATCTCAAAAGCAATGGGGCTAAACATGAGGGAGAAGGGGGTAAAGAAAAAAAAATCCTTAAGTGGAAATCTCCCCTTAATTATAAATAACTGTTTATAATTATAGCCTCTTAGTTGCTCATAATGCCGGCCATGGTATAAGATAAAGGACAAAGTAGCCAGCCCTGAAATAAGAAAGGAGGGGGGGGGAGCGCGTTAATCCCTCCAAAAATTACCTCTTGGAATATTCGCTGAAAAATGACCAGAATCTAATTACACAGCTTCGTCGTCGGCGGTTAAGGGAAAGAGGGGTGGGGGGGGGGGGGGGGGAGAGGAGAGGGAAGAGGGGGGGGGGGAGAAGGAGGAAGAAAGTGATTACAGAAAAGAAGACAGGGTTGAGGCAGAAAAATGAGAGAGAGAGAGAGAGAGAGAGAGAGTTAGTTATTAAAAGAGCTATACAGTGAGAAATGATCAGGTGACAAGGGAGGACATGAAAGAACGATATAAATTGAGGAAAGGGGATAGGGGAGGGAAGGTGTGGTAAGTTTATGTTGGACTTATAATGGACGGAAGAACAGTGTTGATGAGAGTGAGAGGGGGGGGGGACGTAGAGGTAAATGGAGGGAGGGAGAGAGAGAGAGAAAGGGGGAGGGAGGAGAAGGAAAAGGGGAATCAAGTGATATTTTATAATTATTGGAGAGAGCATACCGGTACTAGAAGATGAAACACATATTTTATAAAGTGATGACAAACATAAAGATGTATGCGTTGCTAATATAGTGATAAATCTATAAAAAAAAATCGGTAGAAAAATTGCTCCTGCCGAAGGCCAGTTCCTCCTAAATTACAGGCTCGCTATCGCTCGCCCGGAAAAAAAATCGACACTTCAATGGCACGAAAGGTCTTATTATTGGCAAAACAAATAGAGCGAATGGTCTTATCGATAGTTTTATGCTGAGTTGGATTTCCTTGTATTGTAGAAAACCATAGGGGTCAAAGAAATGTCAAATAATTAATACCTGCATCAAAGACACAGAGTCTTGCCCAAGTCCTATTCTCCATGATTAAGGGGGGTAACCTGCGTTTTGTTATTTCTGTCCTTTTCTCTCTTTCTCTGGCTTGTATCCATTCGGCCCCATTCAGCCAACTATTTTAAGACGTTTATCCCCATCTAGGTGTTGATTTCTTCCTGGCGAGCGATAGCGAGCCAGCATTATATGAAGAAATCCGGCTTCGCCGGAGACATTTTTCTATTGAAATATGTACAAATTTAGCCTGCTGTCAAACAAAAATAAAAAATATGCTGGCTCGCTACCGCTCACCAGTAAAACATTGACACCTGGATGGGGATAAACGTCTTAAAACAGTAGGCTGAATGGGGCCAAATGGATACAAGCCAGAGAAAGATAGAAAAGGACAGAAATAACAAAAAGCAGGTCACCCCCCTTAAGTATACGCCCACACTCTCTACCATTGTGGGTTGACGTATGCATTACCTATCACGTTATTACTGTCATTACTACCATCTATTGTCCATACTGGCCATTATTATTAATATATATTATTGGCTGAACCTCTGCATAAGAATATTTTCGCCACAGTTCAAGTACACGAGAATTTTGACTAGGACTTAATTAAGGTGAGATTTCCACTGGAGGGATTTTTTTCTGGAACCCCTTTCTCTCTCTCTCTCTCTCATGTTTAGCCCCATTGCTTTTTAGATTTTAAGACGCTCGCCCCCCCTTTCGTTTGGCGATTTTAAGAACTTTCGCCCCATTTCTGTCAATTTTAAGAACTTTCGTGCCATTTAGGTGTCGATTTTTTCCTGGCGAGCGATAGCGAGCCTGTAATTTGAGACGGACCGGCCTTCGGCCGGGACATTTTTCTACCGAAAAATGTACAAATTTATCTTGAAAGGGGGTCAAGGGGGTGTCATTTCAAGCTTGATGGAAGTCTAGGAAACACACTAAAAGCCTCCCCTTAAGTGTATGTAATCTTATGCAAATGTGTGTGCTATATGTAATATTATATTTGGCTGACCTTAAATGTAACCTTATGTTATAGTCAAGAGTTTAGTGTTTATAATTGACTCGTCCAACATCTGAAAGAAGATATGAACTTTGATAATATGAACTTTGATAATATGCTTTGATAATATGAACTTTGATAATATGAACTTTGATAATCAGCATCTTTAGAATAATAGCACGAAATTTACATGATGAACACTTGGCTGTTTAAAGGGGAGATATCCACTTGAGGGATTTTTTTCTTGACTCCTTTCTCCCTCATGTTTAGCCCCATTGCATTTCTTATTTTAAGACGTTCGCCCCATTATTTTGACGATTTTAAGAACTTTCGACCCATTTCTGTAAATTTTAAGACCTTTCGTGCCATTTAGGTGTCGATTTTATCCTGGCGAGCGATAGCGAGCCTGTTATTTAAGAGGAACCGGCTTTCAGCCGGGACATTTTTCTACCGACAAATTTACAAATTTATCTTGAAAGGGGCTCAAGGGGGTGTAATCTTAAGCTTGATGGATATCTAGAGACCAAACTAAAAACCTCCCCTTAACATTACTTGCTCATTGTTTAAACTTGTAACTCAAATAGCATCTTTTTGATATGTAGTAATTGAGAGTTTAAATATATATATACAATTAAAATCATTAAAATAGTGTTCATGCCTGTAATCAAATCGTCCACGAGAGCGGCTGGCGTGCTAACCCAATTATACCACATATTCCGGAATCCACCACTAAAGAAACGAAAAATATGTCTTCTTAAGAGGGGTCACCGTTTTTTGTTTTGTTTTATCTTTCTCTCCTTTTCTCTCTTTCCCTGGCTTGTATCCATTCGGCCCCATTCAGCCAACTGTTTTATGACGTTTATCCCCATCCAGGTGTCGATTTCTTCCTGGCGAGCGATAGCGAGCCAGCATTGTATGGAGAAATCCGGCTTCACCGGAGATTTTTTTTTTATCGAAAATTGTACAAATTTAGCTTGCTGTCAAAACAAATATATATATATATATACTGTATATGCTGGCTCGCTGCCGCTCGCTAATAAAATATTGACACCTGGATGGGGGTAAACGTCTTAAACCAGTAGGCTGAATGGGGCCGAATGGATACAAATAAAAAAGAGAGGGAGAGAAAGATAAAACAAAAGCGAGGTGGGCTCCCGTAAGAAAAGAAAAATCTCCTCCTTCCGAGAGTCTGGAGTGTAATGTCATTGTCTCCTAATGCCGGAACAATGGCGCACCTTTCATCACAATTTACACAAATTTATGTATATGAGTTTTACAGTCGGTGTGAGATATGTGAAGATATGTGAAGATATGTGAAGATATGTGAAGATATGTGTACAGTATGTGAAGATATGTGTACAGTATGTGAAGATATGTGAAGCGAATAGTGTCATGGTAAGACTATATGTAATGCAAATGTTACTGCCAGACATTTATATGGTTATAGGCAAGCCATAATGTACAAACAATGTTCTTGACAAATTATAAATATATTGGATAATCTATAATATAATCGTTTAGGCATATAATACGTATTGTACTTATATTTAATACGTAATATAGATATTATTAATGTGATTGTATAAATATTTACATTCACAAGAAGACAGTAAATAAGGTGTTAAAGCATTAAGGGCAGATTTCCACCGGGAGGATTTTTTTCTGAACCTCTTTCTCTCCCTCATGTTTAGCCCCATTGCATGTGAGATTTAAAGACGCTTGCCCCATTAGTTTGGTGATTTTAAGAACCCTCGCCCCATTTCTGTCAATTTTAAGAGCATTCGTGCCATTTAGGTGTATATTTTTTCCTGGCGAGCGATAGCGAGCCTGAACCGGCCTTCGGCCGGGACATTTTTCTACCGAAAAATCTTGAAAGATGGTCAAGGGGGGAGTAATTTTAAGCTTGATGGAAGTCTAGGGAATCAACTAAAAACCTCCCCTTAAACGATATAAATATATCCATGCACATTCTAATAAAGTACCGAGAATTACCAGTTAAAAAAAACAAAAAAAACACAGAAAACGATGATGAGGTTAGAGAACCCCAGCAAACTAAAGCTATATCATAATTTGTATACATGCTTATTAGAATTGTCGACTTGCGAGTTTCGTTCTGTAAGGAAGTTGGAGCTGTAGACAACGATATTTAACAGAATGTACAGCTAAAATTTACATACAGTATATATATACAGTATATATATATACAGTACATTTATAAATACATAAACCCCAATTCACCAATATACCCTTTATCCATCACAAACCTACATTATTATTGCATTTCTGTGTAATATCGATGTTCACGGCTCTAACTTCCTTATGGCCTGAAACTCGCAAGTGGTCAATTGTCACCGACCGTATGAATAATAAAATGTACCACATATTTATATTATATTAATGGGAGGTATTTAGTTTGTTCCCTAGACCTCCATCAAGCTTAAAATTACACCCCCTTGAGTCCCTTTCAAGATGAATTTGTACATTTTTCGGTAGAAAAATGTCCCGGCCGAAGGCCGGTTCCTCTTAAATTACAGGCTCGCTATCGCTCGCCAGGATAAAATCGACACCTGAATTGCACGAAAGGTCTTAATATGGGGTGAAAGTTCTTAAAATCGCTAAACTAATGGGGCAAACGTTTTATAATATCAAAAGCAATGGGGCTAAACATGAGGGAGAAAGGGGTCAAGAAAAAATCCCTCAAGTGCAGATCTCCCCTTAAGTGTGATTGACAAACTAACCCAGATAATTGTACATAATATCATACTAGAATATAATGTGTATAATCCAGTGACTTAAGGGGGGTGACCTGCTTTCTGTTATTTCTGTCCCTTTCTCTCTTTCTCTGGCTTGTATCCATTCGGCCCCATTCAGCCAACTATTTTAAGACGTTTATCCCCATCTAGGTGTCGATTTCTTCCTGGCGAGCGATAGCGAGCCAGCATTATATGAAGAAATCCGGCTTCGCCGGAGACATTTTTCTATCGAAAAATTTACAAATTTAGCCTGCTGTCAAACAAAAATAAAAAATATGCTGGCTCGCTACCGCTCACCAGTAAAAAATTGACACCTGGATGGGGATAAACGTCTTAAAACAGTAGGCTGAATGGGGCCAAATGGATACAAGCCAGAGAAAGATAGAAAAGGACAGAACAAAAACAGGTCACCCCCCTTAAATACCTGAACAAATTTGTAAATCAGAAAGAAAATATCCACAGCTAGAGAACGGAATAAAAATGTGTGTATGCTTCAAAATGTCGAGAACAAAATTGTCTAGACAGAAAAAATGATATGCGAGAATTGTGCACAGGAAGGGATAGCAAAAGAAATGTGCAGTTGTTCACATAAATTGTCATACGTTACTGGATTTTATATATGATAGGACAATTATTTTGGTAGATTTACGAGTGTGGTTTGTCATTATTTTGGTAGTTTTACGAGTGTGGTTTGGCATCCCGTAGTTCATTCATACGATCAATTAACCCCTTGAGGATTATGACGCATTTTTGACAGTTTAGTCTGGCTATTATTGGACGATTTTACTTAGATTAGGAAGAATATGTGGGAGTCAAAGGATTGATTGGGCTAGTCTTTACCCTTATAATACCCACAGATCCTTCTTAAGCTGTATAAAATGGCATAATGATAGCCAGAACAAACTGTTAAAATGCCTCATAATTTTCAAGGGGTTAAATGTTTGGGGGTCATTTGACATATAGCCATCGTATTATTTTGCCTCCCCTACACAAAATGAGGAAATGGGGCCGAACTCCCGTGGGTTACTGTAGCGTGGAGTTGTGTGTGTGTGGGGGGGGGGGGGGGGGGGGGTCTGTTATGAGGGCCGTGTGTGGTGGACGAGTACCCCGGGAGCCTGTGTTTGGCTACGAATTATGTTGATTGGTTTAGGGGCCCAGGGAGAGAGAGAGAGAGAGAGAGGAGAAAAGAAGGAGAAGGCGGAAAGAAGGGAGGGAAAGAGGCGGTGGGGGGGATTAAATATACTTATTAGAAAGGTGAAAAGTGCATTATGAAGGGAGTCCTACTAATGTCGCAAGTATAATAATCATGTTGAAAGATATAAGCAGTGTATTAAGATATATAGATAGATAACTAGATATACGTATAGAGAGACAGAGGCAGGGAGGGGGGGGGGGGGGAAATCTCGCTGAACAAGAGTTTGGCAATAAAGCAGCAACATTAATTTAAAAAACAAAAACAGTCTGTATATATACAGTATATACACACACATACATGGGAACCTATGTAAAGAAATATAAATATAAAGGGAAAGAACAAAATGCAGATTGGATGGAGAGATGAGGATTAAAACTAGAGGGAAGCTGATTGCAAAATGTATTGAAAAAAATGGTATTGGTATTAGGCCCGGGTCGGGGTTCATACAGTCATGCAGACATACATGGACGTGGGAAAGAGCACAGCAATGTATGAATGTATTGGAGAGAGAGAGAAAGGTGATTTTGACAAGGGGGGAAATGTTGAGGAATGTAAGGTAGTTGTTGTTGGGTGACAAATGTAGGTAGTTAGATAGAGGGTTTGATGGTTAGGTAGATAGATATATAGGCAGATAAACAGACAGACAAATAGATAGATAGAAAAGTAGGTAAATTGAACGACACACATGCATATACAATATATATATATATATATATATATATATATACTGTATAGATAGATGGATAGATAGATAGATGGATAGATATATAGATAACATTTTGACCGTTCATTGAAAGTTTAAATATATGAGGAAGTCGACATGTACCGATATTTATAACGTTCAAGGGTGATTTTTCCTAAATATAATATTTTCTGGACAGCTACTATTCATTTAAAATATAAACGCTAAAAATACTTGTCAAAAACGCTTCAGTAAATTAATTTTGAATATACGGTACTTCATCATTAGTGTGTGTGTGTGTGTGTGTGTGTGCGCGCGCGCCCCCCCCCCCCCCCCCTTCCCTCCCATGCATCCACTTCATCAAAATATTATATTATATTTCGCACAATCTGAAATATTTAACCCTGCCTTGTTTTCCACACTATTTCATGTTTCATTCTTTATCATATATGAATTTCTTATATTGCATATTTTTCTCTCAATTTGTTATCACATTGTGCTTATTTAGTTTTTGCATTTATATAATTTGTGTTACTTTTGATTTCGTCCTTTTTAGATATTCAAATATACTGTTATCTCTAGATCTATTTTGTTCGCTAATTTGCTCAGATTGTTCTTCCTTAATTATTTCTGTTTCTAATCGTTAAGTCATATGGTAAACAATATTTCAATAACTTGCCACAGCTTCAATTTAATTATACTTGGTTTATCGTTCCGCCTCTCTCACCACTTTTATCTAGTTAAGGGAGCCCACCTCGTGTGTTTTATCTCTCTCTCCCCCTCTCTCTCTGGGTTATATCCATTCGGCCCCATTCAGCCTACTGTTTTAAGACGGTTACCCCCATCCAGGTGTCAGTATTATCCTGGCGAGCGGTAGCGAGCCAGCATATATATATATATATTTTTTTTACAGCAAGCTAAATTTTTACATTTTTCGATAGAAAAATGTTTCCGGCGAAGCCGGATTTCTCCATACAATGATGGCTCGCTATCGCTCGCCAGGAAGAAATCGACACCTGGATGGGGATAAACGTCTTAAAACCGTTGGCTGAATGGGGCCGAATGGATACAATCCAGAGAAAAAGAGAGTAAGAGAAAAAAAAGCAGGTGACCCCCCTTAAATACGTCTTATCATTTCTAAAATATAAAAAACAAATATTGCTTTCATTCTTTCTGCATTTGCCTACATCCCCTTCCTCCTCATTCCTGCTTTCACCATTCCTTTTACTATTTAGTTTTCAGATTATCTACCACATTACAATCTTCCCTGTCATCTGCCTTGCATCTCTTATTACTTCCATTCTTGCTAAGTTCACTGGTATTGTTTTGGGTTTTGTTTTTGTTTTTCTATATTCCAACTTACTTCCTCTCGGGCATAGGCTGAGAGCCTTAACATTCACCGCTTTACAATGAACAGTGAAGCCCGTGAGGTCTTGTTCCAGTCTAGGGAGTGAGACATGTGAAGCACGTAGAGTACAACGAGCACCTGCCATCTTGCCTTCACATGAGGCACGGTGCTCACTCATGGCACGAAACGACCCCATCTCTGAAGCCACCTCGTTCCCGAGCTTCACTGTCTCACCCCCCACACTCGGACTCTCACACTTACACACACACACAACGCCACCTGTTGAGCAGATAACTCACCAGGCATTGCACCCCTATAGCATATTTTGAATATGGGAATATTCATACAGTGCTATTTAATCAGGGAACAATGAGGGTATTTTATTGACGTTTCGGTGGGCTTGTGGTAATGCACTGATACCAGGTACAGCACAAATTCCATCCCAATAATATCTTCCCATTGATACATCGGGATTTGAACCCGGGACCTTTGGATTACCAGGCCAGTGGCAAGACCACTCCACCACACCTCCCCTAAATTATTCTTTGTATACTTATTTCACCAACTCTGCTTCATTTCATTCCACTAGATTGTTGTCATCAAACTCCTATTGTATTCTTGTATCTTACTGCAACGCTCTTATTTTCATACAATTATATATATATATATCCCTTTCTTTCAATATCCCCTACCTTATCCATCCCTACCCTTCAATATTCCCTACCTAATCCACCCCTTTCCTTCAATATCCCCTACGTTCTCCATCCCTTCCCTTCAATACTCTCTACCTCACCCTTCAATACTCTCTACCTCACCCTTCAATATTCCCTACCTTAACCTTCAATAACCCTACGTACTGCATCCCTTCCCTTCAATATTCAATCCTTCAATACTCTCTACCTCACCCTTCAATATTCCCTACCTTAACCTTCAATAACCCTACGTGCTGCATCCCTTCCCTTCAATATTCCCCACCTTCTGCATCTCATTCCTTTCATCTCCCCGTCAGCGCCTTCTTCGTCCCCCCTCCCGGAGCGCCAGATATGCAGCACCCGAGGTGGCTGGTATGTGTGTGTGTGTGTGTGTGTGTGTGTGTGTGTGTGTGTGTGTGTGTGTGGGGGGGCACCATATTATTACGGAAGTTGGAGGTAGCATGGTTTATAGAGTATTAAGGGGCTAGTGACTTTTTTAGTCTATTAACTAATGTATTCGTTTACTTTTTAGTTTCCTCGCTAGACCTCCCTCAAACCCCCTAGACCTCTCCTCAAGATAAATTTTTAATTTTTTTCGGTAGAAAAATTACAGGCTTGCTATCGCTCGCCAGGAAATATTCGACACCTAAATGGCACAATAGGTCTTAAATTGGTAACGAAATGGAGCTAAAGGTGTTAAAATCGCCAAACTAATGGGCCGAACGTCTTAAAATGTCAAAATTAATGGGGCAAAACACGAAGGAGACAGGGGGAAATGGAGCTAAAGGTGTTAAAATCGCCAAACTAATGGGCCGAACGTCTTAAGATGTCAAAATTAATGGGGCAAAACACGAAGGAGACAGGGGAGCAGCAAAACGGGCGACCTCCCCTTAAGGTTTTCATAGACTGTGGCTAGTTCAGGACGATGATAAATTTTTTATATATTCAATCGACAACACTATATAAACGGTATGTTATTTATTGAAAAGCATGTTCCATCCAAATATCAATCCAGATATATATTATTGCATTAAGAACAACATAGGGAGTCCAGGAAACGACAATGACTATATATCGGCCATAATGGAAAGTAATCCTTTAAGTTAAAAATTGTCACCAAAGATTGAAAGTTAAGATTTGGTTGCTAATGGAACTGTTCTGATTAAGGATATCTTAGGTCGGGGATGAAGGAGGAAACTGTAAGATGACCATTGTACAGTTGGGCACATAAATTTTGTATTTTGTATGGAACGATAATTAGTAGGATTGAATTAGAAGCGTCTTTTCTGAAACAGTAGTTAAATAAAATGACTGATTACCGGTTTTATAGCATAATATTCTTGTAAGTCAATCACACAATGTTTCGTTCCATACATAAGATCTTGGCGTGGATACAAACTAATCTGGCCAACTGTAATATCCTAACGAGAAGTATTTGTTTTGGCTGGACTCCCTTCTCCCTCATGTTTATCTCTGCTAGTTAATATATTTTAAGACGTTCGCCCCATTTGTTTGGCGATCTTAAGAGCTTTTGCCCCATTTCTTATTCAATGTTAAGACCTTTTCGTGCCATTTAGGATGAATTTAAGGGGACTAGGATTATGTGCCTTGGTGTGCAAGGGATGGCTGGCGCAGATATAGAATCGAGTAGGAACGGAGAGAGAGATAGAAGGGAGCAGAGAGGCTGGAGGGACGATGGGGCTAGAAGGGAGCAGAGAGGCTGGAGGGACGATAGCCCCATTAGTTTTGACATTTTAAGACGTTCGCTCCATTAGTTTCGTGATTTTAACACTTAGCTCCATTTCGTTGTCAATTTTAAGACCTATCGTGCCATATATGTGTCGATTTTTTCATGGCGAGCGATAGCGAGCCTATAATTATACGAGGAACCGGCCTTCGGCCGGGAAATTTTTCTACCGAAAAATGTACACATTTATCTTGAAGGGGGGGGGGGGGGTTGTCTAGTGGGTGTTTTTCTAAGTTTCACTATTAATGCAGCCAACTGTACCCCCTTGGTGTGCACTGATGGGAAAGGGATGGCTGGCGCAGATATAGAATGGAGTAGGAACGGAGAGAGAGATGGAAGGGAGCAGAGAGGCTGGAGGGACGATAGGCTTGTATGCATGAGGGACTTCCCAAAGGTACACTCGGGTGCCATAGTCTCTAGCCCACTCAGAGATGTTCGTGGACTTCACCTATTTCCAATTATCGAAGTATATCTGTGGAAACTAATTTGTTAATATAATTTTCTATACATCAATTACAAAAATAGATATACTATTAACTAAAAAGCAAGTTCTATTAAAAGATTCGTATATCTGTGGACACTTGTTTATGAATCTATTTTGTCTATGCATCAACTACAAAACGATGTATACGGTACTATTTACTGAAAATCATGTTTGATTCAAAAAGCACTCCAGACAATTATAATTACATACAGAACGACACCACTTCATGAGAGTAGGGTGGCAAAGCGATAGGGAATTGATTGAGAGAGTAGGGTGGCAAAGTGATAGGGAATTGATTGAGAGAGTAGGGTGGCAAAGTGATAGGGAATTGATTGAGAGAGTAGGGTGGCAAAGCGATAGGGAATTGATTGAGAGAGTAGGGTGGCAAAGTGATAGGGAATTGGTAGAGGGTAGGGTGGCAAAGTGATAGGGAATTGATTGAGAGAGTAGGGAGGCAAAGTGATAGGGAATTGATTGAGAGAGTAGGGTGGCAAAGCGATAGGGACTTGATTGAGAGAGTAGGGTGGCAAAGTGATAGGGAATTGGTAGAGGGTAGGGTGGCAAAGTGATAGGGAATTGATTGAGAGAGTAGGGAGGCAAAGTGATAGGGAATTGATTGAGAGAGTAGGGAGGCAAAGTGATAGGGAATTAATTGAGAGAGTAGGGAGGCAAAGTGATAGGGAATTGATTGAGAGAGTAGGGAGGCAAAGTGATAGGGAATTGATTGAGAGAGTAGGGAGGCAAAGTGATAAGGAATTGATTGAGAGAGTAGGGTGGCAAAGTGATAGGGAATTGATTGAGAGAGTAGGGTGGCAAAGTGATAGGGAATTGGTAGAGAGTAGGGTGGCAAAGTGATAGGGAATTGATTGAGAGAGTAGGGTGGCAAAGTGATAGGGAATTGATTGAGAGAGTTGGGTGGCAAAGTGATAGGGAATTGATTGAGAGAGTAGGGTGGCAAAGTGATAGGGAATTGATTGAGAGAGTAGGGTGGCAAAGTGATAGGGAATTGATTGGGAGAGTAGGGTGGCAAAGTGATAGGGAATTGATTGAGAGAGTAGGGTGGCAAAGTGATAGGGAATTGGTAGAGGGTAGGGTGGCAAAGTGATAGGGAATTGATTGAGAGAGTAGGGAGGCAAAGTGATAGGGAATTGATTGAGAGAGTAGGGAGGCAAAGTGATAGGGAATTAATTGAGAGTAGGGTGGCAAAGTGATAGGGAATTGATTGAAAGAGTAGGGTGGCAAAGTGATAGGGAATTGATTGGGAGAGTAGGGTGGCAAAGTGATAGGGAATTGGTAGAGGGTAGGGTGGCAAAGTGATAGGGAATTGATTGAGAGAGTAGGGTCACAAAGTGATAGGGAATTGATTGAGAGAGTAGGGAGGCAAAGTGATAGGGAATTGATTGAGAGAGTAGGGAGGCAAAGTGATAGAGAATTGATTGAGAGAGTAGGGTGGCAAAGTGACAGGGAATTGGTAGAGGGTAGGGAGGCAAAGTGATAGGGAATTGATTGAGAGAGTAGGGAGGCAAAGTGATAGGGAATTGATTGAGAGAGTAGGGTGGCAAAGTGATAGGGAATTGATTGAGAGAGTAGGGTGGCAAAGTGATAGGGAATTGATTGAGAGAGTAGGGTACCAAAGTGATAGGGAATTGGTAGAGAGTAGGGTGGCAAAGTAATAGGGAATTGATTGAGAGAGTAGGGTGGCAAAGTGATAGGGAATTGATTGAGAGAGTAGGGTGGCAAAGTGATAGGGAATTGATTGAGAGAGTAGGGTGGCAAAGTGATAGGGAATTGATTGAGAGTAGGGTGGCAAAGTGATAGGGAATTGATTGAGAGAGTAGGGAGGCAAAGTGATAGGGAATTGATTGAGAGTAGGGTGGCAAAGTGATAGGGAATTGTTTGAGAGAGTAGGGAGGCAAAGTGATAGGGAATTGATTGAGAGAGTAGGGTGGCAAAGTGATAGGGAATTGATTGGGAGAGTAGGGTGGCAAAGTGATAGGGAATGTGATAGGGAATTGATTGGGAGAGTAGGGTGGCAAAGTGATAGGGAATTGATTGAGAGAGTAGGGTGGCAAAGTGATAGGGAATTGATTGAGAGAGTAGGGTGGCAAAGTGATTGAAAATTGATTGAGAGAGTAGGGAGGCAAAGTGATAGAGAATTGATTGAGAGAGTAGGGAGGCAAAGTGATAGGGAATTGATTGAGAGAGTAGGGTGGCAAAGTGATAGGGAATTGATTGAGAGAGTAGGGTGGCAAAGTGATAGGGAATTGATTGAGAGAGTAGGGAGGCAAAGTGATAGGGAATTAATTGAGAGAGTAGGGTGGCAAAGTGATAGGGAATTGGTAGACGGTAGGGAGGCAAAGTGATAGGGAATTGATTGAGAGAGTAGGGAGGCAAAGTGATAGGGAATTGATTGAGAGAGTAGGGTGGCAAAGTGATAGGGAATTGATTGAGAGTAGGGTGGCAAAGTGATAGGGAATTGATTGAGAGAGTAGGGAGGCAAAGTGATAGGGAATTGATTGAGAGAGTAGGGTGGCAAAGTGATAGGGAATTGATTGGGAGAGTAGGGTGGCAAAGTGATAGGGAATGTGATAGGGAATTGATTGGGAGAGTAGGGTGGCAAAGTGATAGGGAATTGATTGAGAGAGTAGGGTGGCAAAGTGATAGAGAATTGATTGAGAGAGTAGGGAGGCAAAGTGATAGAGAATTGATTGAGAGAGTAGGGAGGCAAAGTGATAGGGAATTGATTGAGAGAGTAGGGTGGCAAAGTGATAGGGAATTGATTGAGAGAGTAGGGTGGTAAAGTGATAGGGAATTGATTGAGAGAGTAGGGTGGCAAAGTGATAGGGAATTGATTGAGAGAGTAGGGAGGCAAAGTGATAGGGAATTGATTGAGAGAGTAGGGTGGCAAAGTGATAGGGAATTGATTGAGAGAGTAGGGTGGCAAAGTGATAGGGAATTGGTAGAGAGTAGGGTGGCAAAGTGATAGGGAATTGATTTGAGAGAGTAGGGTGGCAAAGTGATAGGGAATTGATTGAGAATAGGGTGGCAAAGTGATAGGGAATTGATTGAGAGAGTAGGGTGGCAAAGTGATAGGGAATTGATTGAGAGAGTAGGGTGGCAAAGTGATAGGGAATTGATTGAGAGAGTAGGGTGGCAAAGTGATAGGGAATTGATTGAGAGAGTAAGGTGGCAAAGTGATAGGGAATTGATTGAGAGAGTAGGGAGGCAAAGTGATAGGGAATTGATTGAGAGAGTAGGGTGGCAAAGTGATAGGGAATTGATTGAGAGAGTAGGGTGGCAAAGTGATAGGGAATTGATTGGGAGAGTAGGGTGGCAAAGTGATAGGGAATTGATTGAGAGAGTAGGGTGGCAAAGCGATAGGGAATTGGTAGAGGGTAGGGTGGCAAAGTGATAGGGAATTGATTGATAGAGTAGGGTGGCAAAGCGATAGGGAATTGGTAGAGGGTAGGGTGGCAAAGTGATAGGGAATTGATTGAGAGAGTAGGGTGGCAAAGTGATAGGGAATTGATTAGGAGAGTAGGGAGGCAAAGTGATAGGGAATTGATTAGGAGAGTAGGGAGGCAAAGTGATAGGGAATTAATTGAGAGTAGGGAGGCAAAGTGATAGAGAATTGATTGAGAGAGTAGGGTAGCAAAGTGATAAGGAATTGATTGGGAGAGTAGGGTGGCAAAGCGATAGGGAATTGATTGGGAGAGTAGGGTGGCAAAGCGATAGGGAATTGGTAGAGAGTAGGGTGGCAAAGTGATAGGGAATTGATTGGGAGAGTAGGGTGGCAAAGTGATAGGGAATTGATTGGGAGAGTAGGGTAGCAAAGTGACAGAGAATTGATTGAGAGAGTAGGGTAGCAAAGTGATAAGGAATTGATTGGGAGAGTAGGGTGGCAAAGTGATAGGGAATTGATTGGGAGAGTAGGGTGGCAAAGCGATAGGGAATTGGTAGAGAGTAGGGTGGCAAAGTGATAGGGAATTGATTGGGAGAGTAGGGTGGCAAAGTGATAGGGAATTGATTGAGAGTAGGGTGGCAAAGTGATAGGGAATTGATTGAGAGTAGGGTGGCAACGTGATAGGGAATTGGTAGAGAGTAGGGTGGCAAAGTGATAGGGAATTGATTTAGAGAGTAGGGTGGCAAAGTGATAGGGAATTGATTGAGAGAGTAGGGTGGCAAAGTGATAGGGAATTGATTGAGAGAGTAGGGTGGCAAAGTGATAGGGAATTGATTGAGAGAGTAGGGTGGCAAAGCGATAGGGAATTGATTGAGAGAGTAGGGTGGCAAAGTGATAGGGAATTGATTGAGAGAGTAGGGTGGCAAAGTGATAAGGAATAATGACAGGTAGGAGTGGTATTAAGAGCATGCAGGATAAAATGTATGCAAAATTAATGTTGAATAAAGGCGGTTGAAGTGGAATAGGAGGGTGAAAGATATGCAAAAGGAATGTGGCAAGAAGACTGTACAAGTGGAGTATCAACTAAATGGCTGCAAGATGTGGAATATTAGTGTGGAATAAAATAGGCTGAAGTGGAATATAGAACTAGAAGGATGAAAGATACGCAAATTGAGTTGGACTATGCAGGCAGAAGTAGAATAAAAAGCTGACAGGAGGAAAGATATGCAACACAAATGTGAAAAGAAGACCGTACAAGTGGAACATATAAACTAAAATGCTGACAGACGTGGAATAAAGCAGGTAGAAGTGGAATAAAGAGCTGGCAAGATGAAACATATGCAAAATTAATGAGAAGTGTAATAAAGAGCCAGCCGGATGAACACATATGCAAATGAGTGTGGAAAGCAGACAGTACAAGTGGAATTTATAACTAACAGGATTATCAAATATGCAAATGAGTGTGGAAAGAAGTCAGTACAAGTGGAATTTATAACTAACAGGATTATAAAATATGCAAATGAGTGTGGAAAGAAGACAGTACAAGTGGAATAAAGAGCCAAGAGTGGAGTAGGATGATCAAATATGCAAATGCGTGTGGAAAGCAGACAGTACAAGTGGGAAAATGAGCCAAGAGTGGAGTAGGATGAAAAACATTTGCAAATGAGTGTGGAAAGCAGAGAGTACAAGTGGAATAAAGAGCTAACGGGTTGAAAATATATGCAAATGAGTGTGGAGGAAGACCGGTACAAGTGGAATAATGATCCAAGAGTGAAGTGGTAGGTGGAGGATGAGCGGGAAGGAGGGTCTGAGGTGCGGCGATGGTAAGACTCAGAATAATGCAGGGAGTAAAGCTGATGGTATTAGAAGGTGGCCTCAGACAGTAGAAGAGAAAGTGTGTGTGTTTGTGTTTGTGTGTGTGAAAGAGAGAGAGTTTGAGTATGTGTGTGTGTGTGAGTGAGAGATAGAGTGTGTGTGTGTGTTTGAGTATGTGTGTATGTGTCAGAGAGAGAGAGAGAGAGAGAGTTTGAGTATGTGTATGTGTGTGTGAGAGAGAGTAGAGGGGGCGGGGGCATCCAGTTAGACACATATAGGCAGACGTAGACGGGTATACAGATTACTGTATATTGGTGGCAGGCAGTCGTGTGTGTGTGTGTGTGTGTATATATGTGTGTTAGATAGAGAGAAAGAGAGAGGGAGGGGGTGGGGAGGAAGGAAGATATTCATATGAAGGAACGGCTTCAAGTAAGATCGATTGAACATCAGGAAGGAGAAGTTTAGACAAAATTATGAACAAATATATAAATATTATTAAATGGGTAATACAGACAAAGATGATGGATGGTATACAAGATGAAAATATATTTTAGTTGATTAGGTAGCAGGTTCAGAGGGAATTGATTAACGGAGACAATAAGCCACTGAACCATAATAACTAGAGCTGCCCAAATCCTCACAATATACCTCACTATCCTTTGACTTACCTAGTTCTTTGTCCTAACTGGAGATAAGGAGGGAGACTAGCAAGCGTTAATGATAGAATTACCTGAAAATATATATATCTTAGAACAAGTAGACAAAAAAGGAAAAGTTAAGAAGAAATATATTCGTAAGTTGAAATATGACGAAAGTATACTTTATGTCTGATAAGAAAAATGTATACATTTTACACCATGATTGTATACGATGCTGTAAGGAAAATGTTTACGTGTAGGAAATATAAATCTAACGAAACTAAACACGAGGGAAAACAATGCATTTCAATTTGACCCATTTACATTATTCCACTCCTATGACCTTTCCAAACCTAGCTACCGATAATTTTTTTTTTTTTTTAAACGACCACTGGGTGATAAGGGACCAAGATCAACTCAAATAATGGAATAATATAACAATGAACACATTATAAAGAGAGTCAGAAAATATAGCTGCTTGAAGTAAGAAAATATAAAGGAAATGGGAAGAGAAGGGGATAATGGAGTAAGCGGTAAAGAATACTGAAATGTGATGGTCGAATTACGTTACATTTATAGATGGATGGATAGATAGAAAGATAGATTGATAGAATGAGAAATACATAACAATTTTGTTTTTACATGGCACCACCACTACCATCACCACCACCACCACTATTACCATTATCACCATCACCACCACCACCTTTACTACCATTACCACTACCATAATCACCACCACTACCATCACCACTACCATCATCATCACCACCACTACTACCATTATCACCATCCCCACCACCACGAAATTTCCTGGCAATAATTCTAGCCATGAAGCGTCAAAGCAGGGTGGGAAATTGTAATCTTCGGCATGAGGGAGCCTTCTTATTGGTATTATCTCACAACGCCGGACAGTGAAGGAGAGAGAGAGAGAGAGAGAGAGAGAGAGATGAGATGAGAGGAGAGCGAGAGGAGAGGAGAGAGAGGAGGGGAGAGGAGAGAAGAGAGAGAGAGAGAGAGAGGTGAGGAGAGAGGAGATTGAGGAGAGAGAGAGAGAGAGAGGAGATGAGAGAGAGAGAGGGAGAGAGAGAGAAACGAGAGGAGAGAGAGAGAGAGGAGATGGAGAGAGGAGAGAGAGGAGAGAGAGAGAAGAGTTGAGAGTGAGAGAGAGAGAGAGAGAGAGAGAGAGAGCGAGAGAGAGGAGAGAGAGACAGAGAGCGAGGAGAGAGAATGAGAGAGAGAGAGAGGAGAGAGAGAGAGAGAGAGAGAGAGAGAGAGAGAGAGAGAGAGAGAGAGAGAGAGAGAGAGAGAGAGAGAGAGAGAGAGAGAGAGAGAGAGAGGTGGGGGGGGGGAGGTGAGGATGTGTTTGAGTATGGTGTGTGTATGTGGTATATAATTATGTAATTGAATACCAAGCGTAGTGGATAAGCCGAGGTTAAACATATATATATATGTATAATATATTTTACAGTATGGGGAAGAACGTGTCTAGGAATTTGGAGAGAGATAAAGATAGAGATCTAAAGAGAGAGAGAGAGTGAAGATAATGATCCCTTTGATTCCATGAGGTATAATTAAGCAGGATGTAATCATCTGGCGATAACAAGAAACTAGATAATCACTGCCAGATGTTCGTAGGGGTTACGTAGAGTAAAATCTTAAATTAATATATAAAGATACAGCTGGACTTAACTATTTCACATACAATCATCAACAGAATATAAAATCAACCATTTCAATCAGACGATGCCTTATCGTCTGCATTTATCTCCATGTATTCCATTATGGAAAATATTGAAACGATTTCTATTACTGTATAAAAGGGGAAACAAATCATTACCAGTACAGTACGCTCCGAGATATCAAGATCCTTCCTATGTTAAGTACATGATGAAACTAGCAAGGCTGGGTGTGAAATGTTGAGTTGAAGAGCGTAGACTACTAGACTTCATATTTTCACCAACCAACCAATTAATGAAATCAATAACATTAATTAATTAAACATGCGGTACTATAAGAATTCTAACCAAGGATACTAACACCGAAATTCAGCGCACTAACCATTACGCTATCAAGACAGTTAATGAGAAAACTGGTTGCGTGTGAAATGTTGGGTTCGAAAGCGTAGACTAATATGAAAACTGGTTGTGTGTGAAATATTGGGTTCCAGACCGTAGACTAATTCGAAACTGGTTGCGTGTGAAATATTGGGTTGGAGAGCATAGACTAATATGATAAAACTGTGAACGCCAGGTACGCCCAGCCCTTGATTGTTGAAAGAACAGTCAAAGGGTTTATTGGTGCCTTTGATCTCAAAATATCCTCCACTCTGTTAGCATTTTCTCATAAACTTCAATTTCTAGGGAGGCTTTTTATTCCATTCTATGTTTTGACATTGTCTTGTGACCTTATCAAACTGTCCCGTTTCTTTATAATTTACTATACACTGAACTATATGATTTCATCTCGCATAAACTTATAAATATCCACGTGAGGCTTATTTAATATAAGTATATTCTTATAAGCTGAATCATTTCCAAGTATTTTTCTAATCGCTTATATAATTACTCATGATCTAAACGATAGCACTTGCCTCTAAATATATATTTATTTTTGAAAGCACAAAATTCCCGCGGGTGTTTAATTAAGCTGTGTGAGCAGTGTCCGTGTGGGGGCGTGGAGCAAGTCATTAACCTTTTGGTAGCTGGATAAGTCCTATTTATATTACTGCGAAATAAGAGACAATTCCTAAACTGGAATAAACTCTCCACTATTGCCAGTATGAAATAAATAAAAGAGAAGGTGAGGCAATCTAAAATTATAGGGGGGGGGGGGGTACAAGTAAGTGTCAGAAAAAGGGTGTTAGAGAGCAAGGAAGAAGGGCGATATAGGGAAATGTGGAGCACAATGGTGGGTGTGTAGCAAGGAAGGGACTGGGTAGGAACGAACAGGAAGGGCTTGGAGAGATAGGAATACAAATGCAGAGAATTGGAGAGAAATGTCAGTAGAGGAAGGAGAGGAGATTAGGGAAACATGGAGAGAGAGAGAGGGAGATATACAGTATAGCTAGAGAGTGATAATGAGTTAGTCTGATGGAATGAGGTGGTGGTAGTGGTGGAGAGAGGAAAGTAAATTGCTAGAGGTGGAGGACTTATCTGGAAATGACAAGGGGCTCAGATTATTAAAGAGATGAGAGAGTGAGAGAAATATGAAAATTGACGTGGTATGGAAGAGAATAGTGAAATGTGCGTTTGCTATGATATATATATATATATATATATATATATATATATATATATATATATATATATATATATATATATATAATGCAATCGGGAACATATAATGGTTTTACCCTGGAAAGAAGCAAACATCCATCCAGTTCCTAAAAAAGGTGCCTCTTCAGATCCATCAAACTACAGACCAATAGCTATAACTTCCACTCTTGGCAAAGTTTTTGAAATTATATTAAATAATCACATAATTAAGCATCTGGAGAATAATAAATTAATCAGTGATAGGCAATATGGTTTTAGACGATGTCGATCAACTGCAGACATTCTTTGCCTTCTTACGCATCAAATCAACCAAGCTACAGACCAACATGGTGAAACACATACAATAGCACTGGATATATCAAAGGCATTTGATAGAGTCTGGCATCAATCCTTATTGTCGAAGATGTCACACTACGGCCTTGCATCATTAGTTCCACTAATTTCTTCTTATCTTCATAAACAGAAAAATACGTGTAATGGTAGATGACCTTTATTCTCAATTTCACTCGATAAATGCTGGTGTTCCCCAGGGATCAGTTTTGGCCCCAACTCTGTTCCTCATTCATATCAATGATCTCATATCTACCACTCATAATCCAATACATTCCTACGCAGATGACTCAACACTCCACAGTTCCTTCACATTTACCAATTCTTTCACCCAACCCGATCTTATAAATTCAAAAATAAACACTGCAATTTCTCTGAACCAGGACCTTTCTAGAATTAATGAATGGGGACAAGAGAATCTAGTTTCCTTTAATGCACAGAAAACCAAGTACATTCAATTTTCTAACCGACAGAATCTCACTGACTCCCATATATTTTTTAATGATGTAAATATTCCCACTTCCCCTAGTATTGACATTCTCGGTGTAACATTAACTACTAACTTGAGCTGGACACATTATGTTAGAAGCATTGCTAAGAATGCCTCTAAAAAACTGGGACTCCTGTACAGAGTTCGAGAATTCTTCACTGACGAGCAGTTGGCCGTAATATATAAAAGTCATGTGCGCTCTCAGATGGATTACTGTTCACCTCTGTGGGGTGGAAGTGGAGTGGTTGCATTGAGGCAGTTGGACAAAATTCAAAATAAAGCTATTAGATTAATCAATAACCCTGCAATCACACAGGACCTTCCTACATTAGCCATACGAAGAAACGTTGCATCCCTTGCATTATTCTACAGATATTTTCACAGCAATTGTTCCGAGGAACTTGCTTCAATTGTGCTGCCTCTCCACATCTTTCCCCGTAGAACTAGGGCAGCTGAGAGCGCCCATGAATTTACACTTTCTCCTCCACAATGCAGAACTTCTGCTTATCAGAATTCATTTATCCCCAGAGCTACTACTCTTTGGAATTCACTTCCCTCGAATTGCTTTCCACAAACTTACAATCAACAAATGTTTAAATCCAGTTGTTACAAACATTTTATGAATGGAGGATGCCTTTAGGCACATGGACCTTTTTGTTTTATCTGTGTTTTTCCTTCCTCCGTTCATTGTCTCTTAAAAAAAAAAAAAAAAAAAAAAATCCTGGATTTGTTTAAAGCAAGCTAAAACTATAGATATAATTAAACTAGAACAATCTGCAAGAGATTGGTAACCGAGAATTTAGCGACCAAAATAGTAAATATGTTGATTAGGAAATAATAATAACAAAAATAAAAGAACAAAGAGCTTAATAATATGATAATGATATAGCGCAAAATACAGACAAACAAAACAGTAAGAATAATTAATAATTATGACATGCCAAATGAAAGGTAATACAGTGTTATACGGTTATACAATTATAATAAAGTCTTACGAATATAGGTCTGAACACAAAGGTCACAATCGTTCTGCAAGGAATAAAGGGAAAACAATAGAAGCCAAACTATATAAATAACGGATCAATATATAAGTTAATGGATTTAGTTAGCAAACATGTGATACCTTGACAACGAGAAGGCGGCCGTCTACAACCCAGTAACGAGAAAGGATACGAAACGAGCCTCACAAAATATAAAAGAACATCCTACTAACATTTTTTCCCTTGCAGATGAGGTAGAGACAAGAGAAGGCGACACAGGAGGAGGAGAAGGTGAAGAAGATGATGAAGATGATGAAGGAGGAGGAGGAGAGGAAGAAGAAGGTGAAGAAGGAGAAAAAGAAGAAGGCGTAGAGGGTGAGGAAGACTCAGGTTCACAAGCCAAGCACCAGGTGGCGTCCAAGGATTCTTCCACCACCTCCACCTCCACCACAGGCCACCACTCCTCCACCACCTCCACCTCCCCTACCGTCACCAAATCCACCACGACCACTGACGACCGCACACCTTCAGACAACCCAGACGACCCCAATTGAGACCTGACCACTTTATTTCTGTCTCTTTGCCTTCTGTCTTTGATCTCAAAACCCATGACGACTACTGCCCTTGCCACGTATTGCTACCACACGAACTACCAAACACAACCGCTACCATCTCTTCCTGCGACCATACACGCTCCTACCACATTATAACTTCGTACGACAACCACACACCTTCCCTTCCACATCTTAGCAACCACCTTTATAACTCATTACCAATAATCTCTCTCGCTACCACACGAACCATCTACCAAGCCACATCATAACCCCTTGTACCGCAACCATAATATCTTGCAACCACACATGCTACAACCGAATGACCTAATGCATGCAAATATCGACCTAATGGTAATAACCGACACACATCTTACAACTCACATGCTGCCAACCCCTTCCTGATCATATCTAGCCTTAACAACAATCCACAACTACTACCAATACTTTTTACAACTAAACATCTTAGCCCCTACCCTTGTCTCTTACTACCACACTTTATACAGACGGTTCCTCTACCACTACCACCAATCCTTCCACCACAACCACCACTGTTCTTACCCCTCTCATTACCACCACCACCACCATCATTGTCATAACTACCACAATCGCCATCCTTACAAAAACAGTACAATCGCTGACAATCGTGAAAGTAACTGACTGTTTATACCATAGATTTATACTCTAAAAGCCTCAATACTCACTCCTTCCAGCCCATCCATCATAATCCCATACGCCCCAACAATCATTACCCTAACCATAAATTAATACTCATAATCACAATAATAGCGGCCCTTAACAACATCAATTCTGCTACAACCACCACAATCACAACTACCATTTCCACCACTACAGCCACTACCAATACAACAACTGGATTTACCATAACCACAAATACTCTAATCGTAAATTCCTATCGTACACTTTATCCCTGATTAGAACACTGTATTAACCCTTTCAAGATCCGCTGACGCATTTCTTTACTGTTTTCTGGCTATTGTTAGACGAGTTTATTCAGATTAGGGAGGGAATATGGACATCAGGGGGTTATTGAGATATTCTTTACCTTAGTAGTTCCCATAGATCCTTCCTAAGCTGTATAAAATCGTCTAATGATAGCCAGAATAGACTATCAAAAATCGTCAGAATCTTCAAAGGTTTAATACCTACTGTACATTCTACAGACCTTGCGACTGTAATGGTGGCTGGAGGTAGCATCCGTGACCCTAGTTAGTTTCTTGGACTTAATATATTTGGTGTTGGTGACTCTTTCGTGTGACTTAATGTTTTTACATTTACCCAAAACTCTGGAGAACTTTGACTCGCTCTTCTCTCTATCTCTCTCTTTCAGACACACACACACCCTGACAACGCACACACCCTGACACACACGCGCTGACACACATACACACCCTGATACACACATACACACCCTGACACACACACACACACTCTGACACACACACACACACCCTGACACACCCACACCCTAACAAACACACACACATACACATAAATATATATAATTTATGTATGACACCCGACTGACTATATCTCCCCATAACGCGACTATATATATATATATAACCACTAAACTTAGCACGATGCCTATACGCGTTTGTCGTTCTTTCCACAGCATGTTGTTTTTGTGTTGTTGGCTGGCTGTATTTTGATGGCGGCCTCCCCTTCCCTCGCCCCCCCCCCCCCTCCCCTCCCTCCCCCCTATTCCCAGAATGGTATATATTAGGTGTGCTGAAGTGTGCCCAGAAATTCCCTAAAAAAAAAAATAAGATTTTTAAAAACAGAATTCTTATTAAGGAACCCTTGCGTTGCTCACTCTTTTAAAACTGGTCCTTGTCCCCCAAGAGGTTCTTTCACTCAGGTTAATCGTGCTGGCTGAGAGAAAGTTAAGAAGATTTACTATAATTGGTGCTACAGTTATCTAAAGCAATGCCACGCTATTTCTAAAGATGTTTCAAATACTCCACTTGCCATTCAGGGAAACCTTAATTAGAGAGCAAGTACGCGAACCTGATTTTGAAAGAACGTCGGATTTGCGAATCTTTTGAGGGACCCTGTGATGTTTACCAAATCGTCTTTCATGCCGAGAACTTTCACGTCTGCATTACTAGACCGGACAAAGTTACTCTCTTCTCTTTATACCTGCAGAAAGTGCTACGTAGTGTGTGTGAGAGGTGCGCGGAGGGATGTGTATGGAAGTGCATGTGGCTTTTATAGCATGACGAGCAAAGATGGCAAAGTGCATCATTATCGTTAAGAGGAAAGTGAAGTGTTTTGGCCTCAAATCCTCTTGTAAAGGTGTCGTCCAAGGGTTGTCACATGCTTCCTGTAGTTCGGCTTGAGTTTCATATTCTATTCAAAGACTGAATATCTCTTTGGCGCACCTTAACACGGCTGAAAACAATATTCATATGCACGTGCGTCGAGGAGTTATTGCGTCTTAACACCTGAATGAACTCTCAAGTCGAAGTTGTGGCGATGTGCCTTTATTCTTGGACGAGACTGTACCTCTTCCTCCGTCGTATCTTCTTGGTTTCAGAATCTTCTATAAATGTATCTGACACTCTTTTCTCCCCCCCACTGTCGAACCCTATCCTGCTTACCCTTGTACAGTCGCCTGCACATGTAGCTGGTACACTACTATATTAATATCTTCCAGTGAACATTAATTAAAGGAAAATAGGATCGAGGGTAATGTGGCTAAATGAATGTTTCAAAATATTTCATTAGCATGTCAGAATTGTTGAAAACAATCTGTACCACCTTTCACTGCAGGCAATTGTATCGTCTCATTCGTCTGTGCCGTTATGAATTTTGATCCTTGAATAATTTGTGAAGGCTTTGTAAAGGGCCGTATTTATATAATCGAAGGGATAGAACAGTTAGCAGAGATCTGGAATATATTCTTATTTCTTGAAAGGAAAATACTAAATGTAATCGCATCTTGGATTAATTCAATATGGTTTACGGTCGAAGGTATCCCAGTTTTGTTTAGTTCACCCTCGGATACCTATCAGTAGACCCATCAACTGCGTAAGGGGGGTCACCGGCTTTGTTTTATCTTTCTCTCCTTTTCTCTCTTTCAGTGGCTTGTACCCATTCGGCCCCATTCAGCCAACTGTTTCAAGACGTTTATCCCCATCCAGGTGTCGATTTCTTCTTGGCGAGCGATACCGAGCCAGCATTGTATGGAGAAATCCGGCTTCGCCGGAGACATTTTTCTATCGAAAAATTTACAAATTTAGCTTGCTGTCAAAACAAAACAAAATATATGCTGGCTCGCTACCGCTCGCCAGGAAAATACTGACACCTGGATGGGGGTAAACTTCTTAAAACAGCAGGCTGAATGGGTCCAAATGGATATAAGCCAAAGAGAAAGGGAGAGAAAGAGAGACAAAAACGAGGTGGGCTCCCTTAGACGATCCTCGAGTGTACATTATTGGTAGATTAGCGGCACTGTGGAATGAGACTGTACTGTACCTTGATCCCCTTCTCCACCACCACACCCTCCACCACCTTCCACTCCACCAGTTCTCCCCCCTTCCATCTCCAAGTTAAGACGTTTGGATGGAATGTCCTCAAACGTTTCCTTGATGTGTTGAGTGTGTCATTTTAAACGACTGGGGATGGCCATACTATGTTCATAAACTCCTTTGTTCTGATCCATATACTGTGAACCTGCAGTATCTGTTCTTCCGATATTATCAGTATTTTTAATACAGTGTGAAAATGGCAACAATGTGCTGCAAAACAGTTGCAAATGGAAATAATATGCATGCAGTTATCAACTCAAGTTTTGTGAACAACCGAAGAGTAAATGTAGGTCTCAATATATATATATATAAACATAGATATATATAAGTTCTGTCATGATGAACTCTACCTCTCACATATGGGTATTCATGCTATGGGTGCTCATGGTAAAGGTTCATATTGTGTGTACTCATGCCGTCAATGATGAGGCTAAGGGTATTCATACTGTACGTACTCATACTAGCGGCAGTCACGGCGTGGGTACTCATGGGTTTGATTTCGTAATGTGGATACCCCTACCCTAGGTACTCGTGTTACTGGTACTTATGGTGTTGGCAGCTAGTATTTCTGTTGTAAGTACTGGGCTACTGGTACTTATAGTGTAGGTACTCGTGTTTCTGGTACTTATGGTATGAGTGCACCTACTATAGTTACTCGTGCTACTGGTACTATGTTGTAGGTACTTGTTCTACTGGTACTTATGGTGTGGGTACTGGGTCACTGGTACTTATATTGTAGGTACCTGTGCTACTGATACTTATGTTGCTAGTACTCGTGTCCACGATCACACGACACCCTCTCAGTCCTTGCCAGATCGCTCGGGTGTAAAAGATCTTGTCCTTCAATACGACCTCACCTTTTCATTATTTCCTGGCTACCCATAGACGAGTTTGTCCAGTTTAGGAGGAACTATTGGAGTTAAATGGTTGCTGGATACAGTTTTTAACCATTCGATAATCTAGACGTTCTTCCTAACCTGTATATTATCTTCTAGGGTTAACCAGAATACACTTTAGAGGACGCAGTATTATTGAAGGAACCTATGTCTTGGTTTTAGATTTTGACTGACAAAAGGCCCGTTCAAATTATGCTGGGTATGATTTGTTACAGTATGGTTAATGACAAGATCATTATAGTTCTCCTATTTACCAGTGAAGACATTAATAATATTGCAAAATCATGTTTGTTTTCTATCAATATACTAATGATATTGATTTGTTGCAATGTAAATATTATATTTAGTAAATATTGCTTTTTTGCGCTGTATATTAGTATCTGCCGCAATCAAATTACTGGTCAGATTTCCTACGTAATTTTAATCCCTTCTGTACCGGCGGCGTTTCTTTATTATATTCTAGCTAAATTCAGACGTTTGAGTGCAGTTTAAGAAGGATCTGTGGTAGTAAAAAGGGTCAAGTACGATATTTGGACGCCTGTTAGCTGCTGTAGGCCCATTTTAAACGGAATAGAATCGTCTAACAGTAGCCAACATATAGTTAAAAAGAACGTGACCGGTACGGAAGGGGTTAATAACTAAAACTATATTCTACGTATTGAGAAAGGCGACATCCTGCTCTCCAACCTGGCGTACCGTAAACTGGTATGCATTGGGTTGTCTATGCCTTAAGGGGGGTCACCGTTTTTTTTTTTTTAATCTTTATCTCCTTTTCTCTCTTTCCCTGGCTTGTATCCATTCGGCCCCATTCAGCCAACTGTTTTAAGACGTTTTTCCCCATCCAGGTGTCGATTTCTTCTGACGAGCGATAGCGAGCCAGCATTGTATGGAGGAATCCGGCTTCGCCGGAGACATTTTGCTATCGAAAAATGTACAAATTTAGCTTGCTGTCAAAACAAAAAGTATATATATGCTGGCTCGCTACCGCTCGCCAGGAAAATACTGACACCTGGATGGGGGTAAACGTCTTAAAACAGTAGGCTGAATGGAGCCGAGTGGATACAAGCCAGAGAAACAGAGAAAAAGGAGGGGAAAAGCGGGTCACCTCCCTTAAAGAAGCTTCCGGGCAAGTAATTAAGCCGAAATGGCCTGGCATTGTTACCTATACATCCTCAGTTCCAAGATGGCCAGAAACCAAACCAACACATCGGTCACGCCAGAGGGACCTCATTCACGATTTTTCAGGGTTACTCTTATTTGGTGCATAAATAACTCAAAATAACTCAAATATAAAACTCACTTGAGAAGCAAAAGTACAAAGACGAAGCTTTTTGAAAATGAGTGTGCAGTTTAGAAGCAAATAATTGTTCATATTAATTATATTAATTTAGGAAATCAGAGGCATATTAGAGGCTTATTATTGTCCGAGTGTTTAACAAGAGATAAAATATTTTATCTCGCATAAACATAACGTTCTATTCTATATAACCAGGCCCAATCCCCACTTTTCCATTTTTTTTTTTTTTTTTTATTTGTTAACGTGCATACTTACAGAAAATAGAGACAAGCCATTTTAAATATAATTGCGAGTAGCTCTGAAATTCTTTATAATGACGGTCCCTTAGATTTCTTGTACACCCCGAGCGTTCCTGAATCTTGGGATCCCACCTCACTTTTTTTCTCTTTCTCTCCCTCTCTATTTGGCTTGTATCCATTCGGCCCCATTCAACCTACTGTTTTAAGACGTTTACTCCCATCCAGGTGTCAACCAACATTTATATATATTTGTTTTGACAGCAAGCTAAATTTGTACATTTTTCGATAGAAAAAATTCTCCGGCGAAGCCGGATTTCTCCATACAACGCTGGCTCGCTTTCACTCGCCAGGAAGAAATCGACATCTGGATGGGGATAAGCGTCTTAAAACAGTTGGTTGAATGGGGCCGAATGGATACAAGCCAGGGAAAGAGATAAAAGGAGAGAAAGATAAAACAAAAAAACGGTGAATTCCCCCTTAACCCGCCGCAGTGTTACCAATTGTTTCTGGATGTCGTGATCAGTGTTACCAGTGAATTTTTCCAATGTGTACTACAAGTTTATTGATGTTTATTAAAAGAAAACAATGATCAGCTTCCCTCCTCCTCCTCCTTAACCCTTTCGATGACGCCTCTTCTTCATTTATGTTCCGGCTGTCATTAGTTACGATTTTAAGGGGAGATGGGCCGGTTTTCTGGTCCCCCTTTCTCCCTCATGTTTAGCCCCATTAGTTTTCAGATTATATAAAGTTAGGTTCATTCGTTTGGCGATTTTAAGACCTTTCGCCCCATTTATTTTTCAATATTAAGACTTTCCGTGTCATTTAGGTGTCTATTTTTCCTGGCGAGCGATAGCGAGCCTGTAATTTAAGAGAAATCGGCCTTCGGCCAGGACATTTTTCTATCGAAAAATGTACAAATTTATCTTAAAGGAGGGTCTTAGGGGGTGTTCTTTAAGCTTGATGGAGGTCTAGGGAGGACACTAATAAAATAACAAATAAATATTTGGCTCGAACATTCCATGATTTTGGCCCTGTCACTCTTTTAACTCGGGGGGGGGAGGCACTCGTCACAGGCAGTTTTACATTTTGTCTCCCTCATCCACATTTAAAAAAAAAAAACTTTAGGAAGGACGTGTAAGAAATTGAGAATCAGATTAAAGTGTTTTTTACCCATCATATTCCAGAGGTTCGGGTTAAGCTAAGCATAATATAGTCTAGTGTTAGCCAGGATAATATAGTCTAGTGTTAGCCAGGATAATATAGTCTAGTGTTAGCCAGGATAATATAGTCTAGTGTTAGCCAGGATAATATAGTCTAGTGTTAGCCAGGATAATATAGTCTAGTGTTAGCCAGGATAATATAGTCTAGTGTTAGCCAGGATAATATAGTCTAGTGTTAGCCAGGCTAGAATAAACAAGGCGCCACCGCGTACAATAGCTTAAGGGGCCAGTGGCTCTAGTGGCTGTATTATTATTATTTTGTTTTTATTTATTTATTCATTAATTGTTTAGTTTCCTCGCTAGACCTTCCTCAAACTTAGAAAAACACCGGCTAGAACCCCCCCCCCCCCAAGATAAATTTGTAAATGTCCCGGCCAAAGGCCGGTTCCTCTTATATTTACAGGGTCGCTATCGTTCGCCAGGAACTAATCGACACCTAAATGGCACGATAGGTTTTAAAATAGACAACAAAATGGAGCTAAAGGTGTTAAAATCGCCTAACTAATGGGCCGCACGTCTTGAAATTTCAAAAGTAATGGGGCTAAACACGAGGGAGAAAGGGGTCCAGAAAAATGGCCCATCTCCTCTTATATGCTTTCGTGGCCCCCCCCCCCCCCCCCCCCCCTGCGCATGGCCTCTGCTTCCGGAATAACCTTTTCAATCAGATGACGCCATACTAGCTCCCGCTATAACCTGTTGATTATAGGTAGGCCAGCCCTCCTCACCCCAACCTATTTTATATATATATATACCTGTGTATATATATATATATATGAGACTTGAGGTAATGAGGGAACTCGATCACCTTTATTAGGTTCTTTGTTAAGTCAGTCAAGGCCAACTTAACCCTTTCCGTAGATGACCACTTCCTATAGATTATTCTAGCTACCTGAAAACTATTTTATTTATTTCTAGGAAGGACCGTAAATATTCACAAACTTATAATTTATCTTGCATTTTAACTCCGGAAAATAATGAATAAGTTGAGTAAGATGTCTGGATAGAGGTAGACACAATATTGCGTCATCTGATTGAAAGGGTTAACCAGTCCTAGCCTGGTTGAATTGAAAATGGTTGAAATAGTTGACTGGTTGAGTTATCCAATCAGTCTCAATTGACGACTGGCAAGGAAATTGAAGCTATTAAACATCGATATTTAGTAGAAAAAAGCAAAATGTGAGTTTGTGAGGGATGGAGAGTAGAGTATCTTGAGTATATTAAATATATTAATATATGAATATGTGTACTACATACGTACTATTGTTTATATTTGAGCTAAATATCGATGTTTACGCCTTGAACTTCCTTATATCTGGAAATTCGCAAGAGGACAAATATTTTCACAGCTGATCTCCAAGTGTACCGAGTCTGTTGTGTACATAGGCTGCTCTTGTGCATGGATCACACTGTATAGAGTGCACTCTGTACAGAAAAGGACAAATATATTTTAATTTGTGTTTCGGAACAGGGACTACGAAACGCAATCTAATTCCGCTTATAGTAATATTATTTGTTATTTCTAATTGGAGAAATTATTGCAAATACTGTACGTGGATATCGTGAACTATCGCATGCCCATTGTTTAGATACTCTCAGTCAGCCAATCAGTTGTTTCATAACCAATTGAGCAATCCCTGGAAAGAACTATTTGAAGCAGGTGGCAAGTCCGACCATCAATCTGAGTTTGATATTTTGAGAAGATGAGTTGCGTCATGTATCTTCAATTTCGACTCTACTGTTACCCATGGTTGCAATGTTAAATCATAATTAATAAGCCTTTCGTTCGTGGCCACCCCTTCGGGGATCATGGCGTCCGGCAATAGATAGATAGAATAAGCCTTACAAAGATTCTAAACTCGCTCATGTTTAAACGGTTGATGAGGATATTTCCTTCGAATTATGATAAGATTGTTGTGCGGTAGGCTCTCGCTGTCTTACGTACCCCAAGTCTAGGCCGCTGACCCCCAACCTGCATTTCAATGTGGGTGCGTGGGGCAGATCTGTGCTCCCCTGCCCACCACCGGCAATTGTGTGAGGCAGAAAAGTTCATATATATATATATTATATATATATATAAAGTAAGGTGGGTAAAGTCAGAGAGTGACCCAAGTTTTCTCTAACCTAACCTACTTTAATGAAAAGTTTCAAATGTTGAGATAGAGAGGTTGAATTAACAAAGAATTGAGAGAATTGATCCTCTCCCAAACAGTGCTCCAATCTGGTGCTCACTCTAGTTTAAAACCAGGCTAACATTGTATTATATACTATTTATTTATTTTCATGGAGAGTGGATATTAGAGGTAGATATTTGTTTATGTTTTCTTGCTGGGTTAGTACCTTTGTTTCGTGGATATCTGATGCTCCTCCAGAAAAGACTCCAATTATATTCGTGTCTATAGATGATTTTGTTTGTAGATATCCAATGTTCCTTCATGAATGACTACAATTTGAGTTGTTCTTATATACAAATCAAGTTTGTTGTATGTAACTTTCCTGCAACTTAGAGCATATTATGTATATATCCCAAATATGTTAAATTGTTCTAATTTTGTTAACATAGTTTTCAGTTTAGTATCCATTATTCAAATTAGTTTTATAAATACATAGCCAGTTTTTAATTTTATTTATTTATTTGTTTATAGATAGATTGTTTTTTGGACTGGACCACAAGATCAATAGCAAAGAGTACATAATGGCTGGAGAAACAGGAATGGTGCCTTCATAATCTTCGCAAGGCTTGCTGTCGCTCGCCAGGAAAAGAAATAGAGATCTAAATGGCACGAAAGGTCTTAAAATCGCCAAACTAATGGGGCGAACCAACGATCCCCCCTTAAAGACCAGTATTCTTATAGATATAAAAATTAGGTCACCGGTACTAAATACGTTAATAATATACATAAATAAATAACATAATTATAAGGTGCTTTGTACCAGTTATTGTTATTGGCGACAGTACATAGAGCAAAGGAGGAAGAGGCATGTGAATTTCAGCATCGGGAGGGCCACCCATTATATTCTATACCCCGAATATACTTTAGATTTATTCCTAGTTGACCCTATTGTATACGGAACCGCCGAACTAGCTGGTAGGATTTAATTGTCCTCGTTTAGTGCTCCTAGTCGCTAGTTGCTTGTGCTTGGCTGGTCACTTGTGCTAGCAGACGGGAGAAAAACCTGCTATTGTTTAACCCTTTCGGTACTATGAGGCCCTTTCTTGTATTCGGGCTGGTGTTAGACGATTTTATTCAGTTGTTGGAAGTACTTGTGGGAGTGGGAGTTTTTACCCATTATTTCCCAGAAGTCCTTCCTATATTAAGAGATATCGTCTACCGTCAGCCAAAATACAATACAGGTTAACTCATCATACTGAAGGGTTTAATGCTCTGAAGTAAACAAACCTACCCTCTGCGTTAGTATTGACAAGCATAATTATTGCAGCTTTTGATAATCCTTTGTGCGCCTATAACCGGAGTCCTTTGATGGGTGCTCTTTAGTAGATACCGGTAACCTTTCGTACGGCTGCAGGAAGCGTAATGAGATATCCGGGCTTTTTGGTACGACTGCCCACATGAGTTCGAGCCCAATCCGTGATGTCGTGTGTGTGGAAGGGAAGATACCGTGATTTGAATAGGACGTAGTTTGTTAAAGGGAATATACCATGATTTTAATAGGGCGTAGTTTGTGGAAGGGAAGAACCATGATTTAAATAGGGCGTAGTTTGTTGAAGGGAAGATGCCATGATTTGAATAAGGCGTAGTTTGTTGAAGGGAAGATGCCATGATTTGAATAGGGCGTATTTTGTGGAAGGGAAGAACCATGATTTGAAATAGGGCGTAGTTTGTTGTGCATTAAGTAACACCCCGTTCTTAACATTAATCATCCATTACAGACCCCAATGTACTTGAATAAACTAATGAAAGCATATGGTCCTCCCGGGATTCGAATTCGGGACATCACACCCAGAACAAGCATCTAAACAATTACACCAATACCTATTTCATTTGATCAATTAACGGTCTTATTACAAATTAATCTTGTAAATCGGTCATACTATTTGGACTTCCATATATAAAATCACGGACGGGGCCGAATTCCTGTGGCCACCTGTACATCCGGTTGAGCGTCAATCGGGAGTATACTGATTGGCCAGCTGCGGATAACACTTGGTATGCCTCGTAGCAACATAATTCTCGATGAGCTTTGATAATCCTTTGTATGCATTCCTCAAGACTCATGAATATCGATGGGCGTATGTTAACCCTTTTGGTATGGAATGACGCCATTCTTAAGTATATTGTGATGTCATTAGACGATGTATTGAGCTTATGGGAGTTTGTGTTAAATGAGTTTGCTTTTGGGGTATTACTCGCTTTTTCTGGACCCCCTTCTCCCTCATGTTTAGCATATTAGTGTTGAGGTTTTATGACGCTCGTTCCGTTAGTTTGGCGATTTTGAGACCTTTCGCCTCATTTGTTTTGTCAATTTTTAAACCTTCTTGAGTCCTAGATATTCCTCCTAAATCGCCTTCAAGCAATCAGAGGTGTACCATCTATCCCGATCACCCTTTGGACTCCCACAGACATTTTCGAAGCCTAGTAAAGTCGTCTAGTAACAGCCAGAATTAGACGGAACAATGCGTCCTAGTATACTGAGAGGGTTAAGCCGCTGTCACACGAGGGCTTTTTCTGTCAATTTTCCATGAGTAAGTTTTTTCTTGTATTATTTCGGGACATTTTCGCACTGGTAACGGTAACTAGACTGAAGGTAGATTATGTTAGGCGGCTTAATTCTGATTAAAGTGTGATTTTTTTAAGCTTCCAGACCATAATTGCCCGTAAAAATTGCTTGAAAAAGGGCTCGTGTGACTCCGGCTTTACTCCCGTGTATTTCCCTCAGAAGCGTAATAATTGTCGTTGAGCTTTAGTTGATCCTGCGTACGTCTACCGGAAGTGGAATGCGCAATAACCGGAAACGCAATCATAACCTCTTCAATGTGATGACGCCAATTTTGATCAATTATATCCACTTCACGACAATTTGGATCAATTATATCCACTTCTCGGACAATTTTATCCAGCTTGGGAAAGACCTCTTGTAATCAAAGGTTGTTTGGTGTGTAGCCGACTGCACTCTGGTTGGCAAGGGTCCTTCCTGAGCTGAATATAATTAGGGAATGGGCGTGATCTGCTTGAAAGGGTTGATCGGTATTATATATGCTTTATATAGTTCAATTTTGGGGGGATTTTTGCATGTATTCATTATTTTTCTAGTTTCCTCCCTAGACCCATCAAATTAAAAAAAACAAAAACATCCATTAGATCCCTCTTCTAGATTAATTTGTACATTTTTCGGTAGAAAAATGTCCCGGCCGAAGGCCTATTCTTCCAACATTACAGGCTCACTATCGTTCGCCAGGGAAAAAAACGACACCTAAATAGCACGAAAGGTCTAAATATTGACGAAGAAATGGGGCGAAAGGTCTAAAATCGATTAACTAATGGGGCAAACATCTTAACATCTGAAAACTAATGGGGCTAAACATGAGGGAGAAAGTGGTCCAGAAAACCGGCGCATCCCCCCTTAATAACCTTGAGCTTGCCTGTACCTGGTGAATCATTATTATTATTATTATTATTATTATTATTATTATTATTATTATTATTATCGGTACGTTGTTTATCCCTTAGACCTATGGCTGGATTACGATTTATCAATATACAGTATATATAGCGTTATAATATCCTCGCATTTAGTTATTTATGCCTTGCTTGTGTCGTAACCTTTTGATAGCAACTCCGACAAGTCCACCAACTCGAAGGCTCAACGCTTTCTTGTATTTGGGCTATTTTTTGTAGACGATTTTATGCAGTTGAGGAAGATATCTACGAATCAGAGTTGTGTAAGCAATCTCAATTAACCCTCTAATTCCCACGGGTCCTTTCTAAGCTTAATACATTCGTGTAATCACAGCCAGAATTAAATGTAAAACGAGGCCGCACTTAATATTATTATTTTGGCTATCATTGGACGATGCTATTAAGATTAGGAAGGATCTGGGGGAGTTTAAGGGTTAATGAAAATAATGTTTACCCGTCTGTTTGCTCGAGATCCTTCCTAAACTGTATACAATCATTAAATATTAGCCAATATCAGTTGCTAAAACGCGTCATAAACCTCAAGAGGTTAATCTTCTTGCTGTTCACATCACAAGATGATAATATATTTTTGCCTGTGGTGGAGTTTTATGAGCATTTGTTTGGGCGACTTGAAGATATTGTTAACCCTTTCAGTACGTTGATACATTATTTGTTCTCTTTCTTTTGGCTATCATTAGGGTATTATGTGCAGTGTAGAAAAGAGCTGTGGAATCAGAGGTTTAATCGAGATCCTTTCTACTCCTGTGATTTCCTGAGGTCCTTCCTAAGCTGCTGAAAGTCAAATACTGTAATATTAGCCAGAATAAAAAATAGAGGCGCTATCGTATTGAAAGGCTTGTTCAACTGGCCGACTATAAATAAGGCTTTAGTTTTCCTGCTTTTGTCATTCTGATTTAGAAATGGTCATGCAGAAGTTTTGTCAAAATATAAGAATTCCATGTTAGTTTTTTTGTTCTCGAAAAATGCATAATATGATGGGCAAATACTAATAGAGAATTACATTGCTGACGCATGGGAATTATAGCGAAGACCTAAACAATGCTGAACAAGGGAAGGATGTGACTTTTGAACATCCTACTAGGGGTCTACGCCAAGAAAATAGCACTCTGGTATGCATAATTAGATTTTTACTTTGATAATGCGGAAATAGCAGTCGCCGTCACCAGAGCGAAGTAGCAGACAATAAACGGTGATGATCTATTTGACCAGGTGTATCAATTCGAGCCCACAGCAACCCATGAAAAACAACGGAACATTAAGGGGGCCCACCTCGCTTTTTTTGTTCTCTTTCTCTCCCTCTCTCTTTGGCTTGTATCCATTCGGCCCCATTCAGCCTACTGTTTTAAGACGTTTACCCCCTCCAGCTGTCAATGGTTTCCTGGTGAGCGGTAGCGAGCCAGCATATATATATTATTGTTTTGACAGCAAGGTAAATTTGTACATTTTTCGATAGAAAAATGTCTCTTCCATACAATGCTGGCTCGCTATTGCTCGCCAGGAAAAAATCAACACATAGATGGGAATAAACGTCTTAAAACAGTTGGCTGAATGGGGCCGAATGGATACAAGCCAGGGAAAGAGAGAAAAGGAGAGAAAGATAAAAAAACAAAAAACGGTGACCACCCCTTAATTCATTGTCGCTTTTTGTACGTACTAGATGGCACCAGCTCGACCAAGTCCTCCAACGCTATCAAAGCTCCCAAAACAGGCAACTTGGTCTATAATAATCATGATGTTATAGAATGAAAGGTGCGCATGAGTACTACGGACTGACTCGCTTTCTTTCCTTGATGGGGGTAAACGTCTTAAAACAGTAGGCTGTCGACGGACTTGATCGAGTGGGTTATACAGCCTCACTAAAATACTCATGCACGTTTTCTCTTCACCAGTATGCGAATATATCAAGAGGGAATGGTTTATGAATGGGATTTTATAAACAGTGAATATTACCTGGTTTATGAATGGGATTTTATAAACAGTGAATTATAACCCCTTACAGTTATGACCTTGTTTAGCAAATCGCAGCCGAGCAAAACAAACAAACCCGATGCTATAATTCACAAGCAAACCCGATGATCATATTTGCATACTGAAGGAAGACGAGGCTTCCAGGAATGTTTGGGTGAGCCTGTACTTGCTGGGCATAAACTTAGAACACGAGATTGGGTCGAGTACATACAACCACAACGAGTAATTAAAAGGAAACTCTGATGATGATTTCTCCTGTTTTTTGTGTTTGATCGTTGTGACCATGTAGACATAAATAAAGCAATTGAACACACGTGGTGCACTTTTGGATTCCCCCTGTATATATTGAACACACACACTCATAAGGACGTGTGTTGGAATTGACACTATATATACTGTACAATATATTATGCTAAATACACTTGATGCACTAGGGTGCCCCTTTATTGCATATTGGTCACCCGTTTTTGTTCTCTCTTTTTCTATTTCTCTCTTTCTTTAGCTTGTATCCATTCGGCCCCATTCAGCATACTGTTTTAAGACATTTATCCCCATCCAGTAGTAAACAAAATCCTGGCGAGCGATAGCGAGCCAACATTTTATGGAGAAATCCGGCTTCGCCGGAGAAATTTTTCTGTCAAAAAATTTACAAATTTAGCTTGCTGTCAAAACAAAAATATATATATGCTGGCTCGTTACCGCTCGCCAGGAAAATATTGACACCTGGATGGGGGTAAACGTCTTAAAACAGTAGGCTGAATGTGGCCGAATGGATACAAGCCAAAGAAAGAGGGAGAGAAAGAAAAAAAAGCGAGGTGGGCTTTCTTAAAAATGCACATAATGCCTTGTGGCGTTCCTTCTGTATATATAATGTATATTTATATGGTTTTGCATATGGAAGCATTCACAAACTATCAACTTGAATAGGCCAATCATTTCAACATTTTCTGAATTCATATGGAGTCCAGTTGATTTCTTCATTAATTTAGGTGCTCAGAGACTTTATGATAATGTTTTGCATATTACATTAATCTTGTGTTTATAAAGGCAAATTACAAACTGTATTGATCAGGTCCGACTAAATGTATATAACAAAATCTGACCTTAAAAAAACAAATATATCTTTAATAGGAAAGCTGTAATGCTAACAATAGGTTGGAATATAGAGATGGAATGAATCTATAAAAGTCATACCAGTTCACGGATTGGCTTCATTTTGGAATTATTTGGAATTTAAAGAGCGTTGAATTGATTAGGTTGATTGAATTACACTGCAAAATGTGTGTGTGCAATACGGAACACATTGACTTCAGCAAATCTGGTGTATATATAGAGTTTTAGTAATTTAACCCTCCTGGACATATATTAACCTGGATACCAAATAAATACAAGTTTAATATAGTTTAATAAATATAATAAATAGTGTTCGAAATGTTATCCAAAACGCTTATTATTACATGATGAAGTGTACCAGTCCTGCTACAATTCATGTGTTCTCTATTGACTCCTTGAAGATCATGACGCGTTTTTGACAGTTTATTCTAGCTACCGGTATCATTAGACAACTATAACAGCTTAGGAAGTATATGTGGGAATAAAAAGGGTAAAGACAATCTTGATTAACCCTCTGACTGCCATATAACCTTCACAATCTGAATAAAATCGTCTACTAATAGCCATAATAAACTGTCAAAACGGGTCATAATCATCAAGGGGTTAAGCAACAAAGTGTGCAGTGTGGTTGTAGGTAACTTCCCCCCAAAACAATCTATGCCACATATCTCGTCTTCTGCACATTGAGGAGGCCATGTTCTTTCCACACCTGTACAGCTGCACCTTCACGAGCACAGGTAAATAACGGCAGGTGTTCAATTGTTCTTGTTGTTGTTGTTGTTGCTACGTTGCTGTGGATTCATGGACGATTTGTGTAGCTCTGTATAGTCTCCTTGTTCGTTGTCTTAAGCTTTGTGTTTGTCTGTGTTCGCTGTTGTTGTCGTTGCCCTTGCTGTTGTTGAAATTTGTTCTTGCATGGTGAAATAAATAATTTGTACCTACTCGTTTTAGTTTACTCTTTACTGTAATAGCCTATGCCGGACTTTTGATTGTGTTTATGAATGTTTTTGTTTTTGTATTTCAGACAGCGCTGTATTTGTCCTTTATAAATATTTATGTATGTACAGTATGTCACTAAGCTGTTTTCAGGTGCTATTTGTTGTATCTATTTTTGTTTATGAAGGAAAGCATGATCAAGCTATGCTTCTTATGGTTCAGTTACCCGATGATCTATTTTCGCATTTTTCTAGCAGTAATGATAAGCTATAGTCCGTTTGTCTTAGCTGGCGGGGAATTGTGTTATCCTTATCTTAAGTGGCCAACTATTACACGGTATTTTTAACCAGATATGCGATTACTAATTAATATTTGGCAATGATATGATACAGCACTCTCTTAATTATATATTTAAATTATATATAGATAAATCAATTGTTAAGGGACTCAATTATCCGCCAGGTGAACCAAATCGAGTATAGTAATAGTTATATTTTGTATGCATTTCCACCTGTACCTAGTGTACATATGAATTTTGAACATTATAATAGCCTACATAAGATAGAAATATGGACTGACTACGCTCCCCGATTGCAGAGTAAGTTTGTAGAAATGTATTTATATGTGATATGCAGTGTCTAACGCTAATTCACATTATTCTCATCGTGATCGGTTTTTTGTATTATTATTATTATTCTTATTGAAAGTTTTACAGGCATGGTAAATTATCAGTGCGTATTCTGTGTCATTGTGGTGAGGATCTAGCTACAGTGAAATTTGCAGTCTTAAATGAAACATGAAAACTAGATTATTTAACCCTTTCAAGATCCGTTGATGCATTTCTTTTCTGTTTTGTGGCTATTATTAGACGATTTTATTCAGATTACGAAGAGTATATGGAAGCCGGAGGAGTAATTGAGTCTTTACCCTTTTGTTTCCTATAGATAATTCCTAAGCTGCATAAAATCGTCTAATGATAGCCAGAAGACATTGCTAAAATGCGACAAGGGTAAAATTGCTAACATAGGGCTAGAAAAGGGTTACTAAAATGGGATAACCTTGGATAGGGTTTTAACTTCGGGTGTATTCATTCAAATTATATTATTATAAAGTTAACCCCTTCTGTACCGGTGACGTCTTTTTAGCTTTATTCTGGCTACTATTAAACGATATTTATCAGTTTCAAAAGTGCCTCCAGCAATTTACAGGTTTTGAACTATCTCATTTAACCTTTTTTGCTATCACATATCCTTCTTAAGCTGCACAAAATCCTCTAAATATAGCTAGCATAAACTTTTAAAGATGTCGCCGGTACAGAAGGGGTTGAGAATGTCGTTCGTCATAGATATCCTTCCTGTTGCGTATTCCATAGCTAAAACATTATTGGCTGGTTGATAGACTACAGTAGATCTGGACTGGACACGAAAATGGAAGTTTGCAGTAAGGGACCCAAGATCTGAGAACAAACCCGCAAGTTCAAACCTCGAAACAGCGAAAATGTGATATTTTCGCGGTTTCGAGGTTCGAAGTTGGGTGTTCGTTCTCCTATTTTGGGTCCCTTACTGAAAAGTTCCATTTTCGTGTCCAGTCCAGATCTACTGTAGTCTATGGCTGGATGAATACACCATTAGCGGAGGAGCACTTTATCCACAACGTTTAGCAAATACAGTAGATCCTTCAGGGCACTATAGTCTATTTCTTCCCTGCTGGCGGTAAGTTTACACGATCCCTACTTGTTTATTCAGCTATCATTGTGGTTTTTGTAGTGAAGTGTGTTGTTAATTATGAAAAATTGGTCAGGATTCATAGTATTTTCGTATTTTGTCCATTATTAAAACGAGATCGTCAATTTACCGTCAGCAGGAAGTATACCAAATATAGTTATTTGCAAAACTTTTCAATCTATTGATCCTCTTCAATTAGTGTTTGTATCCGTTATGTCAACTTTTCAGAGTTATACGAACTGGTTTAATTAGTAATGGATTATTGTTTCGTGTAGATTATTATCACTCGCATTTTAATCCCTAAAATATATGGGTTTCACAAATGTATATTATATGTTACGGTAAAGTTAATGACAGTCAAGATCCCGACACGTCTTTAATTTCTCTCTCTCTCTCTCTCTCTCTCTCTCTCTCTCTCTCTCTCTCTCTCTCTCTCTCTCTCTCTCTCTCTCTCTCTTTAAAAACAAAAACAAAAACAAAAGTTGTATATGCACACTGATAGTATGTATGTTATTAGTGGGACCCAGAAGAAGTGTTAGTCAGCAAATCCTTCAATCACTCAAGCCTACCAATCATTATTAGTAGGGGGATAAAAGTTATAAAGGAGTTAAGGGGAGATCTCCACTTGAGGGATTTTTTTCTTGACCCCTTTCTCCCTCGTGTTTAGCCCCATTGCTTTTGATACTATAAAACGTTTTCCCCATTAGTTTAGCAATTTTATGAACTTTCACCCCATATGAAGACCTTTCATGCCATTCAGGTGTTGATTTTATCCTGGCGAGCGATAGCGAGCCTGTAATTTAAGAGGAACCGGCCTTCGGCCGGGAAATTTTTCTACCGAAAAATGTACAAATTTATCTTGAAAGGAACTCAAGGGGGTGTAATTTTAAGCTTGATGGAGGTCTAGGGAACAAACTAAATACCTCCCCTTAAAGCCGTAGAGGAAACTAGTTATACCATTTTCCTTCCCCTTTTCCTCTCAATCAACAAAGCCCCCCATGGTTTGAGCTCCACAGAAAACGGGTTCGATCTTCGGACTTGGCCACACCTCCCGCGTAGCAGCGAAGGGCCTTGCATTTAAATCATGTAATTACTACCAAGTGCTCTCTCTCCCAGGGGTATCTAGTTTAAGTGGGTAATGCTTGGTTTTTGGTCTATGTATTTAATAATTTATTTATTTTTGAGTTTCCTCGCTAGACCTCCATCAAGCTTAAAATAGCACCCCCTAAACCCCCTTTCAAGATAAATGTGTACATTTTTCGGTAGAAAAATGTCCCTACTGAAGGCCGGTTCCTTCTGAAATTACAGGCTCCGTTATCGCTCGCCAGGAAAAAATCGACACCTAAATGGCACGAAAGGTCTTAACATTGACGAAGAAATGGGGCGAAAGGTCTTAAAATCGACAAACTAACGGCACGAAAATCTTAAAACTTCAAAATTAATATGCTAAACATGAGGGAGAAGGGGGTCCATAAAAAGCGGGTACTACCCCCTTAATTTCCCCGGGCTATCAAAACCGGCTCGTCGTCACCTATAGGAAGGCTTCACATTGGAATTACATGAGCCCGTAAAACTATAGACGATTTGAGATAGGTTCGTCGACACCTATGGGAAAGATTAACATTGGAATAACATGAGCGCGAGAAACTATAGACGATTTGAAATAGGCTTTTCGACACCTTTGAGAAGGATTGCCATTTGAATAACATGAGCGCGAGAAACTATAGACGTTTTAGATTACTGAAGGTTCGTCGACACCTATGGGAAGGCTTCGCATTGGAATAACATTAGCACGAGAAACTATAGACGTTTTAGAATACTGTAGATTCGTCGACTCCTATAGGAAGGATTCACATTGGAATGAGCCCGTGAAACTATAGACGATTTGAAATAGGCTCGTCGACGCCAATGAGAAGGGTTGATATTTGAATAACATGAGCTCGGGAGACTATAGAGGGCCTTATTTACTATCGTCTATAGTATAGACGATAGTAAATAGGCTAGTCAATATTTATAGGAAGGGCTAACATTGAAATAACCTGAGTTAGAAAAACTATAGACGAGGTAAAATTAATAGGCTAGTCAAAATGTACTAGAACGTTTGATACAATATTAACATTAATAGAAGAGAGAAAACATGCTAGTCAATGGGAAGGTTTGGCATTGGAATGACATTTATATACTAGATAAAATTGGCTAGTCAACGTTTATAGGAAAGGTTAATAATATAATAACATGACCTTGAGAATCTATAGACGAGCGAAAATCGGCTTGTCAACACTTATAGGAAGGGTTAATATTTAAATAACATTAGCTTGAGAAACTATAAGCAAGAGAAAATACGCTAATGAGCGTTTAAAGTAAGGGTAAATATTTGAATAACATGAACTCGAGGAACTATAGACGAGAGAACATAGGCCAGTCAACATTTATGGAAAGGCTTAACATTGGAATAACGTGAGCTAGAGAAACTATAGACGATGAAAATGCGCTAGTCAACATTTAAGGGAACGTTTGAAACAGGAAAAATATTTATAGACGAGAGAAAATGGGTTAGTCAACATTTAAGGGAACGTTTGAAACAGGACAAATATTTATTAACGAGAGAAAATAGGCTAGTCTACATTTATGGGAAGTTTTTACATTGGAATAATATCTATATTACAGGGGATCTGCCTTGCTTAGGCCAATCGGCTTTCTGCAGACTCCCATTTTCTTATGTTCTTATATACGAAATATAATAGGCTAGTTAACGTTTATAGGAAGTATATATATATATATATATATATATATATATATATATATATATATATATATATATAATATATATAATATATATATGAATGAACTGAGCTTGAAAAACTAGACGAGCGGAAATAGGCTTTTTCAACATCTGTAGGAAAGGTAAATGTTTGAATAACATGTGCTTGAGAAACTAAGCAAACAATACGCTAATCAACGTTTAAAGGAAGGGTTAACATTGGAATGAAATATAGATTTGAAAAACGATATAGAAGAGAACATAGGCGAGTCACCATTTACATGAAGGACTACATTGAAATAATATGTATATTGAGTACCTATAGACGAAAAAATCGGCTTGTTGACATCTATAGTAAGGTTTAACAGTGAAATAAGATAAGCTTAAGAAACTATAGACGAAAAAAGAATAGGCTCGTCAACACCTATACTGTAGAAGAGTACAAAGGAGTACAAATGAAGTCAAGCAACAACATATCTAGCGACCCCTCGAGGTTGCTTGCCCTCTAAATCACTGCTGTTCAAAGTGTCCAACAGTGGTTCAGAGTGGAAGAGACAATTGGAAAGGGAAGCACTGCCTTAAGACCAATGTCCTTGGCAGGGTTGACATAGGCTTGAGGAACAACAGCTAATCAACATCAATAAAAGGGTTAACATAGGCTTAAAGAACTGTAGACGAGATGAAATAGGATTATCGACACCTATAGGAAAGCGTTATACAGTAGGTTTGATTAACTATAAACGAGATGAAATAGGCTCGTCGACACCTATAAAAAATGGCTAACAGGCTTGAGGAACTATAAACAAGATCAAATAGGCTCGCCAACACCTTTTGGAATAGCAAGCATTTGAATAACATAGGTTTAATAACCTATAAACGAGAGAAGATATGGAAAATGTTCATTCTCGGTTAATATTATATACTGTATATCAAGCTTAACCTCGAGTGTAATTTAATTAATTAATCGTGAAGTACTTACTGACGTCATAATGTTCTCAGTCGGGTATTTTCTCAGTCAGGTATTTTCTCAGTCAGGTATTTTCTGTCAGGTATTTTCTCAGTCAGGTATTTTCTCAGTCAGGTGTTTTCTCAGTGATGTGTTTACTCAGTCAGGTATTTTCTCAGGTATGTGCTTACTCAGTCAGGTATTTTCTCAGTCAGGTATTTCTGTCAGGTATTGTCTCAGTCATGTGTTTTCTGTCAGGTATCTACGGACTTGCTTCTACATAACAAATTTGTGTCTTCCACGTATCACTGTTATAAAGGCAATATATATATAACAAGATTGTTTACAAATACTTCTATCAAAGCAATTCCAACTGTCTAAACACTACTCAAATACAGAAAATATTTGGCTTGAATTAAGTATTTTAATTACTAAAGCAAAAATAAGTTTGCAAAAAAAAAAAATACAGATTTTTTTGGGCTCGAATATACCGGTGTGTTTTTTTAATTACTAAGGCGAAAATAAGTGTGACAATAATAATAATAATAATAATAATAATAATAATAATAATAATAATAATTCCCCAAGTCCAACAAGCCTTATTTCAAGTCATACATCACATTACTCCCTTATTGACAAACCGGCCAGTAACGACTAATTAGGTAAAAAAGCCTGGGTAATATCAATTTTATCAAGGCCCAAATCAGTGTAGCTCAGTGGGAGTTAGTTCAGTGTTTATTTTTACCCCCGATACATGTTCCCTAATGATTTGTAGAGACCATGTAGTAAAAGAGATTGGATAGATTGGTCTTGGAACGCCATTACTGTTTCCGTAATTTTCAGATAACGGGGATTTATTTTGTTTTTGATCAAGTCGATTTTATATGCTAAGACCAAACCATATAAATAGAATTATCTGTTTTACCGTTTGATTTTGAGAAATCCTTACTAAGCTGAGTGAAATCGTCTAATAATTATATAGAAACACAAACACACACCTGCTTGCGCCCTTTTGTATTGTATTCTGGCTATCAATACACGATTTTAGGTATGTTTGTGAGAATCTGTGGGAGTCAAAAGGTATATAAGTATAGTTTGTGCACCGCAGGTTTCGAAAGGCCTTTCTAAGCAGAATCAAATCATCCAATGATTGCCAAAAAATAACCCCTTGAGGATTATTAAGCGTTTCATCAGTTTATTAGTTTATATATATATATATATATATATATATATATATATACCGGTATACCTGTATATATATTATACAAAGAAGACTTTTTACAGTTATCTGAATAGTGGTAGCGATAAACAATCGAGAATTCTATTTGAATGAATTCAGAATGAACCGCTTTAAAAATTGAGTGGTGAAAAAGCACCGCCCGTGTCCGAAATATTTTATGGCCTTACTGGTAGTGATGTTTACAATACAATTTCAATCGGACTTTATGTATAAATTATTATGCCAAGCTTAGGTGGAAAAAAGAGGAGACAAAAATATGATTGAAATATTTTGGATTCTGAATAAGGCTGTTCAAAGCTAAGCTAAAAAGTATGAATTCATTTTTTGCTGCGAAGGCACAAACAAATACTCTTCATACTGCAATGTATTTCTAATTTTGATGTTATATTTAACTGTGTTGATAGCGTAATGCATAGTGCGCGGAATTTCGATGTGAGTATCCTGGGTTCGAGTCCTCGGAGTGCCACATGTATTTGTTGATTTCATTAATTGAGTTTAGATGTCAAGTTGGTTGGTGTAAAAAAACATAATCAATCAATAAAACAAAGAGGGCTTAAGGGGAGATTTCCACTTGAGGGATTTTTGTCTGGACCCCTTTCTCCCTCATGTTTAGCCCCATTGTTTTTGTGATTTTAAGACGTTCGCCCTATTAGTTTGGACATTTTAAGACATTTTGACCCATTTCTGTCAATTTTAAGACCTTTCGTGCAATTAAGGTATCATTTTTTTCCTGACGAGCGATAGCGAGCCTGTTATTTAAGAGCAACCGGCCTCCGGCCGGAACATTTTTCTACCGAAAAATGTACAAATTTATCTTGAAAGGGGGTCTAGGGGGTGTAATTTTAAGCTTGATGAAAACGTAGGGAACAAACTAAATACCTGCCCTTAACACTATAATTATTCCTGTGCAATATATAATACTGCACGAGGATTGAACCCAAGACCCCGCAATCATCAGGGTTCCCTGCCTACCACTACTACACCATACTGGCTTAAGGGGGAGGTAGTATTTTTCTTTTTCTTTTCTGGAACCCCTTCTTCCTCATGTCTAGTCCCATTAGTTTTGAGATTTTAAGATGTTTGCTTCATTAGTTTGTCGATTTTAAGACTTTCCGCCTCATTTCCTTGTCAATATTAAGACCTTTCGTGCTATTTACGTGTCGATTTTTCCTGGCGAGCCATATAGCAAGCCTGTAATTACTGTATAAGAGGAACCGGCCTTCGGCTGGGAAATTTTTCTACCGAAAATGTACAAATTTATCTTGGAGGGTCTAGGGGGTGTTTTCTGAATTTATGGGAGGTTTAGCTAGGAAACTAAAAAATATGTGAATACATTAATTAATAGAAAACCCCAGCCACTAGCCCCTTAATGGAGATATTCTTTGCCTCTTTAATAGTCAGACATCCCTCCTAAGCTGGATGAACGCGTCTATTGTTAGCAAAAATACATTGTAGTGAAAGGGTTAAGGGGAGATGGGTCGTTTTTCGGGACCCCTTTCTCCCCCATTAGTTTTGAAATGTTAAGTCATTCGGTCCATTAGTTTGGCGATTTTAACACCTTTAGCTCCATTTCGTTGTCAATTTTAAGATCTATCGTGCCATTTAGGTGTCGAGTTTTTCCTGGCGAGCGATAGCGAGCCTGTAATTAATAGAGGAAGGCTGGGACATTTTTCTACTGAAAAATGTACAAATATATCTGGAAAGGGGGTCTTGTGGGTGTTTTTCGAAGTTTGAGGAGGTCTAGCGAGGAAACTAAACAAATATATGAATACATGAATTAGTAGACCAAAAAAACAGCCACTAGCCCCTTAACCACGCCTTTGCTTCGGTAGTTGTGAGGTGAACAGAAGAACAAAAGAAAACGGGAGTCTGCAGCAAGCCGATTGGCCCACGCAAGGCAGATCCCTTTCAAAACTAATGGGTGTTTGGGTTTGACTTGCTGTGTTCCATATTATACCCTACATAATTTTGTAGTCTGCAGCAAGCCGATTGGCCCACACAAGGCAGATCCCTTTCAAAACTATTGGGTGTTTGGGTTTGACTTGCTGTGTTCCATATTATACCCTACATAATTTTTGTAATCCTGCCATTGATCTGTTGTTGTCTATTTTTACGCTGATTTCAAAGACGGAGGTATGTGTTATTCGTTGTAGATGTTGTTTGTTTGTTTGTTTGTGGCTGTTGTTATTGTTTTGGATGCCTTTTCACTTGATAGATGGCGTTAAATTTAGTATATGCTCTCCCTGTTTTGATTTAATATATTGAAGTTGTTGAAATTGTTGATCTATTGTGTTAAATTTAGCATATTCTCTCCCTGTTTCGATTTATTGTGTTGAAGTGTTTGAAATTGTTGTGTATTCCTTTTTACTTGATAGGATGTGTTAAATGTAGTATATTCTCTCCCCGTTTTGATTTAATTTGTTGAAGTTGTTGAAGTTGTTGTGTATTCCTTTTTACTTGACATATTGTGTTAAATTTTGTATATTCTCCCTGTTTCGATTTAATTTGTTGAAGTTTTTATATTGTTATCTATAACTTTTCACTTGATAGGTTGTCTTAAATTCTCTCCCTGTTTTGATTTAATTTGTTGATTTTTTTGTTTTAAATGATTGTGTATTCCTCTTTACTTGATGGGTTGTGTTAAATGTAGTATATTCCCTCCCTATTTTGAATTATTTTGTATTTTATTTTCACTAGTTAGGTTGCATTAAAATCAGTGTATTCTCTCCCTGTTTTTATTTATGTGTTGCTGTTGTTGACATTTGTGTAGCTACCTTTCCATTAGTCTGGTTTTATTCATAGCAATTTATATTAGTTTCTATATACTTTGTTCACTTGCTTTTTTGTGTTAGTGTTGTCTTGTTGTTGTCATTGTAATTATATTTTCGGATCAATGTGGTCAATACAGTTATTATTAGTATTTGTGTTGCTGTTGGTGTGATTTCTGTAAAGACATTTTAGTTAGTTATACAGTATATTTTCCGAATATATGTTTTCTTGTTTTCTTGTCCATGTTTTGTCGTTGTTTTTGTTATGTCTGTGCTGATATTTTGGTAAATATTTTATATTTGTTAGGTGTTATCCATATTTATTTATTCATTCGTCAGTTTTGATATAATTTTGATTTCATTCACACTGTTTATTTTCTATTGACATCCCCGAGTGTACCGGTACGTCTGAAGCAATATACCTATATTCTCTCTCTCTCGCTCTCTCTCTCTCTATCTCAGTCTCTCTCAGTCTCTCTCTCTCTCTCTCTCTCTCTCTCTCTCTCTCTCTCTCTCTCTCTCTCTCTCTCTCTCTCTCTCTCTCTCTCTCTCTCTCTCTCTCTCTCTCTCAATACAGAAGATAGAGACTTTTTAGCAGAGTATTCACTTCCCGGTTATGTAATGTTTGAGAAAAGCCGAATAAATCGAAATGGAGGTGGCGTTTTACTTTATATCAAAGAAAGTCTTAATCTTACCCTCTTGTCAAAACCTCAAATTGTGAACGTCGACGCATCTTTTGTGCTAATAAAGAATAATAAAGGTACAAAAATAATACTTGCATTAATATACAGACCTCCAGCTCAATCAGTGCAAACTGACCGAGAAATTTACGAACAAATTGCAGATGTAAGTAACTCACAAGGTACCGTAATTTTTGGCGACTTTAATTTACCTGTGACCAAGTGGGGCGATACTCTTACTTCACACTCCGGACATGACTTGTATACGAACTTGCAAGAGAGTTCGCTTTATCAATTTGTTCGAACACCGACCCGTGGTAATAACGTTCTTGACATTGTACTTGCAACAAAAGAAGAATTAATAGAGAATTTGAATGTTGGTGATGAATTCAGCAACAGCGACCATCGTACGATAACTTTCACTTTAAAGTTTACTGGTAACGAACCAAATAGTAGCATCGAAAAAGTCCCTAATTTCAAGAAAGCAAACTTCCATAAACTTAGAGATATGTTTAAAGAAACTGACTGGAGCTTTTTAATTAACAATAACGACATACATACATCTTGGAAGTTATTCGAAACCATTTACCTAAAAGCAGTGCAAGACTGCATACCATCGAAAATACGGCGTCCAGGCCATAATAATAAGCCCAAATGGTGGAATAAAGATATTTCAAACTGCCTGCTTGGTAAAAAATTTGCTAATGATAGATTAAAATCCTCACAAAATGACGAAGAACGGGTGAAATTTGTAGAGCTACGACGCAAAGCCAAAAAGTTAATTAAGCAAAGTAAAAAGACCTTAGAGTTACATATTGCGAATCAAAGTAAAACAAACCCGAAAGAATTCTATAGTTATATCAGAAATAAAAAAGTAGTTACTTCAACTGTTGGACCGTTAGTCGATGAAAATGGAGAGTACACCAAAGACGAAGTACAAATGAGTAATGCCCTCAATACCTTCTTTGCATCAGTTTTTACAACAGAAGACCTCAGTGATATCCCTACACCATCGCCGATTCAGATTGATAATTCGGATGTTCTAAGCAATATCACCGTTACAGAGAGAGAAGTATTGAATTGTTTAGATAAACTCAAGGTAAATAAAACGCCTGGACCTGATACAATCTCGCCTAGAGTTCTAAAGGAAGCTAAGGATGAGCTCTCCAAACCACTGACATTACTATTCAATAAATCCTTGCAGTCTGGAACTATGCCTGATCAGTGGAAGCTAGCCAACGTAACACCGATATTCAAAAAAGGCAGCAAATCCCTACCCAGTAACTATCGTCCAATTAGCTTAACCTCAGTTGTATGTAAAATGCTAGAAACGGTCATACGAGACAGACTCGTAAATCATTTAGAGGAAAATAACATACTTAAAGATACTCAACACGGCTTTCGTAAAAAACGTTCCTGTTTAACAAACCTCTTAGACTTCTTCCACGATATCCTCAACCTCTACGATGAGAGTAAAGCTGTAGATATTATATACCTTGATTTTCAAAAGGCCTTTGACAAAGTTCCCCACAAACGTTTACTGCTAAAACTAAAAGCGCATGGAATACAAGACGGTGTGTTGAAATGGATAGAAAATTGGCTTAGCGACAGAAAGCAAAGAGTAGTCATAAACGGTAAGGCATCTAAATGGACCAATGTAAGTAGCGGGGTACCCCAGGGATCAGTACTAGGACCAATTCTCTTTCTAATTTACATCAACGACATAGATGAGGGTCTCACCTGTACAATCTCAAAATTTGCTGACGATACAAAAATTGCAAATAGCGTACTCTCAAAAGAACAAGTTGACGATATGCAACACAATCTAGATAAATTGTCATGTTGGGCCTAAATTTGGCAAATGAGTTTCAATGCGGATAAATGTAAAGTACTACATATCGGATACCTAAATGAGAAAGCAAACTATTCGATGAATGGCACTCAGCTTAAGAATGTAAACAGAGAAACCGATCTGGGAGTAACAATATCGAGTAACCTAAAACCGAGTCAACAATGTTCAGAAGTTGTTAAGAAGGCAAACAAAATAATTGGCTTTATAGGCAGGTCATTTGAGCATAAATCCAAAGAAGTTATCCTAACCCTTTACAATTCCTTAGTCCGCCCTCTTCTGGAATACTGCGTTCAATCCTGGTGCCCTTATTACCAAAAAGATATAAACAAGCTAGAACGAGTTCAACGTAGAGTTACCAAAATGATACCTAGCCTAAAGAACAAAACCATACGAAGAGCGTCTTAGAGAATTAAATCTATTTCCTTTAACCCAGCGCAGATTAAGAGGTGACTTAATTCAAGTGTTCAAAATCATCAAAGGCATCGACAATATGAACTGTAGTAAGTACTTCACTATCGACCAAGCTAATTACACGCGGGGAAACGGTGGCAAAATTATTGGTAAATCTTTTAACTCACACGAATCTAAGACTTTCTTCTTCAATCGAGTTGTCAACTTGTGGAATGGGCTTCCCCGAAGCGTTATAGACTGCATCACCGTTGATTCATTTAAACTCCGCCTAGACAAATATCTCGCATCAAACCCGCGACTGACTGCGTTTGTAAATGAATAACTATATTTTATCCCCCCCTCAGTTACTAACCCATCTGTCCCCTACTAACTTCCTAATCCTGCCACGGACATTAGTTCCAGGGCAGTAGTTCCCTTTCCATTGTTCCCTTACCCACTCTAAACCACTGTTTGGACACTTGATCTTCAGTGTTTTGGAGGACAAGCAACCTAGAAGGGTCACTAGATCTGTTGTTGCTTGATTTCCTTTGTACTCTCTCTCTCTCTCTATCTCAGTCACTCACTCTCTCTCTGTCTCAGTCACTCTCACTCTCTGTCTCAGTCACTCTCTCTCTCTGTCTCAGTCACTCTCACTCTCTCTCTGTCTCTCTCTCTCTCATTCTCTGTCTCAATCGCTCTCACTCACTCTCTCTCTGTCTCAGTCACTCTCACTCTCTCTGTCTCATTCACTCTCACTCTCTCTCTGTCTCATTCACTCTCTCTCTCTCTCTCTCTCTGTCTCTCTGTCTCATTCACTCTCACTCTCTCTCTGTCTCATTCACTCTCTCTCTCTCTCTCTCTCTCTCTCTCTCTCTCTCTCTCTCTCTCTCTCTCTCTCTCTCTCTCTCTCTCTCTCTCTCTCTCTCTCTCTCTCTCTTATTTTCAGACTAATTTTGTTCTATCCTTTATAAAAAACTTTCCTTGTGGGCATTTCCTGATCCATAAGGTTAAACTTCATCTTTTTCTTTTCCGGTACGGCTTTTTAGCCGGAGGAAGCGGTGGGGAGACAGCATTCTACCTATGCTGTCCTATTCTTCTACTATAAGCTTTCTCTGTCTAGTAGTATTAAGGCCGGACCCCCTTCAGTATCTGTGCAACATACACACACACACACACACACACTCTCTCTCTCTCTCTCTCTCTCTCTCTCTCTCTCTCTCTCTCTCTCTCTCTCTCTCTCTCTCTCACACACATACCCTCTCACTCACTCTCTCTCTCACTCACTCTCAGCCAATTCGTACCCTGCCTGCATAATTCTTGAGCCTCTTCTCTGTAATAGCTCCTTCCATTTTTTCCCTTGTTCCCGAGATCCAGGCGCAATATCTCAAGGCGGATTTAAGGGGAGATGGGCCGTTTTTCTGGTCGCCTTTCTTCCTCATGCTTATCCCCATTAGTTTTGAAATTTTAAGATGTTTGCCCCATTAGTTTGTCGATTTTAAGACCTTTCGCCCCATTTGTTTGTCAATATTATGACCTTTCGTGCCCTTTAGGTTCCGATTTTTTCCCTGGCGAGCGATAGCGAGCCAGTAATTGTGGAAGAACCAGCCTTCGGCCGTGACATTTTTCTACCAAAAAATTTATAAATTAATCTCGTAGGGGGATCTAATGGATGTGTTTTTAAGTTTGATGGAGGTCTAGGGAGGAAACTAAAAAATAAATTAATATATAAATATATAAACCCCCCCAAAAAACCACTAAAAATTACCACATAAAAGCTCCGGGAAAAGGGGCTCCTGTGAAACCTCCTTTTTTTTTTTTTTTTTTTTTCTTGCAACTCTCTTCTCGTTTGTTCTTAATATGCGTTTTTACGAATTCTATCACCTATCCTATTTGTTTTGCGATTTTACGAATTCAATCAGCTATCCTAATATCCTAATGTACAGTCTTATCTAATTGTCAATATCAGTAGTAAAATATATCAATTTGAGAATATTGCCAGAAAAAAAAGAGTTATGGATCAAAAGTTGCTGGAAAATAAGCCCTAATGTAGCCCAAGCCGAGTTCAGTCTGTTGTGCTCGGATATTCCTCGCAGTGTCATGTTCATCTAGTTGTATCTCTGTTATTGTTATTTCCATTCTTAGAACATTTAATCTCTCTCTCTCTCTCTCTCTCTCTCTCTCTCTCTCTCTCTCTCTCTCTCTCTCTCTCTCTCTCTCTCTCTCTCTCTCTCTCTCTCTCTCTTCTCTCTCTCTCTCTCTCTCTCTCTCTCTCTCTCTCTCTCTCTCTCTCTCTCTCTCTCTCTCTCTCTCTCTCTCTCACAGTAATTTAAGAATGATATTTTATTGTCCGATCTTGTGCTGAAAGTTTAAATCCTTACTTTCCTTTCATATATTATTGATTTCTAGTAGGCATATGCAATTGCTTTCACCAGCCAATCCTTGTAAATATTGGATGAGCGTAACTATGTGTTCTGCTTGTGTATGTTGTAATTCCTGTAATATATTTGTGTTCAATTCACTTTTGCTACCATTCGATAATGTTATCCGTTTTGGAGCTACCGTAATTAACTCTTCTTTCCTGAGAGGTCATTTCTATTCTATATCATATCGCCTGGAATTCACTGAAAGAAAATCAATGTTATGGTCGCCTTCATATCCCGTACAATCAAATGACTCCAAATTTGTGTTTTGTTCTCATCATTTCCCGATAGATATTTTTTTCTTTTCTTTGTTCATACTTACGAAGAATCCGTTAGCGTTAAAGGGTTAAGTGGAATATTCTTTAACCCGTTTTGATTCCTAGAGATGTTTCATAAGCCAAGTAAAATCATCTGCCAGTATCAATAACTTAGTATAAATAGAGTGGTCTAAATGCCTAGGTTTAGTGATATGTGTAAATTAAGGGGGGTCACCGTTTTTTTTTCTTTCTCTCCTTTTCTCTCTTTCTCTCCTTTTCTCTCTTTCTCTCCTTTTCTCTCTTTCCCTGGCTTGTATCCATTCGGCCCCATTCAGCCAACTGTTTTAAGACGTTTATCCCCATCCAGGTGTCGATATATTCCTGGCGAGCGATAGTGAGCCAGCGTTGTATGGAGAAATCCGGCTTCGCCGGAGAAATTTTTCTATTGAAAAATTTATATATTTAGCTTGCTGTCAAAACAAAAATATACATATGCTGGCTTGCTACCGCTCGCCAGGAAAATATTGACACCTGGATGGTGGTAAACGTCTTAAAACAGTAGGCTGAATGGGGCCGAATGAATACAAGCCAAAGAGAGAGGGAGAGGAAGAGAAAACAAAAACGAGGTGGGCTCCCTTAATGCAGGTATATAGAGACACCTGTTGTTAGTTGGCATTGTACGAGTGTGATGCCATGGTTGTTGTTTTGGCTTGTTTGGTTTGTTTGTATTTAGATTACTATTGTTCGTGTTGTTTATCATTACCCCTATTAATCCACTATAGGGTCAATCTATTCGGAAGGGATGTATGGTAGCAGAGTTCTGTTCGTGCTGAATGTTCTATTAAAGTACCTAATGTGTGTATGCTGTTGTGATACCATACTTATTTGTGTATTGGCTTCTACTTGGAAATATATATATATATATATATATATTGTGTGTGCGTGTGTGGAAATGTGTGTGTGTGTGTTTATGCTTTTTGTGTATGATAACATTTGTTTGTAGTTAGTTTGTTATTAGTGTAATATTTATTGTGATGTGATAACGTTTGGATATGATGATGCATGTGCTTATATCTGTGTATGGCTAAGATTATTATATGCTAACGTGTGCATGTAATACAGCTGTATTCATTACAGTATATACTGTATAATTTGTATGTACAGTACAGTTGCGAGGATGTCTTTGTTATTGTGTAAATGTTTATGTGTATACTGTACTGTATAATACATATACAGTGTACTGTATATGTAGCATATGTTTACGTATTAATGCCAAAAAAAACGAGATGGTAAAACAAAACAAACACACACACACACACACAATCAATCAATGTTAGTACAATAGGGTAGATTTGTTTTCTATGTGAGTGAGGGAGACAAACGGCAGAACTGCCTGTGACTAGTGCCTCCCCCAGAGTTTAAAAAGTGACAGGGCCAAGATCAAGGGACGTTCGAGCCAAAATGCCTGGACACACGGATTTTGAAGCATCGTTTTGTCATCGTTTGCTAGATACATTACGTGGGTAAAATTCAGATTGACTATTATATAAGCAATTATTAAGCATTCACAGAACTTAATTTTTGTCAAATGTATACTGTATAGGCTGCTACAATTCATAAAACGCAAATATGGCATATAGTCAGTAGTTATATACATATTCAATACACTGGTTTATAGTCAGTAGTTATATACATATTCAATACACTGGTTTATAGTCAGTAGTTCTATACATATTCATACACTGGTTTATAGTCAGTAGTTATATACATATTCAATACACTGGTTTATAGTCAGTAGTTATATACATATTCAATACACTGGTTTATAGTCAGTAGTTCTATACATATTCAATACACTGGTTTATAGTCAGTAGTTATATACATATTCAATACACTGGTTTATAGTCAGTAGTTATATACATATTCAATACACTGGTTTATAGTCAGTAGTTATATACATATTCAATACACTGGTTTTTACATTTACTGTGAATTGTATGTTGATAAACAAAAACAAAAAACACGTAAAAATACAGGTATTTATTACAGTGTGTGTGTATGTGTGTTGATATATAGGACTATGTTTTACATATGTGTACACGCATGCATATATTAAAATTATATGGAAGTTTGCGTACATTTGTATATGTATGTTGACAATGTGTGTTTATGTAAATGAGTTTGTGTGTATGAGTTGTATGTGTACCGGTATATATGAGTGTGGGTATTTCAAATATTCAGTAGGCTCATGTAAATACGACACACACACACTTATCTTGATCACACAAGGGACTGGTGTTCTCTAAAAGGGGCTCCAGTCCGGACAGAAAGGTTGATTGCCTCTTAAGTCATATTTTAACTAACTAACTTGATCACACACACTTTATATATTTTAACTAACTAACTTGATCACACACACTTTATATATTTTAACTAATTAACTTGATCACACACACTTTATATATTTTAACTAATTAACTTGATCACACACACTTTATATATTTTAACTAACTAACTTGATCACACACACTTTATATATTTTAACTAATTAACTTGATCACACACACTTTATATATTTTAACTAACTAACTTGATCACACACACTTTATATATTTTTAGCTTTTAATAGGACAAATTTGCTTTTAATTGGTCATTATTCTTCAGTTTATTAGTTTCTTGGTTCATTGTAGTGCATTGTATTCGTTATGTATATTATATTAATTTATAAATATTTTGTATTTGTTTTACTTATCACTTTTGTCAATTTCGCCAACTTCCATTATCCATTTTCATTTTATTTCCATGGTGAAACCGAAGTTCGTAACGCTATTATAATATCTTTTATCGTGCTTCCAATACAATACATACCGATATTATAATAGCTTTATTATACACATACCTTTATTTTATCCCAGATTCATTTTTAATACTTTTATTTTCATTAATCGCATGATTTGTTTGTTTTGTTTTTCTGCTTTTGTTTATGCACATAATTATATAATGTCCCTTTTTATGTATATATTAATTGTATCCTCTAATCCCAAAAGGGGTAGGAGTAACAACAAATCACAAAAGAGGCCTTACATCTTTGTTTTGAAAGACATACCGGTAGTGAATATAGGATGTTTCATGCTTAGTTAGGCACGAACAAAATAACAAAACTATATAAACAAAGTGCTTCAGTAAGAGAGACAAAAAGGGTTTGGGTAAACAAACTAGAAATCCTGTAGCTAGAGGCAGAGCGGCCATCATTTTATTTGGAAGCCATTTTGGTGCTCCAATTGTCAAAGAACGAGGGACTGGAGGCTCCTGTCATGACAATATTCTTGACTTACAGTGTGCTGCCTTAATAATCCAATAGGGTTGATAGCCTCTGAAGTCCTATTTTAACTAACTATGAGGTAGTATAATATTTTTGATCATGTATAATGTATTTCCAAAGACCTAACTATACAGTATACCAGTATTCCCATATGTTTATATTTGAATTTGAGCATAGAGATATTTGAGTGTAAAGAGAGAAAACTATAACCATAGGCACCAAGTGAAGGATGTAGGCCTATCTATTTTACTGTAGGATCTCTAGGATAGACAGCCAATTTGTACGTTGTTGTCCTGTTAGTACGCATAATCGATAAAAGCACTCCTACGAGATGCCTTTCTTAGGCCTTTAGGCGGTAACGCGAATAAGATAATGTCACCTTAGGTTTAGAAGGGATAGTGTACAGTTTATACTTTCCTTCACTCTTCGTAATCTTTTGCGGTAAGGATGGTGTTAGCAGGCGTACCAGCAGGCGTACCGTCCACCTTCTTTACATAATTAGCATGCTCGCAGTTACGTTCGCGTCTGATTTGATTTTTTTTTTTTTTTTTTTTTTTTTTTTTTTTACGAAGTTATCCCACGGCCAGCTGATATTTGCCCCCTTTAGGTAATATACAGTATATGATGACAATAAGTACCTATTATTGTATCCCACGGCCGGTAACAAAACAAGTAACCCAACAGCTGGCCCTGGGATACAAGAGCCCCCTCACTCCCCATGACTTATTGTCACTATCATATATGTTATCAGCAGGGGGCAAATAACGGCTGGCCGTGGGATAGTTTTATAAACAAAAGCAGTCAAATAGGACGCGAACGTAAACAAGACGGACGGTACGCCCATTAACACCTTCCTTACCATAAATACATCATATACAGTACAATGCTATAAAGTAAATACCAAAATGTACACAACAGAGAGAGAGAGAGAGAGAAAGAGAGAGAGAGAGAGAGAGAGATAGAGAGATTACAGGTGCACCCAAGATTCAATTAAGTACAGAGAAAAGAATAGAGGATACTAAAATGCTGAGAGTAATCAAACTGGAAGATGAAACGTAAAAGTATTCAAACCAGGAAATTAATATTATAGTGTAACATCAAATTTGGAGAAAAGTTATACAAGATAACAAATTGGTTTGGAGGAGGATATTAGGCTGTTTGGGTTAGTTATAAAAATTTGAAAACAATTGAAGAATTTTGAACTTGAGTGAGTGTGTGTGAGAGAGAGAGAGAGAGAGACAGAGAATATCTTAATAATAATAATCCTAACTTTAATAGTAATAAAGAAATTGATAATGTTAACAATAGCAAGCACATAAATACTAATAATAAAATAATAATTATATATAATAACAACTATATAAGTATTAACTACAACATCATAAATCCACACAGTATACACACTTCAGTATTTATATATATATAAACTTTTCTATTGAGGCAATAGTTATTCATCAGACGCGCCACCGTTCACAGCTTTAAAAAAACACGCCTTTTTCTTTCCCGGAGTTTGAAGTTTTAGAGTATTGACAGCCTAGTTTCCCGGAACTTCTACAAAAATAGCCAAACTTTTATTAATACATTTTCAGCGAGTGTTCTCAATTTTCTGGCTTTAAAATATTACATTTTCGTGGCGCAATAATTGTTATTAAGCTTTCTATGCATTTTTCAAATAAATGCACAGACTTTCTGAATGTAATATATAACATAATCCTTATTGAATTGTCGCAAAATCAACACATCATCACAGGGTATTTTTCTGTTGCATTGCAATTTGTATATATCACGTATACATGATTTACATTTTAGGACTTGAGTTTATATGTTTTCAGTATTAACTATGCTTGAAATTATTCATTAGTTTAATTGATTTCATTAATTAGGTTTATTTGTAAGTTAATTGGTGGGTTGATGATAATATGAATTTATGCAGGTTCAGGTGTAATTCCTAGCGAGGCCTTCCCTTATACGGTGGCTAAAAGGATTAATTGAGATAGTCTGCAGCCTTTTAATGTGTAGACGTCCTTCCTAAGCTGAAAACAATATCATAATAGTTGCCAGAATGTAATAAAAAAGACGTCAACGGTAATGAACGGGTTAATTGGCTGACTGGATGGCTCTATACTCACTCTATACACATTTTGCTCCCTTGGTCAGGTCAGGTGAAGGTATTGAAGGATAAGCCTTTACAACGGCACCTCGTAGCTACTTTCCGAAGCGTGTTGAGAAGGCAAAAGGGGTGTTGGAGAAAGATGCAGCTGTTGGAGTGGCTTTGTTGTGTGTGTTATGGTCAGGTCAGATAAAGGTATTGAGGGATAAGCCTTTAAAATGGCACCTCGTAGCTACTTTCCGAAGAGTGTTGAGAGGGCAGAAGGGGTGTTGGAGAGAGAAGCTGCTGTTGGAGTGGTTTTGTTGTGTGTTATGGTCAGGTTAGCTGAAGGTATTGAGGGATAAGCCTTTACAACGGCACCTCTTAGCTACTTTCCGAAGATGGTTGAGAGAGCAGAATGGGTGTTGGAGAGAGAATAAGATGTTGGAGTGGCTTTGTTGTGTGTGTTATGGTCAGGTCAGGTGAAGGTATTGATGGATAAGCCTTTACAACGGCACCTCGTAGCTACTTTATACTTTTCCTATTTTCTGAATAGTGTAGAGAGGGGAGAAGGGGTGTTAGAGAATGAGGAAGCTGTTGGAGTGGCTTTGTTGTGTGTTAATGGATCATGGAGGCAAGGTTTCCAAATCAAAACACAAAATACCGCTAGATCCGTTAAAAAAGTCGCTAAATAGTAAATAAAACCGCAACATCGCTCGAATAATGCCATAATATCTAGAGCGTCACATAAAATGGCTCAAATTTTTAGAATATCACTAGAATTCATGCAGTTAGATGTAAGAAATTGCCGCTAGATCCCAGTTAATACCCCTAGGTTTAGCGGTAAAGTAGCTAAATTGGCAACATTGCATGGAAGGGGTGGAATGGTGATGGAGTAAGGTGTGGAGGGTGGTGGAGTGAGGTGGAAGAGTGTGGAGTGAGATGGAAGAGAGTGGAGTGAGGTGGTAGAGGGTGGAGTGAGGTGGGAGGGTGGTGGAGTGAGGTGGAAGAGGGTGGAGTGAGGTGGAAGAGTGTGGAGTGAGGTGGAAGAGGGTGAAGTGAAGTGGACGAGAGTGGTGTGAGGTGGAAGAGGGTGGAGTGAGGTGGGAGGGTGGTGGAGTGAGGTGGAAGGGTGGTGGAGTGAGGTAGAAGAGGGTGGTGGAGTGAGGGTGAAGTGAGGTGGGAGGGTGGTGGAGTGAGGTGGGAGGGTGGTGGAGTGAGGTAGAAGAGGGTGGTGGAGTGAGGGTGAAGTGAGGTGGGAGGGTGGTGGAGTGAGGTGGAAGAGGGTGGTGGAGTGAGGGTGAAGTAAGATGGGAGGGTGGTGGAGTGAGGGGGGAGGGTGGTGGAGTGAGACTAGAGCGAGGTGGGAGGGTGGTGGAGTGAGGTGGGAGGGTGGTGGAGTGAGGTGGTAGAGGGTGAAGTGAGGTGGAAGAGAGTAAAGTGAGGTGGAAGAGGGTGGAGTTAAGTGGAAGAGGGTGAAGTGAGGTGAAAGAGAGTGGAGTGAGGTGGGAGGGTGGTGGAGTGAGGTGGAAGGTTAGTGGAGTGAGGTGGAAGAGGGTGAAGTAAGGTGGGAGGGTAGTGGAGTGAGGTGGTAGGGTGGTGAAGTGAGGTGGGAGGGTAGTGGAGTGAGGTGGAAGAAAGTGAAGCAAGGTGGAAGAGGGTGGAGTGAGGTGGAATAGAGTGATGGATGGTGGATTGAGAGGATTAGTGGAGCGAATTTGAAGAAGGCTGGAGTTAAAGCTTGGCAGAGCGATGCAATGGAGTGAAATAGTAAATGTTTGTTAACCCATTCACTACCGGTGACATCCTCTTCATTAAATGCTGGCAACTATTAGACGATTTTATTCAGCTTAAAAAGTTCCTACAGCAATTAACAGGATTCGAACTATCTCCCTTAACTCTTTTTACTACCACAGATCCTTCTTAAATTGCATACAATCTTCTAAATGTAGCAGTATATGCTTGGTTAGGCGAAAATACTTTGAATCACTACGATAGACCCTAAAGCGTTCACCATGATTTCGAAGCCGTCCAGTCTAAAATAGATATAGCTTCATATGGCCTTGTCGGTATGAACATTTAAATATATTCCTCGAAATAGATAACACAAGAAAAAAAACTCCTTGACACCCCATAAATGCATTAGACTCCATCACAGTGGCCGGGTTCTCTCTCTCTCTCTGTCACCAGCTATTGTGTGGGGTCTTTTGTGGGTTCCCTCCATTCATCTCTTCAGCCTACACACCTCAGATATTATTATTAATATTTTTTTTGTTCAGTATATTAATGTATATTTTTTATTATTTATTGCAGATTCCATTACAAATACCTCGACGGTACATTTTCAGAGCTAGTTTTCATTATGTATATTTGAACGCATATTTAAAAACATGTGTATGAAAAATAGACCATAAATATGGCGCTCAGCATATTCTGTCTCTTGCTTTACATTAAGCCATGCTCTAGGTAGTCCATTCTCTTCATTCTAATTAGGTCAAGGCCTTGGTATGCTATCCCTTTGTTTAAGGAGAGATGGGTAGTTTTACTTGTCTCCCTCCTTCCTTATGTTTAGCCCCATTAGTTTTCAGATTGTATGACGTTCGGCCCATTAGTATGTCGATTTTAAAACCTTTCGTCCCATTTTTATATCAATATCAAGATCTTTCGTGCTATATACTGTAGGTGTCGATTTGTTTCCTGGCTAGCGATAGCGAGCATGTAATTTTAAGAGAAACCGGCCTTCGGCCGGGATTTTTTTTTTATCGAACAAATTTACACATTTATCTTGAAGGGGGGTCTAGGGAGTGTTTTTATTTTAAGTTTGATGAAGGTCTAGCGAGGAAACTAAAAAAATAAATAAATAGACGCAAACAAATCATCACTGTCCCCTTAAATACGTCAAGTCCTTAATAGAGTCTGAGTTTTGATTCTAAATACGTCATGTACTCGGTATTCTGCCTCTTTATCCTAAATGCATCAAGTTCTACATATTCATTATATTGAATCATAATGCGCCGAGAGCTACTTACTGTTCCTATTCAGTCCAAATATGATTGATATTCTGTCTCTGTATTTTATATATACATATTATTTTTCACCAACCCACCAATTAACTTGCAAATAAACATAATTAATGAAATCAATGAAAGTCTTGTTTATTAATTTTACAATTGTCTGATCCTCCGTAATTATGATCTGACTGTTGATTGTAAATACGACGTGTGCACATCATGTGTCTACATTCTTAATACGGCAAATCTCCTATATTTTGTTTTTGTTAAATATGTGTCAGGTGTTACGCATTTTGTTTCTTCATTCAAAATATGTCAGATGCAATGTACTGTATTCTATTATTTTACTATAAATACATAAGATGTTATGTATTCTCTTTCTAGATTCTAAATAAGTTCGGCCCTTGGCATAGCACTTTGGAAATTTACGTAGTCAGATTCATACTATAAAGTTATTACGACCGACCGTGGATTAGGTGACTTGTCTCCTCTTATTTATATTTTTTATTGTTTTTATTTTGTTTAGCTCAATCTGAGACTGTAGGTTTTTCAGTATCTTGTATCTCTTGCGAGGCCCCATAATTATCAAATGGTGTTTTGAAATATTTTTTGCTTCATTTTTTTTTCCCGCACTAGATGGCAGATAATTATTGAATAATAACACCATATTGGGAGGAGCAATTTATTGACAACTTTTCGCATATAGGTTCATCATGCCATCACGAAACATTGTCAATTCTCCCTACCAACAATTCCTTGAGACCTCTGGTGGACGCTTCTGAACTAGCGCCAGAGCTACGACTGTAGAAATCACTATACCCAACACCTAGGATATGTACAGTTTATCTCAATGTTTGTGTGATTCTACACGTTTTTATTATACAGTATACGACTACACTAAGTGCTTATATAGTATAGTAATAAAGGGAAAGTCCATATGCAGCTGATAATGACTACAAACATAATTATAAGCTGATTAATTATCATAACAAAATTGGCGGGAAAATACCTGCTGACTTTGTATTGTAAATATACGTTATTTATGAATATGGGTGATTTTAAAATATATAAAACAAAAGTATGCATAGACCAAAGTATGTGTCAGCTACAGAAACTTCGACTAACTGCATATATTATAGAACTGTTGAAGGAATGGGAGGGTGGATAGCTCCGCGATGTCGCCCATTTCCCACAATGCACCGCGGTAAACCTTTCGTTCAGCGCCTCTACCGGCCACTGTAGGCATTTATTGGTAGGGAGAATTATATGCTCCTCCTCATGTGGTGTTTATATTCATTCTGTCAACTTTTCTGAGTTTAATGTTATCAGCTAATTATATATACACCGTCTTATGATTCATGGTGAATATTGCCATGTCATCACCACAGTATATTCGAATAGTGGCCAAACATCGGTGCTGTGAGTTGGTAACGAAATGTTGGATGAGGGTAAAAGGGGATTAGTTTTGCTAATATTATTTTACGCGTCAATGCAGCCATGATTTGCAAGTTCGTTGAGAACATCTCAGAAAAATCTGGCGTTTCACGTTGACTTGATCCCCCGACTTTCTCGTCCGCCGTGCTTGACGCTATCCATTCAGCCCCACCACCCTCTTGACCCCTGAACCTTGGTTGGTGGAGGAGGAGGCGGCTTGTTTGTTTACCTGTTTGGCGGGTGTGCGGTCGGAGGAGGCTTTTGTTTTCCTTCAGTCTCAGTTTTAGTCAATACCGCACAGCTTTGCTTGCTCTGGAGGCTCTTGGCAGGGGGAGGGAGACAGGGAGGAACGAGGGAAAGGGTTGGAAGGGGAGGGGAAAGAATGCCCCATGGGGAAGTAGGAAGGGGTTCGGAGACAGGGGAGGAAGGGGAGAAATAGATGTAAGGAGAAGAGGGAAGTGAGGAAGGAATTTATAGCTCATGAGGAGATAGGAAAGTGTTCGTAGACAGGGAAGGAAGGGATGATAGGAGAGGGAAGAGGGGAATGAATGGCTTATGGGGAGATATGAAGGTGTTCGGAGACAGGGGAGGATGGGGAGAAAGAGAGGGAAGAGGAGAACGAATGACCCGTGGAGAGGTAGGAAGGGGTTCGGAGGAAGGGGAGAAAGGGATTGAAGGAGAGGGAAGAGGGAATGAATGGCCCACGGGGAGATAGGAAGGTGTTCTGAGACAGGGGAGTATGGGGAGAAAGATTGTAAAATTTTGGGGAAGATTGTGAGGAGTAAAGTAGGCTTCACACGGTCATATTTCGATGTTTTTATTAGTTGGTTACCGAAATTGGCCATCACTTTTATTCAGTTCATCCTGCTATCGGATTTAATGTACAGTCGCGCTAATAAGTGATATCTCGTCACCAATTATGTTTTGATAAATAATTGGTATCAGCAATATCTAAGCTTAATGTTTTCATATCGAGTGAAATATACAAACATGTTCCTACAATTACCCACACTATTCAACATCTGACAGACATTAATACAGCACAGAGCAAGCCAAACGTAATGACAGCTGGGACATGACTTATTAGCACGACTGTACGACCATTTTCATGTTCCGGTACTCTCTTGTTACTAGAAGCAATAATTCTTCTTCAGACACTGATTTCGGTGTATTTATCTACAAACTACTAAGCAATATCGGTCATTACTTAGGGGAAAAAACGAACGTCGATTAAAGGGCCGTGTGCGCCTTAACCCATTCAGTACCGGTGACGTCCTTTTCATTAGATTCTGACAATTAGTAGACGATTTTGTTCAGCTTATGAAGGACGTCTACCCATAAAAAGGCTACAGACTATCCCAATTAATCCTTTTAGCTATCATAAATCCTTCCTAAGCTTCATAAAAAGCGTCTAAATGTAGCTGAAATCAAATATGAAGTACGTCGCTGGTACAGCAGGGGTTGCAAATACAGGAGCTGAAGTGAATTGGGGTAAATCCACAGGGGACAAGACAAACATTGACCAAGAGAGGAGAGGAGAATGAATATGTGGGAGGAAGGGATGGGGTGAAGATAGTAGAGAGTGTATGACTAAAGGGTTAAGGGGAGATGGGTCGCTTTTCTGAACCCTGTTCTCCCTCGTGTTTAACCCCATTTGTTTTGAGATTTTAAGACGTTTGGCCCATTAGTTTGGCGATTTTTATACCTTTCGCCCAATTTCGTTGTCAATTTTAAGACCTTTCGTGCCATTTAGGTGTCGATTTTTTCCTGGAGAGTGATAGCGAGCCTGTAATTTTAGGACGAACTGGCCTTCTGCCGGGAAAATTTTGTACCGAAAAATATACAAATATATCTTGAAGGGGGTGGTCTAGGGGGTGTTTTTTTAAGCTTGATAGAGGTCTAGCGAGGAAACCCCAAAATACATGAATAAGTTAATTAATAGACCAAAAAAACGGCCACTGTCCCCTTAAAGTACGAGAGGAACAAAACGACATGAAATAGAGAGAGCCATTTCTTTGTCAATAATTTTACCTTTCGTACCATTTAGGTGTCGATTCTTTCCTGGCGATCGATAGCGAGCCTGTAATATAGTAGGAACCGCCTTCGGCCGTGACATTAGATATATTAGATATATTTTCATTATTATAATCATCAGGATTTCATGCACTTTTCTGATCGAGTACTTCGTTTTATATAGTTGCTATACCCCGTTTCAAATAGGTAGTCCAGAAATCGTGAACCCTAAACTCTGTAATTAAAAAAAGTCTAAAGCAAATGAGCTGTAAATGTCCACACCGATTCCCTGGCTGATTCTTCCCAAATGGTAGACATATTAGCTCAATTACTCTGGTCGGCTGTGGGTGATAGATGTTAATATTCAAGAGTTTTGGCCTATAAACTTGGAAAAGGTTATAGTAGAATGTAGATCACACGATGTTGAACTGATGATACTCGAAGACGGCGTATCAGTGTTTTCTGTTAGTCAATACTCACTGGGTTATGCATATACCTGGATAGTGTAACGCGAATGTCTTACCACATCTGTACATTGTTGGTTTGTTGACGACTTTGACGACTAGCCATCTCCCTCGTTGGCTTATTATTTCAGCTTCCTATTTGTTTACTACTTCGTCAGTCATTTGCCTCATTGACTCACCCAGCATCATTCCTCATACAACCCATTTGTATGTAATGTATCTTCTAATTTATGTCTAATACACTTCATACATCCCTCTTGTGTGTAATATATATTATAATTTATGTCTAATACACTTCATACATCCCTCTTGTATGTAATATATATTCTAAAATCTGTCTAATACACTTCATATATCCCTCTTGTGTGTAATATATATTCTAAAATCTGTCTAATACACTTCATACATCCCTCTTGTGTGTAATATATATTCTAAAATCTGTCTAATACACTTCATACATCCCCTTGTATGTAATTTATCTTCTAATTTCTGTCTGATACACCTGTCTCTCGCCTCACCTACACATGTCCCCCGTATTATTGTTGTCTCTTCTCCCCGGCCTCCCTCCTTCTGTCCCGTTAGCCAATCTCCATTAAGGGAAGATGAGCCGTTTGTTTGGTCTATTCATTCATTTATTCCTATATTTCTTAGTTTCCTCGCTAGACCTCCATCAAACTTTGAAATACACCCCCTAGACCCACCTTCAAGATACAGTTGTACATTTTTCGGTAGAAAAATGTGCCGGCTGAAGGCCGGTTCCTCTTAAAATACCAAGCTCGCTATCGCTCGCCAGGAATAAATCGACACCTAAATAGAACAAAAGGTCTTAAAATTTACAACGAAATGGGGCGAAAGGTGTTAAAATCGCCAAACTAATGAACCGAACGTCTTATAATCTGAAAACATATGAGGCTTAACACGAGGGAAATGGGGACCAGAAAAAGCGACCCATCTCCAGCCTCTTTCACTCTCCATCACCACCACTAACTTCTACCATCATCTTGGCTCATCCTCCCTCATGTTGCAGCTTCACCATTCTCCTCCATCACTTCCTCCATCATCTTTATCTCCTACAGTTCTTATCTCCATCACTACCCCCCTCTCACCACCAACACCATCACTTCGTCATTTTTTCAGTCACCCCATTTCATCACTTGCCTCCTTGGTGCTTCAGTTATTATGTATTTTTGTTTCTCATAGCCTTCTTTGCTTTCTTTTAATATTATTTAGCTTAATTGCGCAGTGTCATATCCATCCAGTCTTATCTCTGCCATTGTTATTTCCGTTCTTAGAACATTTAATATCTCTCTCTCTCTCTCTCTCTCTCTCTCTCTCTCTCTCTATCTCTATCTCTATCTCTATCTCTATCTCTCTATCTCTATCTCTATCTCTCTCAAAGATAGAGAGGATCACCTTCATCTCATCCACTCTTGAAACTGCTGACAATCGACACCCACTCCTGTCTCTTTCTCTCTCCCATGACAGCTTTTATTTTGTCAATTTGTCTTCTTTGATTTCTTCGTCCCTCATATCTTTCTTCACCTTATCTCCGCTCGCTTCTTTGTGTATCTTGTTTTTTCTCTTTGCCTTTTCCTCTCATCCTTCTCGTACTTTCCTTTCAATTTCCATTTTTTTATCTCTTCCTATCTCACCCTATCTCCAATGCTATTTACACCTCTTGTCCAATCCCTTCACCCCCCCCCCCTTCCTTTACTTTCCCTTACCTTCCTTCCCTGTGTTTATCTCCTCTTCTCCCCTTTTCCCTTCCCTTCCCTCCCATTCCCTTCCTTCCCTTTATTTCTCTCCTCATCTCCCCTTCCCTTCTCTTCTGTCACCCCCTCCCCTCTTCTTCCCTTCCCTTCCCTCCCCTTTATGTTTCTCTTCTTCCCTCATACCTTCCCTTACCCCTCCTCCCCTATTATTCCATGCCCTTCCCCTCCCCTCCCCTTACCTTCTCTTCTGTCATCCCCTCCCCTCTTCCCTTCTCTTCTGTCATCCCTTCCCCTCTTCCCTTCCCTGCCCTTCTCTTCTTTCCCATCCTCTTTTACCTTCTTCCATTCCATTCCATTCCCTTCCATCCCTTCTCTTCCATCCAATCCATTCTTCATTTCCCTTCCCGTCCCTGCCTTTCCCTTCCCTGCCCTTCCCTTCCCCTCCTCTTCTGTCATCACCTCCCCCCTTCCCTTCTCTTCTCACCTGTCATCCCCTCCCCTCTTCTTACCTCTTCTCTTCTGTCATCCCTTCCCCTCTTCTTCCCTCTTCCAACCCCTTCCCTTCCCTTCTCTTCTGTCATCCCCTCCCCTCTCCTTCCCTTCCCTTCCATCCAATCCATTCTTCCTGGTCGTTGTTGTGCCAGAGTTTCCAGATATCCCTCCCCATCCCATCTGATTTTTTTTAAAGAATTCTTATAAAATATATCCCAGACAGGACGCTCCCTTAAGCCATGGCCAGCACGTTTCTGGTTGATCCATATTGACACCTTGGGCTCGCTGCTCCAAAGTTGTTGTTTTTGTATTATTATTTATTTGTTTATCTTAACTTCATTATAATTATTTGATGTTATATTGAAGATTTTTTTTTTTTTTTTTTTTTTTTTTTTTTTTTTTTGCGGTGGCCAATGTGTAAGTTATGAATGGGAATGCATGTAAGTTTTCATATTATTATTATTATTATTATTATTATTGTACGTATTCATTTTATTTATTTATTCATTCTTTTTGTTGACACACTTGGTAGAATGAAATGGACTTGTATTGCCCTAACTGTAAGAGAAGAAAGTTAAAGAGGACACAGAGTATTGCCGTAGTTAATATACAGAGAGGTCGCGAAACATTTGCCAAAAGGTTTTCATTAATTTCAAATGGAGGAAAAGTCAACATCACATGATCTTCACGATTTCCCCATGCATTAAATACATGGGGAATTCCCTATGGGCAAATGTTTTGTGGCCGCTCTGTATAGTGACGAATGAGGATGTCTGTAAGTTTTCATATTTGGAGGAACACTATGTTGTATTTTAACACATATAGCAGATTGAAATAGTCTTGTATTATCCTAAATATATAGGTAGAAAGGAAAACGTAACATAAAGAGAAGGAAAATGATGTCTATAGAAGGAATAAACGGGGGAAACAGAAGAAGAGAGGGAAGTGGGAGAAGAGAAACGATAACAAGACGTACAAATGGAGAACAAGGGAAGAGGGAAAAAGAGAGAGTGTGTCAAGATGGAACACGGGAGGCAAGTGGAGGAACAACAAAGAGACAATAGAAAAGCCAGAAGAGGAAAGGGGGAACTGGGAGAAATGGGGTAAAATAATATAATACACAAGCAGAATAGCTGAAGGAGATAGATAAGCAATAATAGAAGCATATTGGGTAAGTAATATAATAACCTTCGTCCGACTTCATTGGCGGAGGTAAAGAGGCAATACAATTAATGGACACGACGAAATTAACTACGTAAATCATGAGGCCCAAGAGAGACGTTCTCCAAGTCGGTCAACGTATTGAACTGATCTTACAGGAGAGGGTAGCAGGGAAAGAATGGGAAGCAAAAACCGTTAGCAGAGACGGAAGGTCGTTGATACAAGACAAATCGCGAACATATGACGAAAAAAGTAAACAAATGCTTTGAAACTACGAAGAAACTATGAGAGAAAAAGAAAGGAAATTACGTATTACAACTATATATGGAGGGGAAATGGGTCGGATAATAAAAAGGATAGAACGGGACACTGTGGAGGGAGGGATTACAAAGATTACGAAGGCTATATAGCAAAGAGAAGAAATGCGAAGTATATGGATGTGGAAAAACAGGAACGAAACTGTAGAGAAGCTATGAGGGGGTGAAAAGATGGAGTACCGGTACCAAAGATTACGAAGGTCATATGGAGGGGAGGAGAATGGAAAGTAGATAGGTCGGCGAACAAAATCAAGGGGATAGGAGTTTGGAAAGGATATACGGAGAAAAGAGGAGAAGAATGCGAGATAAATAGGTTAGGGGAAAAAGAGGAAGAGAATAGGAGTTTGGAAAGGACATATGGAGGAAAGAGGAGAAGAATGCGAAAGAGATAGGTTAGGGGGAAAAGAGGAAGGATGCGAGAATAGGGAGTGGACGCGAAGGAGATGGTGGTAGGTCCGGAAAAGGAAACACACAAGAAAAGAGGGGATACTAGTGAGAGGGGGCGAGGGACACTGAGGGACACAACACGTCACCTGGCCACGAAATATTGGACACACCTGACACCCCTCACCCTCCCTGCCCTATAAAAATGGAAGATGGAAGATGGAGGAGGAGGGGGAGGGAGAGGGAGAGGGAGAGGAGAGGAGGAGTAGAGAGAATGTATGGTTTGAGCGACATCTCTGGTCTCCCCTCTCACTCGTCTTAATAATAAGGGGGGCGGGGAGCTGAGGTAGACTAGAATATATTTAACTCTCTCTCTCATTCTCTCTAGTTCTCCCTCTCTCTCTCTAGTTCTCCCTCTCTCTCTCTCTCTCTCTCTCTCTCTCTCTCTCTCTCTCTCTCTCTCTCTCTCTCTCTCTCTCTCTCTCTCTCTCTCTCTCTCTCTCTCTCTCTCTCTCTCTCTCTCTCTCTCTCTCATCTATCTTTATTTATCTATCTTCATCTCTCTCTTTCTCTCATTGGTACTTTTTAAATATTAAGACTAAAATTTAAATCATATAATACTACAATACCGCATGGCTAGATCCCACTGGATCCTATCGATATCTTTCAAAATACCTTACCTTAATGTTAATCCTAATCCTTGCCTGTAATAATTTTGATAAAACTATTATGGTGTACCTATTCCTCTATATAATCCAAAACTATTGATTGTAGCTACACACCGCATAATATATCATAATAAATGTATGGAAGGTAATTGTATTCTTGTGTTTAGAACTTGGGGACTAATTATTCAGAGGGTAGCTTATCTATTAATGGGTGGTGCGAGAGGTGAGGCTTGGGTATAGATCCGTCTTATCAAAGTTTAATGAATCTTTGTGATGGAGGTGTGGTGAGTATTGGTGGAGGTGTGGTGGGTATTGGTGGAGATTGTGGTGCGTATTGGTGGAGATGTGGTGAGGTATATGTGATGGGTATTGGTGGAGGTGTGGCGGGTATGTGTGATGGGTATTGATGGAGGTGTGGTGCGTATTGGTGGAGATAGTAGTGCGTATTGGTGGAGGTGTGGTGAGGTATGTGTGATGGGTATTTGTGGAGGTGTGGTGAATATTGAAGGGGGATGTGAATTAGGTATTCGAGGAGGGGGATGTGTGGTGAGCATCGGTGGGATATGTGTGGGGAGTATTAATGGAGGTGTGGTGGGTATTGGTGGGGGTGATGTGTGGTGAGTATTGGTGGAGGATGTGTTGTGAGTATTGGTGGAGGTGTGGTGGGTATTGGTGGGGTGATGTGTTGGGAGTATTGGTGGAGGTGTGGTTGGTATTGGTGGAGGATGTGTTGTGGGTATTGGTGGAGGTGTGGTGAGTATTGGTGGATGCGGGTTAGTACTGGTGATAGTGGTTGTTCTGGTGGTGGTGTGGGGATTCTGTTGGTGGTGATGATCGAGTTGTGGTAGCGAAGGTTGGTTGGTGCTGGTCGTAGTAATTGTTGGGGTGATGCGGGGGTTGTGGTGGTGATCATCATTGTGTTGTAGTGATGGTGGTAGTGGTGATATTGGCTCTAACGTGGTGATCGTAAAAGTGTGACGTGGTGATGGTGGTTTGGTCTAGCAGAAATGTTGTCCGATCTGAATGTTTAAAAAAATTTATCAAGTGGAACGGTGTGAAAGATTCCTTCTCTCATACATGTTTAATCTCTCTCCTCTCTCTCTCTCTCTCTCTCTCTCTCTCTCTCTCTCTCTCTCTCTCTCTCTCTCTCTCTCTCTCTCTCACTCTCCATCTCCTCTCTCTCTCTCTCCCTCTCTCTCTCTCTCTCTCTCTCTCTCTCTCTCTCTCTCTCTCTCTCTCTCTCTCTCTCTCTCTCTCTCTCTCTCTCTCTCTCTCTCTCTCTCTCTCTCTCTCTCTCTCACTTTGGTGTGCAGGAAGGTACCGACATTTGGGGTTGCCGCGGACAGGTTGTTTCAATGGGGCTCACGAGTACTCTGTTAGTCTCTCAGGTGCGCTCAAGGGGGCTCAGGTGTTCTTGGTAGTGTACATAAGGAGCTTAAGTGTGCTCAGCCGGGACCGGGAATATTTGTGCAATGTTTGTAGGAGCCAATATGCATGTCAGGGGCAATTTGGTATATTGACATAACCACAAATTTGAGCTTACTGGGTTTAATTGTGTAATACTCTTTTATTCTAACTTTATATAATTATATATATATATATATATATATATATATATATATATATATATATATATATATAGTATGTACTATTCTTCAACCCCAGGCCAATGTCATCTGTTGCCTGTGGCTGCATTCTTTTTTCTCTGAACTCGTTTGAAATTTCAGAACTTGTAATTAAACACTTTTCCATATATTCTAGATGGGTTGGCTATTTCTAAACATATACTTAAGAGGGTTCAGGTGTTGTCCTGGGAGTTTTCTTATGTTCCTAATAGTGCTATCGTGTTTGGTGTTTCCTTAAAAGTACCTCACACCGCAAAAATATCGTTAGTCTTCTAGTCGGTGTTAGTCGTGGATTTCATGTGTAATTAGCTATTCTATCAAAACGTTTCGTCCAGTGTTTCAAAATGTAGCGATGGAATAACACTCGATACATAATTTGGGTACTCTATCCTATTTTGTTATGTCCAAGTGTAATCAAGAGCTCATAGTGTACATATGTTTGGTAAGGTTTAGCTATTTTTACAAATGCTAAAGAGTACTTAGAGGTACTCACAGATACATGGTTGTTGGTGTTGTCTCTTTTCTTTTCTTAGATTAAAAAAAGCAGCCCTCGACCGCCATTTCCCTTTGTTCGCACCAGAAAAGGAGTAAATAATTTAGGCAGGCTCTAGGATAAAAGACAAGGTGCTGGAAACGAAGAGGATAGAGAGGTATGATGTACTTGTAAACAATAAATACTGTATGAGGGTGTGTAATTTAAAATCACATAGACTGAAACAAAGCTGGTGCACATATTAAAGAGTATTAACTTGAACACATTTAAGTTAGTTTTACTGATTTGCATTTATTATAGAATACATTTATGATATGTATCAATAAAGTATTAAAAAAGTCTGAAGAAATGTTAAGTTTGTTAGACAAAAATATTATCGTATGTACAGTTGCCCACATTAGTTCTGTTCCTCTCCGTGATTTTATATATAGAAATATAATGCGCATGATTATAATTTCCTATGCAGTGGTTAACGCATCTCATTAGTCTACTGATAATTAATACTATTTTACTTTCATACATAAGAGTACGACGAGGAACACAACTTATGAGGGCAACTGTACATATATAATGTATACGGTACCAGTTCGTAACCGTCTATGCGTTATACATTGCACACACGAATATCCCAGTGCAGTTATGGGGCAAGGAGAGGGTAGATAAGGGACTGATAAACAGAGATAGGAGGGAAGTAAGGGATCTAGGGGGGTAACTCACACTCACCCTTATGTTTCCTTTCACTTTCTTACGGACCTTACGTCTCTATACAACCTTTACCTCACAATATTTACCTCACAACCTTCACAGTATTTTCACCACAGTCAGTGCCTAACCCTGACGAGAACCCTTTCCTGAGCTTTATAAAATCGCCATATGTTAACAAGAACACAGTAACACAAGCTATCACTCTACCGAAAGAATTACTTTAAGATATGTTAAATTCGCACTACCTTGGGTGCCAAAACCATTCAAATGTTGCCAACCTGTTGGGAACCTGATCAGTTAATCAAAATCACCCATGCTGAGCAAGCAACCCCCTCTCCCTCCCTGCACGGCTCTGCTTTACTAGAACATAAACATACGTACTATGGCACAGTCATGTTCCAGAATGGATTTGTTTACATGTTTCACTTTTCCTATATGCTTGTCAATGACATGTCCTTCACCATAAAATGTCTTTCCTAAGCTGAACGAACCCGTCCATTGCCAGGCAGAATAGAACTTAAATTTGTCTTCCTACTAAAGAAAACATTTATAGTCTGTCGTTTTTTTCCAGCTGACGGTTAATTGCCATGTCGCCATATTGATTACTCAGAAGATTTTGTAACGAAATATGTTGATAATTATGAAGATTTTACAATAAGATGATACAAAGGCAGTGTAACTTTGTATATTTGTTTTTCCATTAACTATCGATAAATCAGCCGCTAAAGAATTGGATTTACCGTCAGGTGAAATATACCACATTTATCATTTTTCATCTAAATTTCTTATTCTCTTTTTCTTGCTCAGATTATCTTCCATCCTTATATTTCATAGTCCAAACTCTTACAGAAGTAGGAGAGTGGGTGGGGGATATACAGTAGTCTCACATTTTTGTTTTACCCAGTTTCTGATATTTTTCATCGGGAGGGAATCATCTCCACAAACTAATCCAAAGTCAGGCCGTATTTCATTCATTATTTTTCTACCGTATTTTATAGTTTGTGATTGGAGAGAGAGAGACAGGATAGCATGGGAATTTCAATATACAAAAATTAGTCATTACAATTTATTTTTCTTATATATATATACTGTATATATGCCAGTAATTCCCATACTTTGCTTGTTAAACAGTATTTAAGAGTTTCTGCGTGCACAGTATATTTCGAGCTATAAATACAGAACATAGTCGCATTGTTTGTTGCGAATATAATCAGACCTCTACTCAATGTGTTTTTAACTTGGTGAAAAAATGTACTCTACTAGCAGTTTAGTTTTCGATAATTTATGGAAAGATGAAAACAAAAACTTTAATGTCTGTGTATCATAATTAGTAATGCAAAGGTTTCACAATTAACCAAATATTTGGCTATACAAACATTGTAATTGCTGAGTAATTAGGAAGGGGACAAGTAAATATCTCCCCAGCCTTTATAATAGTAATAATATATACAGTATATACAGTATATACTGTATATGGGAGCATGTGATTCATTTAGTAATAATTTGTTATACAGAAAAGAATAAACAAAACTAGGATGTTCACTACAGAAAAACACGGATATAAATTATATATATACAGTATATATATATGGGCCCAGTAACTTCAAAAAAAAAAAAAAAAAAAAAAAAAAAACACACACACACACACACATACTTGGTAGACAAAAATTTAGATGGCTAAATGCAAGAGAGAAAAAATACAGAAGGGAGAAAATGAGAATGACGGGAATAAGTTTTAACGACGAAGGAGGAACATGTCTGTTTCATATTAACTCAAAATTCAAACGAAACGCACGATTTTGGAATAAAAATATGGAATGAGAAGGGGAGGAGGAACAGGAGAAAAATAGAAAAAGGTATACTGAGGAAGACTGAAATCATATTTAGCAACTCAGAGGAAAAATTTCAGTTTCTCTTTAAATTAGGTTAAAATTAAAGTAGCATGAGGAAGAAGGTGGAGGAGAAGGAGGGGCAAGAGAAAGAGGAGTAACAAGAAGAAGGAGGCGGAGTAGAATAAGAATAAGAGAAGGAATACAGGAAGAATGGAACATGAGAAATATGCAGATACATTTAGCGACTAAGATGGAAAATGCCACACTCTCATTAAGTTTGGAGAGCCTGTAGCTTTTGAGGAAGGAAGGGAAATGAAAAAAAGAGGAGGAGAATAAGAAGAGAGAGCAGGATAAAGAGGAATGAGGAAGAAAGAAAAGAAGAAGAGAAAAAAGATGGTAGTCGCTGATAAACTTGAACGACTAAGAGTGAAAAAATGCATGTCTTTCATTAATATTGGAAGAGGAGGAGGAGGAGGAGGAGGAGGAGGAGAAGAAGAAGAATAAGAAGAAGAAGAAGAAGAAGAAGAAGAAGAAAAAGAAGGGGTAGATATAGAAAGAGCAAATTACAAGAAAACAAAAGATAATTATGACGTTAACGCTGATAAAATTGAACGATAAAGAATAAAAACCCGCCGGTCGTTTATTACTTTATGGAGAGCGTGTAGCAGGTGATCAAACGAGAGACTATGCAAAACCCGACTAAAAAATATAATCTTCTTTTGTTGTCATTAGTTTTAGATATGTAGAGTTAAAATTATGCTTGACAGTTCTAATGATGTCACTGGAAGCGATTAAATGGCCAAAGCAATGCACTATCATGTTGATTGTCTTGTTTTCCTTCTCACATCCATTGTAGTGTTATCACCAAATTAAGCCGGTTTGAGATCCTGGCTATAGATAACTATAGATCCTCGCTATGGTTGGTAGTAAACTCAGCCAACCACTTACCACATGAAGGAAAGAGAGAGAGAGAGAGAGGGAGGTTGTATCGGGTGGTCGTTTTAAGCAGGTATCATACGAGAGCTTTTATAGTCAACATTCTATGATCAACATTTATCTGGCAATATTTCTGGAATATTTTGCACTGGTATCGGAAACTAGACTGGTGATAGATGAATTTAGGTGACCCGAAATATTCTAAATGTTGACCACATTAAATGCCAGACCAGTGTTGAGGATAAATGTTGGGTGAAAAAGTGCTCGTGTGATACCGGCTTTACCCATAGGACCGCTGGATTGTAGTAAACTGAGCTGACTACTGGCCATATTATGAGAGAGAGAGAGAGAGAGAGAATATATATTACTTACTTGACATGATACTTTATTTTAAGTTTTGTAAACATATAGCCAAGACAAGTTTTTAAATCATAATATTTTTGCTGACAATATTATTTACCGCGTGCTAGTGTTGCAATACTGAGTAAGCTCCTTTGGAAAACCTTGCGCAGGACATAACAACAACTCCATTATTAATACTTTTCATACTGGGGAGCGCTTAGGTAAAAGGACAACCTAAATCAAACATTATACGGTGTAATTTTTAAAGTAATAATATGCGTAAACGTAAACCGTTTCTCATTGACCTACCAGAATTTAGTTTCTTCATTGTTCTCTACCTAACCAATGTTTATAGGAAGAGTTCAACGCAGGTTATAGGAAAGCCTGATATTAAACAATGGAAAATAAGAAAAGTATAAAACTGCGAAAAATTATAAGATTTGTTATGGGAAACTAGGTGAAAATGGAAGAAATTAAAATAGCCTGACGGAAGAATGAAATAATATTTGAAGTTATAGGAGCAACTGTTAGGACAACGGGAGCAATTGATTAGCCAAGTAATATTAAAAAGAAAGAAGAAGAAGAAGAAGAAGAAGAAGAAGAAGAAAAAGAAAGCGGACAAATGTAAAATAACCGAGTGAGGGTAATCTTGACTGGCATTGTTTGCAGGAATCAGACCAGAGCGGTGTGAACGGTAACTCACTCTTATTGACTTACCACAATTACATTACCACCTTCCTCTCTACACTCTCTTTTATTTGGTTTTGTACCTTAAAGTTCATGCTTATATATACGGCGTATTTTGTTTATGTTTATAGGGAGACAAAAGGCAAAGCTGCGCAACAAGTGTTTCCCCCAAAGTTGATAGAGTGACAGCCAAATTATATATATGTGTGTGTAGTGAATATGATAGCTTTATTATATTGAGATAAACCGCAGCTTGCAGTAAGTGAATTTTTCAATGGCTTCCCGTAGACTTCTTTGTGATATGCGGTATACACTGTTAGTTTCCTATTTTGGATATGTCGTCTTCACAAGCAAAATACATACAACAACAACTAAACAAGCAGAGGTTTGGAAGAATATAAATGCAACAAAGTTAAACATTTGGTTACTTTACTGATAAATTAGGTCAGGATATGAGCTGTAACTGGGTTATGGTCAAGATAGAGTATGGGCGAGTGGGGTCAAATTAAGGTTAAGGGGAGAATTCCACTTGAGGGATTTTTTTCGGGACCCCTTTCTCCCTCGTGTTTAGCCCCATTGCTTTTGAGATTTTAAGACGTTCGCCCCAGTAGTTTGGTGTTTTTAAGAACTTTCACCCCATTTATGTTAATTTTAAGACCTTTCGTGCCATATAGGTGTCGATTTTTTCCTGGCGAGCGGTAGCGAGCCTGTAATTTAAGAGGAATCGGCCTTCGGCCGGGACATTTTTCTACCGAAAAATGTACAAATTTATCTTGAAAGGGGGTCTAGGGGGTGTAATTTTAAGCTTGATGGAAGTCTAGGGAATCAACTAAAAACCTCCCCTTAAGTGATACAAAAGTAACCCAAGTATATATACATAGATAGATAAATAGATAGATAGATAAATAGATAGGGGATAATATTCAAAGTTCCTTGAATAATGAAATGTTTAGAATTATTGGTTGAGATAAATTACCATACACTTTCAGCCACCTTTTTACCACCAAAAACAAAATAATAATAATAATAATCTTTGAGCAACGTATTCACATAACTCTTGGTCTACCTGCACTACTACATTCACTTGTCATTCCTACTGGTTACCTACTCTCTCATCTTTTATACTTTAACCCATCCATCCTCCATCTTGCTACACATTCATATACCATCAGTCATTCAATCTTCTCAAAGCATTCTGCCCATTCATTATTATTTCTTTTACCCATTCATTTTTCATCCTAAAGAATTACTCTTTTTCATGAGTCTGCCACTTGAACCCATGACGTTTGAAGGAGAACTGACAGATGACACAGCCTGGCTACTCGGGTTACTCAGAGATGGAATTGACCCACGGCCTCACACCGTTCCACTTAAGCCGGCATTACACGAGAGCTTTTATAGTCAACATTCTATGATCAACATTTTTCTGGCAACATTTCTGGAATATTTTGCACTGGTATCGGAGACTAGACTGATAATATATGAATTTAGGCAAAATATTTGTTTTTATATGTTGTCCTCATAAGCTGCCAGATCAGTGTTGAGGATAAATGTTGAGGGAAAAAGCGCTCGTGTGATACCGGCTTTATACACACTTCTTGGTAACTCGTATTGTTACTACGGAATGTCTTGAGTTTGGGAACACGCATGCAGTAAAAGTCTATTGTCATAAGGGGAGATGGGCCGTTTTTCTGGGTCCCCTTCTTCCTCATGTTTAGCCCTAATAGTTTTCATATTATAAGACGCCCATTAGTTTGGCGATTTTAAGACCTTTCACCCCATTTCTTTGTCAATATTAAAGACGTTTCGTGTCATTTAAATGTCGAGTCGCGAGCCTGTATTTTAAGAGAAATCGGCCTTCGGCCGGGACATTTTGCTATCGAAAAATGTACAAATATATCTTGAAGGATGGTCTTGGGCGGGTGTTTTTTATGCTTGATGGAGGTCTAGGGAGGAAACTAATAATATGATAAAAATATATAAAAATTAGCAAATAAATACGGCCATCTCCCCTTAACAAGGATATTTGTATGGTAAGTCTGGGGATTTAGGATACATTCTAAATCCATGCATCCAACCATTCACCCACGATTAAGAGTTGACGATATGCAACACAATCTAGATAAATTGTCATGTTGGGCCCAAATTTGGCAAATGAGTTTCAATGCGGATAAATGTAAAGTACTACATATCTGATACCTAAATGAGAAAGCAAACTATTCGATGAATGGCACTCAGCTTAAGAATGTAAACAGAGAAACCGATCTGGGAGTAACAATATCGAGTAACCTAAAACCGAGTCAACAATGTTCAGAAGTTGTTAAGAAGGCAAACAAAATAATTGGCTTTATAGGCAGGTCATTTGAGCATAAATCCAAAGAAGTTATCCTAACCCTTTACAATTCCTTAGTCCGCCCTCTTCTGGAATACTGCGTTCAATCCTGGTGCCCTTATTACCAAAAAGATATAAACAAGCTAGAAACGAGTTCAACGTAGAGTTACCAAAATGATACCTAGCCTAAAGAACAAACCATACGAAGAGCGTCTTAGAGAATTAAATCTATTTCCTTTAACCCAGCGCAGATTAAGAGGCGACTTAATTCAAGTGTTCAAAATCATCAAAGGCATCGACAATATGAACTGTAGTAAGTACTTCACTATCGACCAATCTAATTACACGCGGGGAAACGGTTGCAAAATTATTGGTAAATCTTTTAACTCACACGAATCTAAGAATTTCTTCTTCAATCGAGTTGTCAACTTGTGGAATGGGCTTCCCCGAAACGTTATAGACTGCATCACCGTTGATTCATTTAAACTCCGCCTAGACAAATATCTCGCTTCAAACCCGCGACTGACTGCGTTTGTAAATGAATAACTTTATTTTATCCCCCCTCAGTTACTAACCCATCTGTCCCCAACTAACTTCCTAATCCTGCCACGGACATTAGTTCCAGGGCAGTAATTCCCTTTCCAATGTTCCCTTACCCACTCTAAACCACTGTTTGGACACTTGATCCTCAGTGTTTTGGAGGACAAGCAACCTAGAAGGGTCACTAGATCTGTTGTTGCTTGATTTCCTTTGTACTCCTTTGTACTATATCATGCATTCACCTATCCACCAATCTTCACCCATTCAACCTTCCACATTCACCCATCCATCCACTCATATACTTGTTTTAGTCAGTCACCCATTCAACCTCTCACCCACTAGCTGTCATCCATTCACCCATCCTTTCTCTCGCCCACCTGCTTCAGCCAATCACCCATTCAACTACGCACCCACTAGCTCTCACCCATGCATCCACCCAACCACTCATCTACTAACTCTCATCCATGCATCCAGTCAACCACTTATCCACTAGCTCTCATCCATTCATCCACCCAACCACTCATCCACTAGCTCTCACTCATGCACTCAGCCAATTATTCATCCACTAGCTCTCACCCATTCATCCACCCAACCCCCCATTCTCTAACTCTGAACCACTCCTCCACTAGCTCTCACTCATCCATGCGCCCAAACACTCATCAACTGTCACCCATCCATCCTCTCAACCACTCATCCACTAACGCTCTCACTCATACAACCACTCAGCCACCAAGTCATAATCCCCTGTTAACTTGATGCGTGTACCCCCCCCCCCCTCCCTCCCCCTCAATTGCCGGTGTCCTGGGGGGGAGGGGGGGGGAGATGTTCAGGTAGGCGATTAATCTGACTAATCCGCATTGAAACCGAGTGCGACAGGGAGGGAAGTTGTTCTGGGTAATCCGGCGCGACCTTTATTTAACCCTTTCGCGACGAGAGCACCTTCCTGAGCTGAATAAAATCGCGCGAACTATACTTAACCCTTTCGCGACGTGAGCACCTTCCTGAGCTGGATAAAATCGCGCGACCTCTATGCAACCCTTTCGCGACGAGAACACCTTCCTGAGCGGGACAAAATCGTCTAATGTTAGCCGTAATGCGAGAAAGAAGGCTTGATAATTAGTGAAGATTGTCCTCCTGACCTCGACATTCCTCTCCTAATATGAACAACATCCACTACTATTTGGCAGGATAAAATTAAAGATGGTGTTCGCATAGAAAGGGTAATTTAAATCGTCTAGTGTTTGCCAGAACGCGATAAAATTAAGGTATCGAGGTTCTGTTTAAGAGTCACTCGGGGTAGTTTGGAAGGACTACCGGAGGCCTTTGCTGAGCTTAATAAAATCGTTTGATTTTAGCGAGCATACAAGAAACAAAGTATAATCCTACTGAAAGAGTTAATCGGGATAGTTTTAGGTACCTAGACCGTGACTAGTCTATTATTAGGCAGGGGAAAAATAAAAATACATCATCCGCCTATGCAAGGGTTCATAAAATAAAAAGACATCATCCGCCAATGCAAGGGTTCATAAAATAAAAAGACATCATCCGCCAATGCAAGGGTTCATAAAATAAAAAGACATCATCCGCCAATGCAAGGTTCATAAAATAAAAAGACATCATCCGCCTATGCAAGGGTTCATAAAATAAAAAGACATCATCCGCCAATGCAAGGTTCATAAAATAAAAATACATCATCCGCCTATGCAAGGGTTCATAAAATAAAAAGACATCATCCGCCAATGCAAGGGTTCATAAAATAAAAAGACATAATCCGCCTATGCAAGGGTTCATAAAATAAAAAGACATCATCCGCCAATGCAAGGGTTCATAAAATAAAAAGACATCATCCGCGCGAGTAGTTTGAAAGGACTGCAAGATACCCTTTGTAAGATTAACAAAATCGTCTCATGTTAGTCAGAATACTGGAAAACAAGGCATAGCTGAAGGAATTACTCGGAAGTAGTTTAACATTTAACCCTTTTGACTGTCACTACAAGATGCTTTGTATGTGTTGAATAAAAGCATCTAGTGTTAGCCGTAGCTGTAAAATGTGTCATGTTAAAAGAGTTGAAATGTATAAGACGTCATCTTAAAAGGGTTGAAGTGTGAAAGACGTCATGCTAAAAGGGTTGATGTGAAAAAGACGTCATCATGCTAAAAGGGTTAAAATGGAATAGAGTCCTCGTGCGAAAGTGTTGAGCCGGATTTTGTCATCACCGTTCTTGCAACTTATTGATTGAACACTTTTCTGACATGTAAACTCGACGATCGCTATTTCCTTTACAAAATGCCTGAGGCGGTTTAAGTCGAGTCTGTGCAAATGTCTCTTGATTAGTTCACGGAAAGCTGGATTCTACCTACGGTCCTACATCGTTCCTGCTTTTAATTGAACGGCTTTCATGTTGTCAGTTAAGGGGGGGGGGGGGGGGGGGGGAGTGCTTGTTTGTTGGTCCATGTATTTATTTACTCATATATTTTTGAGTGTCATCGCTAGACCTCCATCAAGCTTAGAAAATCACCCCTTTCAAGATAAATTTGTAAATTTTTCGGTAGAAAAATGTCCCAGCCTAAATTACAGCTTTGCTATCGCTCGCCAGGAAAAAATCGACACCTAAATGGCACGAAAGGTTTGAATATTGGCAAAGAA
>CM064518.1:27662802-27930302 GCA_032716605.1 Paralithodes platypus | reverse complement strand
TATTTATGCCCGAGCTAAGTTTTTTAAGGCAGGAGGGGGTTTTTTTTCCACCGAGTTAGGGCAGGTTTACGAGCAAGACAGCAAGATATATCTTTATCTGACTGATTATTTCACACACACACACACACACACACACACACACACACACACACACAGCCCGTAGCCTAGTAGGTAGAGCTCTCGTCTCACACACGAGGGGTCGGGGGTTCAATCCCCGGCCGGGCGGAGACAAATTGGGCTTGTCTCCTTTCATGTGTTAGCCTCAGTTCACCTAGCTGTAAATAGGTACCTGGAATAAGTGGACGACGTTGTGACGTCCCATCTGGGGTTGGCAAAAATGGTACAAGGCGAGATGGGTATCATATGGTTCACCTAAGCTGATGGCTACCTAAGCCTTCGGGCGAGACGGTACCGTCTATAGTGAGAATGGTACCATACAGATCCACCCTAAGCCTTCGTTTCCGATGTCGCCAATTGGCTAAAATACAGACTACACACACATCCACAGCCATTCCAACAATACATAAAACACTTAACATGCATTTCACGCAATACATTCCCAGTTAAGGAGGCGCGATAATAATGAGCTTAGCTCGCATTGCGTGGATTCCCCTTGACGAACAAGTAACTGAGTAACACACACACACACACACACACACACACACACACACACACACACACTCGACGTTCCATATCGTTAGCGTTTGGTTACATTTAATAGATATTGAATAGGCCTATGCTATCGACTAGACTATGGTTACGTTTGGTTGGCTACTTTGACAGTTATTGTTATTATAGGCCTATGCAAGAAGGGCCTAATTTATATTGAATTGCAAAATAGTCAAGCTGCATGGCTGAACAGGGTGGTTACGGCGCCTCTGGTTAACCCCTTGAGTATCTGCACAGTAAATAATACCCACCATATTAACAACCTTCAGGATATTATGACAATGCTTTTCTGTTGTCTGTCTTTTTTTTTTGGACGATGTTATTTATTTAGGAAGGGTATATGGATGTCGAAAAGTTAATTAAGATATTATTTACCCTTTTATTTCCCGCAGATCTTTGCTAAGCTGTATAAAATCGTCTACTGATAGCCAATATTAACTGTCATAATGCAGCATAATCCTCAAGTGGTTACCTTTTTGCCTGTACCATAAATTATCACTATCCAAATCCCTCTTCAATATTCCTTTTTTTTTTAGCTGTATTTTGCCTTTAGTTTACGGTATTTTACCCTATGAGGATAATGCCTCGTACTGACAGTTTAGTCAGTCTATCATTGGACGATATTACGCAGCTTAGGAAGTATCTGTGGGAATGAGAGGGGCAAAGACTATCTCAATTACCCCTCTGGCGTCCATATACCCCCTCCTAATCTGCATGTAGTCGTCTGAGGGTAACCAGATAGAGGATAAAGAAGTACCATCATTTAACCCGATCTGTACCAGGACGTCTGTTAAATTATGCTCTAGTTATATTTAGACGATTTTATGCTGCTTAAGGGGAGACTTCCACTTGAGGGATTTTTTTATTTACCCCTTTCTCCATCATGTTTAGCCCCGTTGCTTTTTATATTTTAAGACGTTTGCCCCATTAGTTTGACGATTTTAAGAACTTTCGCCCCATTTATGTCACTTTTAAGACCTTTCATGCCATATAGGTGACGATTTTTTCCTGGCGAGCGATAGCGAGCCTGTAATTTAAGAGGAAGCGGCCTTCGGCCGGGACATTTTTCTACCGAAAAATTTACAAATTTATCTTGAAAGGGAGTCAAGGGGGTGTAATTTCAAGCTTGATGGAAATCTAGGAAACACACTAAAAACCTCCCCTTAAGAAGGGTCTGTGGTAGTTAAAAGGGTTAATTGAGATAGTTCGAATGCTTATAAGTGCTAGAGATCCTACCTAAAGTGAAGACAATCGATTAATATTAGCCAGAACACAATAACAAGGATGTCGACGGGACACAACGAGTTAAGGGCAGATCTCCACTTGAGGGAGTTTTTTCTTGACTCCTTTCTCCCTCATGTTTAGCCCCATTGCTTTTCTAATTTTAAGACGTTCGCCCCATTAGTTTGGCGATTTTAAGAACTTTCACCCCATTTATGTCACTTTTAAGACTTTTCGTGCCATTTAGGTGTCGATTTTTTCCTGGCGAGCGACAGCGAGCCTGCAATTTAAGAGGAATCGGCCTTCGGCCGGGACATTTTTCTACCGAAAAATGTACAAATTTAACTTGAAAGGGGGTCAAGGGGGTGTAATTTCAAGTTTGATGGAAGTCGAGGAAACACACTAATTACCTCCCCTTAATGGAAGGATTAATCAACAAAACAATAATTGAAACCACGTTGAGTCTATATAGTGATACCGGTATACATATGGGTTGAATAGAGGTGTACACTTTACATATGAGGAGTCTATATAGTGATACCGGTATACATATGGGTTGAATAGAGGTGTACACTTTACATATGAGGAGTCTATATAGTGATACCGGTATACATATGGGTCGAATAGAGGTGTACACTTTACATATGAGGAGTCTATATAGTGATACCGGTATACATATGGGTCGAATAGAGGTGTACACTTTACATATGAGGAGTTTTAGCATTTATACATCGTAGCATGACATAGGAAAACATATTATTTACAGATGTCAAAATACTACTACTGGGACCTAAGGAAGTCATCCATAAGTCCATTGTTTGCTGCCAAAATTCTAAGAGTATAGTAAGGGAGCCCACCTCGCTTTTTTTTTCTCTTTCTCTCCCTCTCTCTTTGGCTTGTATCCATTCGGCCCCATTCCGCCTACTGTTTTAAGACGTTTACCCCCATCCAGGTGTCAATATTTTCCTGGCGAGCGGTAGCGAGCCAGAATATATATATTGTTGTTTTGACAGCAAGCTAAATTTGTAAAAAATGTCGATAGAAAAATGTCTCCAAGCCGGATTTATCCATACAATGCTGGCTCGCTATCGCTCGCCAGGAAGAAATCGACATCTGGATGGGGATAAACGTCTTAAAACAGTGGCTGAATGGGGCCGAATGGATATAAGCCAGGGAAAGAGAGAAAAGGAGAGAAAGATAAACAAAAAAAGCCGGTGACCCCCTTAATAAAAGCTTATTCTATTCTATTGTACACTTGTGATATAAGCCCATCTATTCCTATCACATTTACTAATATATATAATTGTGTTTACTTTTCTTTTGATAGTGTTATTCAAAAATATATTTCTACTTTATTCAGTTCATTGTAGTATTATCGTTTCATTTAAAACGTGTGTGTGTGTGTGTGTGTGTGTTAATATACAGTAGATATCACGTTGCATACTTCACATTTTAATTTGTACTAGGCTAATGTTACCTGAAGCTTGGTATTGTCCGTACACATTTGATTTGTTCGTCTGGAATATACCTACATTTGTGTAGTAATTGTGAGGATACTTTTATTTCCTCGAAGTAGATACTGTTTATTATAGGTAGGCCAGTAATGCCGACTTCAACCTCTCATAACTATAAGGAAGACTTCAGTATTTGAGCTGTTATATCTACCATTTGGAAAGAGCCAACCAATATACAGGCGTGGAAAATTACAGCCCGTTTGCTCCAACCCTACCTGAGTTATAAGAGGTTACAGTTAAGATTTCTGGCCTAAAAAGATGACAGGAATATATGAATAGATAATTATATAGGCATCCTTTTCCGGTATATGCTAAGTTCAATTGTGTTATACTTGAACACTACCGGTATATCCTGAAAAGGTTGTATGTATGTATGTTGAAGCATTGCACTGAAGATCTGTGTAATATGTGGGTATGTATTTGATGTACAGTTGACCACATTAGTTTGTGTACATGCCATGATTATATGTATGGAAGGAAACATAGTGTAATTGACTTAGATTTATTTGCTATATTACCGATAGTTGGTCATACGATTAAACTATTGCATTAGCTAATACTCCTAATTCAATCATACTAATTTTTCTTCCATACATAAAAACATGGAGTGTATACAAATTAATGTGGGCACCTACTTGTTTTCTCTTTCTCTCCTTTTCTCTCTTTCTCTGGCTTGTATCCATTCGGCCCTATTCAGCGAACTGTTTTAAGATGTTTATCCCCATGCAGGTGTCGATTTCTTCCTGGCGAGCGAAAGCGAGCCAGCATTGTATGGAGAAATCCGGCTTCGCCGGAGACATTTTTCTGTCGAAAAATTTACAAATTTAGCCTACTTTCAAAACAAAAATACATATATGCTGGCTCGCTACCACTCGCCAGGAAAATATTGACACCTGAATGGGGGTAAAAGTCTTAAAACAGTAGACTGAATGGGGCCGAATGGATACAAGCCAAAGAGAGAGGGAGAGAAAGAGAAAATAAAAGCGAGGTGGGCCCCCTTAATGTAGGCACCTGTACATGTTATATCGCTGTATATCGTTGTAATATTTGCTTGTATTGCCAGTGTGGTGGAAATAATATTGCTGTGGTATGTGTAGTGTATGATGTCTTCAAGGGGCCGCATTCTCCCTTCAAAATATTCAGCCTACTATTTTAAGACGTTTACCCCCATCCAGGTGTCAATATTTTCCTGGCGAGTGGTAGCGAGCCAGCATATGTATATTTTTGTTTTGACAGCAAGCTAAATTTGTACATTTTTCCATAGAAAAATTTCTCCGGCGAAGCCGGATTTCTCCATACAATGCTGTCTCGCTATCGCTCGCCAGGAAGAAATCGACACATGGATGGAGATAAACGTCTTAAAACAGTTGCCTGAATGGGGCCGAATGTATACAAGCCAGGGAAAGAGAGAAAGGGAGAGAAAGATAATAAAAAAAAAATTGTGACTCCCTTAAACTCCTCTGGCACGTAGGAGTCTCATCGCTGTCCACACCACCGAGTGAGGAGGACTGTGTTGTGGTTGAAGAAGTGTTGTTGTTCATTGTGACGAGACCAGTGTTGGCTTGGTTGTCATGTTGTGTCCTGTTTGTCCTTTGTTGTTACTTTGTGTCCTGTTTGTGGCTCGGTGTGTCCTCCAAACCTCGGCCTCTCACGACTGCCATGGCCTCGGCGATGTTAACCCATTGAGTACCAGCGACGTGTGTTATAATTTATGCTAGCTATATTTAGACGATATTATGCAGCTTAGGACAGATCTGTGGTAGTTTAAAGGGTTACTCGAGATAGTTTGAAGCCTTGATATTGCTAGAGGTCCTTCCTAAACTAATTAAAATCGTCTAATAGCTGCCAGAAAATAATGAAAAGGACGTCACCTGTACTGTACGGGTTAATAGGGTGCTGTTTAGTAGGCCAGAAGTTCCAACTATCCCGCCCTCGTAGTTTTACCTGTCACTAGTGGGTAAAGTTAGGCTGTATTTAGTGGCAATTGCGAATGGTGGATCTGTTTAATTGTGAATCACCGTGACTTACTTGCAGTCATCGTTATGTACAGCCTTAATACCAAATATTGCCAAGTATTATTGTCAGGTTTGAGTCGTTGGATCTTTGGCCAGCTGTGCAGTTTCTTCGACTTCTGTATATCCAGTAATCAAGGCTTTCTGAAATGTGGCAGTGCTTTGCTTGCTGATACTGTACAATTCTGTTCAGTCTGGCATATTATGTTTGTTGAAACTATATGATTGCATTTCACAAATCAAAGTTAGCATGGAAATGCCAGATTATATAAAATCTAGCCGGTTACTGAAAATGCACAAGTAGGTTTATTGTATCTCGCTATTCGCTTTCGTCCGTCTTCAGGCTGACTTGTGAGCTTGGATATTGACAGAGAGTTTCCCTTAACAGTTGGCCCACATGCATCTTAACTTGGCAGTCCTAGGAGATATATAAAAGCCCTTGATTCCTTAGTGACACAGTTAGTAGGGACATGGTGTCCGATAAGAGCAGATGAGATATATTTGAACTTAGCCTCTCGGCCCAACTTTACATTTTGTTAATGCTACTGCCAGACGATGTAGCCCAACTTAAGAAGGGTTTTTAGAAATCAAAGGGTTAAAGAACAACTTAGCTAACCTACAGTAAGTGTAACAGGCTCTTCCAAATTTGAATAATATCGTCTGCAGGTAACACAAATATAAAACTCTGTTCTAAAGGGTTATTTCTACGGTATCAAAACACCTACAGTAGTTAATTTTAACTCTCCTATGGCTGCCAGTATTCCTTATCCCCGTCCCTGAGGTGCTTCACAGTGACCAAACCCGAGCCACTACTGCCGGTGATGTGCATGATTCGAACCCATTGTCTGACTTGAGGTGTTACAACCTATAGGACGCAAATGATGGCCTTTCATTTCCGAAGCTATCTCGTACTGTTTCGGATCCCTTTACACAGTATATACTTTAATTAATATATACATTTCAGGGCTTCCTTCACTGAAGTAGTTTGAGGAATCTGAGTGGGCCAGAATTCGTGTCCTAGGATGTGCAGTCAGAAGCCAAAGTGCATCCCACTTTTAATTTGAGTGAATTTAAGGCCAATATTATTGAAAGCTTGAACAACAGACCAACTGTAGTCCTCCTCCCCTCCTTCCACTGAACTCCATCACTAGAATCTGGAAAGCTCATCGTGCTGTGTGGAGATTGAAGCCACCAGATGGCATTTGGGAGTGGTACAAAAATGCTTAATATGCATTGTATATTGACGAACACTTAGTTATGAATGGAATATTTGTCTACATCCTTTAAATTGTCTGTTTTTGCAGTAAATTTGCATGCGTTTTCTATCACTTGTCATATATATTTTAGCAAACTTTCTGCTCCCTATGCATTTTAAATGGGAAAAAGGAGTGGTTCGTCGTCTGCAGCGGCTTCAAATCACGCGAATATTGAGCCTTCTAGTAGTTAATGGAGTTCAGTGCCTCCTTCCCGCTGTTGATGTAAGTGTTCAGACGTTCCAGCTTCCAATAGCCATGGTTTTGACTTAACTCCAAGCTAAGGTGGTGGAAGAATGTTGGTCCTTATCTGTACAGTCGCCACCAAGTCGCTTCGACCAGCATCAAGAAGCTTCCAAACATTGGGTCTTTGTAAAGCATTGCAATTATCTTACTTATTTTGAGATGCAAATTCAAAATATAATCGAATACATTTATATATATTTCATTTGTATTTAACAAACAGGTTTTATTTAATAGTAAGCAGAATTTATGGTTACGGCTTTGCTGTTGTAGGCAATAATGTCGGAACAGTAGTACTCAATCTGTATGGAATCCACATAAGACACTTCAATATCCTTACTCAAATTTTTTAGAGGCTTCGTTAATGCAGTTCGAAGCCTCAAATACTGTATGTAGCAATATAAGTGTCCGAGACTGTACAGCACTATCAACCACAAGTCCTGTAAACAGTGCAACACAGAATCACCTTAAGGGGGCTCACCGTTTTTTTTTTTTTTTTTTTTCTCTCCTTTTCTCTCTTTTTCTGGCTTGTATCCATTCGGCCCCATTCAGACAACGGTTTTAAGACGTTTATCCCCATCCAGGTGTCGATTTCTTCCCGGCGAGCGATAGCGAGCCAGCATTATATGGCGAAATCCGGAGAAATTTTTCTATCAAAAAATTTACAAATTTAGCTTGCTGTCAAAATAAAAATATATATATGCTAGCTCGCTACCGCTCGCCAGGAAAATATTGACACCTGGATGGGGGTAAACGTCTTAAAACAGTAGGCTGAATGGGGCCGAATGGATACAAGCCAAAGAGAGAGGGAGAGAACGAGAAAAAAAGCGAGGTGGGCTCCCTTAAATTCATGCAAAAGAAGCCACTAAATAAACTGACTTGCAGCTACTTCATTGATTGAGTCGGATTATTGAGAATCGCACTGTGGCTGGTAAAGGACAGGATTTTAGTACAGGCTAGTACGGTCGCGCTAATAAGTCAAGTCCCAGCTGTCATTACGTTTGGCTTGCTCTGTGCTGTATTAATGTCTGTCAGATGTTGAATAGGGTGGTTAAGTGTAGGAAAATGTTTGTGTATTTTACTCGATATGAAGAAATTAAGCTTAGATATTGCTGTTACCAATGATTGATCAAAACATACTTAGTGCCGAGACATCACTTATTAGCGCGACTGTACATTATTTCCTTGGATATTTGTTTCCTTTGCTGGAGTACGGATTCTATAATGGCAACTGTGGCATTGTTGTCATCTTTATATTCACACTATTTCTCAATCCACAATGTCTGCCGGGTGCCATATTCCCGTAATGTAAACAATTACCCATAAACCGATGTCACAGTACCACTTTTTCCTGCAATATTTATTAGCAAATCCCTTCTGGCAGCTTCAATGTGTAAGTGCTAATTACCATTCAGCCACTTAGCATAATCGAGGGAAAAACAATCTTTACACTGGTGAGCTGTATATAATCTTGTGTGAACGGAATAAATCGGGTGAAACATACGTCTGTAAGGTATTATCACAAGATTTCGACCCACTTCCAGAATGTTTATAGCGTTAGTGTTAAGATTGTGTTTTCCTCCAGTGTACATTCAGTCAAGTTACCGATACCAATACGAATTAAGCACACGCACTAAAAAAAAAAAAAAAAAAAAAAAAATATATATATATATATATATATATATATATATATATATATATATATATATATATAATTTATACACATGCGAGACAGTACGCGCTGAACAAAAACTGCCGGAAAATACGGTGGTGTGAGATCGGCCCTAATTCTCCCGTTACGCCCCCTCTAACCCGCCCTTGGTTTGTGCCCACAGTTCGCGACCCTTGCCGGGGGAGGACGTGCCACCATGGATCCGTGTGCGTGACCCAGGAGGACGGCCGCAGTGCCAAGTGTGAGTGCCCCATGGAATGCCGGGTGTACGGGGGTGGCCTGGGTTCCGTCCCCGTATGTGGCTCAGACGGACAGAACTACGCGAATGAGTGCCAGCTGCGACGCCATGCCTGTAGGAGCGAGCGACACCTGGAGGTCAAGTACACCGGTAAATGCGGTAAGTAAAAAATATTATCCGTATATTTTATTTAGCTTTCAGTTTATTTATATACTTATTTATGATTATTATATATATATATATATATATATATATATATATATATATATATATATATATATATATATATATATACTGTACAGTATATAATTACCGGTATATATATATATATATCTACTGTACATAGGCCTATATATACAGTATACAGTATATGATTTTTTGTTAACCTCTTGAGGATTATGACGCGTGTTGACAGTATATTCTGGCTATTATTAAACGATTGTGTTTAGATTAGGAAGGTTACATGTAAGCCAGTAGGTTAATTAAGTCTTTACCCTTTTCATTCCCACAGATCCTTCTTAAGTTGCATAAATGTGTCTAACGATAGCCCGAATAAACTGTCAAAACGCGTCATGATTATCAAGGGGTTGATTATCTTTAGTATAGTCTTATTGTCACGTTTTTATCATTATTCTTTCATCCTCTTACTATCTACTTTCATGTTCTATTCATTTGTTATAATTAATATTCAATACGTTTATTGATTAATTTTCGCTTAATGAACTTTGGCGATATGAATATGTTTTCCTGGTAGCTTATTAATCAGCTATGCCATATTTGTGTCATATTTAATCCATCTTTACTGTATGTTACTTTGCTTTATAATCATTAATAATAAACACCGAAAAATCAATATTACTTTGACACCATCGTACATCATAAGATGAAGGAAAAGATTTTCCCGTTTCCCTAATGTGTAATTAAATTCCATGTAATGCGCTTTAGTTCTTAAAATGGCATCATGAACAAATGTATTTCATATGCTGCATACATACTGGGGGTTTTATTCAAATTAATAATAAACGGCTATTTTAGTTTCGTATAGAATTCACTTGACTTTTAAGTTGTCTGTTATGTGATGATTCTCGACCCTACGGCGACATCTTGGACATACACACACACACACACACACTCACACGAGATAATACCAATGTTTACGAGTATTGCGTCCATGGTCGCGAACTTTGGCCCTATTTTAAACCCTCCACTTAAAAAATTATCTAATGTCACGAGCAAGCGTTACAAAACCAGAGGAAAAAATTTATAATATGCGAGTATAGTTCTCGTTAAGGTGTGGGCTGATGTGAGCCAATTTTGGCTACGCAATGGATTTCGTAGAATGCTTTAGTATTATTTATATTATACAAAGTTATTTCGGAAAGACTCGCATTTACTTCATAACATTAAGACTTTTAAATACAAAGGTATTTTATTTGATATCATTAAAGACGTCTTGCGCCGCACTATTAGAAACAATTTATTAGGGAAAATAGGGACCAATACTCGCCATATGTGTTCTAATTATAGTCTGCATGGAGGAATTTCGTTATCGACAACTTGAAAAAAAAAACTATTTCACCGAAATATAATAACAAAAATAATCAGTCCCAAATGTAAACAAAAAAAATCCGTTAACTTGACCTCCTTCTCCTTCTTGTTTTGTAGGAGGCGGCGCGCGGTTCACCCAATAAATGGAGCGAACGTTACTCACCACAACAAAGTACTCGCAACTTGTTTTTGTTCCCTTACAGATCAACATATAATTATGAGGATGACAATAAGTCGAGGGGGTCAGCGACCCCCACAACCCATCATGTAGCCAATTTACCCCACGATTGACCTTACTTACTGTAAATGCGTGAATCACCCAATAAATGGCGCCATATGACGCCGTATCTTCAGATTAATGAATAATGGGTAATTTAATGCAAATCCTCCACTCAAACCATGAAAAACAACAATAAAACACTACATTCGTTGAACAAAAATATAAAGAAAACTTTGTAAATAATGATGCTCTAGCTGTCTTGAATGGTATATGGAAGTCAGGGGTAATTGATATAGTCTTTACCATTATAATCCCCACAGATCCTTCTTAAACTGTATAAAATCGTCTAATGATAGCCAGAATAAACTGTCAAAACGCGTAATTACCTCAAAGGGTTAAAATCTGAGTTATGAGATGGCTACGAGACTTTCGGCCAGCACCGTAGAGTTTATTCCATTCTACCTGGTCAAATGACGCCCCCCATGCCTCAGATTGTACCATAATACTTGGAGCCACGCAATCTAAACGTTTGCGGGGAAGATTTACCCCCACGTCTTTACTCTATAGCACCCAGGCTTTGGTTCCGCAATCAAATAAACGTTTGTAATAGTAGTAATCAACTTTTGTTTTTCTCTTGTTACTTTTTGTTTCTGTGTGTGTGTTTTTTTCCGGGGGGGAGGGGGGTATAATATGTATTGGAATTTTGCTATTTAACCCTTTCAGGATCATGACACGCATTGACTTTATTCTGGCTATCATTAGACGACTTTATTCAGCTTTGGGTAAACTTGTGGGAGCTGAGGAGTTAATTGAGATAGTATTAGCTCCTTTGATTCCTAGATATCTTTCCTAAATTGCATGAAATCGTCTAATGATAACCATAGCAAAATGAAAAAATGCGTCTTAGATCCTCAAGGGGTTAATGAGTATCCTGGTTCATAATAGGCGATCATGCTCAGTTCGGGAGTCCTTTGGTATTAATCATGTCTCCTTGCGCTTATGATTTATATTCGTGGGTGAAATTAAGTGTATTTTTTTTTTTTTTTTTTTTTTTTTTTTCTATGTGATTGAGGGAGGCAAAAGGCAGAATTGCCTATAGCGAGTGCCTCCCCCATAGTTGAAAGAGTGACAGGGCCAAAATCAAGGGACGATCGAGCCAAAATGCCTGGACACACGGAGTTTGAAGCAATTTAAGTCATAGGAAGAGGGAAAGACTGATTCTGGGAGAGAGTTACAGAGCTCAGCTGTTGAGTAGAAGAAAGTTTGAGAGTAACGTTTCACTCTTGGGTTAGAGAGTTGCACAGAGTAGGGATGGGATTGAGTTGCAAGACGGGTACCACGTGCCCTACGTAAAGGAGGTGGTATGCACTGGGAAAGCTCTGAGGAACACTGATTATTATAGTAGCGATAGAATAGCGAGAGAGATGCAACATTGCGGCGGAGAGAGAGAGATTGCAGAGAGTTGGTGAGTGGACGGGAGTTAATGATACGAAAGGCCTTCCTTTCAACTTTGTCTAGGAGAGCGGTGTGAGAGGAACCTCCCCACACATGGGAACAATACTCAATACAAGGACGCACTATGCCCCTGTACGGAGCAAGAAGCTGTGTTGGGGAAAAGAACCCCCTAAAGCGGTTGAGCACACCCAGCTTCTGGGAGGCTGCCTTAGCAAGACTGGTAATATGGTCCTTCCAAATGAGAGCAGAAGAAAAAGAGACACCAAGAATATTGAGAGAAGATGAAGGGTTGATTTTTGTATTGTTGAAGAATAAGGGATAGTCCGCTGGGAGATCCTGACGGGTAGATAGATGGAGAAATTGAGTTTTGGAAGCATTAAAGGTAACAAGGTTTTCTCTGCCCCAATTGGATATAGTAATTGTTTTAGCAACACCGGAACGCAAATTGAACACGGGGCGAGATTTGGCATCACACACACACACACACACACACACACACACACACACACACACACTTCACACAGAGTCAGTGAAAGTAAGTGTGTTCACTCATGTGTTTACGAACACATGAGTGAACACACTTACTTTCACTCACTCACTGACTCAGTCTACAATAGACTGGCCGCCTCTGTCTCGTAAACCAGGGACACCAAGTTCAATCCCACTCACTCCCCCGGTGGTTATTTGGTGTGGGGGGGGGGGGGGAGTATTGATAGTTAACCCTCTCAGTACGGGGACACCTTTGTTGCTTGAATTTAGGCTATTATTTTAATTAGAGGATTGTAGACAGCTTACAATGGACTTGTGGTGATTTGCGGGTTAAGGGAAAGTATTTGTTTGTTTTTCTGGACACCTTTCTCCCTCGTCTTTAGCCCCATTAGTTATGATATTTTAAGACGTTTGCCTCATTAATTTTGTCTAGTAGTAACCAGAATATGATGAAAATTACGTAATGGTGGTGAAGGGGTTAATGGTGGTGAAGGGGTTAATGGTGGTGAAGGGGTTAATGGTGGTGAAGGGGTTAATGGTGGTGAAGGGGTTAATGGTGGTGAATGGGGTTAATGGTGGTGAAGGGGTTAATGGTGGTGAAGGGGTTAATGGTGGTGAAGGGGTTAATGGTGGTGAAGGGGTTAATGGTGGTGAATGGGGTTAATGGTGGTGAAGGGGTTAATGGTGGTGAAGGGGTTAATGGTGGTGAATGGGGTTAATGGTGGTGAATGGGGTTAATGGTGGTGAAGGGGTTAATGGTGGTGAAGGGGTTAATGGTGGTGAATGGGGTTAATGGTGGTGAATGGGGTTAATGGTGGTGAAGGGGTTAAATATCAGCAATATAAGAATCGGTACCAAAAGTAGTGTTAAGCATCCACAACCTCAACAATATATTTTTCTCGAATAAATGAAAATAATTATTCCTTAGCTGCTAGCAAACCATGAGAAACACATGTTAAAGAACAATCAAGGACCATATTTTTCTGTTTAGCATATATAGAAATTAAAGTAGAGGCTGTAAGGATTCATCACAAAATCTGTTGGTAAATGTAGGCTACGCACATTCACTCCTAAAAGTTATTCCCTAAATTGGGTTAGCTATTTATTAAAGAGATAATAAGAGCACCTAACACACACACAAACAAAGTCCATATGTTCAAAATGTTCCCACATATGGTGCAGAGTATTTGTCCTTATCTATTAAATATAAACGCCTAACACACACAAACAAGGCCTATATGTTCACAAATTATCCACATATGGTGCAGAACAATATTTGTCTACCAACAGGAACGTTGAGGGGGATGGGCTTGTTTTTTGGTATATTAATTAATTTATTGTTTTAGTTTCCGCGCTAGACCTCCCTCAAACTTAGAACCCCCCCCCCCCCCCTTAAGATAAATTTGTACATTTTTCGGTTGAAAAATGTCTCGGCCCTAGGCCGATTCTTCTTATAATTACAGGCGCGCTATCGCTCGTCAGGAAAAAATTGACACCTAAATGGCACGATAGGTCTTAAAATTAACAACGAAATGGAACTAAAGGTGTTAAAGTGGCCAAACTAATTGCCCGAACGTCTTAAAATCTACAAAACTAATGGGGCTAAACACGAGGAAGAAAGGGATCCAGAAAAAGGACCCATCTCCCGTTCAGATAATAATGATGAGGGTGACTCCCAACTTTAGGAAGTGTCGACTGTCCCTCGGTAGCGGTAGGTTGGTTGGTTGGTTGGTTGGACACAAAAGGGGGGGGGGGGGGGGGGGGGGGGGGGGGGGGGGGGGGGGCGGGGGGGGGGGGACACTCGGCCAATTGTCTGGTAATCTGGGTCTAATGGGAGGATGGGCTTGTTTTGTTGGTCTATTAATTAATTTATGTTTTAGTTCCCTCGCTAGACCTCCCTCAAACTTAGAAAAACACTCCCTAAACCATGTCCTCAAGGTAAATTTGTACATTTTTCGGTAGAAAAATGTCCCGGCCGGTTCTTCTAATAATTACAGGCTCGCTTTCGCTCGCAAAGAAAAAAATCGACACCTAAGTGGCACAATAGATCTTAAAATTGACAACGAAAATGAGTTAAAGGGGTTAATATCGCCAAAGTAATGGGCCGAACATCTAAAATCTCAAAACTAATGGGGCTAAACACGACCTATCTCCCGTTAAGATAAGAATGATAAAGGTGACTCCCAACTTTAGGAGGTGACTGTCCATCGGTAGTGGTAGGTTGGTTGGACACAGGGGGGGGGGGGGGAACTCGGCCAATCTATAAGGAAGTTGGAGCTGCAGACATCGATATATAGCAGAATTACCAGCTAAAATATGATCGTAGCACACACATATATATATAAAACCCAATTCAACATCATTTCTACTCACCAGAAACCTAATTATTATTGCATTTCTGTTCTATATCGATGTCTACAGCTCCAACTTCCTTATAGAACGAAACTCGCAAGTGGTCAATTGTCTGGTGATCTGGGTCTAATGGTCATCTACATGCAAATTGTGGGGGATGTGGTGGCCGAGTGTGTGGAGGGGTGGAAGTGGAGTGAGAGAGTGTGGAGAGGTGGAGCTGGAGGGATAGTTTATGGAGAGGTGCAGGTCTGGGGTAAATGGAGGGATAATTTATGATGGAGCGGGGTAAGGGTGGGTAAAGTGGAAGGATAGGTGTGGAGAGATAGTTTATGGAGCGGGTAAGTGTGGGTGAAGTGGAAGGCTTCTGGGGTAAGTGGAGGGGTTAAGTGTGGGTAGAGTAGAGTGATGAGTGTGGACGGAGGATGTACTGGTAAGGTGGAGTATGGAAGGGTGGAAGTCTGGGGTATAGTGGAGTTATAGAGTGTGGAGGGGTGGTAGTTGGGAGTATAGTGGAGTTATAGAGTGTGTATGGTAACCTGGAATATTGATTGTACAACTTGTTTATGAATTGAACATTCTCCATGTAGGATTTCCATTCTTAATATGTATATATATATATTTATACAAACATTATATATATATATATATATATATATATATATATATATAGAGAGAGAGAGAGAGAGAAGAGCGAGAGAGAGATGAGAGAGAGAGAGAGAGAGAGAGGAGAGAGAGAGAGAGAGAGAGAGAGGAGAGAGAAGAGAGAGAGAAGAGAGAGAGAGAGAGAGAGAGAGAGAGAGAGAGAGAGAGAGAGAGAGAGAGAGAGAGAGAGAGAGAGAGAAGAGCGAGAGAGAGAGAGAGAGAGAGAGAGAGAGGAGAGAGAGAGAGAGAGAGAGGAGAGAGAGAGAGAGAGGAGAGAGAGAGAGAGAGAGAGAGAGAGAGAGAGAGAGAGAGAGAGAGAGAGAGAGAGAGAGAGAGAGAGAGAGAGAGAGAGAGAGAGAGAGAGAGAGAGAGAGAGAGAGAGAGAGGCAGGCTGCCATTACTCGACCCTTACAATATTCAGTATACACGCTCTACTTGGCCATTATGTAACAACAACAACACTGTAACTCAACACACCAAGAGAGAGAGAGAGAGAGGGGGGGGGGGGGGCGAGGTTACGATATATTCTGTTCACTTGACCATTCCACCAGCACCACCAACGATAGGTCACTAGGCGAACTGGCGTAACTATAGTCCATTCATAGTAGTTAGGCCAAAGATCTTGACCACAACCTCTATTACTCAGAGACGGCTAGAGTAATTGAGCTAATACTTCTACCGTTTGGGAAGGGTCAGCCAGGGACTATGTGTGGTAAATTACAACCCATTTGCCCTAGCTCTTTTTTTAGTTCTAGAGGTTGGTGGTCTAGATTGTTGTCCAACTTACAATGAATAGACTATACTAGGAAGTAATGGAAGGAAGAAAGGAAGGGATAATAGGGGAAGGAGGGAAGGTAGCAAGATAATGAGGCAGGGGTAAAATGGGGGAGAAACGAATTATAAAGGGATATTCGAGGGAAGGAAGGAGAAGGGAAGGGTGACAGGTAGAAAGAAAATGGGAGAGGAACGAATTATAAAGGGATATTCGAGGGAAGGAAGGAGAAGGGAAGGGTGACAGGTAGAAAGAAAATGGGAGAGGAACGAATTATAAAGGGATATTCGAGGGAAGGAAGGAGAAGGGAAGGGTGACAGGGTAGAAGAAGAAATGGGAGAGGAACGATTATAAAGGGATATTCGAGGGAAGGAAGGAGAAGGGAAGGGTGACGGTAGAAAGAAAATGGGAGAGGAACGATATAAAGGGATATTCGAGGGAAGGAAGGAGAAGGGAAGGGTGACAGGTAGAAAGAAAATGGGAGAGGAACGAATTATAAAGGGATATTCGAGGGAAGGAAGGAGAAGGGAAGGGTGACAGGTAGAACGAAAATGGGAGAGGAACGAATTATAAAGGGATATTCGAGGGAAGGAAGGAGAAGGGAAGGGTGTAGAAAGACACGGGGGAGGAACGAATTATAAAGGGATATTCGAGGGAAGGAAGGAGAAGGGAAGGGTGACAGGTAGAAAGAAAATGGGGGAGGAACGCATTAAGGGGGGATTTCCACTTGAGGGATTTTTTTTCTGGATCCCTTTCTATCTCATGTTTAGTCCCATTGCTTTTGATATTCTAAGACGTTCGCCCCATTAGTTTGGTGATTTTAAGAACTTTTGCCCCATTTCTGTCAATTTTAAGACCTTTCGTGCCATTTAGGTGTCGATTTTATCCTGGCGAGCGATAGCGAGCCTGTAATTTAGGAGGAAGCGGCCTTTGGCCGGGACATTTTTCTACCGAAAAATGTACAAATTTATTTTGAAAGGGGGTCTAGGGGGTGTAATTTTAAGCTTGATGGAATTCTAGGGAACGAACTAAAAACCTCCCCTTAAGACATGAAAACAGAAAACCTAGCAAGAAAGGAATGGAATAAAGAAAGGAAAGGAGGCAGGAATACAAATGGGTCAAGAATTCATTAAAACATAGACAACCGAGCCAGGAAGGAAGGAAGGAAGGAAGGCAAGAATAATACAAGGGGGAAAGAACGGATTAAATCACATGAAACCCGAGCCTAAAATGGAATGGAGAGAGGAAGGAAGAGAGAGAAAGAAGAGCAGGGAGAGATAAAGAGTAAATAAAGGTTGGCAGAAAACACGGCATTAATTTATTTGGGAGGTGTTTGGTGTTGGAGTGAAATTAAGGGAGCTCACCTCGTGTTTTTTTTTTTTCTCTTTCTCTCCCTCTCTCTTTGGTTTGTATCCATTCGGCCCCATTCAGCCTACTGTTTTAAGACGTTTACCCCCATCCAGGTGTCAATATTTTCATGGCGAGCGGTAGCTATCTATCTATCTATCTACTGCCTGACGCCGTGATCCCCGAAGGGGTGGCCACGAACGAACCGCCCCATGCACCTCTGTCCCCAGTCAGTCGACGCCCCTCCCCCCAACCAGCACCGCCTTCGTTCATGTAGTTCCTCACTTCATCAAGCGGGAGCGAGCCAGCATATATATATTTTTGTTTTGACAGCAAGCTAAATTTGTAAATTTTTCGATAGAAAAATTTCTCCGGCAAAGCCGGATTTCTTCATACAATGCTGGTTCGCTATCACTCGCTAGGAAGAAATCGACACCTGGAAGGGGATAAATATCTTAAAACAGTTAGCTGAATGGGGCCGAATGGATACACACCAGGGAAAGAGAGAAAAGGAGAGAAAGATAAAAAAAAAAAAAAAAACGGTGACCCCCATCCCACCCGTACCGCTACCACTGTAAGTCACTATACCCCATTATGTCGAAGGGGAGTTGGGTCGTTTGTATAGATCCCCTTCTCCCTCAAGTTTAGACCCATTGGTGTTCAGATTTTAAGATGCTTGTCCCATTACTTTGTCGATTTTAAGACGTTCCGCCCCATTTCCTTGTCAATTTTTTGGACCTTTCGTGCTATTTAGGTGTCTTATTTTTTTTGTCTGGCGAAAAAAAAAACTGTAAACCTAGTGAACCTGTAATTTTGGAAGAACCGGCCTTCGGCCGGGATATTTTTCTGCCGAAAAATTTACAAATTAATCTAGAAGAGGGGTCTAATGGATGTTTTTTTTAAGTTTGATGGAGGTCTAGGGAGGAAACTAGAAAAATAAGTTATAAATGAAAAGATCGACCAAAAGGTGAACCATCCCCCTTAACTTGGCGGAAAGTGTAGCCCCGTAGCAGCGGATTTCTCGATAATTAATGAAAAAGTCAGAAACTAGTTTATCTCTCCATCATATTATTGACAAAGTTTCATGATCAACAACATAATTGGCTATATAAAAAACTTTGTAATATCCGAGTAATGATGATAGGGACCACTCAACTTCTCGACAACTTTAAAAAACAATAAAACGAAACAAAGACTATGCTCCAGATTTGCTATGAGGAAAATAATGAATGAATGTGTGAATGTTTCGTGTAATGGAGGGAAAAATGAGATGATTACAATAAGAAAGGGAGTGAAAAATATATAAAGGATGTAGAAAGGGAGGAGTGGAGGAAGACAGCCCCGGGTAAAGGAAGGGAGACTTGCATAAAGGGAGGCAGGGAGGAACGAAGAAGGGCGTACAATATATATACGTACTAATTGGCTATTACACCATCACCAGCACCACCACTACTGGCTCACAACACCAGGGAGACCGGTTGTTGTTAGGAAGGATATGAAGGAAAGAAGGACGGGAGGGAGGGAAGGAGCAGGGAGACATGAAAAAAGAATGGCGTACAATATAGACATATAGACACATAGGGGGAGGTGTGGTGGAGTGATTATGCCACCAGACTGGTAATCATGGTCCCGGGTTCGAATCCCGATATATAAATGGGAAGACATTATTGGGATGGAATTTGTGCTGTACCTAGTATCAGTGCATTACCACAAAGCCCACCGAAACGCCAACAAATACCCTCATCGTTCCCTGATTAAATAGCACTGTATGAATATTCCCATATTCAAAATATGCTACAGGGGGGCAATGCCTAGTGAGTTCATTGCTTAATAGGTGGCGTTCTGAGAGTGAGGTTCCGAGTCTAGGGGGTGAGACAGTGAAGCACTGGGGCGGGGCAGCTCCAGAGATGGGGCTTCTTCGTGCCGTTGGTGGGTGACCGAGCCCCGTGCATCTTTCGAAGGCAAGATACTGGGAGCTGGTTGCATCTCTATGGGCTTCACTTCTCTCACTCCCTAGACTGGAACGAGACCTCACGGGCTTCCCCGTTGAATGTACGGTTGAATTTACAGGCTCTCAGCCTATGCCCGAGAGGGAGTAGTTGGAATATAGACGAACAAAAAATACTAATTGACCAGCACCACCAGGAAGACCGGTTGGTGTTAGGAAGGAAGGACGGGAGGGAGGGAAGGAATGAAAAGAGACAGGAAGGAAAGAAGAATGGCGTACAATATACACACACTAATTGGCTATTACACTATCACCAGCACCACCACTAGTTCACATCACCAGGAAGACCGGTTGATGTTAGGAAGGAAGGAAGGAAGGTGGAGTTAGGAAAGGGGGATGTACGAGGGAGAGGTTAAAGTAGGAAAACGGAGAAGGAGAGAGATAATTAATAAAAAGGGAGTGAAAGCGAGAGTAGAGGGGAAAAGTAGGAAATAAGGGAGGCAAAGAGGAAGGAATGAAAGGAATTAACCGAGGAAGAGGGAAGAGAAGAAAATAAGGGGTTGCAATAATCTAATTGTACATTACACCACCAACTGAGTGCACCAGACACACCCCTGTTTTAGGAGAAGAGGAAGGAAGGAAGGAAGGAAGGAAGAAAATGTGGAAGGAAGGAAGAACGGGTGAGAGACAAGGAAGGAGAGAGGACTGTAGGAAAAGGGAAAGTTGGGGAAATGAGAAAGGAGGGAAGAGTGGAACTGAAGGTATATACAGTAGGAAGGGAATGGGATAGGAGGATGGCAGGAAAGGAAGGATAGAAGGAGGAACGAAGACTTAAGGGGAGGTTTTTAGTCTGTTCTCTATACCTCCATTAAGCTTAAACTTACCCCCCCTAGACCCCCTTTCAAGATAAATGTGTACATTTTTCGGTAGAAAAATGTCCTGGCCGAAGGCCAGTTCCTCTTAAATTACAGGCTCGCTATCGCTCGCCAGGGAAAAATCAACACCTAAATCTTTAAAATTAACAGAAATGGGGCGAAAGTTCTTAAAATCGCCAAACTAATGGGGCAAACATCTTAAAATCTCAAAAGCAATGGGGCTAAGCATGAGGGAGAAATGGGTCAAACAAAATATCCTTCTAGTGGAAACCTCCCCTTAAATGCAGGTAAGATGGGGGGGGGTCTTAAAATACACTGGCAATGGCCATTTCATCAACACCACCACAATATAAGCTGCACTATAGTCTATTCGCTGTAGCTAGGCGAGAAATCATGACCTCTAACCTCTGTAACTAAAAAACGACTAGAGTAATCGAGCTAATAGTTCTACCAGCTGGGAAGAGTCAGTCAAGGAATAGATGTGGAAATTTACAGCCAATTTGCTCTAGTCCTTTTTGAGTAACAGAGGATAAAGGTCATGATCTCTCGCCTACTTATAACGAATAGACTATAGGCCTATCAATGTTGCTATACCCTGTTCCTTATAGGCAGGCCAGACATCCCAAACCCAACCGATCATATCTAAAAAACGACTAGAATAATCCAGCTAATGTTTCTATAATTTTGGAAGAGTCTGCCAGGGAATAGGTGTGGACATTTTCAACCCATTTGCTCCAGTCCTTTTGTAGCTACAGGGGTTAGGGGTTTCGATGTCTGGCCTACCTATGTTGAACAGACTATAGGATGGGAATGAAGGGTAAGGGGATGTTAAGGGGAGATGGGTCGTTTTTCTGGTTCCCTTTCTCCCTCGTGTGAAGCCCCATTTGGCTTGAGATTATAATACGTTCGGCCCATTAGTTTAGAATTTAACACCTTTAGCCCCATTTCGTTGTCAATTTTAAGATCTTTCATGCCATTTAGGTGTCTTTTTTTTTTTTTTTTCCTGGTGAGCGTTAGCGAACCTGACTTTTTAAGAGGAATTGGCCTTCGGCCGGGACTTTTTTACCGAAAAATGTACAAATTTATCTTGAAGGGGGATCTAGTGGGTGATTTGTTATTTTCCATCTAGCGAGGAAATTAAGAAATAAAGGAATACATGAATTAGTAAACCAAAAAAAACGGCCCATCTTCCCTTAACCAAAATATAATGGCATTCTTTCGGGTACCAAGTGAAGGGATTGAGCAAGTATTATCGCTTCCCATTCTTTCGTTCTCGAGATTCCGGTAACTCGCCAACAGACAGACACGTACGGTAGCGCTAATAAGTCATGTCTCAGCTGGCATTGTTGGTGGTGTAATGGTTTAGAACTTTGGATGCTTATGTTCTGGGTATGGTGTCCCGAGTTTGAATCCCGGGATAATCATATGCTTTCATTAATTTATTCAAGTGCATTGGGGTTTGTAATGAAGGATTAATGTTAAGAATGGGTTGTTCCTTAATAACGTTTGGCTCGCTCTGTGCTTCATTAATGTCTGCCAGATGTTGAATAGCGTGTGTAAAGAAAGGGACATGTTTGTATATCTCACTGGAAACGATAAATTAACCTTCGATAGTGCTGATACCAATTATTGATCGAAATATACTTAGTGCCGCGACAACACTAATTTGGGCAACTACGGTAGCGTTAATAAGTCATGTATCACCTGTCATTACGTTTGGCTCGCTCTGTGCTGCATTTATGTCGGTCAGATGTTGAATAGGATAGGAAAGTGTAGAACATTTTAGGATATCTCACTCGAAAAGAAGAAATCATGTACAAACTTGGTTGGTACAGTTGGCCAAATAAGTCGTGTCGCAGCTGTCATTACGTTTGGCTCGCTCTGTGCTGCATTAATGTCTGTCAGATGGTGAATAGGGTGTGTAAATAAAGGAACATGTGTTTATGTCTCACTTGAAACGATAAATTAAACCTTAGATAGTGTTGATACTAATTATTGATCGAAATACAGTATACTTGGGGCCGCGACCTCACTAACTTGGGCAACTGTACGGTAGCGCTAATAAGTCATGTATCAGCTGTCATTACGTTTTGCTCGATTTGTGTTGTGTTAATGGCTGTCAGATGTTGAATAGGGTGGGAAAAGGTAGGAACATGTTTGGATATCTCACTTGAAAAGAAGAAATCGTGTACATATATTGCTGATACCATTATATTGATCAAAAGGGTGGGAAAGTGTAGGAACATGTTTGGTTATCTCACTCGAAAAGAAGAAATCGTGTACAAAATATTGCCGATACCAATTATTGATCAAAATATACTTGGTGCCGAGACATCCCTTATTAGGTGATGTCTCAGTACCAAGTATAGTTTGATCAATAATTGGTATCAGCAATAACTAAACTTGATCTATTAATTTCAAGTGAGATAAACAAACATGTTCCTACGGTTACTCACCCTATGCAACATCTGACAGACATTAGTACAGCACAGAACGAGCCAAATGTAATGATAGCCGAGACATGACTTATTTGGCCGACTGTACACTGACACAAGGGGTGGAAACAATACCTTATGACGATGAGCAGGTTATAAAACCTGACCATACTGAGAGGGTAAAGTGGACATGGTGGATTTTGCTGGCCCCCTCATGTTTAGCCCCGTTAGTTTTCAGGTTGTACGACGTTCGGTCCATTAATTTGGCGATTTTAAGACTTTTCACCCCATTTCTTTGTCAATACTAACACCTTTCGTGTCATTTAGGTGTCTATGTTTTGCTGTTGAGCGATAGCGAAATTGTAATTTAGGCGGAACTGGGCTTCGGCCGGGACATTTTTCTACCGACAAATTTGCAAATTTCTTTTGAAAGAGGTTCTCGTTTTTTTTTTTTTTTTTTTTAAAGCTTGATGGAGGTCTAGGGAGGGAACTAAAATAATTAAATAATATAAATATATATAAATTAGCCAATAAATACGGCTCTCACCCCCTTCCAACGCAAGGGTCCTATGTGCGTGATGCTCGGCCTTTTACCCCGGGCCTAATATATTCACCCCCCCCCAGGCCCCCGCGCGCACCCCCCATTATTACCTCACCCCTTACCTCCAACACTTTACGATCGCGGGGTCTGTGCCGAGGGTCTTTGCGCTGGGAAGGGGGCGGATAATTAGTTGGGGGAGGGGGGAGGGGGTTATGTGAGTTTTTTTGTGTTCCTGTTCTTCGTGCGAGGTACAGGCATGTACCTCAAGCGGAATTCTCCCCTTAAAAATATTCTAAGCTTCCAATGGTTGTACAGGTATTACGGCTCATGACTGTACAGTGGGGCCGCAGGAATTTGTAGCCATTCCGAGATTAAACCCTTTGAGTACCAGCGACGTGTGTTATACTTTATTCCACCTATCATAAGACGATATTATGCAGCTTAGGATGGACCTGTGGTAGTCAATAGGGTTGGTTGAGATAGTTTGGAGTCTTAGTATTGCTAGAGGTTCTTCCTAAGCTGAATATAATCGTCTAACAGTTACTATAATACGATGAAAAGGGCGTCCCTGGTACTGAATGGGTTAATGTATGGCAATAATAATAGGCTTTTAAGGATAATTTAGTATACCGTTAAGGGGAGGTTTCCACTTGAGGGATTTTTTTTCGAACTTCCTTCTCCCTCATGTTTAACCCCATTGCTTTTGAGATTTTAAGACGTTCGCCCCATTAGTTTGGCGATTTTAAGAACTTTCGCCCCATGTATGTCACTTTTAAGACCTTTCGTGCCATTTAGGTGTCAAATTTTTCCTGGCGAGCGACAGCGAGCCTGTAATTTAAGGGGAACCGGCCTCGGCCGGGACATTTTTCTAACGAAAAATGTACAAATTTATCTTGAAAGGGAGTCAAGGGGGAGTAATTTTAAGCTTGATGGAAGTCTAAGAAACACACTAAAAACCTCCCCTTAATGGACCATGTAAATAAACTAGCGCTTGAGAAACCACACTCCTAATGCAATCGCGTCATATGTCGGAGAGGGTTAATGGAACAGGTAAATAAACTAGCGCTTGAGAAACCACACTCCTAATGCAATCGCGTCATATGTCGGAGAGGGTTAATGGAACAGGTAAATAAACTAGCGCTTGAGAAACCACACTCCTAATGCAATCGTAATATTTGTTCTTCCAAACAGAATATCACCGAGTGTAGTAGTCTCGTTTCAAACTAATGTGGTCAACTGTACAATCGGGAGTATTAAGGGGAGATTTCCACTTGAGGGATTTTTTCCTTGATCCCTTTCTCCCTCATGTTTAACCCCATTGCTTTTGAGATTTTAAGACGTTCGCCCCATTAGTTTGGCGATTTTAAGAACGTTCACTCCATTTATGTCAATTTTAAGACCTTTCGTTCCATTCAGGTGTCGATTTTTTCCTGGCGAGCGATAGCGAGCCTGTAAATTAAGAGGAATCGGCCTTCGGCCGGGACATATTTCTACCGAAAAATGTACAAATTTATCTTGAAAGGGGGTCAAGGTGGTGTAATTTTATGCTTGATGGAGGTCTAGGGAACACACTAAAAACCTCCCCTTAAGTGTTGTCATAGATTCCAGTGGTTTTCGCTCAAGAAGTGTTATTGGTATCTTTATAGTTACTGGGAAAAGTGCTTATCCCTCAGAGTATTAGTCAGTGTCCGAAACTTTGTGAAATATCTGACAACACTTATTAACCTCGACTGTACATCCCTATAGTAACAGAGATCGGCCAGTAATCGTGAACCCCAACCTCTGTAACTTAAAAAAGGGCTAGAGAAAATGAGCCGTACATTTCCGAACCTATTCCCTGGCTGACCTTTCCCAAAAATACCTCCTCTTAAAATATGTTTGGCTTGTGTGTGTGTGTGTGTTTAAGGATGAGTTATAATATTCAACTGTTTCGCCATCAAGCCTTCTCATCAATCATTTAACACTATCTATCCTCGGGTGGTCTTTTCTGGACCCTACCTCTTTTACCCCATTAATTTGCCGATTTATAAGGTTATTACCCCATTAGTTCGGCGATTATGAGACTTTTCATCCCATTCAGGAGTCGATTTTTTTCTGGCCAAGCGATAACAAGCCTGTAATGCAGAAGAGAGCAACTTTGTCATCAACTTTGGATCCGTAACTTGATACTAATAACGCTTTGGGGCTATTTTCCTCAGGTATTGGCTACTAGATTGGAGGTCGATTATCCTAGGTGGCAGAATGTTTATAAACGTGTATTTCAAAAGTTGTCATATGAGAGTTACGGTACGGAAAACAATATAATGGAAAACAATCATTATCTTTGTATGTGTGCTATTTTGAAGGGGAGATATCTACTTGAGGGATTTTTTTCTGGACTTCTTTCTCCCTCATGTTTAGCCCCATTCTTTTTTTCTAATTTTAAGACGTTTGCCTCATTATTTTGACGATTTTAAGAACTTTCAACCCATTTGACCTTTCGTGCCATTTAGGTGTCGATTTTATCCTGGCGAGCGATAGCGAGCCTGTAATTTAAGAGTAACCGGCCTTCGGCCGGGACATTTTTGTACCGAAAAATGTACAAATTTATCTTGAAAGGGGGTCAAGGGGGTGACATTTTAAGATTGCTGGAGGAGTACGACACAAAATAAAAACCTCCCCTTAAAGCTGACGGTAAATTGAATCACCTAGCAACTGATTTGTTAATACTTAACGGCAAAATATGAAACTATTATGTCTCTGCGTCATTGTAATGTCAGGTTATCATAATTAACTATACATTTCCCTACACAATCTTGGTAATAGCCAAGTAATCAGGATGGCGAGATAGCATTTTACCATCAGCTGGAAAAAAAACTACTATGGTTACCGCTACAAAGGAACACAAAGGATGACAAGCAACAACAGACCAGTGGAAAACAGCCTCACAGTGTTGCCAGAATGAAAACAGACTATAGTTACCGTTACAAAGCAACACAAAGGATGACGAGCAACAACAGACCAGTGGAAAACAGCCTCACAATGTTGCCAGAATGAAAACAGACTATAGTTACCGATACAAAAAAATATAAAGGAAAACAAGCAACAACAGACAGAATAAAGTAAGAATACAAAGGAAAAAAAGCAACAACAGACAGAATAAAGTAACGGATCAATCATAGGGTGCGGGAAATATAGGTCTCGTGTAGATTCGCCTTTAGTCTAGGATATTATTACTCCTTGTCACGACTTGGCATAATATTTCTCCGGGGCTGGCCATTATGTCGGCTTAGCAAACTCCCACTGCCGAGTCATTATTTAGGGGGGATGGGTGTATTTATTAGTATTAGTGTATTAATATTAGTATTAGTGTATTAATATTAGTATTAGTGTATTAATATTAGTATTAGTGTATTAATATTAGTATTAGTGTATTAATATTAGTGTATTATTTAGGGGGGCTGGGTGTATTTATTTGCTCATTTATGTATTTTATTTTTATGTGTGTTGGTTTCTTCCCTAGACCTCCATCAAGCTTTAAAACAAAAAACACACATACACACACACACTCACACATACTCCCAAGACCCTCCTGCAATATATATGTGTACAATTTTCGATAGAAGAATTTCCAGGCCGAAGGCCGGTTCCTCATAAATTACAGGCTCGCTATCGCTCGCCAGGAAAAAATCGACACTTAAGTGACACGAATAAAAGTCTTAAATATTGACAAAGAAATGTGGCGAAAGGTCTTAAAATCGCCAAACTAATAGGGCGAACGTCTTATAACCTGAAAACTAATGGGGCTGAACATGAGGAAGAAGGGGGACCATAAAAATGGCCCATCCCCCCTTAAGGCACATTCTCGGTTCTCGGGCCTCTCTGATTTCTGCCGATTCGTTTCGTGAGTTCGTAGTCTCCATAGGGACTTAGCGCTGAGAATATGTTATATTTTCTTATATTCATATTTGTTTTCACCAACCCACTAATTAATTTACAAATACACCTAATTAATGAAATCAATGAAGTAATGAATGCATGTGGTACTCCAAGGACTCGAACCTAGGATACTCACACCGAAATTCCGCACACTAAGCATTAAGCTATTTTTTATTTTATTCCTAAATTTCGTTCTTAACCCTTTGAAGACCATGACGCATTTTGACAGTTTATTCTGGTTATCATTAGACGATTTTATACACTTTAGAAAGGATCTGTGAGAGTAATTAGGGTAAAGATGGTCTCAATTAACCCCCTGACTTCCATATACTCTTTCTAATATAAATAAAATCGTCTAATGATAGCCAGAAAACAGAAGAGAAAGGCGTCATCGTATTTTCTAAGGGTTGATCACTGACTCAACCATATCCTCATTCTCATCATCAATTATGCACTCAAATACCGTATCTTATTCCTCACTTACTGAAATTCACCCCCTCATTCATATCCTCAAGCATTCACTCAACTTACTCATCTTTCTCATCCTCAAACCCTTACACCAACTACTTATATATATTTGCCACAAGCCTATATTTTTTTTGTTCTCTGCCTCAAACTACTTCCCTCCTTCCTTCTTGCCCCTTATTTGTCCCTTGTTCTCATCCTCGTTTCCTCGTTTATATATATTTTTCGATTTTTTTTAGTATCCTCCCTAGACCTCCATCAAACTTAGAAATAACATCCATTAGATTTCCTTTCTAGATTAATTTGTACATTTTTCGGTAGAAAAATGTCCCGGCCGAAGGCCAGTTCTTCCCAAATTAGAGGCTCACTATCGTTCGCCAGGAAAAAGTCGACACCTAAATAGCACGAAAGGTCTTAATATTGACAAAGAAATGTGGCAACAGGTCTTAAAGTCGACAAACTAATGGGTCGAACGTCTTAAAATCTAAAAACCAATGGTGCTAAACACGAAGGGAGAATGGGGGCAGACAAACTGGCCCATCTCCCCTTAACCCCTATCTCCTCCTCGGTTGGTCTTATCCTCAAACACTTACTCGGCTCCGTCTTTAACCCCTTCAACACGATGACGTATTTTTCATCATATTCTGGTTACCATTAGACGATTTTGTTTAGCTTATACTCGATCTCTATTACTCAAAGGGGTGAATACGATCTCTATTACTCAAAGGGGTGAATACGATCTCTATTACTCAAAGGGGTGAATACGATCTCTATTACTCAAAGGGGTGAATACGATCTCTATTACTCAAAGGGGTGAATACGATCTCTATTACTCAAAGGGGTGAATACGATCTCTATTACTCAAAGGGGTGAATACGATCTCTATTACTCAAGGGGTGAATACGATCTTAATAAACCCTCTGAATAACATAGGTGCTTCTTAAATTACATACCATCGTCTAATCTTAGCCAGAATATAATGTAAAAAGACGTCATCGTCATGAAGGGGTTAAGCACTTACTCTGGCCATCCGAAGTGCCCTATTCAAACACTTATTCGTCCTAATGTTCGTCTTTATCCTTTTCCACTTGCTCTACTTAATCGTTCTCATCCCCTTACTCATTCTCTCTCTTTCTCTTTCCCAGTTACTCTCAACCACCTCCTCTTTCTATTCCCCAAACAATTACTCAACTCCCTCCTAATTATCATCCTCAAACACTGACTCATCTCCCTCCTAATTCTCCTCTTCAAACACTGACTCAACCCCCTCCTCATACACTGACTCAACCCTCTCCTAATTCTCATCCTCAAACACTGACTCAACCCCCTCCTCAAACACTGACTCATCTCCCTCCACTTCTCATGCTCAAAAAGTTACTCAACCCCCTCCTAATTCTCATCCTCAAACACTGACTCAACCCTCTCCTCATACACTGACTCAACCCCCTCCTCAAACACGTACTCAACCCCCTCCTAATTCTCCTCTTCAAACACTGACTCAACCCCCTCCTAATTCTCCTCTTCAAACACTGACTCAACACCCTCCTAATTCTCCTCTTCAAACAGACTCAACCCCCTCCATAATCTTATCTTCAAACACTGCCTCCACCCCCTCCTCAAACATTGATTCATCTCCCTCCACTTCTCATGCTCCAAAAGTTACTCAACCCCCTCCTAATTCTCATCCTCAAACACTGCCTCAACCCCCTCCTCAAACATTGACTCATCTCCCTCCACTTATCATGCTCCAAAAGTTACTCAACCCCCTCCTAATTCTCATCCTCAAACACTGCCTCAACCCCCTCCTCAAACACTGACTCAACACTCTCCTCATACACTGACTCAACCCCCTCCTCATACATTGACTCATCTCCATCCACTTTTCATGCTCCAAAAGTTACTCAACCCCCTCCTAATTCTCATCTTCAAACACTGACTCAACCCCCTCCTCAAACACGACTCAAGCCCCTCCTCAAACACTGACTCAACCCCCTCCTCAAACACGTACTCAACCCCCTCCTAATTATCCTCTTCAAACACTGACTCAACCACCTTCCCATTATAACCGTGGACCCTCAACTGACCCTGTGCCTCTACCCTGCCCAGACCCTTGTGAGGACTTCGCCTGCCCGGAGCGCCAGAGTTGCCAGCTGGACGGTCACAGGCAGCCCGTGTGTCGCTGTAATGATGTCTGCGCCAAGGAGTTCATCCCCGTCTGTGCCTCCGACGGGAAGACGTATACGTGAGTTACCAATATATGTTTGTATTGAAGGAGGATTTTTATGATGTATATACCTGTGTGTGTGTGTGTGTGTGTGTGTGTGTGTGTGTGTGTGTGTGTGTGTGTGTGTGTGTGTGTGTGTGTGTGTGTGTGTGTGTGTGTGTGTGTGTGTGTGTGTGTGTGTGTGTGTGTGTGTGTGTGTGTGTGTGTGTGTGTGTGTGTGTGTGTGTGTGTGTGTGTGTGTGTGTGTGTGTGTGTGTGTGTGTGTGTGTGTGTGTGTGTGTGTGTGTGTGTGTGTGTATAATTATATATATACATTTTATGAGGGTTTCGTATATTGTGTTTACATTAGATATATAAGGTCTACATTTCTAATAAAGAATGTCACATAAAATATAAGTAAGATATACGAAATGTCACATATATCCTAATTGTGTGTTGTTGTTTACAGGAACGAGTGTGTGATGAAGGTAGAGGCGTGTAAGGCAAGGAAGACTCTCTCCATCATCTTCCAAGGCTCCTGCAGTATAGGTGGGTCTATATCAAACACCAGGAACCTCTCCACAACTTTTACTGTTGTATTTTTAAGGGGGAAGGCTATATTTTGTGGTCGATTATTTAATATATTTATTATTTCTTTAGTTTCCTCCCTAGACATCCATCAAACTTAAAACAAAAAAAACATTCATTAGATCCCCCTTCTAGATTTATTTGTACATTTTTCGGTAGAAAAAAAATCCGGCCATAGGCCGGTTCCTCCACAATTACAGGCTCGCTGTCGCTCGCCAAGAAAACAAATCGACACCTAAATGGCACGAAAGGTCTTAATATTGACAAATAAATGGAGCGAAAGGTCTTTAAATCGACAAAATAATGGGGCAAACGTCTTAACATTTCAAAACTAAATGGGGCTAAGCATTAGGGAGAAGGGGGTCTAGAAAAGCGACCCATCTCCCCTTAAGATTACAGGTATTAGACTCTGTTATGATTATTGTTAGGATTATTTCTTCTTGGCACGAGGTGGAATATTTCACCGCATTTGGTCATTATTTCCTGGCATTTATTTGGCCATTATTGCGGCTTAGGAAACTCATCTTATTCAGTAATTTAGACATATGTTCGATTTTCGGTGTTCTGGTTTCTTCAGTCGCGTGGGATTCATATTTCGTGTGGGGATTGTATCGCCTAATTAGTATTGTTTTTGTTTTTTTCTATCATGTTTTCCTACACCTACAAAGTCAATTTGTGTGGGGATTCATATTTCCTGTGGGGAGTGTATCATATAATTTGCGTTTTTTTTTTTTTTTCCTACACCTCCTAAGTCAATTTGTGTGGGGATTCATATTTCGTGTGGGGAGTGAGTGTATCATATAATTTGTGTGGGGATTCATATTTCGTGTGGGGAGTGAGTGTATCATATAATTTGTGTGGGGATTCATATTTCGTGTGGGGAGTGAGTGTATCATATAATTTGCGTTTTTTTTTTTTTCCTACACCTACTAAGTCAATGAGGAAAATAGTAAACGCGTACATTTTCCCCCTCAGTCTGTTTTGTTTAATGTGTACTCTATTTAAATGGGGTAGTGCTTGTTTTTTGGTCTGTATTTATTATATTATATTATATTTGGTTTTATATATATTTGTTTTGTTCTGGTACACATTAGATTATTCAAAGTACCTCAGGGAAGAAGTCTGGCAATCAAGAGGTTTAAGGGGAGATCTCCACTTGAGGGATTTTTTTCCTTGACCCCTTTCTCCCTCATGTTTAGCCCCATTGCTTTTGATATTATAAAACGTTCGCCCCATTAATTTAGCGATTTTAAGAACTTTCACCCCATATTAAGACCTTTCGTGCCATTCAGGTGTCGATTTTATTCTGGCGAGCGATAGCGAGCCTGTAATTTAAGAGGAACCGGCCTATGGCCGGGCCTTTTCTTACCGAAAAATGTACACATTTATCTTGAAAGGGACTCAAGGGGGTATCATTTTAAGCTTGATGGAGGTCTAGGGAACAAAGTAAATACCTCCCCTTAAACGTGCATAGAGTTCCTCCTTCAGAACGATGTCTTGTTTTGTTCTGTATATATTTTGGCTTACACCAGGCGATTATTATATACTTAGATGCTCGTTCAATCAAAGGGTGAAAATAGTGACATCGCATTTTTTAATATTCGTGTCCTACATAATCTTTTCCGCCACCGCCAGCACGCACGAGTTTCAAAATTTGGATTATTAAGTGGATGAAAATTTGTTAGGGTGTTGTCCAAACTTCTTGCTGGGCGTCTTATCCGAGGTGTGGGGGGAGAGGGAGGGAGGGGGACAGGTGGAGGGAGGGGGAGAGAGGGGAGAACGGGAAGAGGAGGAGGGGGGGGGGGAGGGAGGGGGGGGAAATGGAGGGAGGGGGAGAGGAGGAGGTAAGGTGAGAGGTGAAGGGAGGGGGGGATGTGGAGGGAAGTGGAGAGGTGGAGGGGGGGAACAGGAGGAGGGAGGTGGAGAGGAGGAGGAGGGAAGGGCAGAGGTGGAGGGAGGGGGAGACGTGGAGTGAGGGAGAGGTGGAGGGAAGGGGAGAGGGAGGGAAGGGGAGAGGGAGGGAAGGGGAGAGGGAGGGAAGGGGAGAGAGGGAGGGAAGGGGAGACAGGGAGGGAGGGGGACAGGTGGAGGGTGGGGGAGAGAGGGAAGAACGGGAAGAGGAGGAGGGAGGGTGAGAGGAGGAGGGAAGGGGGGAGGGGAAGGAGGGAAGGAGAGGGGGAGAGGAGGAGGGAAGGAGAGGGGGGAGCTAAACTTTTAATGTATGTGATCAGTGGGACGAAGTTTGTCCGTGGTGGTGGTGAGACAGGATCCCCCTCCCTCCGTCCTCTCCCTACACCATCGCCGATTCAGATTGATAATTCAGATGTTCTAAGCAATATCACCGTTACAGAGAGAGAAGTATTGAATTGTTTAGATAAACTCAAGGTAAATAAAACGCCTGGACCTGATACAATCTCGCCTAGAGTTCTAAAGGAAGCTAAGGATGAGCTCTCCAAACCACTGACATTACTATTCAATAAATCCTTGCAGTCTGGAACTATGCCTGATCAGTGGAAGCTAGCCAACGTAACACCGATATTCCAAAAAGGCAGCAAATCCCTACCCAGTAACTATCGTCCAATTAGCTTAACCTCAGTTGTATGTAAAATGCTAGAAACGGTCATACGAGACAGACTCGTAAATCACTTAGAGGAAAATAACTTACTTAAAGATACTCAACACGGCTTTCGTAAAAAACGTTCCTGTTTAACAAACCTCTTAACGATATCCTCAACCTCTACGATGAGAGTAAAGCTGTAGATATTATATACCTTGATTTTCAAAAGGCCTTTGACAAAGTTCCCCACAAACGTTTACTGCTAAAACTAAAAGCGCATGGAATACAAGACGGTGTGTTGAAATGGATAGAAAATTGGCTCAGCAACAGAAAGCAAAGGGTAGTCATAAACGGTAAGGCATCTAAATGGACCAATGTAAGTAGCGGGGTACCCCAGGGATCGGTACTAGGACCAATTCTCTTTCTAATTTACATCAACGACATAGATGAGGGTCTCACCTATACAATCTCAAAATTTGCTGACGATACAAAAATTGCAAATAGCGTACTCTCAAAAGAACAAGTTGACGATATGCAACACAATCTAGATAAATTGTCATGTTGGGCCCAAATTTGGCAAATGAGTTTCAATGCGGATAAATGTAAAGTACTACATATCGATACCTAAATGAGAAAGCAAACTATTCGATGAATAGCATTCAGCTTAAGAATGTAAACAAAGAAACCGATCTGGGAGCAACAATATCGAGTAACCTAAAACCGAGTCAACAATGTTCAGAAGTTGTTAAGAAGGCAAACAAAATAATTGGCTTTATAGGCAGGTCATTTGAGCATAAATCCAAAGAAGTTATCCTAACCCTTTACAATTCCTTAGTCCGCCCTCTTCTGGAATTCTGCGTTCAATCCTGGTGCCCTTATTACCAAAAAGATATAAACAAGGTAGAACGAGTTCAACGTAGAATTACCAAAATGATACCTAGCCTAAAGAACAAACCATACGAAGAGCGTCTTAGAGAATTAAATCTATTTCCTTTAACCCAGCGCAGATTAAGAGGTGACTTAATTCAAGTGTTCAAAATCATCAAAGGCATCGACAATATGAACTGTAGTAAGTACTGTACTTCACTATCGACCAATCTAATTACACGCGGGGAAACGGTTGCAAAATTATTGGTAAATCTTTTAACTCGCACGAATCTAAGAATTTCTTCTTCTTCAATCGAGTTGTCAACTTGTGGAATGGGCTTCCCCGAAACGTTATAGACTGCATCACCGTTGATTCATTTAAACTCCGCCTAGACAAATATCTCGCATCAAACCCGCGACTGACTGCGTTTGTAAATGAATAACTTTATTTTATCCCCCCCTCAGTTACTAACCCATCTGTCCTCTACTAACTTCCAAATCCTGCCACGGACATTAGTTCCAGGGCAGTAATTCCCTTTCCAATGTTCCCTTACCCACTCTAAACCACTGTTTGGACACTTGATCCTCAGTGCTTTGGAGGACAAGCAACCTAGAAGGGTCACTAGATCTGTTGTTGCTTGATTTCCTTTGTACTCCCCTATACACACACACACACACACACACACACACACACACACACACACACACACACACACTCACTCACACAAATACACACACACACATACACTCACGGTGGCCGAGCGCGCTTAGTACTCTGTATTGGGAGCGCTAGCTCTGGTGTCAGGGGTTCGATCCCACGCGCCGGCAGGGGAAGTTCTCTCAAAAACTTTCCCTGGCCGTGAAGGCAAGATCTGGGCGGATCGTCTCGGGGGACCCACAAAGTCTCCTGCCCACATCCTACTCCCTTGGGAGTATGTAGCCGCTCTCGTTAGCTGCCAGGATCAATCTGTTGATCCATTAGGATAAGATCTAGGTTAAGTTTGTGTATTTTCAGCCCCATTGGCTGCCGGCTTGAAATAAACCGATTATTATTATTATTATTATTACACTCACTCACTCACACAGATACACAAACACACACACACTTCATACATACATGAACAGTAAACTTATTATGCAGCTTAGGAAGGATCTGTGGTAGGTCAAAGGGTTGATTGACATAGTTTGAAGTCTTATTATTGCTAGAGGTCCTTCCTAAGCTGAATGCAATCTTTTAATAGTTACCAGAATATGATGAAAATGACGTCACTGGTACTGTATGGGTTAAAGTTGCACTCCATCCCACTCTGTTTATTATGCCTTTGTGAAGAAGGATATTAACTAAATAATGTCGTTTCTTGTTCAGGCATTAGCCGATTAGATCACATAACTATAAATATCTCTGTAGAAAGTACTCTAAATTATTCAAGTATATTTTTTATAATCTTATTAATCGAAGGAGAGGGAAAATTATGCGGGAAACTGTAAACAATTATTTCTAGGCGACTAATTCGACACATACAACTGAAGATACAGAGACACCCTTATTACCTTTGGCCTAAATCATTATCCATTGCAGTCCTGAACCCGTGCAATTCCCTGTCGTGCATGCCGGGCGAGGAGTGCAACATTGATATCTTCGGGCTGGGTTTTTGGTCTATTAATTCATGTATTCATATATTTTTTTAGTTTCCTCGCTAGACCTCCCTCAAACTTAGAAAAACACCCCCTAGACACCCCCTCAAGGTAAATTTGTACATTTTTCGGTAGAAAAATGTACCGGCCGAAGGCCGGTTCCTCTTATAATTACAGGCTCGCTATCGCTCGCCAGAAAAAATCGACACCTAAATGGCACGATAGGTCTTAAAATTGACAACGAAATGGAACTAAAGATATTAAAATCGCTAAACTAATGGGCCGAACGTCTTAAAATATCAAAACTAGTGGGGCTAACCTAAAACCTTCTCCATTACAGTTCTGAACCCGTGCAACTCCCTGTCGTGCATGCCGGGCGAGGAGTGCAACATTGATATCTTCGGGCTGGGTTTTTGGTCTATTAATTCATGTATTCATCTATTTTTTAGTTTCCCTCAAACTTAGAAGAATAAAAACGCTAGACAAGATAAATTTTTAAATTTTTCGGTAGAAAAATGTCCTGTCCGAAGGCCGATTCCTCTTATAATTACAGGCTCGCTATCGCTCGCCAGAAAAAAATAGACACCTAAAGGGCACAATAGGTCTTAAAATTGACAACGAAATGGAGCTAAAAATATTAAAATCGCCAAACTAATGGGACAAACGTCTTAGAATATCAAAACTAGTAGGGCTAACCTAAAACCTTCTCCATTGCAGTTCTGAACCCGTGCAACTCCCTGTCGTGCATGCCTGGCGAGGAGTGCAACATTGATAGATTTGGTGAGCCCGGGTGTGCGTGTCCGCCTCCCTGCGAGCTGGTAGTCCGTCCCGTCTGCGGCTCCGACGGCATCACTTACGACAACCTATGTGAGCTGCACCGCGCCGTGTGTCTCAACCAGGCTGATATCGTCGTCAGTTATATGGGCGTCTGTGGTAAGTTGTACAAGGATAGTGGCTGTTTATTTGTTTTGATCTACTGTATATATTCAGTTATTCATATATTTTTTAGTTTCATCCCTAGACCTCCATCAAGGATATTATGCTGAATGAACGAGAGTGAAAGAGAGAGTTGCATGGGGCCAAATGCATTAAGGGGGGATGGGCGTATTTATTTCCTCATTTATGTATCTTTTTATAATGTTCTTAGTTTCCTCCCTAAACCTCCATCAGGCTTAAATAAATACACCCACCAAGACCCTGCTTCAAGATAAACTTGTAAATTTTTTCGATGGAAAAAATTTCCGGCCAAAGGCCGGTTTCTCTTAAATTACATCCACATACAGGTGTATGTGGATTTATTTGTGTCGGTAAGAGATTGTGAAATTACGAAGATGGGTGATTGTTTGGCATACATGTGTTTGTGGATGGGTGAGTATTGCTATCTGTGGGTGTGTCGGCTGAGTGTGCACCCTTTAAGGGGGGTCACCTGGTTTTTTTCTCTCCTTTTCTCTCTGTATCTGGGTTGTATTCATTCGGCCACATTCAGCTTACTATTTTAAGACGTTTATCCCCATCCAGGTGTCGATTTTTTCCTGGTGAGCGATAGTGAGCCAGCATTGTATGGAGAAATCTGGCTTCAATGGAGACATTTTTATATCAAAAGATTTACAAATTTAGCCTGCTTTAAAAAAAAAATAATAATATTGTGGCTCGCGGATGAAATCGACACCTGGATGCGGATAACGTCTTAAAACAGTAGGCTGAATGGGGCCGAATGGATACAACCCAGAGAGAGAGGTAGAGAGAACAAAAAATAACGAAGAGCTATATTTACTCCTTTTCTGTCTTGCTCCCAGGTGAAGAGGGCCCCTGCGCCGGCCATAACTGTGACCATGGTGGAGTGTGTGTGGAGCGCCAGGGCCGGGGTGTGTGTGAGTGTTCCCAGTGCCCTGCCCACCTGGACCCTGTATGTGGCGCTGATGGTATATCCTACAACAACGAGTGCCTGCTGAGGGCCGAGGCGTGTCGTATCCGTAGAGCCATCCCCGTCAGATACCGCGGACGATGTAGTAAGTAACTAATTATGTGATATTTATATTTTTATGTATTCTAATGTTGACTTACTAATATGATGTACCGATGCATTGAGCATCTAAAGTTAAACGTATTTGCTGTTGTGTTGAGGTAATGGTAGTGATAAAAACTTTCAGCTAAGGTGGTGGGAGATTAGGGATGTTGAGGTGTCTTGTCAGTGAATATTAGGGAATGAGGACTTTACAGCCATTATCATGTTTGGGTAGTGTTCATAGTGATATTTTCCTAAGTAGGATGGACCAGATTTACATCTGGCCAAACAAATATTTAAAAATATGAAAATCCCCTGTTCTGCAGCGGATAAACTCCGGTTGTTGATTGAATTTTTGTAATTGAGGAAATTTAAATATATTTAGTCTGAAATTCAAGGACAATTGTGTGTGTGTATTATTAGGTTAAATAGGTTATATAAGGCAGATGCTAAATATTTGATCGGTTTTCAGCAACAGTTCGAGAATACAGCCATCCGCCAGGTAACCGTTTGATTTTATTTCCTTGCATCGTCTCCTTACCCTGTCCTGACCTTATGGCATCCTCTCCTCACCTTATAGCATCCTCTCCTCACACCTTGTATCCTCTCCTCACATTATGGTATCCTCTCCTCACCTTATGACATCCTCTCCTCACACCTTGTATCCTCTCCTCACCTTTTGGTATCCTCTCCTCACCTTTTGGTATCATCTCCTCACCTTTTGGTATCATCTCACCTTTTGGTATCCTCTCTTCACCTTTTGGTATCATCTCACCTTTTGGTATCCTCTCCTCACCTTTTGGTATCATCTCACCTTTTGGTATCCTCTCCTCACCTTTTGGTATCATCTCCTCACCTTTTGGTATCCTCTCACCTTTTGGTATCATCTCCTCACCTTTTGGTATCATCTCACCTTTTGGTATCCTCTCTTCACCTTTTGGTATCATCTCACCTTTTGGTATCCTCTCCTCACCTTTTGGTATCATCTCACCTTTTGGTATCCTCTCCTCACCTTTTGGTATCATCTCACCTTTTGGTATCCTCTCCTCACCTTTTGGTATCATCTCCTCACCTTTTGGTATCCTCTCACCTTTTGGTATCATCTCCTCACCTTTTGGTATCATCTCACCTTTTGGTATCATCTCCTCACCTTTTGGTATCATCTCACCTTTTGGTATCATCTCACCTTTTGGTATCATCTCCTCACCTTTTGGTATCCTCTCCTCACCTTTTGGTATCATCTCCTCACCTTTTGGTATCCTCTCCTCACCTTATAGCATCCTCTCTTCACACATTGTACTCTCTCATCACCTTTTGGTATTCTCTCCTTACCTTCTGGCATCGTCTCCTTATTTTCTGGCATCTTCCCCTTACCTACTCCTCATATTCTGTCATTCTCCCCTCACCTTGTGTCATCCTCCCCTCACCTTGTGTCATCCTCCTCTCACCTTGTGTCATCCTCCCCTCACCTTCTGCCATCCTCCCCTCACCTTGTGTCATCCTCCCCTCACCTTCTGCCATCCTCCCCTCACCTTCTGCCATCCTCCCCTCACCTTGTGTCATTCTCCCCTCACCTTGTGTCATTCTCCCCTCACCTTGTGTCATCCTCCCCTCACCTTGTGTCATCCTCCCCTCACCTTGTGTCATCCTCCCCTCACCTTGTGTCATCCTCCCCTCACCTTGTGTCATCCTCCCCTCACCTTGTGTCATCCTCCCCTCACCTTGTGTCATCCTCCCCTCACCTTCTGCCATCCTCCCCTCACCTTCTGCCATCCTCCCCTCACCTTCTGACATCCCCCCCCCCCCCTGTACATCCTCTTCTCACCTTTTCCTGACTTTCTGCCATCCTTTCCTCATTCTAGACCATCTTCTCTCACCCTGTCTTCACCTTCTATCATGTAATCCTTGTGTCACATTGTAGTAACTCCTCACTCTCTCCTCACTGTTTATTTTCTCTTTCTTCACTATATTCTCACCTTCTAAAAAAAAATCCTCATCCTGTCCCACTTCATGTCCTGTGTAAAGTCGTCCTTTCCAATCATCTCCTTCCCCCACCTAATCCATATCCCCTTTATAACTATAAGGGGATATGTGCGTTGATGCATGGTGTGATTTTGACAACTATTAATTATCCATAGTGATACTCTAAAATCCACCGACAATCACGAGTACCGGTCGATCCACTTTGCATATTCACTTACAACTACCTTTAATTGACCACTTGCGAGTTTCAGGCTATCAGGAAGATGGAGCCGTGAACATCGATATTAAACAGAAATGCAATAATTAATTTACGTTTCTGATGGATAAATGGTATGTTGAATTGGGATTTATGTATTTATAAATGTACTACGACCGTATTTTACCTGTAAATTCTGTTAAATATCGTTATCTACAGCTCCATCTTCCTTATAGAACGAAATTCGCAAGTTGGCAATTGTTTGATGTGCACTAACTTCCACTATTCAACACAGATGCAACCGTGAGTCTACTGAACCCACTTAATATCCAGAAGTATGCATCTTTTTAGCAATATACACTAATCCACTTAATCCCACTCACTAACATCCACTCAACCCAAGAACTATTTTAAGGGGGTAGCACTCGCTTTATCTGGACCCCCTTCTCCCTCATGTTTAGCATATTAGTTTTGAGGTTTTAAGACTTTCGTTTCGTTAGTTTGGCGATTTTGAGACCTTTCACCTAATTCTATTATCAATATTAAGACTTTTCGTGCCTTTTAGGTGTCGATTTTTTCCTGGCGAGCGATAGCGAGCCTCTAATTTTAGAAGCAACCGGCCTTTGGCCAGGAATTTTTTTCTATCGAAAAATTTACAAATTTATCTTGAAAGGGGATCTAGGGGGTGTTTTTCTAAGCTTGATGGAAGTCTAGCGAGGAAACTCAAAAATAAAGTAATAAATAAATATATAGACCAAAAACCAAGCACTACCCCCTTAAGCACTACCCCCTTAATCACTTACGTTCGATGACCCTATTTATGGCAAACGATAAACAATGTTATTCAGTTGTAGTAGAAACCACTAGAACTTGAATGGGTAAAGCAATAGAACTTGTTGTATTCCATCGGTCGTTCCTAGGCTGAATAAAATCGCATATGATACCCAGAATACAATGAAAAAGGCGTCATCCTTTTAAGGGTGTTAAGGGGAGACGGGCCATTTTTCTGGTCCCCTTTCTTCCTCATGCTTATCCCCATTCGTTTTGACATTTTTAGACGTTTGCCCCATTAGTTTGTCGATTTTAAGAACTTTCGCCCAATTGTGTTGTCAATTTTAAGACCTTTCGTGCCCTTTAGGTGTTGATTTTTTTTCTTGGCGAGCGATAGCGAGCATGTAATTATGGAGGAACCGGCTTTCGGCCGTGACATTTTTCTACCGAAACATTTACAAATTAATCTCGAAGGGGAATCTAATGGATGTTTATTTATGTTTGATGGAAGTCTAGGGAGGAAACTAAATAAATAAACATAATATATAAATATATAGACCCCAAAAAACTACCACTGTCCCCTTAAGATGACTGCAGATGATAAGCCGCTGTAATGTTTGCGGTGGCTACCTCACAATACCTTTGTACCAACCATGAACTTCAATTCATACATGTTCCAATACAATTGTCACGACCTTCTTACGAATTGGAAACGCCAATAAGTACAGATAACTTTTGATTAATACATTTGTCTAGCTAATTCGTTTTATATAACAACGGAATTCCAAAATCTTTGGGATAGCTTACCTACTGTAGGTGTATAGCTAATCTACTGTAGTGTTTATATATATATATATATATATATAACTATTGACAGTTTTTCACTCGAGGTACGATTTCAGTCTATAATAAATTTTATGTCCATATAGTATACCGTACCTGCTTGTGTAAGTAATCCAGAACCTATCCATCCATCCCATCACTCTCGCTCCTCCGCCAACTCCAGCAGCTGATATTTTATGCAACCACGAACTTTGCGGATAAATCAGTCTTTCTAACCAGCAAGGGATCATCTGCAATTCCAGCCAGGCTGCAAGAGCTCTCACAGACAAGTTCATTGCCTGGAGGACCTTGCATTATGGAGTGCTGGGGCCGCGGTGAGAGGGCCCAGGCAAATTAAGGGGGGAGGGTTTATTTGTTCGTCGATTTACTTATGTATTTATTGTATTGTTTAGTTTCCTCCCTAGACTTCCATCAAGCTTAAAAATACATCCCAAAGATCCCTCTTCTAGATAACATTTTAAATTGTTTGGTAGAAAAATGTCCCTAAGCATAAAAGAGAAGGGGTCCCGAAAAAAAATACCCCCCCTTAATTTAGCTGGATGTGTAACTCGGCTGTCCCTTGTTGTATTTCCAAAAAGGAGCCTTGGTGCATAATAAGAAAAAATATATATATAAAGGTTAGAAATATCGCAGCAATAACATTAGGATAAAACAAATTCAACTGAAGCAAAACCTATCTATATTGGCGTCCTCCATTCGCGAGAAGTAAATAACTGTTGAATTTGGATGGTTGTGGATTGAAAATTGGTGGAACGTTACTCTGTTTTGAGACGATTTTGGGAAGATTAGACAAGATACTTGGCATTCAAAGCTACATAAATATCGTCTGCTGTTGGCCAGAATAAAGTGGAAAAGTGCGTCCAATGAACTTGACAATAATCTTCATCCCTGACCTCTTTGTAACTCAAAAGGGCCTAGAGCAAACTGGCTGTAAATATCCACACCTATTTCCTGGTGGACTCTTCCTAAATGATAGAAACGTCAGCCCGATTGCTTTCATTAATTTAATGTTATAAGAATTTAAGGGGTCAATATTATTGTCAAGTTCGCTGGCGCGACCTATACCGAAAGAGCTATGGTGACAGAATTCATATCGAAGTCATTTACAGATACTGTAAAATAAGGTTCTTGTTATTACTGTTATAACCTTGTATTAATTATTGTATTTGGAAGTACATGTATTCTAAATATATTCAATTATAAACATTCCATTGCACTGTTTGATAGATCTGTCAGTTATAACTGTTCACTATATAAATCCAATAAATTGCAATATTTTGGTAAATACGGCATAGAATCTCGTTTTTTATTTAATATGCAATGAAGATGGATTTGTTTTAAGACTGTTCATGGCTTTTGACATCTTTTTACTCATAATTTATTTTGTTTTTTTCACAATCTTTTTATCTTATATCATATGTAACCCATATATTTTATTTTAGCTATTCCAGCGTTAATGTACGTATTACTTATTTCGTTTAGTTTATTTATCATCGCTATTTCTGCCACATTCCACCGTTAGTTAATATTTCCCTTATAATATATTTTTTACACGGCATCCATTATCTCTCTCTCTCTCTCAGCCTCTCCGAGCCTCTCCGTTACCCACCAATTCCCCAAGTTTTCTCCTGTGTTCGGCCGCTAACTCTCGCGACACCTCGTTTTAAACTATACTTTATATCTCCACTTTAGGAGTCTTCTGTTTGTTCCACTCTTCTCTATGTTCCTTTTCTTTGGTTTCATTTTTAGTTCAATTTCCCCCCAAATTATAGTATATTATAAATTCCTTTTGGTTAGTATATATTAACCAAAAAATCCAAGTGTACACTTTGACTCTACAGTATGCCTTTCTTTATATGTTCCCATTTCCACTGACCTCTCTTGTGCGTACGCGTCACACACACACACACATTTTGTTTTCTCTCTCACACTCACTCTCACTCTCACTCTCTCTCTCTCACACACAAACAAGCACACACACACCCACACACACTAATTCTCCATCTGTCCGTATTTCTATCTACATATTATACTAATTGTATTCATCAGTCTACCTGTATCACTACCTCACCAACTCCGACATAGGCCTACCCTCCAATTTACCCCCTTCCCTCCACCCCCACCCACTCACTCCCACCCACTCGCCCTCCCTCACCTATGTATTCACTCACTCATCCATCCATTAATTTGTCCATCCTCACTAATCATCCACTCCCTACTCATCCATCCACTCATTCTTCCTTCCTCACTACTCATCCATCCACTCATTCTTCCTTCCTCACTTACTCACTAATCATTACACTCCCTACTCATCCATCCACTCCTTTTTCCTCCCTCACCTACTCACTAATCTTCCACCCACTCATTCTTCCTTCCTCACTTACTCACTCATCATCCACTCCCTACTCATCCATCCACTCATTCTTCCTTCCTCACTTACTCCCTCACTTACTCACGCACTCTCTGTTTTTGTTCCCCAGGTGGCTGCGAGACAAAGGAGTGCGACTTCTACGGTGTGTGTGAGGCGGACGAAGGTGTGGGGCGGTGTGTGTGTCCGCAAGGCTGTGATAAGGTCAGTGTGTGTTTTTTTTGTTTTTTTTTCTATGTGATTGAGGGAGGCAAAAGGCATAACTGCCTATAGCGAGTGCCTCTCCCATAGTTGAAAGAGTGACAGGGCCAAAATCAAGGGACGTTCGAGCCAAAATGCCTGGACACACGGAGTTTGAAGCAATTTAAGTCATAGGAAGAGGGAAAGACTGATTCTGGGAGAGAGTTCCAGAGCTCAGCTGTTGAGTAGAAGAAAGTTTGAGAGTAACGTTTCACTCTTGGGTTGGAGAGTTGCACAGAGTAGGGGTGGGATTGAGTTGCAAGACGGGTACCACGTGCCCTACGTAAAGGAGGTGGTATGTGTGTGTGTGTGTGTGTGTGTGTGTGTGTGTGTGTGTGTGTGTGTGTGTGTGTGTGTGTGTGTGTGTGTGTGTGTGTGTGTGTGTGTGTGTGTGTGTGTGTGTGTGTGTGTGTGTGTGTGTGTGTGTGTGTGTGTGTAATAATAATAATGATAATAATAATAAACGGTTTATTAAAGAATGGCAGCCTCATGAGCTGAAAATACACATTTTACAATTTAGTGGATGAACATGAGATGTACAGATATGAGGATGGTAAGCTTAGTTTACAAACAAAATAAATAAATACAATAATGATGCATGTGCAGAATACAAATTATCATAAAATAACCATGAGAGTAAGTGATATACAGTACATTTACACATTTATTAACTTACTCATATACAGAACATACGTATATACACGTACGTGCGCACATACATATACATACATATATAGGAACATAAGAACATGCAGTAAGTGTGCACATGTCCGTATACACAAACGCTCACGTATGCACACAGACATACATACATACAGAAACTGTTTTGGTAAGTGAGGTAAAGAGGGTGCGGGTACTACAATGGGAGGTTAATCCTCGGTAGTGCAGGTGTGTGTGTGTGTGTGTGTGTGTGTGTGTGTGTGTGTGTGTGTGTGTGTGTGTGTGTGTGTGTGTGTGTGTGTGTGTGTGTGTGTGTGTGTGTGTGTGTGGTGTGTGTGTGTGTGTGTGTGTGTGTGTGTGTGTGTGTGTGTGTGTGTGTGTGTGTGTGTGTGTGTGTGTGTGTGTGTGTGAGACAGAAGGCGAAATATGGAAGAGCTGGGCGTTCTATTGTTAAGGGTGGAAATACATGGATGAAGATACGCGAACACTTAATAATAGATAATGCTTATGCATAGATTTATAATCAGAAGTTGCGCTAGTGAGCAATATGTTCTCGCTCATATGTACGTATATTTACATACATATGTGCATATGACCATATAAATATAAATACACGTACAGTACATATATATATTATATACCTTATATTCTCAACCGGGCTCGAACCATTGACAGCACGTACACACAGACATACATATACATAAATATATGCACATTACATGCATATATGCTCTTCTCTTATCCTACCTGATACTCTCAGCCGGGCTCGAACCACAAACAGTATACACTATACACATATATATATACATAAATAACGCATACATACATACACATATACGCACACATACATACACATATACTGCACATACATAGATACATATATACACACATACATAAACAAACTCAAGCAAATACATACATAATTATATTCTAATACACACACGCACACACACTTATGCATATATTATTAAAGGTGGGCGCGTATATATGGTGTGACAGACCGTTATTACACATTATTAATAATATTAACAATGTGTGTGTGTGTGTGTGTGTGTGTGTGTGTGTGTGTGTGTGTGTGTGTGTGTGTGTGTGTGTGTGTGTGTGTGTGTGTGTGTGTGTGTGTGTGTGTGTGTGTGTGTGTGTGTGTGTGTGTGTGTGTGTGTGTGTGTGTGTGTGTGTGTGTTCGGAATTATATAATTGACATCATGATATTCATAGTATATTAACACTTTAGCTAACTTTTCGATCGGATAACAACCTTTTCAGCTACTGCAAGACGACTCTATTTGGCATCGAAATAGTCGCCATAAATTACGAGTGATATATTCCAAGTTGTAAAAAATTAGTCCAGGGGATAGTAAAAATAATACGTCTACGTATTGTGAAAAAAAAATGGCATCTTCCGGTAGGTTGTGAGGGTGAGTGAGTGTAGTGAGAACAAGTAAATTGAATAAATGAAGTACGTGAGGTGAGGACGGGGTGGAGTGAGGTTCTAAGTGCGAGTGAGTGTTGCTTGCGTAATGGTGAACGTATATTAATTGTGAGGCATTGGACTGAACATATATCTTGGCTTTGTGTGTGGGTGGAGTTGTGTATGAGTGGTATTTTGTGTGGGTGGCGTGTGTGGGTGGCGTTGTGTGTGGGTGGTATTGTGTAATAACAACATGGCTCCAAATCTAAAAGTTGAAGATAAAGTAATCATCACATACAAAGAACATAAACGCCTCGGTAGAATGTGCGATATCAGACCCATCAAATCAAGAGCGCTAACCAGAGTGAAGACATTAAGGGAAAATTCTTCTGCTACTCATGGTCCTAAGGTGTATAACGAATTACCCGAAGAAATTAGAAATAAAGACTACCCAAAACTGGAAATGTTTAAGAAGGATTTGAATCACTTCCTTGCCTCAATAGACGACCAACCAACTCTACCTCACTATCACCTCTGTGCTGCCAGCAACAGCATCATTGACCAGCTGGCGCAAAGGAGGGCAGATGGGATGTACAGTGGCGGCGCCACAACGGCGTGGACCACGGGGCGATAGCTGTCAGCCCCCAACTACAACCACAGGAACCACAGGGTGGTATTGTGTGTGGGTGGAGTTGTGTGTGGGTGGCGTTGTGTGTGGGTGGTATTGTGTGTGGGTGGAGTTGTGTGGGGGTGGTATTGTGTGGGAGTGGTATTGTGTGTGAGTGGAGTTGTGTGTGTGTGTGGGTGTAGTAGGGTAGGGGTGGTTATGTGTGTGTGGGAGAGGGGATGGGGGAGGGGGAGTTATGTGTTTGGGTGTCGGTTGGTGAGGTGGATGTGGATGGATGTATATGTTGGGGCGAGTATTAAGATACGGCAGACTAAACACATAGCCTGGCTCTCTCTGTGTGTGTGTGTGTGTGTGTGTGTGTGTGTGTGTGTGTGTGTGTGTGTGTGTGTGTGTGTGTGTGTGTGTGTGTGTGTGTGTGTGTGTGTGTGTGTGTGTGTGTGTGTGTGTGTGTGTGTGTGTGTGTGTGTGTGTTTTTTTTTTTTTTTTTTTTTGTCTGGGTGGTTGTCTGTATATATCTATCTGTGTTTATCCGTCTTCTGCCTAGGGGGGATGGGTTGTGCATCCGCGTTTTTTTTTTTTTTTTTTTTTTTTTTTTCTATATTCCAACTTACTTCCTCTCGGGCATCGGCTGAGAGCCTTAACATTCACCGCTTTACAATGAACAGTGAATCCCGTGAGGTCTTGTTCCAGTCTAGGGAGTGAGACATGTGAAGCACGTAGAGTACAACGAGCACCTGCCATCTTGCCTTCACATGAGGCACGGTGCTCACTCATGGCCCGAAATGACCCCATCTCTGAAGCCACCTCGTTCCCGTGCTTCACTGTCTCACCCCCTACACTCGGACTCTCACACTTACACACACACAACGCCACCTGTTGAGCAGATAACTCACCAGGCATTGCACCCCTATAGCATATGTTGAATATGGGAATATTCATACAGTGCTATTTAATCAGGGAACAATGAGGGTATTTTATTGACGTTTCGGTGGGCTTGTGGTAATGCACTGATACCAGGTTCAGCACAAATTCCATCCCAATAATATCTTCCCATTGATACATCGGGATTTGAACCCGGGACCTTTGGATTACCAGGCCAGTGGCAAGACCACTCCACCACACCTCCCCTATACTATAATATGTTTGTGTTTTCCCTGCTGATGTTAAATTGAATCCCTTAATATCGGATGTTTTGATTCATAATGGAAAAATGTGATACTGCTATGTCTGTGTCTACCTACCTATATCACCTATGTGGAGTTCGCCACTCTGCTAGTGACACTGAGGAGCGCACCGCCTTTCATTGTTGTTTGAAAATTGGTGCAGCAGACTGTTCGAAGGGGCGGAGTGCTCCCTTGATAAGATGGGCTCGTCTGGCACTTTTTGTAGTTTGACATCGAGGGCTCTCTTGAAGCTGTATAACGAGACGCCCCTCATGTATCTTACTACTCGCCACGGGAGTTTGTTGAAGAGACGTGCTCCTTTATGTGATAACCAGCCCTCTCGCAGAGAGCCTTTAGCACCCCGAATTTTCATCTTGGGGATATCGTATTCCCAGCCTCTCCTATCACTAAACTTCCTGACTATTGGGGTATGTAGATTCGGTTCAAAACCCTCTGCGATTTTCCACGTACAGTATATATTATTAAGCAACGTTCCCGAGTAATCAGGATGGCGAGATAAATATTTACCATCAGCTGGAGAAAAAAAACAGACTGTATGCATAAGTGTATTTCTAGCTTCAATAATCTCCACAATCAACAGTATACCCTCATGTTAAAATCGCCTCCCCTCGTCTGTCCTCGCCAGGTGGACAGCAAGGTGTGTGGTACGGACGGGGTGACCTACCTCAACGAGTGCCTGCTGAAGGTGGCCGCCTGTCAGAAGCAGCAGTTCGTCTTGGTGGCTTCCAGGGGTGACTGTGGTAAGTGCTGGCAGGGGTTTTATTCGATTTTATTTGTATTGCAGTGTATTTTTATACTGCAGCTTAGTTTTTATTATATTTTATTTGTATTGCAGTGTAGTATTTACTTTTTCGTCAAGTCTATTAATTGGAGCATTGTCAATAAGGACATACTCACGGGATATACCTACCTATTCCTGGGGTGTCTAGGTGAGTTCTCTATTTGTGTCCGTTTTTTGTGGCTTCCAGGTACGGCTGTGGTAAGTGTCCTGGGGATCATTATAAATTATAGTCTCCATTTTGTATCCAACAAAATATGTAACTGCGTTAGTTAGTACAAAGCAGATTGTGTATTACTTCTTCTTACAAGGTTCACCATTTTGACAAGATCTGTACCAGGAAGAATGTGAAAGTACAAGACACGATTCTAGGCAGAAAGTTCATTTACTTTATTATTATTCTGTTGTCAACCAGATTTGTATCAGCATATCATGTACGACAGTTTACAATGCGACTCTCACCACATTCTACACTTGTCCTCTTCAACCAGATCTATGCCAGCATGTAGTGTGCAAATTCGGTGGACGGTGCGAAGCTGGTCGGTGCGTGTGCCCGACCGACTGCCTGACCACCCGCGAACCCGTGTGTGCCAGCGACGGGCACACCTACGCCAACGAGTGCGAGATGCAGAAGGCGGCCTGTGAAGTGGAGGGCGGTCTGCGGGTCACCTTCGTAGGAGAGTGTTCCGAGGCGCGCACACCGGGAGTCAGTAAGTACAGAGTTGACATGTTTGGGAAAGTATCGCGGTTTTAAGGGGACATGGTTCGTTTATCTGGACCCCTTTCTCCCTCGTGTTTAGCCCCATTAGTATTTATATTTTTAGAAGTTCGGCTCATTACTTTGGAGATTTTAAGACCTTTCGCCCAAGTTTTTTGTCAATATTAAGACTTTGTGTCATTTAGGTGTCGATTTTTTCCTGGCTAGTGATAGCGAGCCTGTAATTTATGAGGAATCGGCCTTCGGCCGGGACATTTTTCTACCAAAAAATGTACAAATTTATCTTGAAAGGGGGTCTAGGGGGTGTTTTTTAAGCTTGATGGAGGTTCAGTGAGGAAACTCAAAAATATATAGATAAATAGTTATACAGACTAAACTACAAGCACCACCCCCTTAACCGGGAGTCAGTAAAAATCGAGGGCTATTTAGAGAGGATTGAATTTATTGACTAAGTATTAGTTAAAATATCAGGGTGATTCAGTAACCCTTTTCATAAATTTAATGGCAAATTCGGGAGACAAAAATAAGACTAATTTACTCTATGACCCTTAGGGTGAGTCTTTGATATGATGGATATATTACACCTTTAACACCTTAAGAGCGGCCTATGCGGTTTATTTATATGTACCGCCCAGCGGGGTGTTTTTAGCCAAAATAGGGCTGTTTACGTGATCATTTTCATGCCTAAATAAGACCCAGAACGTAAAACAAGTATCTATCCCTGAAAGGGCATAAACAGAGCTTTCGAATGACACCATAACGATCCTTTTATGATGGCTAGTTTTCTTGCAATAACCGTGCAACGCGAGTGCAAAAAGCATGTAATTAGCCACTTTCCCGATACAATTCCTTATATAGCGAGTGAGAGAGGGAGGAGGGAGCTGGGATTCGTGTCAGTATGTTCGCCGCGGTGGTCTGGAGCAGTCATACGCTCGCTACTCTCCTGCCACCACTTGTCTCTCTCTCTCAGCAACATTAAGTGCTGAAATTGCCACTCGACCTATGTCGAGCGCCGCCACATAGTCCAGCTTTATTTACCTCGACTTATGTTGCTCGCCGCTAATTAAGGGTTAAAGTTATCGATATATAGAAAAGAAAAAAATCTAAGGAGTGAGAATGAAAATGTCGTTGCTAACTGGCAGGGTAGCATAACCAAGACTTGGTATCAAAATGGCTGCATACGGTAGCTGGATGCAGTTGGTTTCCCAATTTACAAAGGTACATTACTTCTGTATTTGTAGTATCATCATCATTATTATACATACATTATTCATAGTAGTAGTAGCAGTTCTTTTGAGCATTGAGACAACTGCTACCATATGCAACCATTTACATACCACGTGTAAGCAAAGAAACAATCTTTAGCTTCATGTACAGATTGATTCAAGATTCATTAAGACGAGCGGAGTATCAAAGCTCAAAGTCGGCAGGAAGATCCCTCCTCCTCCACTTACTCCTCCTCCTCTTCCTCTTACTCCTCCTCTTCCTCTTACTTATCCTCCGCCGCCTGCTTCTCCCCTTGCTACTACTAATACAATGATTATTAATAATAATGATGATGATAATACAAATACAGTAGTAATGTACCTTTGTAAATTGGGAAACGAACTGCATCCAGCTACCGTATGCAGCCATTTTGATACCAAGTCTAGGTTACGCTACCCTGCCAGTTAGCAACGACATTTTCATTCTCACTCCTTAGATTTTTTCTTTTCTATCTATCGATAACTTTAGAGGTGTAATATCTCCATCATATCAAAGACTGACCCTAAGGGTCATAGAGTAAATTAGTCTTATTTTTGTCTCCCGAATTTGCCATTAAATTTATGAAAAGGGTTACTGAATCACCCTGTATATACTGATTACTGAAAAGTAATTATTTGCGATTTTGTTTAGGAAAGCCAAATGTTGAAAACCTTGGAAGATAAGTTTAACTGGATTTTTTTTTTTTTTTTTTTTTTAAATATGTAATAAAGAAAAAATATATATTAACGCGTTTTGGGGATGTCGATGAAAGAGTGGTGTAAGATGCTGCTCCCGTTAACATAATTTACAGAAATTAACAGGATCAATATTTAAAAGATTAATTTCATATCTTTCTCGTGCGGCAACATATGAGAAATGTACACTCGACCAAAAAAAACAACCCACTGGTGAGCTGTAAATAATCTAGTGTGAACGGAATGAATCGGGTGAAACATACATCTGTGAGGTATTATCATGAGATTTCGACCCACTTCCAGAATGTTTAGAGCGTTAGTGTAAAGATTGTTTTTTGGTCGAGTGTACTGTACATACATGCAAGTTTAGGAAAAAACAAATTATGTTTTATGAACAAGGCTTAGAGCTATCTCGCTTAAGACTTCACTACCACAGACACTTCTTAAGCTGCACAGAATAGTCTCAATACAGCTAGAAAAATATATATAAGACGGCGCTGGTACGGAAGGGGTTAAGAATGGAATAAATATGAAAAGGAACATGGGAATATTTACGTGGATTTGGTTTGTTTGAAATTGAATCCCTTAGTAGCTAAATTATCGATACTTAATGGAAAATTATGAAAGTACTATGTCTCAGCTGACGGTAAATTGAATCCCTTAGTAGCTAAATTATCGATACTTGATGGAAAATTTATGAAAGTACTATGTCTCTGCATCATATTAAGACCAAGTTTATATAATTAGCACCATATTTTACTACAAATCTTCAAAATAACTAATAAATCTTGATGGGAATTTTGCAATTTACCGTCAGTTGATAAGAAACGGACTGTAGAAAGATAGGAACTTTTGTAGGATTTCTTTTAAATAGCCCCTCTTTTACCAACATGAAACGTGGGTAAACCAGAAAATGTTTATGGTGTACACAGACACAGGAGAATACATAATGTAGGCTGAGTGTACATAACCTGTGTTGCTTAGCGCCCTAGTGCCTTGTTTACCTGCGATGTTCGTGACGTAGCCAGGTAGCTCCGTGGGATGCTAGACATCTCCCTATCTCACCACCTCGCTACCCACTATTAAGATTCATTACAAACCCAATACAACGCAAGTAACCTAACATATAGTGACAAATTATTACCTATCCTAATCCTAATTTGGTCAAGTGTGGTAATTTAGACTCTCCAACAGCCATATTAGCTTTGCAGTATATATTGTGAAAGTGGACGAAAATTAAAGGCTGTTAAGAGGGTCACATCCCATAGTTGTCTTCGATTATCGTCTTGTTCTTTATTATACTCGTGACTCCCGTGGATATTAGAACAATCAACTAAACTTACCTATCCTAACTTACTTACCCTAACGTAAGTATTTGTAAGTTATGCAAGGCAAATTATGAGTGTGTAGTGATTTTTGTTTTTGTGGAGGTGGTGAGGTAGGGATATGTGTTGCTACCGCTCTCTGCAGCACCAGTAGCGCCCACCACAGCACCCGTCTCTTGGCCTGGGTCATGGTACTTCAGGCAGGGGAGACTAGACAACTCTCTCATGCTGGTTCTAGGCCTCAGGCACTTCTCAAGATTGCCTTTATAATTATAGGAAAATGCAGGTTGTTTACAGCTTACTATTATATATATTTAAAAATGGAAACTATAAATGGTTTAGAGGTATTTTTACAAATATTCTATTATATAGCACGTTTTTCTGCGATGAGTGAGATTCTAGTTCCAAAGTGAAGGAGTTGGTCTATTTTTCCGCCATGAGGACTTGTAATGTTGGCCTCCTGCCACTGCTCTGGTGTCAGTGTCATGCCTACATCACCCTGTCACTCTGCATACTGGGCCTGCGCACCTGCTATGATTTTTAACGAATGTGAATGCCCATAAATAAACGTACAGGTGTGAGTGTGATTAACTGATTATGTGGATGTCTGTGACTGTGTGGGTGTATGTGTCTGTATGTGTGGGTGCATGTGTTTGTTTGTGTGGGTGTATGTGTCTGTCTGTGTGTGTGTGTGTGTACTAACAGTATGGGTGTGACTAACTTGGGGATGATGTGGATGCAGAGGACGATCCGAGTCTGGTGAGTGTCCATGACTCGTCCCCGCCCCCAGTGGTCGTTGGTCCCCCCGGTATCGCTCGCCCCGTTTGGCAACAGGGGGCAGAGGGCAGCGACGTGTGCTCTCGAATGACCTGCGAGTACGGGTCCACGTGCACGATTCTGGAGGATGATGGGCTGCCTCGGTGTTCGTGCAAGTTGGACTGCACGAATGTCCCCCAGAACCCTGTGTGTGCATCCGACCTGAAGATGTACTCCAGCGAGTGCCTCATGGTGATGGAGGGATGCCAGCGCCAGGTTGAGCTCAGACTTCGACCATTGGAGCTGTGTGAAGGTACCAGGACCCATCATAACCTCCCTCCCCTTCCCTCCCCTCCTCCCTCTGCTCCCCTGGTCATCGTGGTAGTGCTGTGTCGTGCTTCATGTTGCGCTTAACGTGCATGGTGTCGAGTATAATGTTGAGCATGTGATGTGTATATGTGGGCATTCCCAACTGAATATTTCGGATGCACTTCTGTTTTTGCAGTGCATGTTGTCATGGAGGTTACTCTAAACCCATTGCTGGCGAGGTCATTGCAATCTTGATAAGTCATTTATTCATTATGCATATTTGTTATTAATGTGGTGAGTACTTAGTGGTGTGATGTGTAAAGCTGTACAGCTGTACAAGCTGATATTTTTAGCTATGTGGTTTTATTTTATGATTTTAAATAATGGTTAAGGTGTCCTGATATATTTTCACTCACTTATGCAATTGCATGTTCCACGTCTATGCCATCTCACCTACATGCTTGAAGGAATACACAACTCCAATAAGCTGAATATCTACCGTAGTGTGTACAGGCAGTCCCAACCACTGAGCTAGTTCAGTGGTCCCAAAGCAGAACTTCGCATTGATATGGATGCAGTGAATCTGAATGAGAGTGTTGGAGGGGCAAGGGGGTGGGGGGGGGGGGGGGCATATACGGTATAGTCAGAATTCAGAAATACATCTGCTGCGACACCAACCAGAATACTTCAACCTCTTCTTTACGATAGGTTTATGCTAAATTGAGTAAAATCGTCTGGCGGTAGCTTGAATGAGATAAAGATACCGTTGATATTGAAAAGGTTTAACATAAACTTTTCGTAATGAAGGGGTAGTGATCATCTAGCAGGTGTTGCACCATTTGTACTTCTGGCTGTATTTAAGAGGAAACAACTCATAACTATCGGAGGTGCAATTGTTTCTACAATTTCATATAGCCCAGTATGATATGATATATATATACCCGGTATATATATATATATATATATATATATCTTATAGACCACTTATATATATACACCTTATAGACCACTTCTGGGTCTCTACCTCTTCAGTAAATTCATCGGGTAGTCTGACAGACTAACATACAGTATATGATAGGGTTATGTAATATTTACTGATACTCATATGTAAGGATCTGCATTTTACCTCTTTAGCTAAGAAAGATGACATGTTGTTACTTAATATATTTTTGTTATATTATTTTACTATAATTATTATTATTATTTTTGTTAGGATATATACATTTTGTATATGTGTTTTGTTAGTGCTGTGAGGAAGGCGCAAATTACTATATTTTGTATTGCGTGCGACGCATATTTTCAAGTAACATAATGTTTTACCTTCGAAGGATATTATAGTATAATTATTGTTATATTAGTAGTATTTAATTACCACTTTTAACCTATTTATTCAAAATAACTAATTTAAATAGCACAATTCGCGTCCCTAAGTTTCTTTCTATGGCACTCATTCAAGCAACCTTTGATGCTTGTGTATTTGTCATGATATTGATGTGTTTTTCCCTGTTAGGTGGTTTCATTGTTACCCTAGTACACTTTGTGTGTGTGTGTGTGTGTGGGGGGGGGGGGGGAATGTATGAGTGTTACTAGGTAAGTATACCAATGTGCGGTTTGTAGTTATTCACCTATTATTATATATAGCACCTTAATCTTGGCATGTTTCCATCGTTTTTGTATGATGTTTGTCATTTTGCATGGGAATTAGAAGATAGTTTAAGTACACTTCAATTAGTACTACTTACAAGTTTCAAACTACAGTATAGCCTACATAGATCTGTTATCCAAAAACCTATTTAGTTGTTAAATTTGGTGTTAAACTATGTATATTAGGGATACTTTCTTAATTTATTTTAGTTTACTGTAAGATTATGTTTCAGCTTACAAAAAACCTCGAATTCGGAAGACCAGTGTAAACACCTTTATCTATTAAATTTATATTTCATGTATTTTATCCTTCAGACGATTATATTTATCTAAATCAAGAGTGTACGTGAATTGTTGAATATATTACCTATTTCAACAGGCTTTTTACATCTTGATGATTTAAGTGGGTAGATATTGCCTTTACTTCAGCACATTAAAAAAAAATTACTATGCGAATACACAGACGTTCAAAAGAAAGCAAACAACAACATAGCCTATATATATTATATATTTGTCCTTTCGGGGCTGCTTGTTGCCCTTTAAGAAAGGGGATAGAAAAGAAAGAACACTTTCCCATACCTACCAATCAGTCCAATATAATCCATTTTTTATTCATCAGTTGTTTTTGTAACAAAACCATGTTGGGAAGAAATAATTTACTATTCTTCACCACTATTAGTTGTTGTTGTTGTTCCCCAAGCTGCCTGGCCGAACAGCCCCAAGGCCCCGAGCAAGGCCAAGGCCATAACCGAGCGCCCCCACTGAACCCTCCCTGCCGACCACAATAAAGCCTGGTTGACCGAAGCCACTCCATGGCGGGGAGCTGAGGAGGGTGCGGAAACGCCCGGGAAACCAAAGCCCCACCCAGGGCCCTGAGCCCCTCAGCAATTATGAAGAGAAAGTTGAGGGGCAAGGGAAAAATGTGACGCTTTGGCTTCCAATCTTGGTAGATTGGGAGATCAATCCACGGAAGAGACGCGTCACTTGAGATCTAGAAAATATATAAGTTAAAGGAACAGTCAGAGTAAGCTATGGGAATGGCAGAGATCGCTCAGCTCTCACTCTGATAGACCAGCCCATCACCACATGACTAGAACCCAATCCTCTCAGCATCAGCTAGGAAAGGCCCTAGAAAGCCGCCTTTGGCGGGGGGATAGCTCTCCTATTTCAACCCCTTTCGGGGTTGGGCACCCGCTACCACTATTAGTAGAAATAAACGTTTTAAGTTTATTTTCATAACTATGTAGTTTGACGATAAATGGGAAAACTACGGTATTGATATTGTTTTGAAAAAAAAAAAAAAAAAAAAGTTATTGGCGATTTACCCCAGTGAATTAATCTAGTTTCCCTGTAATTTAGCCAAGCCCATTGTCTGTTTATAATGAGTTGATTAGGGAGATATTAATTCCATGGCGCGTAGGGATAAAGGAATCTTAACCTTTTCCTATTTATATTAAAGAGAAGGGAAATCCTACTTGGAGAATGTACTTCAATTCCTGCACAAGTCGCAGGATCCATATTCCAGGATACCATACATTCTCCAAGTAGGATTTCCCTCCTTAATATATATAGGAAAAGGTCAAAGCCGCATTTTCCTTTACCATCATTATCTCCGATAGACTGGAAATGGTGTCGTATTTCACACCCAAATGCCATAAAAGGGTGTCCAGTATCAAGCCAACTCAACCCTGCTCCTCCACAGGCTTGAGGAAGTAAACAACTGGGTTAAAGTCAAGCCGATTCGGGCTTTAAGTATATATCTGTAAGCAAGTCATCATATGTCATTGGCGAGTGTTAAAAAATTCTATCTATCTAAATGTAGTCTTAAATTAGCCCAAACATACGCCAAAGTAAAGATATTCACGATCATTCTAAATTGGGCTTTTGTGTATTTCCTCTTTAACAAGTAAGTGTTTATACTTATAAGAGTGTGCAAAATATAAATATGTTCTAATGTATAACTAGGAACCCCAAAAGGTTCACCAAACTTAAATATACGAAGCGTTTGTTGACGTTCTTTAAAAAACAAAAAAACAAAAAAAAAACAGCTTGCGTTCGCTTATACGATGCCAGGAGAGGAATGCTTCTTTATTAAACCCTCTAAGTAGTATATTATGTGAATGTTTCTTAAACTAATGGAACTGAAATTGTGTACATCGACTTCCAAACCGATCTGATGATCTCTGAACTTTGAAATAATTGTAATAGTTTCGAAATCTGACCTTGATCATTATAACGGAATGAAGGTTCTTGGTACGATGTTGCCAATGTAGCGGCTACCGCTAGATCCAGCGAATCACTTCCATCACTTCCATCTAGCGACATCAAGATGTGATGAATTCTAGCGATATTCAAGTTAATTTCCCTATTTTAAGGAATTGGAGAGATGTTTCGATTGTTAAAGATTATTCTAGATACTTCAACATATGTTTTCTAGTTACATACAAGTTTTTAGTGTCTGGTGACTATCTAGCGATTTGTCAATGCTATTCTAGCATACATTTGTGATTTAGTTATCTTGCATTTTTTTCGAAATTTTCCCTATTTCTCCAGAAGACTTCCTACATGGTATAGTGTATTGTTCTAGTGATAATTAAATATTATATAGGGCTATTTTAAGCTGGCTGATGAATATGAAGCAGTAATATGCTGGACGATGAGAACACTATGTAAACATGCCTCGGATATCACTGATAATTTTTGGCATTTTCTGCCAAAAGCCCAATGGCTTATCAGTGGTGGTAACACAAAATGCAGCTTAAGATTCCTTTATCACGCCGTGGTTTAGTGGATTAAAAGCTTGGACACTCGTTCTGAATGTCGGAGGATCGAGTCCGTCTGAGAGTATATAATTATATAGGCCTACATTTATTAGTATTTGTGATATATATATATATATATATATATTGAGAATATATCACAAATACACGTCAGCCACTAAATGTTTCTAGTCTCTCAGTGGGGATCGAACCATCGACCATCAGAACGATAGCCGACGCTTTAATCAATTAATCAATCAATAGACTGCCGTGGTGTAATTGATTAAAGCGTCGGCTATCGTTCTGATGGTCGATGGTTCGATCCCCACTGAGAGACTAGAAACATATATATATATATATATATATATATATATATATATATATATATACAGTATACTGTATAATTATGAGAGAGAGAGAGAGCGCCGTATGAGTCCTGAGTCTCCTGACGTCATATGTAAACTTCACCATAGGCTAGTGGCGTTAGATTTAAACATTAAATGGTGTCTCCCCGTCTTCGGTAGTCTAATAATAATAATAATAATAATATTTATTCAGTTAGCAACTTACAGAGTCACTGAATAGTGAGTGTCACTCATACGTGAATCTGAAGTGCTTGAAGGTGCTTGGTGATTTTTAAATGTTATGGGTGCATTACATAGGCTAATACATTTGCTTATCAACTTTAATATTATCCCTCTGTCTCTAGGCCATCCATAGCCTAATATTTGATAAATCTACAGTTATACTACCCCTATTTTGTCGCTATTCTGTTGAAACTAATGGGTTAATATTATTAGTAGTAGACTTAGTATGGTTTGATGATGCGCGGAAATGTATATTTGACTTGAAATAGATACATTGAAGTATTACAAACCTTCGCAAACCCATAAACAGGGAACGTGAGCAGGGTTTAGACTGTCGCGCACCCATAAACAGGGAACGTGAGGGGGAGTTTAGACCGTCGCGGAGACGGGTTACTTTTCGGTTAGGTTAGGTTAGGCTAATGTTAAAAATACTAAAATGCGACGGTCCTCAGTATTAAACAACACTGTATATCAAATAAAAAACAACAAATTACCTGAAAAACTCGTATCTGGTTGGTGATAATTTTTTTTTCAAAATATGTTTTTTTCCAGTTTCCACGTCTAGCCTACTGAACCATCCAAAAACATGCTAAAAGGCGTGTTTTGAAGGGGGGAGGTGGTGGGGGGTAGTGGGTGAGGGGTAGTATAACTGTAGATTTACCGATTATTTCGGGGGTAGGCTAATATTTAATTTTCTGCAGTTTGATTTCGATAATTTTGACATCAACCCTGAATATTTCTAATGGTTTCCAGTTTGATTATTTCGGGGGTAGGCCTAATTCTTCAGAACAAAGCCTAATCCTGTAATCCGTGGAGTAGTTTTTTCTGCAGAATGCCCCTAGGCCTATTATTTTTACTATTTTTCTTCAGATAGGCCTAGGCCTACAGTGGTTTTATATACCGAGGACTGCACCCCCCACTAGTTGGGAGGGCTATGAAGATTAAGGAATTAAGCATAGCCTCAGCAATAATACCGGTAGGCCTATGCTGTAAAAATTGAAGAGACCCTGGACAGCCTTTTTACCTAACCTAACATAACCTAACCTAACAAAACAACAAAAATAGCCTAACTAGGCCTAGCCCAGTAATAGGCTGGGTAAATCTACAGTTATACTATCCCTCCCCCACTACCCCCACGACCTCCCCCCTTCAAAACACGCCTTTTAGCGTGTTTTTGGATGGTTCAGCAGACGAGGAAACTGGGATTTTTTTTTATTTTTATAAAAATTTATCACCAACCAGATACGAGTTTTTCAGGTAATTTGTTGTTTTTAATTTTTTCTTTAATATAGGCTACAGTGTTGTTTAATACCGAGGACCGTCGCATTTTAGTATTTTTAACATTAGCCTAACCTAACTTAACCTAACCTAACCCGGCTAACCGAAAACTAACCTGTCTCTGCGACGGTCTAAACCCAGCTCACGTTCCCTGTTTATGGGTGCGCGACGGTCTAAACCCTGCTCACGTTCCCTGTTTATGGGTTCGCGAAGGTTTGTAATACCATACTTCAATGTAGGCTATCTATTTCAAGTCAAATATACATTTCTGCGCATCATCAAACCATACTAAGTCTACTACTAATATTATTAACCCATTAGTACCAACAGAATAGCGACAAAATAGGGGTAGTATAACTGTAGATTTATCAAAGGCTGTCTGGAGTTTCTTCAATTTTGACCAGCTAGGCTACATTTGACAATAACCGGTTGCCGTGGAATATACATGGGGTTATAATAATAATAATAATAATAATAATAATAATAATAATATTTATTCAGTTAGCAATTTACAGAGTTGGTACCACATAGTTTGTTACAAATATGACATGTACCAGCCTTGGGTTGAGGGGGCATGACTTATTAATATTCTCATCCATGTTGCCAGTAGTGGGCCAAAACCTATTTTGGCAAGAATGTAGTTACCGGGTGTACCGCCCGCCTTGTTTACTCTACGCGGACGCTCACGATCATGTTACGTCTATTTTGACTGCCCCCCCTCACCCCCCAATGACTTATTGAATTTGTCATCATCATAATATTTATTGCCAGCAGGGGAGCAAATAACAAAAAATAGACTGGAACTTAACCGCGAGCGATCGACCTATGTATAATGTAAACATGACTATCGTCGCCCGTCGGACCGTACACCCGGATCCTTCCCCTATTTTCCCTAACAGAATCTATTGCTGGATAATACTTTCCAAGGGTCCTTGGTATATAGGGTAAAATCACTGTATGTGAAGTAAAAAAGTAAAAAAAAAAATATAGGCCTATTAATACCTGTAGTTGATAAAATCACGACCACACCTAAAAGTCAGTAATATCCCTATTTCTTTCGGATATAACTTTGCCTTCCTATCCCTTATATAACCCATCATAACCTAACCAAATCATAAACAAAATTTGCACCCAATTTTGCATGGTTAGATAAGAATACTGGGTTTATATCTAGTTTTACACCGGGTCGAAGCCATCTATATATTATTAAGGCTTATATATTAGTTATAGGCTACAGTATCATGTGCTTCATTGGCATATATATTCACACCGTCGGTAATTCATTATAATAAAATCCCTAAATTGCTAAAATGAATCCCTAGATCTCGCACCTCTCACCCGATCACCATTTTTGGTAAGAGTTGTGTTAGCGGGCGTACCGTCCGGTTAGTTTACATAGTCTCACACTCGCAGTTACATTCGAGACAAATTTTACTGCTTTTATATTACAGTTTTGTTATTTGCCCCTGCTGGTAATATATACTGTATATGATGATGACAATAATTCATGGGGGGTGAGGTTGGCAAAGCTCCCCCTCAATCCATTATTGTATCCCAGGGCCGGTATCAATCAATTTACCCAACACCTGGCCATGGGATACAATAATGGGTTGATCAACCAAAAATAAAGGTATCGGAAATAATTATATCAAGTTCCATGGAGGTCCAAAAGTAAATTATGACCAGATAATAGAGCGATTATGCGATACTTAGTGAAGATTAGTATATTGTTACCTTACTGTCGATGAACTCTTTTTAATTTCAATGTTTATGAAGGAGACAAAAGGCATAGCTGTCTGCAACAAGTGTCAATAAATAATTAACGACCACTGTACTTATCGAGTTTCCTTATTCAGGTGACGTTTATATTACATAGTTTCTTTTTCAGACTTTGAGCTGACCCCTTGCAATGGAGATGAGCCACTGGTCAACCCCAACACTGGCCGGGATTTTTATTGTGGGAAAGGTCCGGACTCGGAGATTTGCCCTCAAGGAGCCTACTGCCACTGGACCTTATCCTTTGCTAAATGCTGCCCACTTCATGAAGGTTAGAATTATAGTCAGAACTATATCTGCCGAATTATAGTCAGCATGTGATAAAATTTTATTGTCATAATTATCATTCTAAGTATCTTTGTTCTGAACTTCCGATTCTCATAATGCTTCAACTGCCATTGTATCCCTCCTATTATGATATCCAAATCAGAGCATCATATTGGTATAATCATTAACTTGAAGATACAGTAGTTTGTTGCTGTCCCATACCGTAGCATACTTAGCGTATTCTACCCTAACTAGTTTATGCCTAACCTAACCTCTCCAATCCTATCCTAATCTTTCAGATCCTACCCTATTCTGTCCTAATATATTTAGAATTTATTATCGTGTCCTAATCTATACTGACCTAACTATCCTAACCTAACTTATGCCTTATAATATGTGGGATGTTTTAAACTGATTTCATTGAGTAATTCTGATCGTTCCCTTTGGGAAGATATTACAATTGAAACACTGGATACACCAGACTTAAATGATTATTCTTTTCACTGCCTATCATAATGCTTTTTCAGATTGGTCTCACGAGTGTAAGTCACATTGATCTCTATCTCGCTACCAAAAACAGACAGAAAGCTAAAACAGTACAGTATATACATGTTTTTAAAATCTATATAGGCTACTGTACAGTAATGGTGTTTTAGCATATTTAATAATGATATATAAGAAGTTATAGGTTAATAGTGCATTGAAAATTCACCTACTAGACGAGACAGAGAAAGGGGCGAGGGAATGCGAAAGTGGTCTCTGACCCTAAGAATTGGAACTTTGAATGTTGTTTCTGTTCGGGCTCTGTCTCGAGTCGGCCACCCCTAGCTATGGGGTTTGTGCCTGAGTATATACTGTACATACATACAAAATTAAGGATATTGATCCATTGTTGGTTGTAGATTACCGGTTAATCGGTACTGGTACTAGCTCTGCTTTGAGAATATGAAAGGAGCTCCTTCTTCACCCCACGGACTTCCTGCCCATCTTATGGTTATGGAACATGATAGATGCTGCAGCAGGTGATGCAGCATGGAGAATATCCATGGAAGTGACCAAAGTGTACTGATACCTGAGGCTGTGTGATAGCAAGAATTGCCTATTCAGCCAATATGGAAATGACAGACATACCGTTAGGAGAGGAGTTACTCTACGGTACTATAGTATTGTATCTTATGTTTTGCTAATCAACTGTACACAGGGTAATTATATTGACAACGGTCATACTGAAAGAATTTTTAGTTTAACTATGATTCTATGAAGCAAAACAGGTGCGATGGTCATAGCTTATAGTGGAGGGTATTGGAGCTTAGCTATTGAACCAGTAAGAGATCTGTCAATTTCAGACCAGTGTGTTTTCTAGTTTCCTGTAGTCCAAGGTATCCAGTTATGCTGTGTTTCATTATGATCCTCTTCTATCCTTTCCCTCAAACTCCAAAATAATGCTACCTAACATCAGTCCCTTTTTTTATTCAGCATCATCAATCCGATGCCCCGCTTCCAGAGAAAGCGCCCCAAAAGGGATGGCCAAGGCAGAAACTGCCTCCAGGCTCCCAGACATGCCCCCACAGTGCCATTTCCACTAAGTGGATTCTGACCCTTAGCACTGAAGGAAAAGACCCAGAGCAGGCCCTCATCCGGATGGCAGTTCCACCACTGTTTTGCTATATTATTTACCCCACTGGGGCCCTGGCTGGGAGCATACCAAGCACAGGAATGTTCTGAAGATAGGAACCGGTGGTCCACTGATACAGAAGCTGATTGCACCACCAAAGTGGTGGGCGGTGAGGTCGCATATCCCTACACCAAAATAAGAAATTGGAAAAGAGTTGATTTAGTGTAGGGTGTGCAGTGCTTGTGGCTTTATATAAGAAAGTAAGAGTGTGTGTATCTGAAGATTAAGCTAGAATTGCTCTTATGTTACTGAGGCACAGAAAAAAAGACAGCAAAGGAGACCAAGTGGTGAAACAGTATGTCTAGCAATCCTTATACTCCACCTAAGGTACTCCCCGGGAGTACTTCCCTGAACGACTGGTGCCTATAGCCTTGTCCCTACCAATTTATTTTATTCAGCATTATTGGATATACCTGGCTTGGTGGCATTATTGTTAGAGAATCTGACTAGGAGACAGGGGGGTTCAAGTCTCCCTCAGAGTTGATGTATTAAGATGCTGTAACTGGCCACCCAAATGGTGGACGAGTCAACCACTGAATTCGGCAGACCAATTAAAATAGCCACCTTGCCTTGGTGGGATGTAGCTTATGTTAAAATATATATTTACAAAGCTAAAGTTATGCATTAATTTTGTTATGTCTTTGGAAGTGAGTTAGCAAAACAGTGAAACTTAACATAAAATATATCTGTATTTCTTCTCATATTCCATTCTTAACAACCACATTGTCGTGTTTGACAACCTATAACTGATACTGTGCTACTCCTTCTAAAACAGAAGACAATGCAACGTCTGAGGGACCTGTCTGCCAACACACCACTTACGGTTGCTGCCCTGACCGCAAGACGGAAGCCCTTGGACCTAACTATGCTGGCTGCCCCTCTATTTGTCAGTGCCACAAGGTAACTTCTAATACCATACAAAAGTCTGCCAAATATATTCTTAATAGTGTCTATATCTGTATATAAGTATTATTATTGGTACCTACCTCAACTAAACTACATGGCAACACACCCACAGACACCAAGAAATATCAAAACAACACCCAGCACACGGAATCACACACAATTACTGTCCTCTCTCCCTCCCTGCCCACCCCGAACCAACTTCCAGAAGCACATCCATACTCATATCTCTCGCCGATCCATCCACTCACTCACAGACAACACGCAGCTGCAAGCACGACCTCCCGAAATCCATCCTTCCGAATCCTCCCTTCCTTGCGAGGACAGAGTCCACCTGGCCAGGCTGAGATGCGGACACCATCCAGCTCTCCTGAGCTATCAGAAGAGACTGGATGACTCCGTTATCGACACTTGCCCGGGATGTAACACAGCACCCCATACCATTAAACACATCATAGAAGACTGCATTTCACACAACCACTTACACCAACAACACAATCTACACTCAATGAGAGCTCTGTGGGAGAGCCCGATCGTGGCCATGGCCTTCCTCAGGGACTCGGGGCTGTTCGGCCAGGCAGCTTAGGGAACAACAACAACAACAACAACAACTAATACCAGTATATTTCAGTACAGTACTGATATTTATTTGTAAACTAGGTTAATTATATTGTAAAACTTGCAAAATGGACAAACCAAAACAGGGATGACACAATATACAGTAAAGACAAAAGAACTTATAAAATTACTATGTGGAAATAACGCTTTCACAAAATACAATTTTGAAATAAAAGAACACAAAACCACCACATAGGATGTACATCACTAGTTCACTACATGAGCAAGTGAATCTGTTTCCCAAGCAAATTAATCGCACATATAACAATGCACTCTCGTCATGTTCAAGGAATTAGTCAATTTGGGAAGTTCAGGACGTTCTGGTAAATTCTACTAAATTCTGTATGAATATCGAAACTACAATTTATGTCAACATTTTCGATTAAAGCAAATTTGCAATTTGACTAGATATTCACAATACAGTAGTACAAAATACATACAGCATTCGCTAACGATAGTGCTATCGGGTAGGTACCTGTTAGCATAGTATGAACAAATGAACCCTACCAATTACTACCCTACAAATAACCTTCATTTATTGTATAAATATATTAAGGATATCGCAATGACAAACAATTGATACTATCAAAAGTGAACAGATTATAGATACAATAAAATAGTAAAATAATTGCAGTACAGTACAGTATAGTTTACAGTGTTATCATTCCTATATATTTAATGTGGTGTGTGTAATACCTGTTCCTTTATAAGTAACACTACCATACTCATGTAATTCTCATTAGGTTTCATATACTGTATCTAGTGATATTGAGATAATCATGCAGGGCATCTGGCAATAAATATATCATGTTGGTTATGATGACATTTTGTATGCGATATTAGTAACATAGCAACACTATCACAAAACTTGTGAATTTAGTGTTGCTTAGGTTAGCTTAATTCTGCTGAAAATGAAACCTCTTCCTTGTCCCCTAGCTTGGTGCCCACGATGCTGTGTGTGACCCGATAACCAACCAGTGCCGGTGTAAGCCTGGTGTGGGAGGGACCAAGTGTGATCGATGTGAGCCGGGCTTTTGGGGCCTTCCTCGGATACAACATGGCAGTAACGGGTGCTTGCGTAAGTTTCGTGTGCTACAGTATTTGCCTTTTTTTGTTTTTGTCAATCCTGTTTGATACAAATTTTGTGTCTATATTTACAGTGTTCTGTGAACTTCCATGGATAATGTTTTTCCTATGTATTCTAACTCGGCTGTCCTCTTACGCTCCATACCCCCAGAATCGGCCCATATGGGGCCTTATGGCCTTAATAGCTTAGCAATGGTAATACTGTAGGTAGAAAGATCAGCTTAATGGGAAAATGGAGTACTGTACTTACTGTTGTCTTGATCCTGGCGTTGACCGGACATCACTATGTTGTCTGGCTGTTGTGAGGTTGTGAACATTTAGTGCGCGGGAGTATAAGAGGACACTTGAGTTCAGCGGTGAAAGTTCGGTGTCGAGTATAAGAGGACAGCCGAGTTCAATGGGTTAATATGGTTATCTCCCCTACTTTGGTTGCCGACCAAGTCTAACGAGTCCCATCCTCCCGGAAGACAACCATATAAAAATCTGGGTGGATGGGACTCATCAGCCTTGGTTGGCAACCCATCTAAGGGAGACAACCATATGAAAATCCAGAGGGATGGGATTCGTCAGCCTTGGGCGGCAACCTGTCTAGGCGGGTGCGCAACCCAGAAAGGAGTTGAAATAGGGGAGCTATCCCCCCGCCAAAGGCGGCTTTCTAGGGCCTTTCCTAGCTGATGCTAAGAGGAATGGGTTCTAGTCATGTGGTGATGGGCTGGTCTATCAGAGTGAGAGCTGAGCGATCTCTGCCATACCCATAGCTTACTCTGACTGTTCTTTTACTTATATATCTTCTAGATCTCAAGTGACGGCGTCTTTTCCGTGGATTGACCTCCCTACTGTCAACATAGAAGTTGGCAGACTGGGAGCCAAAGCGTCACATTTTTCCCTTGCCCCTCAACTTTCCCTTCTTAATTGCTGAGGGGTACAGGGCCTTGGGTGGGGCTTTGGTTTCCCAGGCATTTCCGCACCCTCCTCAGCTCCCTGCCTTAGAGTGGCTTCGGTCACCCGGGCTTGTTAGTGGTAAGCAGGGAGGGTTTTGTGGGGGCGCTCATTTATGGCCTTGGCCTTGCTCGGGCCCTTGGGGCTGTTCGGCCAGGCAGCCTGGGGAACAGCAACAACAACAACAACCTGTCTAGGGGAATGAACCTTACGCAAAATACCGAAGGACAGTGTGCTCATCGGTGCCTCTTACAGTTGGCGAACTTTACAATAGATAGATATATACTGTACTGTATATACATTATATTCATTATACTTACTGCTCTAGAGAAGCTCCTGTTAATGTTTTGCACAAGTATAGTAAATTTCATCTTTTTATGTACAGTACAGTAAATTATTTAATATGGTACAGGATAATAGATGAGTTCAATTTCCAGCATGTGGTTGCTCACTTTTCGGCTCAGTGCGAGACGACTGTGAGCAGATGACCGGCCAGTGTGTGTGCAAGCCAGGCATCAGTGGTAAGAAGTGTAATGGTTGTCCGGATGGCCTGGTGCTGGGGCCTACCGGGTGTCGCCCCCAAAGTGACACCACACCACCGCCACGCTCATGTTCTCAGCTCCAGTGCTACTTTGGAGCACGCTGTCTTGAGCACAGTGGCCATGCTGAGTGCAAGGTAAGGGTATTGGAGGGGTTAAGCATAAAAGTCTGACAACATCTTTTTGGTTTATTTCAGTTGCTTCCAATTATATTGTTTTCACCTACTGTATGTATTGAAAGGTTACTTGTGATATATTTAACTTCATATTCTTATTGGTCATTCTAAGCTTCATAAATTTGCCAGACAGAAATAATAATTGTACTGTTACTGTAGTAATAGAAATAATAATACAGTATACTGTATTAAAATAATTGTATACATGATCATAGTGTATATTGCTTTGAAAAATATGTGCTGTGCAATGTTTGAATGACCTTTGATAAGGGTAAGAATATATATCATCTGTACTTACGATCATATATTTTGTTATTAATAACTTGCAACTTTCTTCCATTTATAATCATTCTGTTATAATGTGTTACCCCAGTGTGAGGCCCAGTGCCCCGAGGACTCAGCGTCGGCGCCCCCTGTGTGTGGGTCCGACGGAGAGACTTACTCCAGTGAGTGCCACCTTCGTCTCTTTGCCTGCCACTACCAAAAGGATGTGGTGGTGGACGCCCTCGGTATTTGTCCCATCCCAGGTGAGTCCGTCCATCCCTGTCCGTCATAAGTGGGTCCTTATATGTTTCAATTGGGTGGGTTCCTGTTCGTTCCAATGGGGTGGGTTCCTGTCTCATTTCATGTGGGTCTTTATTTGTCCCAATTGAGTTGGTTCCTCTTAATATCGAGTGGGTCCCTGTTCGTCCCAATAGGGTGGGTTCTCGTTCATTCCAAGTGGGTCCCTGTCTGTTCCAAATAGATCCCTGTCTGCTCGAAGTGGATCCATGTTCTTTCCAGTAGATAGGATGTGGGTCACTGTTGTAAGTGAGTCAGCCTTGCTAATTCAAAATGGATCCTAATTCTGTTTCAAGTTGTTGGATCTTGGTTCAATTCAGGTGTACAAGTCCTTGTTCATTATATGTGGGTGGGTGGGTCTCAACCTATTTATAGTGGATCCAAGTGGGTCATATTCTGTTACAATTGTGCAGGTATCTGATCATGTTAATTGAGTGGGTCCTTTTTCATCCTGGGACTTTTGCACCTTACTCTCAACTCCTCAGAATAACCCAACATGACCAATGCTAAAGTCGCCACTTAGGCAAGAGAAGGTTCTAACGAGTTGACCCAGCAATTTTCAAATCCTGGTTCAGTAGTTGAGAGGCAATCATTTATGACATCTTTACTAAAATTCCAATACAATCACATATTTTATTCAATTAGATCTGTGGAGGGGCCCACTATGGGCCACTCTCTGATAGATATCTGATACTACAGTACTGTATATATATTTTACTGAATATGTTACCTGAAGATACTGTATATGACCTGATGAAAATAACCCGAGTAGTGTCACTTTTTAAAATACTGTATAAGGTTTCGGTCATTCTTGATACAGGTGGCAATGTTAGTGCAGAGGCTAATTTAGTGTTGCCTTCATTACTGAACCACTTCTCTACCACCACTTCAAAGGCTGCTTTTATCCACCTGTTTAGACTATTGAATAGCTAATTTCTCCCTCTTTTGAACTCTTCACTTAGAACTTGGTATATTATTGTATTTGTTAAGCATTAAATACCATTACAATAGTATAGGTAGTTGTAATTTATTAAAGTCTTGTCTATTGCTATATTTTTAGGTAGTCAGTCCATAAGTGAAAATGCTGATATCATAACTAAGGAATCTCTTTTCAGTCTATCACTTAGAGTTCGGTCTCTTATCATTGTTACTTAGCAGCTCTGAATGTTGTACAGTATGTGGTGAGCATGGATGTTCTGAGGGTGTTGGAGAAGGTTACGGTATGCTTAGCGTCAATATTTTCCCTTTAGTGTGGAGAAAGGGACTATGCAAGAGGTAGGGAAGGTAGAAGAAAGAAAGGAATAGAGGGATGTAAGTTGAGGGGAATTAGGGAAGGGTTAGAATAGATCGAGGAAGTTGAGGGAAGGGGAGAAAAGACATGAGGGATCGGGGTAAAGGGATAAGAAGAAAGAGAAAAAGGGAGGGGGGGGGGGGAGCACGCCTGTGTTTGTGTCGTGCCGCGTTACACCTGCACCTCGCCCTTTTGAAGGTGGAGTCACACTACCATTTTTCCAGCAATTTAAATTTTTGGGCAATAGCTAGTTTGAAGGCAGATGATTATAGTTGGCTTACTTCATTAAAAATTTCAATTCATAAGCTGCCTGAACAGAACTAGAAAACGTGATGGTGTGACTCCCTCTTACGACAGGGTCACACAAGCAATTTTACTAGTGGAATTCCTCGGAATCACAAATATGAGTTTTAAAGACTTACTTTACTTGTACAGTAGTTGAATCTATTATTAGGTAATTTTCACTTGATATTGGGGTAAGAAAATATTCTCACTTTCATTGTAATTGAAATGCTGCAGTGGAGTATGTTACCATATTTAATGATTTACACACTTATCAGCTTTTGGACTCTGGCATAATCCAACTAATCAGAGAATACTGGAAATGTTTAAAAAATAATTACAATGCTTGTAACTGAAATTCAGCTTTGATAAATCAATTTTATGATGTTGCATGGGGGTTCTAGCTCATGATAGGTTAAATTCAAAGATAGGCTATATGATAAAATAATATATTTTTGGGGTTTTAAATCTTGATGGAAGTTCTATATATTTCACCTGGCGGAAAGATTTTTTCCCTTAGCAGCTAATTTTACTATAATTCATAAAATAAGAAACTGCTATGTCTTTGCATCAAATTGATGCCAATTTTTCATAATTAGTAACATATTTGGCTGTACAAACTTTGCAATAGCTGAGCAATTAAGATGGGGGACGACAATTGAAATAATCTAAACTATAAATTATCTAAAAAAATAACTCATAGCCGAGAACCATATTCCGATACATTCCTCCTTCGTTAAAATTGCTGGTGTGACACCGGCTCTAGCCTCGCTCTCTTCCATTTTACGCACTTTTTATTGACAATGTAAACACTGCGCTGGTGAGACACGGCCTGACTGGAACATCTGAGCTTTAAAGTTGGTCTTGTACCTTGGCCAGAAACTAAGTAAATTTCCATTACAAAACACAGGCAATATTTGTTTAGGACTGAATCTTGGTAATAAACTGTGCTGCTTTAAAGATGCAAATTGTGGGTAGTAAATGTACACTACAGAAAGTTGACAGCATTTATAATAAAACATAAACATTTCCCCTCTGAAGAAATGGATCCTCAATTCAGTATGCTGTAATTATGGAAATATATACCTCCTTGTACTCTACAGTATATAGTATTTCTGTATGTCAGAAGAGCATAGCAACAGAAAATGCTTGGAAGCTGACCGTGTGGTACTACAGTATAATAGTACGGTACCATCCCTCTTGAACAATGTGATTCGTCACAACCTGAAAAACTGATATGGAGCGTATTTGGGCACCACACATAGAAACTGATAGTGTGACAAGGCCTTCAACCACCCCTATGACAGTTCTTCAGGGGGCAGATATAATTCTCAGTTGGAAAGATGAGTACACTACGCTGATTAACAGATAAACGCGATAAACAGATTAACTTGCTCATGTAGTAATGTACACCCTATGTGGTGGATTGTGTTCTTTTATTTAATAATTTTCATTTTAGTAAGCGTTGTTTCCACATAGCGATTTTGATAATTTAATTTGACTTTATATTGTCCCAATTTTGGTTTGTTTAGTTTGCAAGTTTTACATTTTAATCCTAGAGTTGCTGTGAGACAAAAGTATGGCTTCTTGAACGACTAGTTACTTTTCTTGGCATCAGTCTATTTGAGGCACCTCTTATAGCAGTAATTTACATACCGGGGAAATACAGTAGTTTTTATATACAGTACCGGTATATATTTTTGTTTCTGTACTTTCGTACTCTGGCATTAAGAACTTAGGACTACCAGGGTGATTTAATATCATCTTAAAGCTGCACAGTTTACCACCAAGTACAGTATTTAGGCAATTATTTGTATTTGGCTTTATGTTTGGGGTCTGAGGTACATTGTTTATAAACGGTTCAAATATTGAAATTTAATAATTCAACTTTTATTTTTTTTATTTTATTTTTTATTTTATTTTGCCTTGAAGGCAAATTTAGTGTTTTGTTAGTCAGCACTCACTGTCTTTGGTACTGTATACTTTTTGTCAAACATTTCCAACACAGGGTGTATGTTTAAAAATAATTTGTTTGTCCATAAAGACCAAGTGTGTGTGCTTCATTAGTTATCACTGACAGTCTTGTTGGCTAGATCACCATGGAAATCTGGTGACAACTGTACATTACCTGATGGTCTCCCAGGCTGTGTTGATCTTCAGTGGTCTATGAGAAATGCCAGAAGTAACCATTTTCACACTACAGTATGCTTCATCAAACCTTCCTCTTTCCAGCACTAGTTTTTTTGTTGTAGCTACCTGCAGTTGATAAGTACCATATGTCAAACTTTGCTGTATACCATTCAGTATACATAATACAGTATGGTAAATTCCAAAAATTATAGATATTTGTTGCATTTTCTGTTAAATTAAACCTTTTATCATAATACTACCAGAGAATTTGAAAAAAATTAATGTTTTTTTCCAGTAAACAATGAGAACATTATGGTTGTCGTTAAATTATTAAATGTAATTGTTGTAAATGAATAATTAATGTTTCAGGATGTCCTAGAGAATTGTTACCTCAGCATCTCTCACTAAAATTAGGGTACTGTATGTAGTTTCTGAAAGCGCACACCCTTTCAATATAACACAGGTTAATAGATTTTCCTTGTCGATTTAGCTTTGATTATCATTTTCAACTTTTATTTTCCATTGAAATCAAATTTGCCAGCTGCTCCTAATATGAGCTATCATAGACTGTCACACTCTATGTAACTTAATAAATTCCTTTAATATGCTATTCAGTCAGATTATTTTGTTTTCTTGCTACTGTCATATGATTTTATTCAGCTATAGAAGGACCACTAGGTCCCTCTTGAGTTGAACAAATCATATTGAGTTTCTAGAATAAGATAATTATTTGATTGATGGAAGTAGTGTCCTTTGTAAATTAGAATTGTTCAGTACAGTAGATCATATTTATAGACCCTACTATGTACAGAGAAGTTGTGGAGTGTGACAGTAGTTAATGCTGGGTATTTACCTGTCTGTGGTCACCTGTGTTGCACTCTTGTTCTGCCCGAGTGTTGTGAGCCCCACTTGTGACCAGACGACCACCTCGCCTCCGTCCTCATTCACTCGCCACTTTTGTGTGCACCCTCAATCTCTTCAGTCTGTAGATGCTGCTTTTCTGAAGGGTCTCATAATTAAACTATTTTTGGAGAATCTACTTGTACTTTTTTGTAGAACTATTCCGTATTTGGAAAACCCATTTTCAGATGCTGTGTTGCATCACATTTTCAATAGATTCTAAAGATTTTTTATTATATACTGGGTATATTTAAAAAAAGTTAGTATAGTATTTTATACTTAACAATCATTGTGAATGAGGTTGGAGGTATGAGTGTGGGCCAGTGTGTTGTATAGCACTGGTCTTATGTGGCACCAACCTGATGTAGGCAACCAGTCTGATGGTGTGACGGAGTCCCCCCTGCGCCGTTCCACCGCTCCCTTGTCCACGGAGCCTCACCGGGCAGAGACAGCCAAGGCCACCCGCCATCTGCTACACCCGGAGTATGTGGTGGGTGCTGGCAGCCGACACAGCACACACAGCATCTCCAACAGCATCTTTGGTGTCCCCCCCACTCCTGTCACCATCGTGGCCATTGGGCTCCTGGGCTCCATCTGCTACCGTGACAAGGATTGTTCTGTGCCTTACTCCCTGTGCAAGGGCAACGTCTGCAGTTGCCGTGTCGGGTACACCCAGAGCGCCGACCGTCTCACCTGTGTAGGTAAGTGTAGCCTCGGCCACCACAGGTAAGGTGCCGCACTGCATGGCCCCTCGCACCAACACTTTTTATGTCACGTAGTGCTTACACTCTGGCTAGCCTTTGATGTTGTATTCATAGTCAATACTATAATCACTTGTACTAGTAATTTGAGTCTTCTCACAGAATTGTACCATTGAGTACATGAAATTGCTTCTTTGTGACACTCGAGTATGATGCACCTAGCCCAGAATTTAAGTAGAGACAATATTTCCCCTTTACCCTCAGTGAACACCCCTGGAAGGGAAGAAGTTCGTGGGTTGTGTAGTCGTCAGCCCTGCCAGCGAGGGGGAACCTGCCGAGACCTACCAGATGGAAGTTACCGATGTGACTGTTCACCGCGAGCCACGGGTGCTCACTGTGAAGAGGAATTGCCACCGCCTTATGACACTCCAGCTTTTAGTGGCTCCTCTTACCTTGAAGTCAAGAAAATAAAGGCTTACAATAAAGTGCAGGTACAGGTCGTATGAAATTATTGTATCTGATTCTTTGATAATTTCTCAGAGAATAGTAGTTGAGGATTTTTACTAATTTAGCTGTTCCATAAAGCATTGCTGAACATAGCTATCTAGTGTTGATAAGTAATTTATTATTCTTTATTTATGGCCTGTGGTATAGTTGGTAGCATGCTTGGCTTACAACCAATAGGATACAGGTTTGAGCCTGGACAGGTGGATATATTTGGGCTATATCTTTACATCTGATGCCTCTGTTTACCTAACAATAAATATATACCCTGAATTAAGACATTTGTGATTTAAGATTTATTATTATTTTACAGTTTAAAAAAAACATATCCATTTTCATATTGTTTAATGTAATCAAAGAAACTTTCCCTTCCTTACTCCATTAATTATATGAGATTAATATGTTACTCGTCAAACCGAATTATACTGAAAGTCTGTAATATGAAATTATGACACTATAATATTCCAACCAACGTAAAGCAAAATTAATAAATAAAAATAAAATGTCTTGGTTTGCAAAGTACAGCTTGTGGCCCACTGCAATTATGAACAACTTATATTTTGAGTTTGAAGTGCTCAGACCTGTTAATGCCAACACAAGATAATCATCTATCTTTATTTTTTATCATTGGTTGAACATTATAATCATATATAGTACATACATAAAATGGTTTAACAACGTTTTCCATTACTTACATTGTAACGGCTCAGACATTGTTGCCTTATCCGCAGTTGGATTATAATACAATAAAGTACTGTCACTACATAGCCCTATCATGTCATCACTTTGGCTGATGTTGGCATAGTGCTAACCATACCGCAGTAAGACTCAACTAAGTCCAACTGTAGCACCTGCACCTACAGTATCTGCAAACCATACCCCAGCCTCAACAGTGCTACAACAAGAACATTAATATTATTAAGTTATGCAAGAATATATTTAGCTCACTCAATAACTATTCTTAATCAAAACAGTAATAATATCCTATCTGTTGAGTACAGACCTTACCCTCTTAACTCGATTGCGCATGGGACACACACGACTCGCACATGGATATCTAATGACCACTCCCCGTAGTCCACCACCAGAATGTCACCATTGCAACACAGTTCTTACTATCCATAATTTTTTTTATCATTTTTCCCATGTACGAACCTGAAAGACGCACCGGTGCTTCTTGCAAAGCAACTCATTAAAAGACATCCTTTCTGACTCAGATTCGTTTCATAGCCATCCGTCATTTCTTGAAAGCTATTGATCTATGTAATGACATCTGACCAGTGACTTATATGACTTGACTTACTACCTCCCTGCCGAACACTAGCCCTATGAGGGCTTAGGGCCAGAGGGCTAGTATATAATAAATACATCTTTAACAACAACAACAACAATTGTTGAGTACAGGGTGCAGGGGCCTGGAGCTGGGCTACTGTATTCAGATTTATGGAAAGATAAGGGTATATCATCCTATGACATTGTATTATTTATGACACATTGAGGCTTCTTGGAATCTCAAGCTCATACTGCTCTAGTACATACATACCTGTACATACATACATCAAATTTCAAGACTGAGTGCTCCACACATACGTGCAGTTTCAGTCTCTTGTCCTAATAGTGCTGAGCCATCTCTCATACAAATGCCCAAACTGACTTGTTCACAGGATTAATTTATGTTTAACCAATAACTAATTTGTGAGTTCCCAGTAACTAATCTTATGTCCCTCTTCCTTGTCACACTTGCCAGGTTGAGATGGAGTTCCGGACCTTCACGGACAGCGGAGTGCTTCTGTACAGTCAGCAACAAGCTGATGGCTTGGGGGACTTCCTCTCTCTGGCCCTGGTTGATGGGTTTGTGGAATTCCGCTACAATCTGGGCTCCGGGCCGGCGCTCATCCGCAGCCATCAGAAGGTTCAGATGAAACAGTTTCATAGAGTAAGTAACACATTTTCATACCGTTCCCAGACAACTGGTAAATAATTTCAATCAGCATATCTCGTCTAATGCCGATTAAGCCATTGCTCTCCAGCGGGATCGATCCAGTATGTCTCTGCGCAGCGACGATGATCTTATAAAACTGGATGCTCATTGGTCGGCCTTTGTATCTCAAGCTTTCTCCCACACAGCTCCAAGGTTGTATAATCGGTTGCCTGACTGCTTTGAGTAGTTTACATCTATTGAGTCCTTCAAGAACCACTTAAAGACCTTTATGTTTCGAAGATGTTGCGACCTGGAAAATGGTATAGTGACAGACGATTATGGAGTTTAGTACTGGTAGTTATTATTATTGTAAATATGTTTGTGTTTTATTGAATTTTTTTGAGTTCGAGCGTTTGCGAATTCACTTGAAGAACGAGCGCTCTTTTAAATTAGTAAAAATAAGTAATATTATTATTATTATTATTATAATGTAAAACTTGCAAAATAAACAAAATAAAACTGGGACGATACAAGATAAATGCAAAAGAACTGATCAAAATCGCTATGTGGAAACAACGCTTAATAAAATAAAATTTTGAAATAAAAGAACACAATCCACCACATAGGGTGTACACAACTACATGAGCAAGTCAATTTGTTTCCCAAGTAAACTGATCGCACACATAACAATGCACCTCGTCATGTTCAAGGAATTAGTCAATTTGGGAAGTCCGGGACGTTCTGGTAAATTTTACTAAATTCTGTATGAATAAAGAAACTACAATTTATATCAAATTTTATATTAAGTTAAATTTGCAATTTGACAAGATATCAACAAAAGTACATAAAACATACATCACTCACTAACGATAGTGCTATCGGGTAGGTACTGTACCTGTAAGCATAGCATGCTTCAAGTGACCCCTAACAATTACTACCCTACTAATAACCTACATTTATTGTGGTAATAAACTAAGGAAATCGCAAAAGCAAGCAATTGATCCTATCGACAATGAATAGATACAGTATAATAAATAACAATCTTTGAAAATATGAAGAAGGCACAGTAGATTTAAACAAAAGAGTACTTTTTTAACAAGAACAATTAATTATAAAGAATAATATAATCAGCATGGAAGTAAAGAAGTCCTTGCATGATAGTGTGGTAATCCCGACATTGACGTACAGGATTGAAGCATGGACGTTGTTGGAGAGACACAAACCATGAGTGAGAGGGGTGGAAATGAGTTACTTGAGAAGTGCGTGCAGAGTTACATGGAGGGATAGACAGACGAATGAGGAAGCACGAGAGCGGTGTGGTGTGGATGTGCTGAAAAGTGTGAAAGGGAACACCTTGAGATGGTTTGGCCATGTGGAACGTATGACAAACGAGAGCATGATTAAGAGAGTGGTACGAGAGTGAAGTGGAAGGACAAAGAGAGAGAGGTGGAAGGATGGAATTAAGGGGACCGACCGGTTAATTTAGGCTTAAAAAAATCGAAATCCTGAAAATTCCAATAGGTGTTTACTCAACAAGAGTCAACATCCCTTCATAAGCCAGTGAAATGTTATTAGTGAAAACCCATTGGAAATAGTGTTTTTTTTATGTTTTCCAAACTTTTCCTGTAATTCTAAAAACGTTATATAGTGAACTTTGAAATTAACATGCTCAGTAACTACTGGTCGTACGAGGAGCATACCTATATAAATCGAAAGAGCGTAAGCTACTCTACAACCTCCCATACGCTTTATCTTCTACTTTGCCATGTTCCTGCGTAAAATATTGTAAATCTAAAAAACAAAAGTAAAAATGTTCACCTAATTACCTTAGACTTTCACCTGTTTTTCTCAGAACCTATATTGCCGCACTATCGGATGTTATTCTACAGTTATTATTGGACCTATAGGAATGGTGTATATACCATTGGAAAGGTAATTAAAAACACTAAAAGGCCTATAAAGACAATTTACTCTAGTAATTTAATTTTTTTCACAATATGTCGTCAAAGTTGTAATTTTCTATAAATATATTCGCCTGAATCCGTAATCACCTAAATCGAACAAATACACAAAATATATAAAATGTTTTTTATAGAAACTACAGATACACCTTTTGTGAGTTGTTTGATCACATAAAACATGTGCTATGGGGATTTCTGTAGGAGTTTATCATTTTCTGCAGTGCTATGATTTTCAACGTTTTTTTTACCTAAATTGCAAGAAAAAAAGCAAAAAAAAAAAAAAAAAATTTTTTTTTATCTAGTTTTATGGTCATATACACCTGTGCCAAAATTTCATTTAAATTGAAAGTAAGACCTGGAAGTTTGTAATTAACCGGTCGGTCCCCTTAACCCCTTCAGACTCATATGACGCAGAGGTTGCCAGATTAGCAATAAGAAATAGAGTTCTCTCACTCTTATAATTACCTCTCCAAAATTTGTTTTCTGCCCACAGCTAACTCAAAGACAACTGCAGAGGTTGAAGTAACTAAACTAAAGGTTTCTACATACCCCTGATGGTAACAAAGGCTTTAAAGTATCCCTAATAGGCTCAAAATCGCGTCATATGTCGGAGAGGGTTAAGAAGTGTATGCGTGAAAGCGGTGCTGGATGGGAGGAGGGGCATCAACTGACTGGGGACAGGTGCATGGGGGCGATTTGTTCGTGGCCACCCCTTCAGGGATCACGACATTTGGCAATAGATAGATAGATAGATAGATAGATTATTATTATTTACTTAACTTAATCTAAACTAACTTGTCCTAACCTAATCTAACAGTACTGGCACTGGTTGAGAGCTACTGGTCGAGTTGTCCGTTTGCAATTTTATGCACTTTTATATACCGTACATACAGTATTGTACACATATTCACACTCAATCTATATAATTTACTCACGATATTGGAGTAATAAGTAGAGGTGATGGGCTGGATCTATCAGAGTGAGGGTTTGTGTCCTCTACTTCCCATAGCTGTTTGTGACTGTACCTCTATCATCATTCTTATTTCTAACTTTTTTTCTTGAGAGTGGTGAAGGCAGTGGGGCCATAATGGTGTGCCCCATGTTTCCATAGTGTCATACTCTCACAGCCCACTGGCACAAGTTGGCCTTTCTCTGGCGTCGGGATGCGGCGACCCCATCGCCCGCCACTTTGGTGGTGCAATCAGCTTCTGGAGCAGTGGACCACTGGTTCCTATCTTCAGAAAATTCCTGTGCTTGGTATGCCTCCAGCCAGGGCCCCACTGGGGTAAATAAAATAGCAAAACAGTTGTGGAACTGCCATCCGGGTGAGGGACTGCTCTGGGTCTGCTCCTTCAGTGTTCATGGTCATAATCTACTTAGTGGAAATGGCACTGTGGAGTGGGTCAGTCGGGGCATGTCTGGGAGCCTGGAGGTAGTTTCTGCCATGGCCATCCCTTTTGGGGTGCTTCCTCTGGAAGCGGGGCGTCAGATTTGATGGTGATGATGACGGTAAGTAGAGGTAGGTACAGTAGATATATTCTGTACTTTATATCAGTAACTACAGTACATTATATGCTGCTGTTGGTCACTTAAATGCTACTTTTCATGCAAGTATGAATCAACCTGTGCGTATCCCATTAAGGCCATCATATTCTCCAGGAGGAAGAGTTCCCCCTCTTGAGAACAAAGTCTGTGTACTGGTTGCTTAAATTTGTCCCAAAGAAAAATAATGGAATATTTACAGTCGGATTCCTATTCTGTCACAAATACATTTTAGTATCCTCTTATTATACGGGTACTAACCTAGCATGTAATGATTGATAATGTTGCAGGTTGTGGCTAAGAGGTACCAGCGTGATGGGATCCTGCAGCTGGACGACACAGAGGATGCGGTAGGCAAGGCTCCTGGTAACCTCAAGAGTCTCGACCTCAGGGGATCCACTTACATCGGCTATGTCCCCACCAATGAGAGGAGGTCAGGCATAAATTCATAATGCTTTGTTTTCTAGCAGTGTTGTAATTTTGTCTTGCATTTCTATTTTTTACTTCATGCACAAGGTAATTTACACACTTAGATAAGTCAACAGTATAGAGAAAGGATGTGTCTAGCATCACTGCTTTTCTTCATGACCATTGAGAAAAATTCACAAAAGACCATTGGCATTAGTCAATTTTTTTGTGGCTGATGGTAAATTGCGATGTCCCCATCTTGATTACTTGGACATTACGGAGATTTTGTAGTCAAATATGTTGCTAATTACAAAATCTTGGTACAGTAATGATATGATGAAGATACAGTAGTAGTTTTATGTTTTTTTGTTTAACCCTCATGGCCCGGGCAGGTCCTCCTAAGGACGGAGGTCGTATCCGGGCGATCTGGCCGAAAAACGTCTAGGCCTAGGCTACCGTATTTTTTTAAATTTTAACTGCTATAAATTTCCCACACATCTATAAACGTAGTGCGGTTTCCAATCTGTAGACTGGCGTTGAGTAGAGCTCTCTAAGTCAACTGGTTCAGTTGTGATGACGATTTCCGTGGACCGAATTTTTCCGCGATGTTGACAATATCGGAGCTTTTCAGACACTAATTTCGTCTGACGTCACAACAATAACATTGATCCGACGTCTCCTTATTGTTTTCGGAGGTGCGGTGATGCAACGATCGGCTTTGTTTACATGCGTCGGATGCACGGCGTTCAGACCAAGCTTAATAGGCTTTCAAGCTTACAGATTTTAATAGGACACCCGGGTACCGGCCCATCTGCTGCGGTGTCCTTATAACATGCTGCCCGGGTAGGAAGTGTTAAATATCAAGAAATCAGCCGCGGAGATTTTTCTCTGCTGTCTTGTAATTAAATCCAGAACCTCTTGGATTCCAACTATTGCATCACACATGAATCCTACTTATATACAACTAATTATGATATTTTAATTGTTACCTATCTGCCCATCATTTGAAATTAGTAGGGCGAGATACTGTATTTATAAAACTCTGTTTTTCAATAATCCTTTATAATTTACTGCTAGTTAGTTCCTGAATTTGTTCAAGGTTCTTTATGTTCTTCTTAAGAATAATTAAAAATACCCTTCCATAAATATATTATCCTATCATGTTAAGAGTCAATGAGAGGTAAATAATTATATGTACAGTTCAGTTAGTATTAGGGGGTATGCCTGCAGTATATAATTGATCTTATGAATGGAGTGTTAATTACAGAGTGTGGGAGAATGCGGGAACAACAGAGGGCCTGGTGGGTTGCCTGCGTGAAGTACGTATCAACGGGCGGCCGCTGGACCTGGTGTGGCCCGGCTCGCCCCACGTCACCCGGGCAGAGCATGTCGGGGAGTGTTCAGACTCTCCCTGTGTCTCTCTTCCTTGCCTTAACGCCGGCTCATGCAGGCCTACCCATGACAACAACTTCAAGTGTCTCTGTGCTCAGGGATATACAGGTTAGAGGAAGAAAGCAGAATGTAGAAGTAGATGGTTTATTAAGATAGTATTTAGTGTCATATAGGACCATTGTCTTAAGCACAGTGAAGGGTTTTACACTCCCCTTCTTTTTGTTAGTTTCTATAGGAGAAGAGGGGAGGGAACTTTTTAATATTTAAAACCACTCTGTCTCCATTCTGGACAATACATACATGGTACAGAAGTGCTGAGAATATAGAAGTTATTTAGGTGGTTAATAAAAAAATAAAAATAAATTATATGTGTGTGTGCCCAGGACTGTACAGATTATATGAAGTACTGAGTGTGTAAAGGTAGATGCTTTGTTCAGATAGAGGTAAATGTTGAACAGTTTATCAGCAAGTACCATTACCCAAGTTTATGTAAGTTAGGAAAAGCGCTAAGTACGGTATGTGAAAGTGCTCTAGATGCTATTTTCAGATACATATTAGTGTCTGTGTTTTTGTGAACGACTATTCTTGGTTGAGGTAGTTTTAAGTATTTAAGTGAAGTTATATTCTTTGTTGAGGTAATAATTACAGTAGTGTAGTGACAATTGGTTGCCAGGGACTTGTTTAATTAGCCATATTCCATTTACACCTAACGCCATCTAGATCCCGTGGCGGTGCAAAGTAGAAAGGTACAAACAAAAACATTATGGAGATTCCACTTGAAAGGCAATTTTGTCACTGCTCGTTTGAGAATATTAGAAGTAAGCAAATTTAATTGAAAATGTGAGAATTAATTTGCCTTTAGTAATTACTCCTATGAAAATTTATAATCAATGTATGAATATAGTAAAAGAATAATTAATTATTTTCAATTTTTTTACAGAAGTACAAACCTCTGCGCTGTTAAAAAACTAATACGGCAACGCAGACAAGAGCTATGAACAGCAAAATTTTCTTTTTTCTTAACCAAGCCACCTTAATAAAAAATTTATCAGTGTTATCGTGGTCGTACAGCGATCTACGGTTATCTGAGTATTTCATTATATGATTATTTTCTACAGTAATTGAATAATTACATCGAAATTCATTTGTGAACTACTCTGCAACAACAAGTTTTTGATCGTGTGTGCATAATTTTGGTTCAATGTTATCTCTCAATTATGTGCATTCCTAATAATTTATAATTTATATAATATTGATATATGTACTATATAATACGTGAATTATTTTGCATTCTGACAAAATCTTAGAAATCAGTCTGCTTTTCTTCTTTCGCCATTTAATTGGTTGTTGGAATAAGGCTAATTGGAGCACCACCATTTCCTTACCAGTATGTGAAAAAAGGCCGACTAATACATGTAACTAAGGTTAGAGTAAGACCTGATTATGCAGAAGTATACAACATTTAATTTCCTCTATATAGGCCTATAATAAGAGTTTTATGTTAGATGTTCTGTTGCCAAATAAGCTTTACAACAGGTAGTTAAAGGGTCATCTTGTACAAGGCCTACTTGTGGAAATCACATAATTGCCTTATAGACTGATAAAATTATTTTGTTGAAAGGGCTCCCTTAAATACTGTACTATAACATGAAAGCAACCTCAGCATCCAGTATACTAATTCCTCGTATATTTCCCATTTCATTCTGAATCCTTTGTTACAGCATCTGTGTAATTGAAATCCTCCTTGCATGTCCCAGGTGATAGATGTGAGGTAAGACAGGATCCATGTGAGAGTGAACCTTGTCAGTCCGGTGCCACTTGCCTCACACTACCCTCTGGTGGCTTCCTCTGCAAGTGTCCCCCCGGCAGGACTGGCACCCTGTGTGACCAAAGTAAGTACAGTCACTTGAGTCTTAATTGGCCTCTGACACTTGGTGTTTTCCTTGCAGTTCAATATTTATGGAGATATGGTTTCATCATATATCCCTAGACTCACTGACAATAATCACTCATGAAAATCTGTTGTCAGGCCATGATTTATATGGGGCAATTTAGCAAACTTCAGCTTCTCCTGTCAATAAGAGAATACTGAATTATCTTTATCAACATTCCAATTAAGATTCAAATTTGTCTTTATCAATATATTCCCATTTTGGTTCAGTTTAACTTTGAATTGGTTAACACTACCAACTTAAACCATATCATCTACCAAGTTCTTTTACTCTCATCGCAAAGAATCATTGCAGCTATTGTACTGAAGAGTTAATTTTATCCTTACCAGTGGACCGAACTCTGAGAGAAGTGGTCATCCCGGACTTTGACGGTGATGCATATCTAGAACTGCCGACTCTAGAAAATGTGGGTCACTCACTGGTTCTGGAGTTGTGGTTCCTCACACGTTCCCCCGATGGTGTCCTGCTCTACAATGGTCAGGTGGGCGGCGGCGGGGACTTCATCGCCTTGAACCTGCGCAACGGACATGTCGAGTTCTCGTACAACCTGGGCTCAGGACTGGCTACACTTGTGTGAGTAGGGTTGTATTTTCCTCACTAGCCTATTTATCTCCACTTAGTCTTTACATTAGTGCTCCTATTGTACCTTGATGCAAACTCTTAGAGAAGGTATAATCATTAGTACCTGTTTAGGCAGTATCGTTGTACAGTTGTATAGTATAGTAATGCTCAAAATTCTTGTCCACCTGCCATGATCTCAACTTTGGCTCTCTATCTAGGAAAAAAGAAGGAAAAGCCTTTTAACAGATATAAGCAAAGCCTTAGTATCCTAGATTTGTTCAGTTGTGTTGAGTATTTTTTCTTGATATCAAGAGAGAAAAAGGAAGTTGAAGGTGTGAAGGTGGGTCTCGACTTTTGGGTGTACAGTCAGAAGAGAAAGTTTCCTCCCAATTCTGTTCTGAGACGGATATAAACCAAGGCTATTGAAAGGTAGATCGCCTGATCAACTGCATCAACATAGTGAGGGCGGGAATGAGGGGAGAAGGGTTCAGGTGTTCTATCATTCTAAAACCTGGGCTTTAAGTATGAGAGGGAAGGTGGGAGGAAGTTTAACTATTGACTGTACATTGATCATAGAGAAGAGAGGTAGAGAGGTATGTCCTGACTGGGCATGATGTTGGTAAGATGGCAGTAGTGCCCACACTGAATTAACCCTTTTGATACAATGGCACTATTTTTGTTATAGTTTGGCTAATACTGTGCTAAACAAATTTATTCAGCTTGAGAAGTAACTCCAGGTATACAGAGTGTAACAAAACATACAACCATAACTTACACCAGTGATCTATTGTGTAATTTTGAATATAATTTGTTCTACTGTATAACCATATGTTCTCTGCGACCCCAGTACAGGACCCAGCATTCGGGCGGGGATGGTGTTATTAGGGTGGGTGCTTTGCAGGGCGACGGGAGACAAGTTGGTTGCCAGTTATGTAATGTGTTGGTTTGTAGGATATTACTACCAGCATTATCATAAGACAGTTCATTCAATGAAAAAACATTGTTATATAGCATGATTAGTGTCACTTTAATTAAGTCTGGAGTAGTACAGTGGTATTATTTATTACAATTACTCTCCTCCCATTTGAATGTCCTCCAGATTGTTGTGTGAGAAACACCAAGACATGAGGATAGTCTTCTTGTGCTTAAGTCAGGGCTGTTTAACACAGCATGCATTATGTGTCTTACTTTATCTTGTGCGTCTATGCGTTCTGCTCGCAAATTAATACCAGGGACAATACCTGTGTTGATTGACACTATAGAAAACTCGAGCACCTGGGCATCTTCTGTTTGGGTATCTCCTCCTGTATTCCCTGGCTGCAGCGCCTACCTTAGTCACCTAAGTGACTGGCATTACCATCGCAGAATCCATAAACATAGACGATATCTTCATTTTCTTCATTGCTGTACGTACGTGGCATGCAGTTTCATGAACAAGCTGTACCTAGTGAACAACTGAACGTGGAGAACAGCATTGGAAGTGTGACTCTCCTAATTTTCCTGCTCGAATGACACCATGGATGCAGAAATGCCAAATCTTGCTAGTTTAGTCCTCAGAACTCGCTAGAATGTCGTTAGATAGTGAACACTGCAAATTATTGTTACAAAATACGATTAAATCTCTGGAATACTACCTAAAAATGGCCCAAATCTTTAGAATGTAGCTAGATATCATGTTGCCAAATGTTACATAGCTTCTAGATAGAAGCAAAAAATAGATCTAGCAGCAAAGTCGCTAAATTGGCAACCCTGTCACTCTTGTCATGTGACCACCAGCAGCTGATTGTAATGGTGCCACATTTAAATGCCGACGAAAAGTTGTAATGAATAATAATATTGGGTTGTGATGATCTGAATTACTCCTAACTTAAAGAGATGCTAATCACGCTTTATGATAATGTTTCTTCATTGAATGAACTGCGGGTGTTATGATAATGCTGGTAGTAAATTCCTACAAACCAAAGCATTACATACCGGTAACTGGCAACCAACTCGTTTCCTGTCGCCCTGCAAAGCTCCCACCTCAATGACACCATCCCTGCCACACACTTTAAACCTTAAACGCCCGAATGCTAGGTCCTGTACTAAGGTCTCAGAGAGCATATGGTTAAAGAACAAATTACTGTATATTCAAAATTACGATATATCACTGTTGTAAGTTATTGTCATACGTCGCGTTACACCCTACAGTATATAAGGGCTATAAACTATCTCAATTAACCCTTAGACACTCACAGAGCCTTTTTTTAACTGAATAAAACTGTCTAATTACTACTAGATTATAATTTTAAAAAGGTGTCATTATACTAATTGGGATTTAAGTTTCCTTAGTACTGCACTCTCAGATACATCACCCCTAAGTGAAGTGTCCAGTGTTTACCACTTCCATGTCTCATCATTGTTACTCCGATTAAAATGAATGTCACAAAATTTTGATCTGCCTGTGTCACAGAATCACCAATTGTAATGTGTTGTTTCAGATTCAGGCTGAAGTAAGTAGTGCGCCACTGGTGTAGGTGGTAAACTTCAGGTCAGAGTGAGCAACATGAACAATCACATGCAGTTTGTTCCTGAACTTACTCTGGCACAAGTTCTGTTTCCGTAGCCATGCTCACACTCCCGCTGTGGACCCTTGGCTGACGGGAATCACTCCCATACATTCAATAGGTGGAAATAAAGATATAAATTTAAATAAACATCTCATATGAGGCATTAAAATATTACTGTATGATGAAGTGCATTTTGTTTATTTGCTTTTTGTTTTACTTGAGCCATAGCCCGCCAAGGCAAAATTGCTATATTAGTTGGTCTACCGGATTCGGTGGTTGACTCGTACACCATTTGGGAGTTTGGTACTTTTAAAACATCTTCTCCGAGGGAGGCTCAATTTCAGTATAAGATACAGTGCAAGTGACTTATAGTAGCCTACAAGAAATATAATGTATAATTTTTGCGGTATTCCTCATATTTTTTTGTAAAGATTTACAATATAGAAAGCATTTTGGTTGTAAAATTTGTATTAGTGATTATTATTTTGCTAAGACAATTTAAAACTTTTACCATTCTCAGTCAGTAAAATATAATAGTACTGTGGTGTACAGGTATAGATCTTTCTATATTATATTGGAAGAAGAACCATGCCCTTTTAAATATTTCCTATACAGTATATCTCTAAAACAGCCAAATTACTCCGCTCGTCAGCAAGGGTCCACATCTGTCCTCAACCAACACATGTTCGAACATTGCCAGAATTTCACACAATTACCATAATGCTTAAATGAATCTCAATTTAAACATCAGTAGCTTCCCTTTCGAACATGCCTTGAGGACATACATAAAAATGTTCAAAATACTCTAGGTTTTAACATGAGCAGCTTCCCCTTCGAACATATGCCATGAGGACGTTCTTTTTCTTTTCTGTTCAAGTCTTTTTTCCAAGCATTATGCATCGTCTTTATTTCCCAATGCCACACTCTGCCACCCTCACGACCACTGTCCCTTATTTTACCACACACTAGATGGATGCTCGTCTATCAAGACATTTGTATAGTGATCTCCTATGATTTCTGCCGTTTGTTTTCTCGTAGTGTGTTATATATCGGTTTCATGTTTTTCCTTATATTCACCACATGGGTTACTTTCCTAAATATGCTGTGTTTTATTTATTATTTGTAAAAATACTCTGATGCTGTACACTGACCAGTCATGCTTGAAGTTGTGTGTTGTCTTGTCCAAAGCTGAGGGAGAGTGAGGCACTAGTAAGGTATTGTAACCCTCATCTGCATCCAGTATAAAAGAACCACACACTAAGTAAGTATTTCTCAAGAAAGGATGGATCACCGGATACTTCTCCAATGATAGGACCTTGGTAATTCAACCACTATCTATTATTTTGCTGGAAGACACCAATGCAAAATGGAGATTACAGAATCACCACAATTTGTAGCAATACCAAGAGGTGATCAATATTCATGTGTGTGTGTGTGTGTGTGTGTGTGTGTGTGTGTGTGTGTGTGTGTGTGTGTGTGTGTGTGTGTGTGTGTGTGTGTGTGTGTGTGTGTGTGTGTGTGTGTGTGTGTGTGTGTGTGTGTGTGTGTGTGTGTGTGTGTGTGTGTGTGTGTGTTACTCAGTTACTTGTTCGTCAAGGGATATCCACGCAATGCGAGCTAAGCTCATTATTATTGCGCCTCCTTAACTGGGAATGTATTGCGTGAAATGCATGTTAAGTGTTTTATGTACTGTTGGAATGGCTGTGGATGTGTGTGTAGTCTGTATTTTAGCCAATTGGCGTCATCGGAAACGAAGGCTTAGGGTGGATCTGTATGGTACCATTCTCACTATAGACGGTACCGTCTCGCCCGAAGGCTTAGGTAGCCATCAGCTTAGGTGAACCATATGATACCCATCTCGCCTTGTACCATTTTTGCCAACCCCAGATGGGACGTCACAACGTCGTCCACTTATTCCAGGTACCTATTTACAGCTAGGTGAACTGAGGCTAACACATGAAAGGAGACAAGCCCAATTTGTCTCCGCCCGGCGGGGGATTGAACCCCCGACCCCTCGTGTGTGAGACGAGAGCTCTACCTACTAGGCTACGGGCTGTGTGTGTGTGTGTGTGTGTGTGTGTGTGTGTGTGTGTGTGTGTGTGTGTGTGTGTGTGTGTTACTCAGTTACTTGTTTGTCAAGGGTAATCCACGCAATGCGAGCTAAGCTCATTATTATCGCGCCTCCTTAACTGGGAATGTATTGCGTGAAATGCATGTTAAGTGTTTTATGTACTGTTGGAATGGCTGTGGATGTGTGTGTAGTCTGTATTTAGCCAATTGGCGACATAGGAAACGAAGGCTTAGGGTGGATCTGTATGGTACCATTCTCACTATAGACGGTACCGTCTCGCCCGAAGGCTTAGGTAGCCATCAGCTTAGGTGAACCATATGATACCCATCTCGCCTTGTACCATTTTTGCCAACCCCAGATGGGACGTCACAACGTCGTCCACTTATTCCAGGTACCTATTTACAGCTAGGTGAACTGAGGCTAACACATGAAAGGAGACAAGCCCAATTTGTCTCCGCCCGGCCGGGGATTGAACCCCCGACCCCTCGTGTGTGAGACGAGAGCTCTACCTACTAGGCTACGGGCTGTGTGTGTGTGTGTGTCTGTGTGTGTCTGTGTGTGTCTGTCTGTCTGTCTGTCTGTCTGTCTGTCTGTCTGTCTGCTCTCACATAAACTGGCCCTTCATGTTGTATGGGTGGATCATGGAGTGAACATATAAGCAAACATAAACTTCACGTATACAGTATTAGGTTTAAAGGGCCACAGTAGTCTCCAAAGTAGCTGTGCTACACAAGGGGCTACTATTGTATATTGTACATCCAAGATAGCATGGTTCAGCCTGTATACACTTTTTGACAGTTCTTTATGGCAAAAGTTTCTGCTGTGAAGGTGAGAGTCGGCATACTGAAGCCTGGAGTTACTATGAGACAGGAATTGGTATAGTTCACAGTTGTATACCATTACTTACACCAGATGCCATAAAACTGACAAACACCACCAGGCCATTATTATGTTTAAAACAAAACTACATTGTGCCTGCTGTCCTCATAAGGCTGGACTCCACCAGCTCAGGCTATATGGTTAATCACCCAAGTAAATTCCTAACAGTTATGTACCAGAAATAATGAAAACTGTTTGTACTGTGTCACTTTATGCAGAGCCACAGTATTGTACAGTACAGAGAAGTAAGTCTGTGAACTTGAAGAGAGCTGCATTGAGGGATAGACCTAGAAAGACGTAGAATCACGTTGTACGATCTGGTCTCAAAATTAACAACTGACATGCAAGGCAGCCCAGAACATGGTTGCCTGGATCACCACCTTTAAGACATGAGACTGAAACTGCACTCAATCTTTAAATTTATGTATGGATGTACTGTGTGTATGTATGTATGTATGTATAAGCACTATATTAAAGTGTGTAGATAATTGACAGGGCACCCTACCACCTACCAAATAAGAAAACAAATATTGATCTTGAGTGTTGTTACTAAGTGTGGTGCTAGTTGATTTACAAATGGTGTTGCCATTGGAGACTTACTACAAGGTGTTCAGCGTTTCCTTGGGTAATATTTGCTGTTCACTGTTCACTGTTGGTGTGCGTAGATGCTCACTGTTCCAGCCACTCTCGGTAATCCCCCCCAAACACCCCGAACCTGATACTCACAGGGCTTAGGTTAAGGAATGTCATGTAAGCTAAGGGACAAGTTATTACCCTCAAATACCCAACACCAGAATGCTTAGTACTGTATTACATTGGATTTAGACTTCAGTATTATACTCCGTTCTGTATTTTCATGTAAGAATACATAAATTATAATGCATAGTAGATTTTAAATTATTGGACTTGTTTCAGATAATAGTAATTGGGAAATGTCCGTCTTAATTAATTTGAACTTAATGCTGATTATTTAGATTGTCAGATAAGAAGTTATACCCAGTTTATTCATACATCATCTCTATTATTATGACTGTCAGATTAGATATATCAAGTAGCTTCACACTGTACTTAATAATCACAAGACATGCCTATCAACTTCCGGGTTCTTGTATTTAAGACGGAGTCACAGAAGCGTTATTTCAAACAATTTTTTCAGCAATTCTGGTATTTCCAAATTAAATAGGCCTATGAAAAAAAACTTAAGCCTCTTGAGATAATTTAACTGGAGACTATAAAAGTTGCCATTATCAATGCAGAATAACCCCAAAATATGTTAGTGAATTTGAAACCTTTTTCAGCGTTCAACGAGGCTTTTGTCACTCAGTTGTGGCTAACATAGACAATTTCACTCAATTTTGCAAGGATGTCTATGAATCAATGAGGTCAAGTATAATCCAATTAACCCTCTGACTTCAAAATTAATCCTAAGCTGAATAAAATTATCTAATGCTAGCCAGAATGAATATTAAGAAAAACACAATGGCATAGTGAAGGTGTTAAGATGTGTGAGTCTTTGTTGACCTGTTGGCTGCATTTGACCTCTTGTTCCAGCTGCTGCACCATCTACAGTCACTTTTTAGCAATATTAAATTTATGCCAAATCAAATGTGAATCAAGCTACTACCAGTTGGTTTAATTCAATTTGGGAATTAATTCTTGAAGTAAACGGGTTAATCAAGGATATTTTTAACCCTTTGATTCCTAAAAGGTCTTCCTAATTTGAATATAACTGCCTGCCTTGAGGTAGCCATATAATACAATAAAAGTCCTCATCAAATTGAGGGAGTTAATGCTACAATTTAAAATGCAATACACTATATGATTGAAAGATTTCATATATAATGTTGCCAGAAACAAATGCTAATAAAAATTGTTCGAGGAAATTGCTTGCCCGTGTGACTCCACATTTACCTCCCTTCCCCTCTCCTCCCGTCTGACCAACATCCGCCCGTGCCTTCCACAGGAGCCCTACCCGCGTGCCCCTGAACACCTGGCATGTGGTGCGGGTGCGGCGTAAGAAGAGGCGTGGTGTCCTGCGAGTCAACCGTGGTCGGCGAGTGATGGGCAAGAGTGGTCCCCGCCTCAAGGAACTCAACCTCAACCAACCACTCTTCCTCGGGGGACTAGAGTAAGTCTTTACCTTACAAGAAATATAGCCTATACAGATGATATACTGTAAAGCTACTGTACTGGGACTGTCAAAATCATCTGTATGGCTTTACAGTACAGTATGTACTGTACAACTTTTGGGGATTGGAGTAAATCTTTAAACATAACGTATATGATGCATACCCTTTACTTACAAGTTATATAAAGCCACTCGGAACCTGTTGAGGTTTTCAATTCACATTTACTTATGTACTTTTTTTTGTACCGTTATCTTAGCTAACCTTTTATAGGAACATGCAGATTCCAAAGGGTGATTCCAGTGTACTGTCAATGAGGTTATATTGTTGACCTGTCTCATGTGAAAGTTAGCAGTGTAGGAGGTGTCTGGTGTTTTTTGTATGTAAGTAGCCTCTTTTTATTTACTATATACAGTACTGTACTTTGCATCCGTAATATTTTGCCTTATCAGAGCACTCAGTACCCAAATAATAATTTACTATCTTCAAGCAAATATTAATTTTATTCAGAGTGCCACTTATGGGTAGCCTGATGTGAGGAGGTTGTGAGAGAAGGATTAAGATAGGATTGTGAGAGTTAAAAGTTATGAAAGTTATCATATAGGTAGCCTAGAATAATCCCTTTTGCCCTCCCCCCAGGAACTACACTTTAGCCCACCCTGACTCCGGGGTGACCATGGGTCTTAACGGTGCCATCCAGCGACTCCTTGTCAACTCTGAAGTGTTTGATAATCTGGAGGAACGAGCTACCGGAGGAAGAGGCGTACGCAGGTAATGGGAGTCTTCTATACCTGTACTGTAATGAAATATTATACAGTGGGCCCCACAAGGGTGCGGTTACCTTAGTCCGAGACATGCGCGCACCCTTGTAAAACGCACCCTTGGAGCTTAAGAACCTATGGGAAATTCACTATGTAGTCCGGGGACTCTTCAAACTTACCCTTTTTTCGCCCAATAACCCCTGAAAAACATGTCTACCCACATTTGCCTGTTTCTCACCTCTAGCCAACATGTCTAGTAACTGTTTTTTCTGTTCTAAATCAAGAACTTTCACTTTTGTTTTGGTGGGTAACACGATCGCCCTGGGCGGTGGGTTAGGGGCAGCAGGTGTAAAATGCCCCCATGTGGGCATGGGGGCAGCCTCGGACCCTCAGTAAGACCAACATCCCAACCTCCACGCATACATAAACCATCCAAAGTGAGTGTAATACCCCTATTCTATCTAATATCTAATCACATTTCTATACTGTGCAGGTATTCTTTCCTTAGTTCATGTTTTTCAGGGGTTATTGGGCGAAAAAAACGCACACTTTGCTTTTTTCGCACCCTTGGATTATAAGCACCACACGGACATCTGCCACACGGTTGGAGAATCACACCCTTTTAGTGCGCACCCTTGCGGGGCCGACTGTACTGTATTCAACATTGTTAAACTCATTTAAGATATAGAAAACAAATTTAGGAGAAAGTTTCATATACTCCTACATTTTTATTCCCCTTACCCAGGCCATTTTGACAATTTTCATTAAAATTATATGGTCAGAAAAGGGTTAGAAAGAAACCAAGTAGCTCATGATCAAGATTCGACCTGCAAATAAATACCACAATATCTAATGTGGCTTTATTCATCTTAGTCACTGAGTTGAATATTGGCATTTTCAGAGCTTAAACATTCCCAAGTAAGCATAGGTGAGGCCTGGTGGTGGTGAGAAGCACAAGAAAGCATCATAGACATGCTTCCTGTTCTGTGACCAAACCACATTCAAGTTTTGTGAGTGAGTCTCTCACATGCTTAGATTGATATGCAGGATTCGAAACTGCATAATCAATCGTAGGCTTGTCCACCATTGTTTAACTGTCTTCGTAGCGCAATGGATAAATGCACTGAATTTCGGTGCATCCTAGGTTCGGATCCCTGGACTGCCACATGTATTTGTTGATTTCATTAATTGAGTTTAGGAGTTGTTGTTGTTGTTCCCCAGGCTGTCTGGCCGAACAGCCCCAAGGTCTCGAGCAAGGCCAAGGCCATAAACGAGCGCCCCCACAAAACCCTCCCTGCTTACCACCAACAAAGCCCGGGTGACCGAAGCCACTCCAAGGCAGGGAGCTGAGGAGGGTGCGGAAACGCCCGGGAAACCAAAGCCCCACCCAAGGCCCTGTGCCCCTCAGCAATTATGAAGGAAAAGTTGAGGGGCAAGGGAAAAATGTGACGCTTTGGCTCCCAATCTTGGCAGTAAGGAGGTCAGTCCACGGAAAAGACGCCGTCACTTGAGATCTACAAGATATATAAGTAAAAGGAACAGTCAGAGTAAGCTATGGGTATGGCAGAGATCGCTCAGCTCTCACTCTGATAGACCAGCCCATCACCACATGACTAGAACCCAATCCTCTCATCATCAGCTAGGAAAGGCCCTAGAAAGCTGCTTTGGCGGGGGGATAGCTCCCCTATTTCAACTCCTTTCGGGGTAAAGTCGGTTGCTGGAGATAACATAATAATAGGCAAGAAAAAAAGACAGGAAAAAGTTAACATCTATCGACATATCTAGGGAGTTAATATCATATCCACTTTTAATAGCATTTCTTGTTGGCATCTTAATATAGAAGATTATATAGTGCCCCTTGACAAGAAGAGCTCTTTCCTAAGCAGAATAATTAATTAATTATAATATAAAACTTGAAATACAAGCAAACCCAAACCAGAAACCACACAATATTAAGACAATACAAACGTATAAAAATCTCTGTAGAAATAATGTGTTGAAGATTTAGTAAAACAATATTATGAATTAAAAAACATAGGGTGTGTGGATCAGATCTTTGCAGTAAGACAGCTATGCGAGAAGTGTTTAGAGAAGCATGAGGAGATATTTTGGGCTTTTATGGATTTGAAAAAAGCGTATGATTGTGTGGATCGAGAAGCAATGTGGAAGGTGCTAAGGATTTATGAACTTGGAAGAAATTTGTTAAGAGCAGTCAAGAGTTTTTATGAAGAGAGCAGAGCGTGTGTTAGAGTAGGAAATTAGGTGAGTGAATGGTTTGAAGTAAATGTAGGTCTTCGATAGGGTTGTGTAATGTCACTGTGGTTGTTGTTGTTGTCGTTCCCTTGGCTGCCAAGCCGAACAGCCACAAGTCCCTAAGGAAGGCCATGGCTGAGATTGGGCTTTCCCACAGGGCTCTCAAAGAGTGTAGATTATGTTGTTGTTGTTGTTCCCCATGCTGCCTGGCCGAACAGCCTCAAGGCCCCGAGCACGGCCAAGGCCATAACCGAGCGCCCCCACAGAACCTTCCCTGCCGACCACAATAAAGCCTGGGTGACCGAAGCCACTCCATGGCGGGGAGCTGAGGAGGGTGCGGAAACGCCCGGGAAACCAAAGCCCCACCCAGGGCCCTGTGCCCCTCAGCAATTATGAAGAGAAAGTTGAGGGGCAAGGGAAAAATGTGACGCTTTGGCTTCCAATCTTGGTAGACTGGGAGGTCAATCCACGGAAGAGACGCCGTCACTCGAGATCTAGAAGATATATAAGTAAAAGGAACAGTCAGAGTAAGCTATGGGTATGGCAGAGATCGCTCAGTTCTCACTCTGATAGACCAGCCCATCACCAGTGTAGATTATGTTGTTGGCGTAAGTGATTGTGTGGAATGCAGTCTTCAATGATGTGTTTAATAGTATGGGGTGCTGTGTTACATCCTGGACAGGCGTCACTGACGGAGTCATCCAGTCTCTTCTGATAGCTCAGAAGAGCTGGATGGTGCCCACATCTCAGTTTGGCCAGGTGGACTCTGTCCTCGCGAGGAAGGGAGGACTCAGAAGGTTGGACTTCGGGAGGTCGTGCATGCAGCTGCGTGTTGTCTTTGAGTTACTGGATGGAACGGCGAGTAATATGAGTATGTATGTGCTTCTGGAAGCTGGTTTGGGGTGGGCAGGGAGGGAGAGATGACAGTATTTGTGTGTGATATTGTGTGCTGGGTGTTGTTTTAATGTTTCTTGGTGTCTGTGAGTGTGCTGCCATGTAGTGTAGTGGATGGTGTTGGTTTGTGGAGGCTGTAGCCAGGAATTGAGTGCCTCTCATGTCCAGGTGGTCTTTGACTTTGAAGACTTTGGTTTCTTGATGTAGGTGTTGTAGCTGTGCAGCCTGTGATGATTTTTAGGGCTTTGTTTTAAATGGTCTGTAAGGTCTTGTGATGTGTTTCAGCTAGGTTAGAAGCCCAGGCAGGGCTTGCATATTCCTTTACTGATCTTATATATTGTTTGTATACTGTGGTGATAGTTTCTTTGTTGTGTCCAAATTTTGTGTGGGCAAGTGACTTGAGGGCGTTAAGTCTGGGTGTCAGTTTGTTTTTTATGTTTGTGATATGTTGTCTGAATGTCATTAAAGTATCATATGTTACACCTAGGATTGTGTGTTTGTGTGTGTGTGTGTGTGTTAAGGGGGTGTTGTATATTGTGAGGTGTGGGGCATTTCTGTATTTGGCTGTCCAGCTTGTGAGGAGGGTTGCTGTGGATTTGGTAGGGGCTAAATGTACATATCTGCCTGCTAGTTAGTTGGCCAGCCACCTTTTTGTATTGTTGATGTTTGTGTTGTAGATTTTGTTTGTTAGGTTGTGGCGGGGGATGGCATCAAAGGCTTTACTAATGTCGTGTGTGGCATATAGTGATCTGTGTGGTGGTCTAGGAGTTGATGCCGTCAAAAGCTCTTTGTGTAAGGTCTGTAAGAAGAGTATTTGTGGAGTGTAGTGGCCTGATGCCATGTTGTGTTGGAGGTAGAGGTAGAGTGTGTGTGGTCAGTTGTAGTACGAGGCATTCTGAGACTTTGGAGGGGATGCAAAGGAGTGTGATGGGGTGTTTGTTGGATTTGGTGAATGTAATGATGACGTCATGCTTCCCAATTTCTGGTATTGTGTTGTGTGAATAACTGTACAGTAGTTTGATATGTTGGTGAGTGCTTGTATGTCTTGTGGTCCTAGGCGTCTGAGGTGTATGTTACTTATATTGTCTGGACCACAGGCGGGTGAGTGCTTGAGATTGTTGATGATGTGCCTTGTCTGGTTGTAGGTGAAAGGTGCATAGTCATGGTCTGTGGGGAATTGTCTCTTACGTTGGATGACACGTCGGTCGTCATGATGGGGGTTCAGGTGGCTGACATGAGAGAAGTGATTAATGAGAGTGTTTGCATGTTGTTTGTATGAAGGTATAGCGTCTGTTGTTGTAATTGTGGCATGTGATTGTGTTGTGTTGCTGTTGGAAAGTGTAATGCCATTAATGTTTTGTAAAAAACATTATTGTCTGTTTTGTGATCAAGTGTCTGGAGGTAATTGTTCCAATTTAGTGTTTGTTGTTCTAGTATTTTGTTGTTAATCCGTGTGTTGAGTGCTTGGATTTGTTGTGTGGTGTCCTGTGTGTGGGGAGTGTTTTAGTGTGTCGCATTGTCTGATGACTCGAGTGATGAGGTTTTGAATTTCTGGTGTGAAGTTGGGGTTGTGTCTTTTTCTGCAGGGGCGTATCTAGGGTAGATAGCGCCTAGGGCAAGGACTGGAATTGCGCCCCCCGGTGGCGTGGGGCGAACGCAGCGAGCCTTTCCAGCTTGGGTGTTTGGGGGGGCGCTGTAAGCCCCCCCCCGAGAATTTTTTTGAAATATGAGCAATTCTAGGAGCATTTTAAAGCCATATTCAAAGCTATATTTAGGTAATTGAAACACTAGAATACTAAATAATGAATGATATACCAGTAGGCTATATATATATATATATATATATATATATATATATATATATATATATATATATATATATATATATATATATATATATATATAATGTGTGTGTGTGTGTGTGTTAGGTTCATTGTTTGGTTTAGGTTAATGATACCTATTTTGAGTTTGGATTGTATTATACTTTTTTTAAGACCCTGTTCAATCATCTGACACCTATCTTTTAGATTTCATAAATCCATATAATCACTGAATCAGGATAAAAAATTGAATAAGTCAATCTCGTTAACAGTTTAATTAACAAATTATTGCACTACATCTGACATCTGACAGACTGACATCTACTGATACTGTATATGAAAATCACAACTGCACTTTCCTTGCTTTTACTGATGCAAATTGGTCTATGATGTCCTCAAAGTCAGTTGTTTCAGTTTCTTCTCTTTCTACACTGAGCAGAGCAAGATCACAAAGTCTGCCTTGACCCATGGAGGCTCTCAAGTAAGAAAGTATTAACTTTAATTTGCTGAATGATCTCTCACAACTGGCGATGGAAATGGCGATGGTTAGCATTATCTGCATAGCAATGCAAAGATTGGGGAAGACACTCTCATCTCCATACTGAACAATAAATTCAAGAAGCTCTTCAGGTCTTGATATTTTCATGTTGGCCCGACTTGATAGCAACATTCTGCAGTCAAAAATTTCTTCATATAGCTGCTGTCCATCAACATCAGAGCTGTACAATTCACCCAAATTTTCACACTTCTTTAGGTCGTTACTGTCACTGCCATAACACAGTTTCTTGACATCGAGAAGGAACCCAAACTTGGCGTCAGTGTCGTGCAAACGAGCGAACCTTTCATCCATTTCTCTGTGAAGACGGTCGAGTGTTCCCTTCATGACTCCTTCCATTTCCGCCTTGGCTGTTAATCTAGCATCTCTTGCATTCTCACCAGCCATTTGTTTCTTTCGTCTCCGACGTCTTTCAGGTTCAACATTCCATTCTTGACAGAGACCAAGTCCTTCTTCGAGTGAATCACAGACTAACACTTCCCTTTCATTATCAAAATTATCTCGGAGGGCTTTCAAATCTAGGGCAGCATCATGGAAGTTCATGTTAGGATCCTGCAGTCTCTTTTGAATACGGTCAATGCGAATGAGAAACACGTTATGGCGTTATTATTCATCATAGCCTATTATATAATTATATTAATGACGAATGGATAGGATAGGTATTTAGGCATAATACTTGATATTAGATTTGCACTATAGTTAAATACCCTGGTTAGGTTAAGTTAGGATATTTTAGGTTATTACTAAAAAAAAAAAAAAAAAAAAAAAAAAAAAAAAAAAAAAAACTATTTGGCGCCCCCTTCAAGTGGCGCCCATGCCACGTGCCCTACCTGCCCCACCCTAGATACGCCACTGTTTTTCTGTTGCCTCTTGGAATGTGTTTCTTGTCTGTGTTTTGGATAATTGTGTTGAAAGTGTGAACAGCATTGTTGATGTTAGTGATGGGTGTGCTGTTTAGGGTTTTAAGGTGTTGTTTTGTCTCATTTGCGAAAGCCTCCCAGTTGGCTCTTTCATAGTTAGTGTATGTGTATCTGTGGTCAGCTGGGATGAGTCTGGTTTTGGTGGTGATAATGATCGGGAGGTGGTCAGAACCTAAGGCTTTGACCACCCTCCAGGGTGTTGTGGGGGCGAGTTCTGGGGAGCAAAAGATGATATCTGGAGATGATGTGTCTACCTTTACAGATACCGAGGACCACCTTGCCAGATGAATCCCTGCGAGAATGGAGGCGTCTGTCAGCCATTCCGCAACAGGTTCCTCTGTAAATGTCTGGCAGCCTATACCGGGAAGTTCTGTGAAAAACGTAAGTGTTTATTTTAATATAGTTTTATGCTAGTTCTGTAAGAAATTCCAGCATACATACTCACACTGGATTACCGTCCTTTTCCATTACACTGTACAGTAATGGCTCATAAGAGGTTCCCTTACGATAGTAGTAATTACAGTAATTAAGTCTTGCCATAATACTGCCCCATCATGTCATCACTATGGCTGATGCTAGCATAGTGCTAACAATATTATAGCAAGACTCCTCAAAATCTCCCTGTAGCATCTACCTGCACTACACCAGCCTCAAGAGTGCTACATCAAGACAGTGCATAACAAGACTACTGTATAGGATGACTTGGACCTAACTCACACCATTCCCCCTTTAGTTGCCTTGTACTACATGCAGTAAGATACGTGGGGCATATTCTTTATTTCCACCGCCAGGGGAAGTTTGTGGTACCTGTATGATGATAATATTATTAATCATGTTACTTATTTCTCTAAATCGTCAGTTTTTCTGAGGAATTCACTAGCACTAAAAAAAAGAATCGCCTAGTTCTAAATGTATTATATATTCATCAAATATTGATAAATTCAATAACAGTGGCATGAGCCAAACTCTGTAGTCATCCATCATGATATGCCCCCCAAGATCATAGCTTCTCTCAAAAAGAAAAGTTGTAAGTTGCCTCTTGAAGCATTTAACAGAACTCAGCTGCCTTTGAGATCTGTACCCCATAAAATTTTCTTTCCTCTCGCATAAGCATTAGTACAGTTGGATCCAGTACATGATTAGATTGATATCCAGTATTCGATAACTGGATATTGATCGTGTTCATGTGGTGTACCTTTAACTGTCTTGATGGTGTAATATTTATTATTTAGAGCGTTTAAGTTCTGTATGTGATATCCTGGGTTCGAATCCTGGGAGGACCGCATGCTTTCATTAATTTCATTTGGGGGGTTATTGGTGTTAAGAACGATGTTAATTTATATAACCTTGGAGCCACATAAGAGAATGACCTCCCAGAGAAAGATGACTGCTGCATACTCCTGGCTCATTAAGACGCACAAAATCATGATCATGACACAGTCACTAGGGCACGGGGTACTACACTGGCACGGTTGACGTTTTACCAGTTCAGCAAGGTACTTAGGCTCACCAAATTTAAGAATTTTAAAAGTCATACGACACAACTTAAATTCTTTATTTAGCTCTTATTGGTAACCAGTGGAGTTCAATGTGATATGAAGTAGTAGGGGTCTTGGTGGAATGCAAAAAAACTTAGTCTTGCAGCCCTGTTTATAACGGATTGAACTTTCTTGTACGGGTATATATAATTTGCAAGACCCACCAGTAAAGCATTGCAATAATCAACACGAGTGAACTAACATCAGGAGGCAACGTCTGATATGATGTTTCCTTGCATTTTCATTGTCCTCAGTGTTGCACCATTGTATTGAAATGTGTAACAATGCATTGATAGCTCACTAAATTAATTTTAATTTGTATTTTATCTATATATTTTTTCTTTCACATGGACTAGGAGTGGATGAAGAACAGATGATGAAGCCAATCAAGTTTGATGGCCAGACCTTCCTCAAGTTCCCCAACATGGTTTACAGAATGTGAGTATTAAGTTCAAATTTATCCTAAATTTATCAAGCATTCAAATCTTACAACAGGTTTCTAACATCACATTCCTTCTTTAATATGACTGATAAATAATGCTTTCGGGAATTGTTAATATGGGTAGTGGTCTTCTTTCTCAATATCAATGCATGCATAGCATTGCATACCAATCATAAGATAAGCTTTCCTTCCTAACATCTTCACTTATTCTTCTTGAGTGCAGCTTAGACTAACAAATGTAATGATATTTACTGGTGCCTGTAACTAATATTTTCTGCAGAGAAGGCAAAATCTTACAAGCACTTTTTGTGGCAATTTTATCAGCAATTCTGGTCTAGCAGCTTGCATTTGAAATTATTATATGGATTCAGTTGTTTAACAATTTGAGACAATCTACCTCCGGTCTAGTTTCCCATACTTATGCAAAAGAGAACCTATATGTTTGTTTGTGTGTCTGTTACCTAGGCCTACTGGAGTCCCTCAGATAGTGCTACCCAAGAGACTACTGTATATCCTTTCATAGTAGCATTTCTCAGCCACATCTTACGACCTGCGGGAGTTACATGGAAATTACTGTAAACTTTTTTCTCTTTGGCAAAATGTTACCGGAAAAAAAGGAAAAAGGGCCATAAAAAGTGCTTGTGTGACTATCTTTAACTACCACTAACCTCTTCTTTAATAAAATATATTTTTCCCCTCCTTGCTTCCCTCCGTGATGCCTACAGTAACTACACCCAGTACAACATCACCTATGATGAATATGACAGCTTTGACTTCCCCGAACCCTGGACGGACATGGACCTTAGCTACCCCACAGAGTATGACCTCGATGATGACATTGCCTTCCTTGAGGAAGAGGAAGAGGAAGAAGGAGAAGAGGAAGAACAGGGAGGAGAAGAAGAAGAATATGAGGCCGAAGAGGAGGTGGAAATGCTGGAAAAGGCAACAGAAGACGGGGACATGACGTCAGAAGACTTACAGGAGGACGGATCAGGGTTCCTCTCGCTGTACGATGATGACGAGGCCATGTTTGACGACGATGCTTACCGGTACTATGGTGACTCCTTGATGATGATGGATGCAGTGGGGGAGGGGGCGGAGGTGGAAGAGGAGGAAGAAGAGGAAGAAGAGGAAGAGGAAGCGGAAGCTGCTGGGTGAGAAACCAGGCTTCTGCTGAGTGAAGTCTTGGGTGTCATACCTATATTTATTATTATTGACTTCAATTTTTTCTTAGCTAATTGAATGCATCCTTGTCTTGCGTTTTAATTTTGTGTTGCTCTTATTTTTTTAATAACTAGATGCATGTCTTGCCTCTCACTTTTATTTTTAGCTTGGTTTTGATTTTGTTTTCTCTGACTGAATGCATCCTTTCATTACATTATTGGATTTTATGTTTTGACTTTTTATTTTGCTTTCACTTAAATTACTGTATTGGTTCTGATAATCTGGCTTGCTGACTTATTTCTTATTTGTCTTAATGTGAACCGGTATTCCTTTTATTTTGTTTTATACAGTACAGTATTGTATTGTACTGTACTTTATGTAGATTTATTTCCACTTGATTTTCTTATTTTAACCATTTATTTTGGGATTTTTTTTTTTTTAAATTTCCATACACAGTGAATTATAATGATGTTATATTTTTGTAGTGTTATGTACTGTACAGTAGTTACTATACTTGGTTGTTAATCTTTTAAGATTCGGTGTGTCCAGGCATTTTGACTCAAATTTACCTTTAATCAAGCTGAATTTTCAATATTCTATAAAAAGGACACCCCTACAGGTAATTTTCGTTTCCCCTTATTCAATTAAGGAAAAACAAATTTCCCCTTATTCAATTAAGGAAAAAAATGATTTTATTAAGGCTTGCATGCACACCTCCTGTACCTCAATTGGCAACTAAAGAAATCTTCCAATTCAATAATTATCAATCTCCACTCAATTATTTGGCTCCTTTAATACCCATAATATCAATGAATCCCCTACTCCTACCAATCAACATGCATAAAATTATACATACAAATTATTAAGTTAAGGATTCTCCCTACTCCTACCAGTTATGTTGCTTTATCAATATTTTCATTTGAAGGTCCTACTACTGCCATTAATTTATGTTCCTATGCCCTTATTATACCCATGATATGCCTTTATGTCGGCTTTTGTCCACCCATATCCATATCACTCTCTCACATGTAATAAATCCCCCTATCCCCCCTATTTGTCAAGGCCTGGTTATGGATTCCCTTTTCCTGCTTTTACTTTCTTCCTGCTGTACATATGACCTCCACCCTCCTGTTATGAATCACCCATTTACATGTGACTTCATACCTTTATGTTTGAATGTTCTCTACTTATGACGAGAGCGAGGTGGAAGGACAGAGAGGGAGAGGTAGACCGAACGAGAGGTGGAAGGATGGAGTGAGGAAGTATATGGATGAAGGCGGTGCTGGTTTGGAGGAGGGGCGTCGACTGACTGGGGACAGAGGTGCATGGGGGCGGTTTGTTCGTGGCCACTCCTTCGGGGATCACGGCGTCAGGCAATAGATAGATAGATAGATAGATAGATAGATAGATGACTTTCTCCCAACATATGACTTCTTACATTTATGTTTGAATTTCCTCTACTTATGACCTTCTCCCACTTGCTTGCTGTATAGAGTTCTTCTTATACAGTAAAAGTCCTTTAATCCGACGACCGATGATTCGAATCTCCCAATAGTCCGAATTTTTCAATTTGAGGCCAAATCCGAATTCACCCGATGGTCCGAATTTCAAGAAGTCCCAAAGTCCCCTTTTTGAGGCATTAGTCCACTCAAATGACACATAATGGAGCACACACATATCATATGTTCATGAATTCACTTTAAAAGTTTACCATTGTCATTGTAGCCTATTACCTACTTCAAAACATTCAGATTAATGGTCAAAGGAAGCTACTGATATAAACGTAAACACCACATCGTCTGCTAGAGAGTTTGTTTTGCTCTTGAACGCATCCTTGGGACGCTCCGATGCGCTACTGGCTTGCACCGCATTTTCTGCAAGCGCATTCAGTCTTGAGCTTGAAAACGCACCTATGGACGTTCTGATACGCTACTATTTATAGTTCAGTGATCGGAGCGTCCCAAGGGTGCTTTCAAGACAACAAGACAAGGGTGCTTTCAATACAATATAATATAACAGAGCACGTCACAAAAGGAAAATCACAAAAGGAAAATTACAAGAACCTCTCAGGGAAGTGCCGTTGTTAAGGCATTACTTCCCGAACCACATCTGATCTGATCTTCAAGAGCAAGACAAACTCGCTAGTAGACAGAAGAAGAAGAAGAAGACGATGCGGACATATGGTGTTTACGTTTATATCAGCAGATTCCTTTGACCATTAATCTGAATGTTTTGAAGTAGGTAATAGGCTACAATGACAATGGTAAACTTTTGAAGTGATTTCATGAACATATGATATGTGTGTGTGCACCATTTTGTCATTTGGGTGGCCTAATGCCTCAATGTTTTCGTCAGGCCATTAATACACAGGTTCATAGGGGTAAAGTCCGATAAATCCACTAATCCGAACGAGGGCCGGTCCGCTGCCCTTCGGATTAACGGAAGTTTACTGTATATGGCTTTCATCTACTTACCTATGACCTTCCACATACAGTATAATTAAAATGCCGCAGATTTTTTAGGTCTGTAGTTATATAACCTTTTAAGGGTGCAGTGTATCTTGTATAACTAGAGAACGAAAGCTAGGACAGAGTACATGGTCACAGTATACTGTATAAGGTTTGATTTACAGTATAGGTTACAATACTGGTAGTGGTGGGCCGGGTTGTTTGGTGGCAATCGTTGCAATCCTGCATTCTGGTGCAACCTGGCATTCTGGTTTAGATGCTTATGTTCTGGGTGTGGTGTCCCAAGTTTGAATCCCGGGAGGACCACATGCTTTCATTAGTTTATTCAAGTACATTGGGGTTTGCAATGGACTATTAATGTTAACCCTTTCCCGCATTTATGACGCAGAGGTTGCCAGATTAGCAATAAGAAATAGAGTTCTCACTCTTATAATTACCTCTCCAAAATTAGTTTTCTGCCCACAGTTAACTCAAAGACAACTGCAGAGGTTGAAGTAACTAAACTGAAAGTTTCTAAATACCCCTGATGGTAACAAAGGCTTCAAAGTATCCCCAATCGGCTCAAAATTGCGTCATATGCGTGAAAGGGTTAAGAACGGGGTGTTACTTATATAAATAATATCCCACCTACATTACCTTATTATCTCACCTACATATGACCTCCCACCTCCTTACTGCATAGTTTTTTCTTCTTATGTATGGATTTCCTGTACTGTACAGTAATTACCTTTTTCATCTTGTATATGGATTTCCTGTACTTACCTATGGCATCCTACTTATAAAGTTCTCCCTTACCTTATCCCACCAGTCGTCGAGGGCAGACCACCAACCACTTTGAGATCCGTTTCCGAGCCACACAGGCCGACGGGGTGTTGGTATGGCTGAACAAGGGTACCAGCGTCTCCCAAGACTACCTCGCTCTCACCCTCAATGGAGGCTTCGTAGAGCTCTCCTTCAACCTCGGCACACAGCAGGCACTTCTGGTCATTAGGTCCAAGGTAAGGAGAGGTACTGGGGATTATAGGATACCCATAAATTTAGGTACAGAAAGCTTTATGCACTAACTTAACAACCTTCAGTTTCTGAACATAAGGTCCAAGATAATTAGCATCAGAGAAATACATTTGGCAAAATCAATAGTTTAAGGTGCTGTATATCAATTCTCTAGCAAAGAAGTTTTATTAATAACGAAATTGGTATTAGGTACATTGATGAAGATATGCATACAAATTAAAATGTAAAACTTGCAAACTAAACAAACCAAAATTGGGACAAGGACAATATAAAGTCAAATTAAATTATCAAAATCGCTATGTGGAAACAACGCTTACTAAAATGAAAATTATTAAATAAAAGAACACAATCCACCACAAAATGAGGTGAAAGAATCTGTGAGACAAATGAGAGCGGGAAAAGCAGAAGGTATGGATGGTGATGGAATTGACGCATATAAAGTAGTATCATCGACATAGGAGATTAGTTTATTTTCAAACTCTGAGCTCAGGTCAGCAGTAAAAATAATAAAAAGCAAAGGCCCAAGGACACTGCCTTGCAGAATACCAGGAACCACAGGAACAGAAGGAGAACGACACCCATCAATGACCACAGCCAGATCTATTCGTCAAAAAATCTTCAAAGATCCTAAAAATATTGCCACCAATACCGATGAGTCGTATGTAACTTATACAGAAGTGCTTCATGGTTGATTAAGTCAAGAGCAGAACTAAAGTCAATAGGTCCAATGAAGACTGCAGGTCATGGGTGAGTGTCAGAAGCGCATTACATGTACCCAGTCCCTTACGAAAACCAAACTGAGTTTGGTATCAAATTTTGACTACTGTATTACAATAAGAGGAAAGGCGTCTGGACAAAAGCCTCTCAAAGAGCTTGGATAGGATAGGTGTAATTTACGTTTCCTTGTGTGAGGGGGATGGAATTTGGATAATTTAATTAACAGATGTGATAGAAATGTTATCCTTGTGCAAGACATCTTGTTCATGGTTTGTGTTCAATGCTAAAATCTTCCACATGATCGAAGAAGCACTGTGGCACAAGGAAAAAGAGCATGTCTGGTCAACATAGCCTGGATGTGTTCCTGCCATTATCTTTCATTAGCAAGGATTTCCCAGAAATAATCCACTTGATTATTTCTGGGGAATCCCTGGAAATGAAATTATAATTAACCTCTCCGCTGCGTAGGTGGGGTATTGGCCACCCCTCCCTGTGCGGAGGTATTTAGACTGTTTCCTAAACTCAAATCATCATCGTACCATAAATATCATTAATACTTATCCATATGCGCCTATTTTACGTTGATTATAAAGGTATTAACCTGTTACAGCAATAAAACAAGTGGAAACAGTGTTTGGATGGTCAAAATCGGAGATAGAGGCCGGGAGTTACATAACATATGGCTGAGGCAGCCTGCCAGCCAGCCGGCCGTGAAGACGGCTGGAGAGACACTGTTGCGTGGTAGTCTCTCTCTCGCTGTTTCCCACGCTTGGTAACACAGATAACCATGCCCTGCTAGCAACTCGCTAATGTTAGCACGAATATATACCTAAGAATAAGGGAATAACAGGGAGAACAGGTGATAATTGAAGGGGGGGGGGGAAGGAGGGGATGTGGAGGAGTGATATTTGGCATGGCCAAGGGGCAATACAAAAAAACACCAAAACAAAATAAGAAAATTGATACTGGGCTGATTTAAATGTTTTTTTTTAGGCCTTGGATTATATAAGGCTTCCCGCAGCCCACCGGTAGGCCTTATATAAGTCTTGCCGCATTTTTTTTTTTTTTTTTTTTTCTCTATATTCCAACTTACTTCCTCTCGGGCATAGGCTGAGAGCCTTAACATTCACCGCTTTACAATGAACAGTGAAGCCCGTGAGGTCTTGTTCCAGTCTAGGGAGTGAGACATGTGAAGCACATCGAGTACAACGAGCACCTGCCATCTTGCCTTCACATGAGGCACGGTGCTCACTCATGGCCCGAAACGACCCCATCTCTGAAGCCACCTCGTTCCCGTGCTTCACTGTCTCACTCCCTACACTCGGACTCCCACACTTACACACACACAACGCCACCTGTTGAGCAGATAACTCACCAACTTGCTGGGTTAAATAAGATGTATTTGATAGTTTTAATGAGGAACGTGAGACACTAGATCATAATGTATTTTACAGGTGCGTGTGGATGACGGTCAGTGGCACAGACTTGTTATGCACAGACGGAAACGACTGGGTGTGCTGCGAGTGGACCAGGAGCGACCCGTCAAAGGGGTGGCTGACCGAGGCTCCACTACACTCAACACGAATGGCAAGCTCTGGATAGGTCAGTACATCAATAGGGAGGTTTTCTATTTTGTATTATTCAAGGAGGTAACTGACAGAGGATCCAGACACTCAACGCTAACGGCAAGTTCTGGATAGGTCAGTACATCAATAGGGAGGTTTTCTATTTTGTATTATTCAAGGAGGTAACTGACCGAGGATCCAGACACTCAACGCTAACGGCAAGTTAGGTTAGGTTAGTACATCAATAGGGAGGTTTTCTAGTTTGTATTATTCAAGGAGGTAACTGACAGAGGATCCAGACACTCAATGCTAACGGCAAGTTCTGGATAGGTTAGTACATCAATAGGGAGGTTTTCTATTTTGTATTATTCAAGGAGGTAACTGACAGAGGATCCAGACACTCAACGCTAACGGCAAGTTCTGGATAGGTCAGTACATCAATAGGGAGGTTTTCTATATAGTAGTGTAATGTTCAAGGATGTACCCACAAATCAATCTACTGGTGAAGTCAAGGCGTGTCTGCCCATTATGTCACTGTTTGTGGGGACCTTCTTGCATAAAAGTTATGATAATAGCCCTTGTGTGATACCCCTTTTAGTGAAGAAGCAAACTGTATATATTTTATATGTTGCCTACAACTGTTTACTCCTATGAAAAGATTCAATATACTGTATATTGCTAAACCATGAATAACAAGTCAGTAGCGTGTGCTTACTTTAATTACTCGTCTTTTTTTTAGATTAAGGTAGTTAGGAACATCTATGGGTTACTGTATCATACAGTTTTTCATATATATATATATACAGTATATGTATATATACAGTATACTGTATATATATATATATATATATATATATTATTTTTTGGGGGGGGTTTCAATATTAACTTTTATAGGGATGTATAACTTGTCATTCAGAGATTTAACTGTGTATTCTGGATTGATACAGTTTTAAGCCATTATAATTATGTTCCCATATTGAATCTATATTGAACCCATATAAGACAAGTCATTGCAATAAAGTATCCCAATTACTTCAAAGTTTGGCTTTAAAGGTTCAAATATTCAAGTGAGTGTATACTTATTATGGCTTATGGCTGTATATGATACATAATTATGTGAAATGTTATGCATCCCAACTAATGTCTTGTGGTATTGTTTTTAGGTGGGTCGTCCAAAATTCCGGACGGATTGCCAGCAGCATACTACCAAGGCTTCCAGGGCTGCATTGACTCCATCCAAGTAGAGAACCGTGACCTGAACCTGGTGACGCAGAGAGAGACGCCGCTCATACAGTTCTGTGATGAGATGCGGTGATGGGGCCACGTCGAAGCATGTTACCGTATTCCCGTAGTTAAGTCTCGGAGCTCTTTTATCAAATCCACTACAGAACCTCAGTGCTGTAAGCCTACAAGAATATTCTAATATCCTTGAAAAGTTATGTCTAATCTAAAAGTCAAATGTTCTAGTACACTTTTTTTAAACAATGCAGTGCTTTACCAGACACTAATTTTGTTGAAAATTTAAGATCTAATTTTTCTGAAAATATTGACGACTCACTATTTTAATTAAGCTAGAGTAAAACGTGATAAAATTTAAAAAATGGCTAATCTCCAAAATTCTCCTTTTGATAATCTGGAGGATATCTAAAATAAAGTTTACTGCTATGTAGTAGATATGCATATGGTTCAGTAACTTGGCTTGAGGTGTTGTGATGGGAATAACGTGGACTGGCTACATATGCAATACTGCCATTTCTTACAAACTGAAACTCCAGTTGTTAAGAGTTACTATTAAATGGATAGAAGTGACTAACCTCATCCAATGCAGGGCAGAGCCAAATTTGTGTTATCAGGAACATGAGAGGGATATGTGCAGTGGTTGTATTTAGTTGTGTATTCTGTTCTCTGAAAGCATGATGTAGTAAAATTTGTACACTGGTAAGCTATAATTGTTACACACTATTTCATATCTTCAAGGTCAAGTGCTGTATCTTCTGGTGTTACTAGTGTTTGAGTGTGAACAACAGACTGCGTGACCATTAGTCAGAGCTGGTGGTAGTGGATGAAAGTTATTCCAAATGAAACAAGCACTTTTAGCTCCTTGATGGTCTAGTCAGTTTGGTGTGGACTGCTATGCTACAGGCCCGGGTTAGAAGCCTGGTCTGGTTATTCGGCAAAAGTTTAAATATAATAATGCACTGTGTTGTCTCGTTGAGGTTCGATACAGATTCAAAAGAGTATCTCATTTGAGTTTCATACAGACTCATTGGATTGTTTTGTTCGGGTTTGATACAGACTGAAAGGAGTGTGTAAATATTGTGGCTGGCAAGTGTACAGTATACTGTGAAAATATGATGTAGTGAAAGATGTATATAACTTTGCTCCACTCAGTGATTCCTAGTGGTATGGTAAAATTAGTTGCTAACAGGCCGCCAAGCACAAACCAGAAAAAAACCTATAGTAAAGAAAAGCAGTGTAAAGTTTATATATATATTACAAAAAAAAAAAAAAAAGAGGGTTTATACTGTACATACATTGAATTTACCATAGCTAGTGACACAGGAATGAATGAGAGACAGTAGGTGCGTGAGTGTGTGAGAGACTTATTTTGGAATGGCAAGGAAAGGGCTACATTTTACGGTTTGTACAGGTTATCTGGGCAAATTTTCACTGCTTATACCTCATCAGAATTTGAAAGATAATTATTAATAAAAAAAAAATGGTTTGTTGCACTATGTTAAGTAGCATTAATTTTATTCTGTATGTGATCTTGGTACAGTTGTGAGCTTTAAGGTGGATTCACACAAGCGCTTTCTCCAATAATATATTTTCGGCAATTCCAGCATGGCAGCTTCTGATTTCTAAAGTTCTAAAAAAATTCAGCCACATTTAATAATCCCTTGATATTGCCAGAGAGAAATTGTCAATCTATATTTGTCGTAAAAATCGCTGGTGTGAGTTTCGCCCTTAACTGAGAGAATTGGTCAGCTATACGCTCTTCTCGTTCAGGATCAGTACCATAAGTGGGCTTTTCTAGATCAACTCCATGTCCTATTTTGCCCTTACAATCTGAGGATGATTTTATTATTGTACTCTAGCTACTGGTGGAGGGCTGATTCTGTCAGAATGAAGATTGAACATCCCATGTCTCCCATATCTTAATCTCATAGTACTGTAGATATTTTTTCCTTAGTATGTGTAGTAAGTGGGGGCAGCTATTATCCTTTCAACACAGAGCTGCTATGTAAACCAGTGCAGCTCTGCAAAGAGTGACAAGCACAAACAATTTCCCATGCCCTTGGTAACTGCTTAACAGTGCTAGGGTGGTTAACCTTTAAACCTGGGTTGGTGAGTCCCATCAGCCTTATGGTATTTGGTGTAAATAATGGCATATTACAGGTAATCATGCCAACTCATGGCTCCTGGCAACTCTAGGGTTACATTGTACAGTACGGTACTGTCTCTGCCCTTCAGATCAGAGACTGTCCCTTGGGGAACTGTCATGGGGTGCAAACAGGCCGAGCCATGCTATCATGGATGTCCTGAACAGTGATACTGTAGTAGTACTGTCCGAAGGACTACCGTCGGTGTTAAAGCTTCATGTACGGTAAGTATGTTAATAAGTTAATAAGTCCCCTGTCTTTCATTTACTAATCTCTTCCTAGATTTTATATTCTATCTTCCTGTTGGCTGGGTATGGAAAACCCACTACCATACCCAGTATATCTTCCAACATAGATTGGGAACCCTTTTATGGATTTGCGATTATGTTACTTAATTTAGGAGTGAAGGATACAGTTAATAAATAAATTGAATAACACTGTAAATTTTAGTTATATTAGGAAGAATCTCATAGGTAGGGGTTAATGCCCCCACCCCCTCCCTCTTTTTTTTTTTAATGTTTTTCTCCCAAAGGTTCTTCCTAAGCTAACGGTAACTATAATCATCTGTCAGTAGCTGGAGTTAAATATAGAGTCACTATTTGATTGAGAGGGCTAAGAGTACCTGTAGGTGTTATGGTGTCTAAAGTTTAAGAGAATGTTAGCGTTTCATTGTTACGATATGACCACCACACTAAGATGTTTATATTCATAGGCAAGTTTGTTGTATTTTGCTAAATCAGGTGTTGACATTTTGATGTGGGTAAGTTGAAAGGAAGAGAGAATAAAACCAGTGTCACACGAACGCTTTTTCTACTATTATTTTTTTAAAGCAATTTAAGAATGGCAATTTCAAAGTCTATATTCAGGCTCACATATTAATCTAAATCCATCGTCGTTTCTGATACCAAAGTAAGCGCCCAAAAATATTACCTGAAAAATAATTGCCGGAAAGAACGCTTGTGTGACAGCGTCTTATCCCTTTCAGTGTACGATGACACTTATCTAACTTTTTTTCTGGCTATCATCAGACAATATTATTCTCATGGAGGACTTGTGGGAGTCAGGGGGTTGATTGAAAGATTATACCTCTTGATTCCCAGAGGTCTTTTCTAAGCTGCATGAAATCGTCTAATGCTAGCAAATATATAATGAAAATGGCGCCATTGTATCCTGAAGGAGTTAAGAAAAACTACAGCCATAAAGAGGGTTTGGAATTCATAAGGAACAGCCCAGGATATATTGTCATTAGCATAGGCAAGTTTTCACTGTTTTCCTGTCCTAATAAAACTACAGAATCACGTTAACCCCTTCAGTACGATGACGCCTTGCTTCCTTTGATTCTGGCCATCATTATACAATTTTATCCACTTTAGGAATTATAATGTAAAACTTGCAAAATAAACAAACCAAAACTTGGACAAACACAGTAAAAAGACAAAACAACTTATCAAAATCGCTATGTGGAAACAACGCTTAGGCAAAATAATAATTTATAAATATATACCATGTGGTTGCCAGACTTAATTGAGGTATGGTAGTTTTACCCCTTTGATTTCAAGGGGTCCTCCCCTAAAATTTTTTTATCAATCATCTAATGGTAGCAAGTTTTATGTATTTGATTCCTAGAGGTCCTTCCTAATCCCTATAAGATATGTAAAATTATCTGATGTTAATAATTTTTAACCCCTTTGATTCCTATTGTTCCTCCTTATTAGCTGCATAAAATCATCTAATGAGAGTTAGTTTTACCCCTTTGATTTCTTAAGGTCCTCGCTATGAGCTGCATAAAAACGTGTAACGTTAACCAGAAGAAATAGAAATGATGGCATCATCTTACCAAAAGGATTAATTAAGGTGAGCATAGTGAAGTCAAGTGAGGTCTGTCATGCTCCTTCCGCCGAGACAGTCGCGTTATTCCATCCATGCTTCTCGTTTAGTCAGTTAAGTGTAAGGGTAAGGCTGATTCACACTACTGTTTTCTTCCCCAGCAACGTTTTCCCAGTATAGTTTTTGGTCATTTTTCCTGGAAACCTTTTATTATGTATTTTTTTTTTTTTTTCCCAGTCCCTAAATGATTCTATAATGCAGTTGCTGATGAAAAGTTGTTGGGAGAAAGTGCTCGTGTGAACCTGCCTTTACAGACTGTATTCTCGAACCTTAGCGTGGGGCATTTAACTTTTATTTTTAATTTGTTTAGTTTTTTCTTCAAGGCTCGTTCTCGATCATTCCTGATGCTAGGTTTTATATATTTTGTACCGTCTTGTCGAGCAGTGCATCCGTGGACCATGTCATCATTTCATGTCAACTCTCATCTCTTAGTATATACTCACGTGCAAACACATAAACGCACATGCACACGCACATACTCACTCAGTCACTAACATACATATTACTTGGCATGCAACATTTACTCTCAAAACAACATAAAGTACTAAGCACATTCCCAGTCTATGCACTTTCATGATTAACTTACAAATACTCAATATCTTACCTCTAGCATCATGACAGAGTTTTAAATCTGGCAGTCCATAAGCTTGAATAGAAATTTTTTAGTGGAAATTTAAAGCAGAAATCTCTTAGCATAATCCCCCAAATATATTATCACTAAATTAGTGTGACCTTAGAAAAAAAAATACAGTACTGTACTGTAAAGTGTTTAATTTGGCACACTACAAGCTGAAGGTGTATGATTATCTTTTAATTCAGACATAGAAAAACAATGCAAATAGTATCTCCCTGTCATCCTTGTTTATCCTCAAAGCATCTATAAATGGCTTAGCCTAAGCATGCTGTACGGTCAAATTGTGTATGTTTTGAAAGATATTGTACACTGTTTATTTGTTTATTTTTCATTGATTACCTACTGTAGATCACTCGTATACAGACTGTGTGTCAACCAAAGCACACTGATTACTGGAACAATATTTATTTTGGCCTATTTGAGAATATCAAAGTGTCCATTGCCAGATTCAAAACTATTGGGATATCCAGACTGTTAGATACTGAATGAATAGAACTTTTACTTTATGGTTCTGTAATATCATATTGTTAGAGGGTTTGTTCTTTAAGTGTGGGATTCATTCATCATTGTCTTGTATTCATAGCACTGACACTGTATCTTGTACAGTTCTATTCAGGAGTCTTGGATTGCCTTGTGGCAGCTGTGGTTAAGTCATAGTCCTTGTCTCTCTCTCCTATTCTCTACTCTCCCTCTCCTATTATATAAATGTGTGTATAAAGTCAGAGAGTTTGTTGTGGTATGTGGGAGGAGGAAGCTGAGGGTGAACGTCAATAAAAGTATAGTGATGGTGTGTAATAGAGGTGCCGTAGGGTGAGTCTAGATGTGCGGCTGGATGGGGAAATACTGGAACAAGTGGAGTGTTTTAAATATCTAGGAGCAGTGATAAGCAAGGACCCAGGTGTGGAAATAGAGGTAAAACAGAGAGAGTATGTGAAGGAAGGAAAGTTTTCGGAGCAATGGGAAGTATGTGGAAGGTGCGAAATCTTGGAATGAAAGCTAAAAGTGCAATGTATCAAGGGATAGTTGTACCAACAGTGATGTATGGGGCTGGGACATGGGCTCTGAAGGCACAAGAGAGAAGAAAGTTGGATGTGATGGAGATGAACTGCTTGGAGTATATGTAGAGTAACGCGTAGAGACAGATTGAGGAATGAAGAGATACGTACGAGAGTGGAACAGCAGGAACCCTTGTCGGCCTTAGTGGACAGAATGGTGCTGTGCTGGTATGGACATGTTGAGCGAATTGGAGATGAAAGGCTTACAAAGAGAGTATATGAGTCAGATACAAGGGTAGGTAGAGGGATAGGAAGACCTCCGTTGAAGATGGAGAGATTGTGTAGTACAAGCGTTGGAAGATAAAGATATGACTGTAGAACAGGCAAGAGAAGTGGTAATAAATAGGAATGAATGGAGAATGCTTGTGAATAGATAAGTGATAACGCGGTCGTTGGGAGAGGGTCGGGCGCCAGTTGGACTAGATAATAGTCCGTCAGGCGCCTGGCCCGGGGAGCCGATACATATGAAGGGTCATGCCTGGATGTGAGGTGGGCGGGGATTGTGGTGTGCTCCGCTACGTGTCTGCCTACTGAGACCGGAACCTCTCCAGGAGGTCTGGGGCCGGGGGAGTGCTGGAGGCCCTTTGTGATCCTTGGTCTCTCGGTCTTCTCTTGGGCGACCTAGATGTGTGTGAGTTTGTGTGTGTGTGTTTTTTTATGTTGTGTTGTGTTGTCCCTGTTTGGGCTCTGTATGTATGTATATATAATATATATATATATACTGTATATACAATATATGTGTATATACTGTATGTATATTTCTCTCTTTCTCTCTCAGAGAAATGGATTTATTTTGTATACTGACCTACTGAAGTAATCCAAGAATCCGGAATAATTCTGTACACTAGTTCTGTAAAATCAAAATGTCTCTCTTTTATTATGTAATAGTCAATGCTCACCAAACTTATGATATATCATAGCACTGTAGTTTTATGGATTTTTTGTGATGTATGTTTAGCTTTCCAAGACTAACACTAACACCTACCAGAAGGGAAAAGAATTGTAGAGTGCACAATGAGTTGAGATAAGTTCATACAGTCAAAATCAAATGGTCACTGAAAATCTTACTCATTAATTGTAATTTCAAGCTACAGTACTATCACTTTGCTTTGACAGTCCTCATGTATTTCTAATAAGCCTGTGACGAGTGTTTTTTGTTTCATGTCATACACAAATGTCAAGTTTGTCCCTCTTTAGATATGTTACAAATTATCATTTATCAATAATGTTTTCAGTGAACTATTAATATTGATTGTACCCTAACACGGGATAATTGACTGCTTTCTGGAGTAAACTTTAACCTCAAACTGACCATCTTATTGCTTGACAAGCTGGATGTTGCATTTTTCCCACAGGAAAGGAAATTACAAAATGTTAGTATTTACAAACTCTTCCTTCTCTGGATTAATAACTTGAATAAACTTATATTTTTTTCAAATATACTATTAAGAGTATGATATACATAAGCTACTACAAATTGATGATTATGTAATGTTAATCAAATCTAGTATATTACACACATTATTGAAACTTTGCTTATAATGCCATTGAGGTCAGTTTACTCTATCATTGACCCAATTATCCCAGCTTAAGAAAAGATGGATATATACCAGTTCTTATTCCTCAACTTTCTTTTGGCAAGTTTAGTCTGGCGGCTTCTTAATTAAACTTTTTATAAAAAAAAATCTTTCCCCCTTTGGTTTTACAGTAATTCCTCACTTAAAGTTGTAGTTACGTTCATGAAAATTGAGATTTTAAGAGAAACCACTTTAAGTGAAGCCTTTAGTACTGTAATTGTCAATTTTCTTGTAATTTTTTTTTTTTTTTTTCTGATTTACAACTTTATAATGAAGCATAACAACTTTAAATGAATTTTGTTCCCTAATTAATGAGCAGTGTAATAATGAAACAAATGAAAAAGAGACTACTTTGAGTGAGGAATACCCGTATCCAGTAGGCAACTAGCGATGGAAATATATTATACAAGAGTGCCTGTTTGCTTGTACAGTACAATTATCATGCAGGGTGTCAAATCGGGACAATTTGGTTTAAAAACTGGATTGAATATGCTTTGTGTTTTTATATTGCATAGTATTGTTTTGCTAAATCTTTAATACGTTATTTCCACGTAGTGATTTTGAGCCGTTCTTTTATCTTGTACGTTTCCTGTTTTGGTTTATTTTGCAAGTTTTACATTTTAAATTGCATTGTTTTGTCTATCACATCACTTCCAATGCACATTAAGAACTGCAAAGCATAATTTTACCTTTGTAGAGTACAGTATATCTAATAATAATGACTAAAAAAGTGGACTCTGCAATAGGAATGGTTTAGATAATGGTTAGAGATAGTTCCTTTGTGTTTATCTTGTGTCGTCCCAGTTTTGGTTTGTTAATTTTGCAAGTTTTACATTATGATTAGAATACCGGTAGTCTCCCCATTTGACACCTTACACCTATAATAGACTGCACATGGGTTAACCGAGAAAGATTGAGAGATGTATTCCCTGGAGTTTTAAAATTTGGTATTTTATGTTTGTCTTATTATTATTTTGAATGATTGATATCTTTTATGGGCATTTCTCTCTTTTTATAGGGCTGATTTATGTTATTATTTATGATTGGGATTTTGAAACTATTATCCTCTATTTGATACTGTAACTGATTAAGTGGTTAATGAATTCACAATCATAAATTACTGTAGTTATTTTATCTATAATATGCATTAAGGAAAACTGAAAAGTGGGGATTGAGCCTGAGTAAATAGATAGAGAGATAGATAGTGTACAAGTAAGATAAAGAGGTATAAATACTCTTTAAGAGACGCCTATTCTACTTGTAAACATGCAATGACATAAATTGTATGTATGTACAGTATGTATTTACTCAAGCCCATTCCCCACTTTTTTTTTATTTATTTTTTTTTCCTGGGGGTGGCCAACTCAAGACAGAGCCCGAATAGGGACAACACAACAGAAAATGATTAATACACAAAAACAAAATACAAATTCACACACATCTAGGTCACCCAGGAGAAGACCCAGAGACCAGGGTCACCAAGGTCCCTCCAGCACTCCCCCGGCCCTCGATCACCCGGAGAGGTTCCGGTCTCAGCAGGCAGACATGCAGCGAAGCCGAAACCACAATCCCGCCCACCACACTTCCAGGCGCACCCTTCATATATACCGGCTCCCCGGGCCAGGCGCCTGATGGACTATTATCTAGTCCAACTTGCGTCCGACCCCCTCTCCCAAATGACCACGTGTTCACTCATCTATTCACAAGCATTCTCCATTCATTCCTGTTTATTACATAAATTACAAGGTCCTATTGTTTGGTATATAAATTGTTTTATTATATTTTCATTAGAGAGGAATGCCCATAGCTATACTTTGCATCACCCATGGGATTGCCACACCAGGTATAGTGCAGGTGTATTATTTTCAGTAAATTGTTGTAGCATATGGATAGGGTATATGCATGAAACCTTTGAAAACTCTTTAATCATAATAAATACATGTACTGTATATTTAACTACCCATGTGGTAGAGGAAATATAAGAATATTCCTCACATGTCTACTGTGTGTTGTAGGAGGCAACTAGAAGTGGGATGACGTAAGTCTGGGCCACCGTTCATCCTATTTGGTCCATTTCAGCCTCAAGGTAGCTAGGAGACACCATAGCACCAAATTTAGTCTCTGGAATGGCTGCTCTTGCCCTGAAGGCCTGCCTTAGGACATTTGGGGTGGTTCCATGCTTGCATGGAACTGAAGACTTATAAGTAACTTCACCCATTATGTCTCTCTCTCTCTCTCTCTCTGTACGGTATGTATGTGTGTGCATGTGTATACTGTGTGTATGTGTATATGTATACAGTATATATATGTATATGCACGTGTATGTGTGGGGACGTGTATGTATTGGGAGGAAAGGAGGGATGTGGGTGGTTAGATGGATAGAGATAGATTGACATCCTTTTTCACATGGAGAATCCCAAAGTGATACACACTAAGCAAAATGGGTTGTCAAAGCTTCTAGGTTTCGTATTTTGTGGTTGCGGAAATATCTTCAAAATCCCTATAATAAACTTTTTATGTTGCTTAGCCATATGCAATAACTTTATTCAAAGTGTTTTGTGTTCTTATTTTAAGTTGTTATTTAAGATTGAAGATGGTGCACTATTTTTATATATTGTTTGGTTCTTACCAATTGTGCAGGTGAAGGAAACCCTTGGATGATGATCCCATTAGTGATGCATTGTTTTCCCTTACCAATGGTGGCACTTCATACATATGGTGATGCCAATTCTAAACCTGACCAGTCTTATTCCATGATTATGTAAAATAGGAAAATCAATTTAATAATTGATAAAAAAGAGCATTAATGTGAATGAGTAGGGTGCCAGTCAGATGAGAAGCAATCTTACCATATGTACGAACTGTCCCAACCAGACTTGTGGGGGAGATGTTTGTTTTAAGGATGACCTGGATTATTTGTTTCTGGGCCTGGATACTCGACTACTTAAGATGTTGCATCTCCCTACGGCTGTTTTATCGTGACTACTGACAACGTAAGTTCTCCGTCAACAGTATCCTACTCAAAGCACATCATAGTTGGGAATACAGTAATATCTTACAAATGGCAGTTTATCTGAGAATGGGAAAATTCCAACTTTGTAATCAAGTAATAAGCTGTGACGTGTTAAGTCTGTTATGACAAAGGGCAGCATCACACAGGCATTTGAAAACAAAAAATTATTTACCAATATCCTATTTTGACTTGTAAAGTTTAGATAAATACAGTACTGTACTGTACACTGAAGTGAGTTACACAGGTAGATAAATTCACTTTAGTATTAAGTTTGTACCTATATTTGTCTGAATTTATAATGATCATACATAATCGGGTAATTGAAAGCGAAAATGTGGGTACAAATTATTGCCAGAGTCAGTAGCAGGCTAAACAATTTGCCAAGAAAAATGTGTGTGTAATGCCACCTTTACTATGTCTTAACTTATGACAGCTCTGAGTATCCAGACCCTGGACAGCTGAGAGATTTCCACACTAGTGATTTTACCCTGTTTTTAGTGAAGTTTTACAAGGGCCCACCTGTCTTCCAGAAGAGTGTTAAATATGTACATAGTGTAAGATAATAGAGTCCTAATTTTTACAATACGTGCCAAGAATAGGATTGTGCAAACTCACCTGGTTATTGTGACAAAGTTCTAATCATATGGTTCTTTTTATCGTGTTGCTAAGATCGTATGTTTTAAATTTGTCAGTTATCATTGTTTGCTAATTTAATCAGGTGATAATACTATGTTATTAATGCTACTTCACAACTATTCTATTCCATTTTTGAGGGCTATCTTGCATGTTTGTTTATTTTGCAAGTTTTACATTATAATCAATCAAGACGGTACTTTGGTTCAGTTTGTTGTTCTGCTATTGGGCAACATGAAGGGGAGGGGAGGGGTTGTGGGCTATGGATTATGGATGAAGATAAATTTGGATTATTGTAGGAGAGTTATTATTCCTCACCTGATTTTAAAGCTAACCTAGAATATTGCCCATCATGAGTTAGATCTGATATGTTCTTATAAATAACCTGAAATAGTACCTGTCAGGAGTTTGTTGCTTATACCTTACTGTACCTGATCTCATCAAAATCCTAGAATACTTTACTTCTCTGTTTCCTCGATAGCCTTCCTAAACTGAATTCAATTGTTTTCCAGTAGCAAGAATAAGATAACAAAAAAAATAATGTGTTTGAAGGGATACAAGGTTTTATTACTTGCTAATAGAATGGAAGTGAAGAGTATACAGTTGGCTACATAGTGATGTCACAGTGTCTAGTATCTATTAATAGGGAAATGGCATCAAACATTCTCCAGATTACTTTTGGTTCATGATAGAGAATCTTTCAAGGAGTACTAGTATACCGTAAGCACACTAACTCGCTATAGTAACAACCTTGCCAGTTCCAGATATCTGGCTTTGTAGGAGTACAGTATCCCAAAATAATTAACAATTTATACAAAGATTATACATACAAACCTCTTTTCAACATCTGGCAGACATTATGAAAGCTGTGACTTGACTTATTTAGCCAACTGTCCCGCTATCAGTTCATTCCACAGTCAGGATTTACCAAACATTCCACTTTTGTTAGGCTCAGTTCACCTGCTGTTATTTCATTAGCATTATCATAACTATTCATTCCTTGTACAGTAATGGGAGACTTAAGCCACCAGATTTCACCCCACCATCACTCATGCTAACAGGTACAGTACTGGGGTTTCCTAATTATATCACTTGAGTTCACAAGTATAAACTCCAGTATTAATATTATTTGTATTTATTTATTTATTATTATTATTGTTTATTTTTTATTTTTTTTATTTTTTTATTTTTATTTTTTTTTTTGGACAATCTTCCTCTCTTCTGCTCCATCCATTGGTATCTATTGGAATTGGTCCTGTCCCTCAACAGATAAAAGGGAGGTTGGAGTATGAGAATGATATTCCTCTAAAAAATCTTAACACTGATGCTATGAAATTTATCTGTTTGGACTTGATGCTATAAATTAAAATTTAAAACTTGCAAACAAAGTCAAACCAAAACTGGGACAAAGACAATATAAAGTCAAAACAAAATATAAAAATCGCTATGTGGAAACAACGCTTACTAAAATAAAATTTATGAAATGAAAGAACACAATCCACCACATAGGGTGTACATTACTACATGAGCAAGTTAATCTGGTTCCCAAGCAAACTAATTGCACACATAACAACGCACTATCGTCACGTTCAGGGAATTAGTCAATTTGGGAAGTCCGGGACGTTCTGGCAAATATTACTAAACTCTGCCTGAATAAAAGAAACTACAATTAGTGTTAAAATGTTAATTTAAAATAAAATTTGCAACTTGACAAGACATTAACAATAGTGCAAAATAAAAATATTGATAAGATATATAATATTACAAAAAACATATATATATAGCACTCACTAACGATAGTGCTATCGGGTAGGTACCTGTAAGCATAGCATTCCTCAAGTGACTCCCGAGACCTGTTAGCATGATAGATTGATGGTAGTAACATCTGGTGGTTTCACATTTGTCCCTCATTAATGTAAGCAGCACAGAACTTGCCACTGCTATAATGTCACCACCTGCCCTAAAAATCGCAGAAAAGAATCGCCAGTAATGACACTATCCTCATAATATTATTTGGGAAATTAAATACTTCAAATATTGTTTGTGAAATTAAATCTAAGATAAATTATGTGTTGCTTATGGAAGTGTACTGGTGATATTTTGGATTGTTGGTGACATTACTGTTATGGTGAAATTAGTGTTGGTTTATGATAACGTTACAAAATTAGATCTTGATGCATGATATGAACTTTTGTTTTGTAGAAATGACCAATATTTCTATCATTATTTTATGTGTTGATTTTAAGTTTTGTGTCCCATATTATATAATGTTCCTAAGCATCACAAAAAGAATGATATAATACTAATATTACAAAAATAACTTCAATATTATATTGTAGATATTTCAGTGTGTTTGCACATATTTGCAGAAAATACAAATCCACAATTTATATGTTACGTATAATTTTAATCCTAATTTATATATACTATATAGGTTTCAGGGAGGAGGTACTGAGAGAACTGAAAACATTATTGCAAAATATGAACATACTCCTTTTCTGCAGCTTGTGCACTTGGCCTAAAGATAAAAAATCCTATTCTGTTCTATTCATACATACATACATACATAACATTTTAAGACTGAGTGTTCCACACATACGTGCAGTTTCAGTCTCTTGTCCTAATGGCGGCATTCCAGGCAACCCTGTTGAGGGCTGCTTCACTTGTCAAGTTCTTGGATTTGAGATCGGCACGTATAGTCCGATCCCAGGTCTTCCTCGGTCCACCCCTTGGTGCAGCTCCCTCCACAATCACAGACCTGCATTTTTTCACCCAATTTTGTTCATCCATTCTCTCCACATGTCCATACCATCCCATCTATAGGTATGTATGGTGGTTTACAATAGGTTCATTGGTACTTACTGTTAAAAAGGAGAACAAATTCCATTGGTGTTGTGTAAACATACCACCAAAAGCTATATCCATTGGTGTTTTGGGGTGTTTCTGGACCAAAGGCTTATAGTCCATGGGTGTTTTGGGGTGTTTTAGGACAAAAGGCCCCCCCTGTTACTACTTTCCTGGCGCGGTTTGGGGGCTTCGGGGCCGGCTTGTCGTCAGCTTGACTAATTTTTAGTAGTTTTTCCATTTCTCTTTCTATGTTTTTCCCCTTCTATTCTTATTCTGTCCCATCCGGTTGTACAGTAGTAGTATAGTAGACTAGTAGAAATAGAGTAATATCTGATGTTTGTAAAATATAATGAATGAAAAAAAAAATCCACGATGATGAGTCTGAGTGCAAACCCCGGAATAGGAAGCAGCTGTACCAAGTTGTGTGCATTGATGACTGTTCTGACCTTATTTAGGGTCCATAAGGGGGGATGCACAGGCTGAGTGGTTTGTAGTAAAAGACAAAAACAAAAGTAGTAGTAGTAGTAGAATTTAATTATGCTATTGCACTGAAGTATGATTGGCCGATTGAAGGACTGCCCGATCGATGCGTTTGTGGAATCAACAACGATGCAGACCACTCCATGATATGTAAGAAAGGAGGATTCATCAGCATCAGGCACGATGAAGTAAGAGATGTAACGGCGAACATGCTCAGGGAGGTGTGTAGAGATTTGGTGTGCGAACCATCACTCATTCCCTTGGATGGAGAGATCTTGCAGCACAGGACGGCCAACACATCCAATGAAGCACGAGTGGACGTTAGTGCAAGAGGTTTTTGGACAAATGCACAGCGAGCGTTCTTTGACATAAGAGTATTTGACCCAATGGCTCATAGCTACAGCGAGCTGTCTCTGGATGCTGCACACAAGAGGAACGAACAAGAGAAGGTCAGGGCATATGGGGAAAGGATCTTAAATATCGAACAAGGCAGCTTTACCCCACTAGTCTTCACCACATCTGGAGGGATGGGACCCAGGGCCCAGCGCTTCTATTCAAGGCTTGCAGAGATCATCGCAGAGAAGAAGCAACAGCCCAGGAGCCACGTCGTAGCCTGGATGAGGTGCCGTCTATCTTTCTCATTGCTCAGATCAGCACTACTATACCTGCGGGGAACAAGACGGTCTGCACCACAACCAGCGACGGTGGCAGAAGTGGCTACGAGGCAGCAGTGGCAGAGGGTCGCATAGGGAGGTGACTGGATTGAAGTTGCATGGTGTAAAATAGTAATATCTGATGCTTGTAAAATAAAATGTATGAACAATATTAAATAAAATCAATGTAGTAGAAAAAAAAAAGTAATAGTAGATAGTAGTAGTAGTTGTTGTTGTTGTTGTTGTTGTTGTTGTTGTTCCCCAAGCTGCCTGGCCGAACAGCCCCAAGGCCCCGAGTAAGGCCAAGGCCATAAACGAGCGCCCCCACAGAACCCTCCCTGCCGACCACAATAAAGCCTGGGTGACCGAAGCCACTCCAAGGCGGGGAGCTGAGTGGGTGCGTAAACGCCCGGGAAACCAAAGCCCCACCCAGGGCCCTGTGCCCCTCAGCAATTATGAAGAGAAAGTTGAGGGGCAAAGGAAGAATGTGACGCTTTAGCTTCCAATCTTGGTAGATTGGGAGGTCAATCCACGGAAGAGACGCCATCACATGAGATCTAGAAAATATATAAGTAAAAGGAACAGTCAGAGTAAGCTATGGGTATGGCAGAGATCGCTCAGGTCTCACTCTGATAGACCAGCCCATCACCATTAGTAGTAGTAGTAGCTAGTAGTACTCGTTCCCTAGGCTGCTTGGCCGAACAGCCCCGAGGTCGTTAGGAAGGCCACAGCCGAGACCGGGTTTTCCCACAAAGTTCTCAGGAGTGTGTGTTGTGTTGTTGGCGTAAGTACATACATAGATACAAGTTTAAAGACCGTTTGTCCACAGAAGCTGTGGTTACAGTCTCACATCCTAAATGGCAGCTTTCCAGGCGGTCCTGTCAAGGGCCGCCTGTGTTGTCAAGTTCTTTATTTTGAGATCGGACCGGAGTACCCGAGCCCACATCATTCTAGGTCCACCCCTACGCGCAGCTCCCCCCAAGTTCACTGTCCGGCATTTCTTCACCCAGTTCTGATCATCCATTCTCTCCACATGTCCAAACCAACCAAGTCGGCTCGTGCGCATCACTTCACTGATAGGCTACTCCTAATGCCCAGACGCCTTCTCAATTCCTCGCTCGATACCCTGTCCCTAAGATTAACCCCACACATCCATCTCACCATTCTCTTCTCATTTCGTTCCATTCTATTGACATCCTCCACTTTAACCGGCCACGTCTCAGAGGCATAGGTCATCGCGCTCCTAAACACGAGGTATACACCTTCCCTTTAAGGTGGGGTGGGAGCCCTCTCATGGTCAGAACTGGCAACAGCTCTCTAAACTTTCCCCAGCCACTTCTGACTCTAGCAATGGAGCTAGCTTCAGCGCCACCTCCAGCGGAAACTGTATCGCCCAGGTAACGGAACTTTTTCACACACTCCAGCGTTACACTGTCGAAATCAACACTGACAGGTGGGTCATTTAATACAAGATCTCCCTTGCACACTGCACATTCAAAGTCTATGATTCTTGTCAAAGGCCCTCTAGCTCCAGTACATCTCTTGTGTACCCAGTCACTACAGACACAACATTGAATTGAATTACATCCCACCCCCTTCCCACATACTGCGCATGGATAGTCGCCGCTTCTTTCCATAGCTCCACGCCCTACTCCACTAATCATCACCTTTGTTTTATCTATGTTAACTCTCAGACCCATACTTGCCATACCTTCCCTCCATCTTTTGAACTTCGCCTCCGCTTCCTGCGCACTATCTGCGATAAGAACTAGATCATCTGCATATAACATCTCCCATGGGAGTCCTGTCCTAAATTCCCTTGACAGAGCCTCCAAGACTAAAACAAACAGTAATGGGCTCAGAACTGAGCCTTGGTGAACTCCAACTTTAAGTGGTTGTGTGTTATGCAGTCTTCCATAATGTGTTTGATAGTGTGCGGTGTTGTGTTAAAACCCGGACAGGTATTCCGAACGGAGTCATCCAGCCTCTTCTGATAACTCAGAAGGGCTGGATGGTGCCCACATCACAGCCTAGCCAGGTGGACTCTGTCCTCACAGTAAAGGACGGTTTCTGAGGGATGGACTTCAGGGGGCCGTGCATGTAGCTGAGTGTTGTCTAAGTGACTGGATGGATCGGTGGGTGGGTGAGGAAGGAGTACTTGACATAGCTTGCAGCCTCCAAAGTTCATCGAGTTCCTGCCATAAGTAAATAGTGTATTGATGTCCAGGATATATTCAATAATGGTGTCATCTTACTGAAAAAGGTTTCATTATTTTCTTATTCCCCTTATCAATTGTTGTGGTTACCCAATAAAACTTTGATATTCCTTTACTTGTATTGTTGACGAACTCGGACCGGCCACGAACTTTTGTCTATTTACTGTGTTCGTATACGTTTTGGTTTGTTTATTTTGCAAGTTTTACATTATAATTGTTACAACTAGCTACTGGTGCAGGAACTTTAGTCGATTGGCTAAATCTCAAAATCCTAAATAATCAGTCTCTTCCAAGGGTGTCAAGTCTTGGCATAATCTCCAATAAACCGCTATTATATGGTATGAAAAGTAATTGATCATATACACAACTATGAGGAAAATGTCTTGTAGATTATAGTAAGAAAACAAAAAAACTTACTGCTGCGCCCCTTGACGAGGTTGGGGGGCTTCGGGGCCGGCGACTGGGGCTTTTGTCGTTGGGTTGACTGATTTTGCGTAGTTTTTCATTCCTCTTTCTATGTTTTTCCCCTTTTCTTTTTATTCTGTCTCATTCGGTTGTCCTTGAGCAGCCTATATCACATGCCTCCCTGACCTGGCTAGGAAGTAGGCTCCTGACCTGATTTGTCTCTTCGGTCGCTGATGCAACCGAGCTGACTTGATTCCCCTCAGTAGTGCATTTTGTTTTGCATCTCGCCGTGATTTTTGTATACCTTAGTCCTGATCTTTCATTCTTCGCCCTTGATCACTTCCTGGTTGGTGTGCATGTGTGTAAATCTGCTTTTATTGTAAGTTTTTTTCTTTCAGATTCAAGTGTGGAAATTTATGACGTCTTTGATGTAGCCAATGTTCTTATTATACTTAAGCAGGCCTTCATTCAATTAATTATAGTGTACTATACTTCATAAAGTATTATGTACTGTATGTTTTTATTGATGCTAAATATAAGAACAGATTTTTTTTTTTTTGTAATAATACATGTACTGTATAGTACTGTACATAGCTTTTGCTGCTTTGTAAGTCACTGAAGTCAATTAGTAGCCAATTTGAAGTTCCTACATGTGCAAGGAGGGAACAGTAATTTATAAATAAAAGGAAGAAAAAGGACAGAACATTGATCTAGGCAAGACTTCTTTCAATCACTCAAGATATTCTTGAACTTTAAGATGCATAATTACCCTGCAGGCTACAGACCCAGACCTGGGGAGAAATGGAGAGGTGAGGTATGAGATGCTGCCCGGGGAGGGAGCTCAAGACGCTTCAGCCCGGTTCACAGTTGACCCTGCGACAGGACAGGTACAATCACATTGGATGTATTAGCATCATTATTGTCAACACCATCTTCATCAAACATTATCACTATCATTATTTTAACTCCTCATTATCATTGTCTTTATCATCACTATCATATTTTGATGGCCTTTTGTTGTGTTGTCCTTTTTTTCTTTATTGTGGTATTCCATGTGTTACGGTCAAGTGCTGCATCTTTATTCGGTCCCGTTTTCCTGAGGTTGTGTATACTGTAGGACCTACATGTATTTACATATGACTTCATCCCACATTTTTTATTTCATCTACCCCAGTTACCATCACCCCTACATCCAAACCCATGCTTTTCTTCACCTAATTGTTCTCATCCTTTTCACATGACTAGAGTATCATAGTATTGTCTTATGCATTTCAACACTGATACATTTGACTGTACAGGGGCACAGTGCGTCTTTGTATTGAGTATTGTTCAAATGTGTGGGGAGGATCCTCTCACACCGCACTCCTAGACAAAGTAGAAAGGAAGGCCGTTCTTATCATTAATTCCCATACACTCATCAACTCTGCAATCTCTCTCTCTTCGCCGCAATGTTGCACCTCTCGCTATTCTATTGCTACTACAATAATGAGTGCTCCTCAGAGCTCTCCCAGTGTATCCCACCTCTACGTAGGGTACGTGGTACCCGTCTTGCAACACAATCCCACCCCTACCCTGTGCAACTTTCCAACCCAAGAGTAAAACGTTACTCTGTCTTTCTTCTATTCAACAGCTGAGTTCTGGAACTCTCTCCCAGAATCAGTGTTTCCCTCCTCCTATGACTTAAATTTCTTCAAACTCTGTGTGTCCAGGCATTTTGGCTCGAACGTCCCTTGATTTTGGCCTTGTCACTCTTTCAATTCTGAAGGAGACACTCGCTACAGGCAGTTCTGCCTTTTGTCTCCCTCATTCACATAGGGAAAACAAAAATAAAAAAATAAAATAAACACATTCACTGCCAAAGTGCCCTTTCAACTCTATCATCACAATTCTGTCCCTCTAAGAAGCACTGTAGATACATCTCACTATCTGTATCAGTATGCACTAAAGCCTGTGTAGCCTAAGAAGGATTCAGGCTCTGTTGGCTAAATTTTTTTTTACTTCATCATCAAGCCTACATGTGTCTTCCTCCTTTACTACTCATGTTTCAGTATCGTAGAGCATAATGCTTAAAGTATTGCTAACCTTTTGTGTTGAAAGAAAGTCCTCTAGTCATCTGTAGCAGTAACAGCTCTTTAACATCTAAACTAAGTCCATAGCTAAGTTACCTGTCTTACCTGGGAAGTGTTTGGTGCCATGTCAGAGTCAGCCACATTGTTCACATAGTGGGGCAGCATTGTAGCAAGACTTCATTGTTCTATTGTCCAAGTTGCCTAATAGTGGCTCACTGGCACTAAATGTTACCCCTCAGACCTGGATCTGGTGCCTTTGGGCCAACCTGGCTGAAGGGATCCAGAGGGTACAGTGCATAGTGTTTTCCATTTTGGCACTTCCCGCCTAACAATATAGGAGCCCGAACCTGGTGGTAGCACTCCAGGAGGCTGCTCTCTCATTTACCCTTTCATTAGGTATTTAATGCCAGGCCAGCCGTAGTGCCGCGTATGTGCATGAAGTTCGTCCCTGCGGCTTGTTCTGGTGTGGTGCATCGGGGCCACTGGATCCTACCCCTTTATTCCTTGAGTAAATGTACAGTACTAGGAATGGAAATTCCCATCCATCCAGCTCTCCTGAGCTATCAGAAGAGACTGGATGACTCCGTTGTCGACGCCTGCCCGGGATGTAACACAGCACCCCATACCATTAAACACATCATAGAAGACTGCATTTCACACAACCACTTACGCGAACAACACAATCTACACTCAATGAGAGCTCTGTGGGAAAGCCCGATCGTGGCCATGGCCTTTCTCAGGGACTCGGGGCTGTTCGGCCAGGCAGCTTAGGGAACAACAACAACAACAACAACAACAACTAGGAATGGTGTCAAGGGCAGTCTGGAGCTGGTGGCCTGGGGATGGTAATATTTCCTTGTCAGCTACTTACCTAATAGCTATAGTTATAGGCTGAATTACCCCTGGCTCTTAAATTTATCATAAATCATGCACCTACCAAAATATAATGCATGTACAGTAGTATCTTTATGCCTTAACCACAAATACAGCATACATCTATATATATCTCTAATTTTATGAGATTAACAGATTAAGTTGCTCATGTAGTAATGTACACCCTATGTGGTGGATTGTGTTCTTTTATTTGATTTTGTTTTTTTAGTAAGTGTTGTTTCCACATAGCGATTTTGATTAGTTATTTTGCCTTTAGATTGTCTTTGTCCAAGTTTTTGTTTGTTTAGTTTGCAAGTTTTCCATTTTAAATTGTATTCTATTTCATCTTTAAAATTTTGTTGTTGTTGTTGTTCCCCAAGCTGTCTGGCCGAACAGCCCCAAGGCCCCGAGCAAGGCCAAGGCCATAACCGAGCGCCCCCACAGAACCGAGCGCCCTCCCTGCCGGCCACAATAAAGCCTGGGTGACCGAAGCCACTCCATGGCGAGGAGCCGAGGAGGGTGCGGAAACGCCCGGGAAACCAAAGCCCCACCCAGGGCCCTGTGCCCCTCAGCAATTATGAAGAGAAAGATGAGGGGCAAAGGAAAAATGTGACGCTTTGGCTTCCAATTTTGGTAGATTGGGAGGTCAATCCACGGAAGAGACGCCGTCACTTGAGATCTTTAAAATGTAATCTGAAATAGGTCTGAGATGTACCGTACTGTAGTAATGATGCTGCTTCCCATATGAAATCATTATTTTATCCAGTTTCATAATAATCGCCTCGTAATAAAAAAAAATCTTACAACTTAGAATTATAGGCATGTTGCATGTATGCCAATAGGATATTAGTTATACAGTTAATTTTGTTTTGTTATCATGTCAATTCTCTCTTCCAGGTGGTAGTTGTGGGGTCGCTGGAGGATGATGTAGGCGAGATGTTTGGGTTTGATATGCGAGCCACAGACCAGCAGGGAGCTACCACTGGACGCACTGCCATAGCCAATGTTTTTGTGAGTTCACTAATGCTCAGTCCACTCTGTTTTTTCCGGTACATCAGTAACTGCACATACATACTCTTTAAAGACAGAGCGAATCGTAAAAAAGTAGTTTCAGTCTCATGTTTTAATGGCGGCATTCCAGATACCCTACCTTTTATCAAAGTACTAATATCAGTATTTATTGTTGTGTTTTATTAGGAAAGAATGGCGGTGATTTGGTAGTTGAATCAGTTGCTGTTTGCTGAGGACACAGCACTGGTGACGAATTCTGAGGAGAAGCTGCAGCGAGTAGTAAAAGAGTTTGGTGTGGTATGAGGGAGGAAGAAGCTGAGGGTGATTGTCATTAAAAGTACTGTAAAGTGATGGTGTGTAATAGAGATGCTTGTAGGGTGACTAAATGTAAGACTGGATGGGGAAATGCTAGAACAAGGGGAGTGTTTTTATATATCCAGGAGGAGTGATAAGCAGGGATGCAGGTGTGGAAATTAAGGTAAGACAGAGTGTGTGAGGGAAGGAAGGTTTTGGAGCAATGGGAAGTATGTGGAAGGTGAGAAATCTCAGAATGAAAGCTAAAAGTACAATGTACCAGTGATGTATGGGGCTGAGACATGGGGTCTGAATATACAAGAGAAAACAAGATTGAATGTGATGCTTGAAGAGTATATGTGGAGTGACTAATAGAGACTGATTGAGAAATGAAGAGGTACGTTTTTTACCAACTTGACTACAGTACTGTATATAAATTGCCTCACTTACGATTATGAAGGATTATAAAATATATATACTGTATGTTTTAGCCATGTCTAACGTGAGTCTGGTGGATCACAGCACAAAATGCAATGACAAAAAAAAAAAAAAAAAAAAAAAATGGGAAAGCAACAACAGCCTTGACGGGGAATAGTACGAGCAGGGATCATCGTGTGACTCTAGCCTGTGATGGTCGGCTAGGGAAGGCCCGTGATTTGTTAATTATTATTTTTTTTCACCAACCAACTTTACTTCTAAACTCAATTTATGAAATCAACAAATACATATGGCACTCCAAGGACTCAACCTAGGATAATCACATCGAAACCAGTTGCTAGGACCTGAGTCGAAGAGTTTACACTAATAGAACCTGATAACTCCTGTTCACCATTATGTCGGTGTCTTGTTAATAAATGTATATACTTTTATTATTTGTCCTTGACCCCAGAGATGTAGGCAGATCAATAATTATACAGATCCTGGATTATATATTTACACACCCATAGACTCACACACACACACACCCACCCACCCACATCCAGAACCATATAGTTTGAAAAGACACATTTAAGGGGGAATGGGCTATTTTTTTGCTTATAGATTTTATCTTTGTATTGTTTTTTAGTGTCCTTCCCAGACCTCCATCAATCTTTAAAAGAAAAAAACCCTAGGACCCCTTTCAAGAATTATTTTGACATTTTTCGGGAGAAAAATGTCCTTCCTTACCCCCTTGACCACCATTAGGCCTATGTATTTTCATCAGACAATTTTCTTTAGTTTGTAATCTACCTATACGACTCAAATGGAGAAATCGGATCTCACGAAGCCCTCTCAGTAACATAAGTCCTTCTTAACCCTCGGAATCCGGGAGGCCTCTTATGAGGCAAAATGGTCGGCTAAAAATCGCCGCTATAATCATCAGAACTCCGCAACCACGCGACGTCATCTCTACGGCATTCTACAGACAACAAAAAGTTCTACAATTTGCAAAAAAATTGACTGCTCTAGGTGGTCTCAATCAGTAGGTACTGAATTGTGAAGTTGATTTTACCAAAATTCATATGAGGCCCCCCGGATCCCATGGGACTGCATAGAATCATTAAATATTAGTTAGAATCAAAGGTATAAAGTCGTCCTGGTGCTAAAGGGGTTAAATATCCCAGAAAGGGTTAACAAGTCAGTGTCACACAACTGTTTCTGGCAATTTGTTATGAGCTAGTTATTTCTCACAAGATATTTTGGGCTCTTTTACATTGGAATTAGCAAGTAGTGCTTTTAAAGGATTAGGTGGCTGAATTATGTCACACCTTAAACTTTGAAGTTGCCAAAGTACAATTATCCGGATTTTTTTTATAAAAATTCATATCGCCAACCGACCAACCTACAAATTAAACAGATTAATGAAATAATGGAACATGTGTTTATACAATTACAGAGTGTCAGCACAAAAAAACATGTTTGAGGGCCTCTTGTGGGGTTTTATGTGAGATTATAGAAAATGGTGTGATTTTGTGACTAAAAAGTACCTCCCCTTTCTTTCTTCCAGACAGTGTACTTCCTTGGGTCTTGGAGGGAGTTGCCCCATTATCCAGCCTTCATCCTACAAAGTATCAGCCAAATAGGTCGGTAATTGTTTTTGTATTTTATTTTCTTGAGTGTACCCAACTTTTTTGGCTCAAAAGTTTTGACAAACAGTGCCTCGAACCCAATATACTCAGGAAATCTACACTAACTGTGATAAACGCTAGTTAGATTATGCGTGTGTACAATCAAGGCCTTATGGGCATCAATAAATTATTAAAAATATTTGATTATTTTCCCTATTGGGGTCCATCTGACCCCCGTTTCACCTTTTTGTTTCGATTTCTAAGCATTGCCCTTGTAGGGTTAAGACTGTCGCCAGTATATGAAGGCACTCTAGCCAGTCCATAACGTTCAGGTTATTTTGTCAAAGCCGTCAGTTTGCCTGTGCCACAAAAATCCTTCCCTTAAATGTTAGTTATTCAACTAGGTATATACTTTCAACCGTTATTCCTAGCACATTCCGCCATTTATAGCCAAATTGCACACTGCCTAACCACCTCGAAGGAAGGCTCTATCCGCACCACATTAAATAGACTAATTTTCAAACAATCAGCCCGTTCATTCTAGATATACTATAGTGAGCATGGGCAGTCTCTCCTACAACGTATTGAAAGGGTTACTTTCTGCTCAGATCATACGTATGGCAATCTTTAAGCAGAACATGGTCTCTGGATATTTTTCCTTTAAAAATAGTAGTTTTCCAAAGTTCTCATTTTACCAGATTTGCAGGTTTCAGCTAAACTCACTTTCTGTAAGGGCTAGTCATTAGTAAATATAATTCGGTAATGGTGTACATAATGTTGGGCTACCTGTGGAGTTGATTTGAGGCCCAGTATTTTTCAAATACAGGTATACTGTTGTTTTAGTACATTCCAAAACACATTTCAAACCAAGCAGTTTCTCGATTTGAAAAGTTTACGCACATTTGGAATTCTCTTATTCACAATAGATCAGTAGAGGTATTTTGTAATGAATCTGTTGAAAGGAAAGCATTAAGAGTAGTAATTTATGTATGTACAGTATATACAGTACTGTTGGAATGGCTATGGATGTGAATGTAGTCTGTAACCAGTGTACTATAATCAGCTCAATTCTGCTGATCAGGTGCTAGCATATCCAGTATGTGTGTACATGCAACACTAGTCTACCGCACCTCTAATGTCCAGTGCAGCTAGGGGTATGGAAAGCCATGCACATAGGTCAATAAACAGTGTGCTGGCCAGGGAATGGCCATAAGTGTCCTTTTGGAGAAAAGAAAATTTAAGGTTAATTTTTTCATATATATTTTTGATACTGTATTCAGTATATACTGTATTAGGTTAACTATATAAATGTGATTGCAGGACAGTACTTTGTGTAGGGTAGATTAGCAATTTCAGTAGTGTTCATCATAATCAGTTTGATCCAGCTGAACGAAAAGTGAATCCTTTTGCAGCAGATTCCTCGATACTTTACTTTATCCTTTCAGCAGACTTAATTTATAAGTTCCTGGTTACCATTAGAAATTTGTCTTTAGCTTATAATCTGCCTCTAGGACGAAGGGGTAAATACGTTCGCAATAAACCCTCTGAACAACTGAAGTCCTTAAAATGCATATTATTTTAATTTAAGTCAAAAAGTAAAAAATAAGTGGGGATTGGGCCTGAGCATATACATACATACAACAAGTTATAGTGCTCAATGGAATAATTATAAACTACAGTCTCTGCATCACGTACAGTAAATACCATCTTACAGTAGATCCTCTGATAACAGGCAAACTAGGCTTGTGTATCCAGCTTAGTACTTTCACTGCTGCGGATGTTCATGGTGTTGGCGGCAGCAGACTAAACATATACTATTTTTCATTTTTGCTTTGTAATCAAACTTAAGGGGACCGACCGGTTAATTTAGGCTTAAAAAAATCGAAATCCTGAAAATACCAATAGGTGTTTACTCAACACCAGTCAACAGTGAAATGTTATAAGTGAAAACCCATTGGAATTTTTTTTTTTATATGTTTTCCAAACTTTTCCTGTAATTCTAAAAAAGTTATATAGCGAACTTTGAAATTAACATGCTCAGTAACTACTGGTCATACGAGGAGCATACCTATATAAATCGAAAGAGCGTAAGCTACTCTACAACCTCCCATACGCTTTATCTTCTACTTTGCCATGTTCCTGCGTAAAATATTGTAAACCTAAAAAAACAATAAGTAAAAATGTTCACCTAATTACCTTAGACTTTCACGTTTTTCTCAACCTATATTGTCGCATTTTCGGAGGTTACTCTAAAATTTGTATTGGGCCTATAGGAATGGTGTATATACCATTGGAAAGGTAATTAAAAAAAAGTCTTATAAAGCCAATTTACTCGACCCAACTTTGTTTGGTTGCAGCATGTTGTCAGTCTTAAAATTCTACAAAATAATTTCACCTTAATTCATAATCACCTAAATCCAAAATATATAAAATGTTCCTTATAGCAACTACAGACACACCTATGGAGTAGTTTGATCACATACACCAAGTGATACAAGGATTTCTGTAAGAGTAGAATGGGTCGTAGTAGCGCTATAGTTTGCAACCTTTTTTTTACCTAAATTGTAAGGATAAAAAATAAAGTTTCGACCTAGTTTTATGGTCACATACACCTGTGCCAAATTGCATTTACATTGGAAGTAAGGCCTGGAAGTTAGTAAATAACCAGTCGGTCCCCTTAAACTTTTCTCCCATGCTTTATCAAGATAACTCTTATTTAAAGATTCTGAATCTACATACTGGGGCAGTGCGTTCCACTCATTACCACGCTCAGTTCTTTTCAAGCCTAGTTCTTTCCTTTTAATTTTTCTTAGTGTATTCTCGTTCCCTCCCGCATCAAGAAGGTACCTTCACACATACTCCTCATACTTTCCTGGCCCTATCTCAAATGGCTATCATATCCCCTCTTCCTCCTATATGCCAGTGTTGGGAGTCTGTGTCCTCAACCTCTGCTCATAGCCCAGGTTCTTCAAAGTTGGTATCCACTTGCTAGCTCTGCACCTTCTCCACCGCTTCTATATCTTTCACCTTATAAATGGAGTCCACACCTGGTTCGCATATTTCAGGTGCGGCCTAACCATCACTGTATAGAGATTCCTAACTATTTCTTCGTCCAGCGAGACAAGGGGCATTCAATTTGCTTTACAAATTTATCCCATTAGTTACCAGATACTGCATAATTCTGCCAGGTGAAGGAGTTTGATTTAAGTAGATTCAAAATAGCCTAGTTTAGCATAGTCTTAATTTTATAGATTATAAATATTCAGTATTCCAAGGAAACTTTAAAACTCAAACAAGTATTAAAAAGCAAAAAGTTATATGTAGTTACAAATGTCAAAATTTGAGTAGAGTATTATGAAAATTAGAAATACAGTAAATTTCTAGAATTAAAGTTACCTTTATATTTAAATTTAGTTTGGTTTATCATTTTTGTTTAGAAAGGTATATTGCTTTTTATTTATTACCCAACTAAAATAGTTTAAAACGAACATTTGTAGCCTAAGATTACAGTAAAGTTTTTACTTTCTAATACAACCTTTAGCCTACAGCCTACTAAATGAGGTTTCATTTATCATAATCAAGTCGGATAGCAATAAAAACCTTAAAATAATTAGAAACTTTATTTAGAAGTTTTACAGTTCACTCTTTTTCCAGAATGAATAAAATATAAATTAATTTAGAGTTAATTTGAATAGATACCTAGATTAGCTTTCTCATTTAGCAATGTACACCCTATGTGGTGGATTGGGTTCTTTATTTCAAACAATTTATTTAGTAAGCATAGTTTCCACAACTATTTTGATAAGTTAATTTGACTTTAGATTTTCGTTATTCCAGTTTTGGTTGGTTTAGTTTGCAAATTTTATATTTTAATTAACAACCGAGTGTTGAAAAGCTTAATTTAAACGCTGGTTGAACAAGTTAGTGGGCTAGGCAACATCTAGCTTGGGAATTTAATACAGTCTTCTAGCAAACTTCAAATTTATAGTTCATATGGATTTAGCAAAAGCTCTTTTAAAACAGCTCACAAGTTCCTAGTTCCAGTAGCCTTTGATAGGTGAAATTTCAGAGTCTAGTAGTCGTTGCCAACACCGTGGACAGCACCTTAGGAAGAGATAATCAAATTAGTAAGAGTACATTAAATATTTAGAGTAGAAATCAGATTAAAGTGTCAAATATTTCACAATATTCTAGGGTCAATATTTTAAGACTACATTAACCAGATATCTCTATAGACAATAGAAACACATTAATACAACTTAATATTTAGCGTAGTATAGACAATTAGAAACACATTAATACAACTTAATATTCAGCGTAGTATTGAGAAACGGCATATACATTATCCAAAATACTTAATCATGATACTTAACCCAGGAACTGCGGGGAGACTTAAGAGGGAGTGAAAAAATAAACTTTTGACATTGACATTTTTTTTTTTTATGGCCCCTGGGCCATGCAAAATCTCAGCCTTGTACCTTCTCTCCTTCAGTTATCACCTATTTTCCCTGTTATTCCCTTATTCTGAGGTATATTTTCGTGCTAACATTAGCGAGTTGCAAGCAGGGTGTTGTCATCACTGATGGCAAGCTAGAGAGACAGTATCGATCGACTGTCTCAGTGGCCTTGGAGAAAGCAGCTTGCCTCACCCATACATTATACAACTCGCGGGCTATATCTCCGATTTTGACCATCCAAAAGCAGTTTTCACTAGTTTTATTGTTGTAGTTTCAGGTTAATAACTTTATAATCAACCCATAATAGGCGCATATGGATAAGTATTAATGGTACAATGAATATTTTAGTGACGGAAACACATGCGCACAGGGAGAGGTGTCTAATTACCCCCATGCACACTTCAGAGGTTAAAAACACAGTTACTGAACCTTTGGTAAACTTGAGAGGTGGTGGTGGTAGTCCTTCTTGTATGGTGTCCAGACTTCAACTGATTTTTCCCCAGAATTTCCTCCATATTTATACCCCTCCTGAGCGGTAATTGAGGTACCATACATTCTGAAAAAACAAACGAATGCCGACGAAACCATTACAGTTTCTGAGAAACTATGAACAGGTCAATCCGATGGTTTCAGAACTGGAATGAGTGTGAGTAGGAAAACTGGAAATATAGTATAGCCTACGATTAGTTTGTTTATATAGCATACAATTACATTGTATTTCGTTCTATCGTTACCAAAGGCATTATAAGAACTGTAAAGCCTAATTATAACTTTGTATATATAAAAACAAATAGGCTACTAAAAATAAAGGGAATCGATTTAGAACAGCCTTGAACTATCTTGTATGGTGTCAGATTCCCATAAGATCGGCCAACCCCCGCCATATTGATGCCACTGGTGTTATTGGCCTATATTTACACTCGAATATATCTATACCTATAATATACATTCAGCAATACTGATACTAAGAGGTATAATATGATCTGATATACATTTTACATGGTCAAACATATAATCCCCTTTGTCTGATAAATACGTCTCCAATATGGCGTCCGAAGATACAAAGATGACCTAGTTGAATTTCCACTCAAGTCCAATACATTCTGGAAAACAAACGATTACCAAAGAAAAGCATGAACCGTCTTTCAATCAGAACAAGTAATTTCTTCATTTCGGTAGTTTGATAATCAGTTGTAATTCTTGTAATCATCCCAATATATAAAGTAGAGGCAGTTGTATTTGAACATTTATTAAGTAATATATCAATAGTAGTAATAATTGGTATACCTTAAATTTTGTTGCAGAATTAAGCCTTTCAATGAGCTTGAATCACCAAACCATATGTCGAAACATTCTTAACGGTCCATAATTTTCACTTAACACTGTCAAGATCCGATTACGCATATTTGTTCTGTTTTCTGGCAATTTGTAGGCGATTTTATTCAGATTAGGAAGGGTATGTGGCAGTCAGAGAGCGATTTAGAGAGTGTTTACCCTTATAATTCCCACAGATTCTTCCTAAACTATAAACTCGTCTAATAATAGCCAGAATAAACTGTCAAAATGCGTCGCAAACTTCAAATGGTTAACTATTTTAAGACGCATATCTTCATATTAGTTTGTCTATCATTAGGCAATTTTAATCAGATTAGGAAGGATATATAAACAGAGGGTTGATTGAGATATATATTACCTCGTTTGGTCCCTACAGGGCTTTCCTAACCTGAATAAAATCGTCTAATGTTAACCAGGGAAGGATTATAGAGAAGTCAGAGGGTTAACATTTTGAGTACATTACCTGTGACGTGTTATATTTTATTATAGCTATATTTAGACGATATTATGCAGCTTAGTAAGGATCTGTGGTAGTTAAAAGAGTTGGTTGAGATAGTCTGAAGTCTTATTGCTCGAGGTCCTTTTTTAAGCTGAAGAAAATCGTCTAATAGTTGCCAGAATATGATGAAAAGGGCGTCCCTGGTACTGAACGGGTTAAGTATCGACAAATTACTTACTAAGGAATTCAATTGGCCACTTGCGAGTTTCGTTCTATAAGGAAGTTGGAGCTGTAGACATCGATATTTAACATAATTACCAGCTAAAATGTGGTTGTAATACATTTATAAGTACATAGGCCTACAACTAAATTCAACATAAGTTTTATCCATTACACATCTACTTTATTATTGTATTTCTGTTTAATATCGATGTTTACGGTTCCAACTTACATTTTATCCATTACACATCTACTTTATTATTGTATTTCTGCTTAATATCGATGTTTACGATTCCAACTTACGTTTTATCCATTACACATCTACTTTATTATTGTATTTCTGTTTAATATCGATGTTTACGGTTCCAACTTCCTTATAGAAGGAAACTAAGCAGTATGATGATATTCTATACCCTGTTCCCAATAAGTAGGCCAGGAATATGAACCCTAGCCTCTAGCTAGCTATAACTAAAAAAGGGCTAGAGCAAATGGGCTGTCAATTGTCACACCTATTCTCCAGCTAACCCCTCTCAAATGGTAGTAATATTAGTCCGATTACTCTAGACGTTTGTGAGATATAGAGGTTAAGGGGAGTTTTTTAGTTTGGTCTCTAGATATCCATCAAGCTTAAGATTGCACCCCCTTGAGCTCCTTTCAAGATAAATTTGTACATTTTTCGGTAGAAAAATTTCCCGGCTGAAAGCCGGTTCCTCTTATATTACAGGCTCGCTATCGCTCGCCAGGATAAAATCGACACCTAAATGGCACGAAAGGTCTTAAAATTGACAGAAATGGGTCGAACGTTCTTAAAATCGTCAAAATAATGGGGCGAACGTCTTAAAATTAGAAAAAACAATGGGGCTAAACATGAGGGAGAAAGGAGTCAAGACAAAAATCCCTCAAGTGGAAATCTCCCCTTAATGTTCAAGAGTGCTGTCCAACTTATCTGGAACAGGGTATAGTGCTGCCCATTGCAATTGACCACTTTCGAGTTTCAGGCTATAAGAAAGTTGGAGCCATAAACATCGATATAAAACAGAAATTAAATATAAAATCAGCAATCTTTTGGTTAGATTGATTATATGTAATTAAACTGGTAATTCTGTTAACTATCGATATCTACAGCTCTAACTTCCTTATAGCCTGAAACTCGCAAGCGGTCAAATTAACTAGTATATTCTCTTGACTGGCTTTTAGTTAACTGGCTAAAACATAGATATAAATACATTGCAATAATAATGTCGGTTTCTGATGGATAGAAAGTATAATTAATTTGGTTTGATCATTGACGTATTTAAAATATTTACTACGATCGTATTTAAGCTGGTAATGATACTACTATTACTACTACTACTACTAATAGCCTAATAATAATAATAATAATAATAGGTCTTTAGAGGCTAAATAAATTCATCTGTTGGTGACCATTAACATTTTACATCCGTTATTTGAGTGTATAATTACGTATAATATAATTGCGGCCGTTAAAAGCATGGAATTTTCCCCTAGAAAGCGTGGGCTCATGATACAGTCATGCTCAAAAATCAAGTTCGACCTTCATGTCTATTTCCCGTATTTGATATATGAATAAAATACTCAGTAATAGCAATGAATAAAGTTATAATTCAATTATGTTCATCGTGTGTGCTAAGAACTATATTTTTCCTCACATTACTGTCTATATTGATAAACATCAACACAATTTAGGAAAGGCATTGACATTTGAGCATCACTGTATCGTTTAATAACTCGGGTAAATTCAAATTAGCCAATCAGCATCTACCACCCTAGCCTCGCACTGGCAAGTGGAGGATGCTCATTGGTCGAAAAGCAAGTTCCAAGTTCGCTTTCTGATATTAAAAAACATACGAGTGGATTCAAACCTAATTAGAAATAATTGAAATGTTTAGCCTACTCTAATTTTGTGCATTGTACATTAAAGCATAACAGTTATGGCAAATGCTATCCAATTATACTTTGCAGAGTAATAATCTAAATAATTGATAATAGTCTAATTTGTGCTTCATATGTCGAATCAGACTAAATACTAATTTCGCATTATTCTCGGTATTTTACTCTACTAATGCTTTTAATATTAATTTAACATCAAAGTTAAAATAATTATTACCTATATACTGTATAATTGTTTTACATAGATAAACAAATATTGATGAACAAATATAAATACGAAAGTAAACAATGAGTTTCGTTTCGTTTGAGCGAGTCGAATCATAAATACAGTATTGCTGCGTTTTCTGTTACCCCAAAGTCTGACAACTCGCTCTTATTATAGTGGGGTGGCACAAAATGTACAAATTTTACGAGCCTGCCTTCAAAATGTATAGGCCTATATAATATATACAACATTTGCTTACTATTGTTGAACATGAATGTAAATATATATTACAAAATGAACACTACAAAGTAAAACAAAGAATATAATACAGATGAAACATCGTAATATAATAAATATTATGAGGTATTTCAGGAACTGCAGTGATCGACATATAGACATATCGGCAATAACTTAGAATATATACAATTGAAGATTGTTTGTGACATCATATATGAGTTGGAGTTATACAAAATATTTCTATTTGTAACATTAGAGTAATAAATAATTGCTTAGGTTAACATTTCAATAATTCTGAGTAGGAGTGGCGGAATATTGTAGGTGACGAACACTACCATGCAGCCGGTACAAGGGCTATCCCGAAACTCAGTCCACCTCCCAGCTATACTGGCGTGCTTGGCATATATTTACCCCTATGGTAAAGCAGCCGCTATGCCCGATCTACATTCGTGCCTAATCACGATTCTATGTCAATGTATTTAACTTGGCTTTATTGTATTGACTAAACTAACCAATAATAAGTAACCTAATCCAATAAAATCAAGTAAAATACATCAAAATATAATCATAATTACTGATTGTAAACACGAATGTAGCGGCATCACGGCTGCGGCTATGTTCCGACATTTCTAAATAATCATTTTACATGTTAAGATTATTATTTGAGTCCGTATTTTGGGATTATTTTGATCTACTTGAATTTGTACAACATTGTGATGGGTATGCATATAATATAATTGCTTAATTTTGAGTATATGTATACAAAGTCTAATATAGGTTATCACCCTTTCATACGATTATGACATTATGACGCTTCTTTCGGATATTCTGAGGATATATCTAGGTACATTTATAATTATCACATCCAAATCTATTATATATGGATACATACACAAAGTCTTAAAACTGTTATCAAGCTCCGAAAGTCTGAATCGGGTTGAGTTTCGACCCTGTGTAGGAGCAGGGTTGAGTTGGCTTGATATTGGACACCCTTTTATGGCATTTGGGTGTGAAATACGACACCATTTCCAGTCTATTGGAGATACTGATGGTAAAGGAATATGCGGCTTATGTAGGGACAGCATTGCCATTTTAGTGACCTCTGCTAGATGTAGATATACAGTATATGCTGTGTGTAGCGGCAATTATTGATATCTAGCAACATAAATATTGGCTATAGTGTGGAGAATTTAACGATTATAGAACAATAATAAGATATTGTGCCATTCATCTAATGATATTATGCATGTTATATAATATCTACCGACATTCTAGCCAGTTTTGAAGCATATTTGAGTGCTTGTTTTTGTATTTGGCTTCGCAATCTAGCAACTTTTATGCTTGATCTAGCGGTCCTAACGAGATTTGCTTACATCTAGCGTCTATTGTCTAAGTTTTCGTGGGGTATATACCTATAGTATTGTGATTAAGACCACCTATTTGTGATTATTGTGACAGTTGTACAAAATACAACAATATATTTGTGTGTTTTTAGCAGTTTGTTTGCCATTATACTAGTTTTAATCGAATCTAGCGGAGTTTGTGTACTTTTAGACTCATGGTGGGATATATTATATATTTCTGTATTATTGAGATGAGGACCACATATGCGTGATTTTAGTGATGATTATAAGCATTACAGCGGTATAGTAGAAATTTATACCCAAAATTCTCAAAAATGTAGGGTATCATTATCTAGCGGTCTAATCTAGCAACATTTTAGCGGAAGGACTGGCAATGCTGACAGGGAAAGCGTCACTTAGGCGAAGGGGTCAGGTGAGTGACGGTGTGCCCGCATGATGGCTCTTGTTGGCCGCTGTTTTTGTTTTGTTTTCATTTTATATTTGTGCTATGCTGGTCTTCAGACATTAAAGGATATGTGGAAGGTCATGTGATGATTACAGACTAGTTAAATAGATCGTGAGTCTTAATTTCATTCTAGAATATTCTGTGTTGACGTTTCCGGTAGCCTTCTAAATGTTGACTGGTCACGTGTCCTCTCAAACTTGGTATAATTTTACTTTCAGGCCACTGATTTTGATATGCTTGAGTTTTTCTAGTGTTTTGAGGGTTATGTTTAATAAGAATGAAAGCTAATCGTAAATTATTAAATATTTGAGTAGGCTAGGCTAACCCTAGTCAAACGACCTACCTTGGGGGTTCGCCACTTCCCACCCCCCACCCCCCTTAGCCCCTACCTCAGACGCTATTGGTCTAACCATTAATTTTGAAGTTGAGAAGGTCTATCTAGCCTAGGCCTAGGCTATATGCCCATTTTTCCTATTTTTATTTTCTAGCCTAGGCCTATTTCTATTTTTTTCTTTTCTTTTCTTGGGGGTAGCCGACTCAAGACAGAGCAAGAACAGGGAAAACACAAATTCACACACATCTAGGTTGAGAAGGTACTCAAATAATATGCAAGGGTGAATCAAAGTAACCGAAAGCAACCAAGGTAAATAGGCCTATTCAGATTAGGCTAGCTAGGTTAAATATGTAGGCTACTTTGGCTCCAGTAATATATTTTGTAATATTTAGTTTTACACCGGGGACGATTTTTACAAGTATTTTTTAGTTTTTTTCCTTGTTTTGGTTTTTTTTTTAGTTGGTGTTTTTTTATGAACCCCATCGGAAAATGCAAAACAAGTCTTATCCATCAATCTTAAGACACGGCCCCCGATAGTGGGGAGGGCTATGAAGATCAGGGAAATTGCGGGGTAAGAGGCGTAAATAAAGGGGTAATATTGGAAGAATCCATGAAATCCGAGCCAAGTTTTGTCATTAACCTAACCAAATAACCTAACCTAACCTAGTATTATGGGTGGGGGCTACTGCCCCCACACCCCCGCTAAATCAATGAAATCCGAGCCAAGTTTTGTCATTAACCTAACCTAGTATTATGGGTGGGGGCTGCTGCCCCCACCCCCCCCGCTAAATCCATGAAATCCGAGCCAAGTTTTGTCATTAACCTAACCAATGAATGAAGGTGGTGGAGCGAGAGGGGTGGCCGTCCCACACCAACGCAACAGAAAATGGAGATCGGGTGAGCCGTGCGAGATTTAGGGATTGTTTTTAGACATTTAGGGATTTTTTTATAATGAATTACCGACGGGGTGGACATATATGGCAATGAAGTACATGACCTAACTAACATATTTGTCTAAATAATATATCGATGGTTTCGACCCAGTGTAGAAATAAATAAATTCCATATATTTTGTTGTCTACCGTAGGGATTTCATGGATTTCGCCGATTTACAGAGTTCGGCATGTCGCTTTGTTTACATGGCTAGCCTACTGTTCAGCGGAGGGTAGGGGCGGCAGCCCCTACCCTCCTCTGAACAGTAGGCAGCCCCTACAGTTAAGATGGTGCTAGTGGGCGTAGCATCCACCTTGTGTATACATAAGTCGCACGCTCACAGTTAAGTTCACGTCTATTTTGACTAGGCCTATTGTATTTAGCCTAGCCTAGGCGGCTAGGCCTATATATTATTTTTATTGTATGATAGGCCTATTGTATTTAGCCTAGCCTATAGGCCTATATTATATTTATTTTTTGGTAAGGATGTAGTATTCGGGTGTACCGCCCGCCTGGTTTACACTAGGATACTCGCACCATCGCACGCTAGCAATCATGTCCCCTTCTATTTTGACTGCCATGGGATACAATTGATCCTAGGTTGAGAGGGGGCTTTGCCCCCTCACTCCCCTCATTATTATTATAGATGATGATTTCAATAAGTCATGTGGGGGATGAACCCATCTTGTATCCCACATTGGAATTATAACTAAAAGCATGAAAATGCTAGTTTGTCAAAAACTGAAAAATAAGGGTGCGAGCCTTTTCCGGGATGGATGTAGAGTTCGGGCGTACGGTCGTCATTGTTTACATAGGGCGATCGCCGTGGTCGCACTTACGTTCCCGTCTATTTCGACCTATATTTTCTGCTATTTGCCCCCTGTGATTACTACATGAATACTAGGTTAGGTTAAAATAGACGGGAACATGATGGGAAAGGTCCGACGCCACTACGCGTAATGTAAACAAAGATGGCGGTACGCCCGCTCACATCTTACCCTCTTTTCCCAATAATTACCCGAAATTATCCCACGACCAGCTGATAGGGGTAAAGCCCCCCTCATCCTATAATGGTATCCCATGGCCGGTAACAAAACAATTTACCCAAGACCTGCATTTTTTCACCCAATTTTGTTCATCCATTCTCTCCACATGTCCATACCATCCCAGTCTACTTGTACGCATCACTTCGTTAATACCTAAACGTCTCCTCAGCTCAACATTTGTTATTATATCCTGCAGCCTGGCCCCACACATCCATCTCTGTGATTGTGGAGGGAGCTGCACCAAGGGGTGGACCGAGGAAGACCTGGGATCGGACTATACATGCCGATCTCAAATCCAAAAACTTGACTAGTGAAGCAGCCCTTAACAGGGTTGCCTGGAACGCCACCATTAGGACAAGAGACTGAAACTGCACGTATGTGTGGAGCACTCAGTCTTAAAATGTTATGTATGTATGTATGTAACAGTATGTATGTATGGCAGACGCCACAGTACTGTACTGCTAGCTGCCAAATATGCTTTCCCAAGACTGGAACCCTTAACCTCACAGTTTGCAGGTGAGTGCTCTACCAACCGTGCTACACTGATACAGCCTGTTACCTGTAGCGCTTGCTCCGTCAATGTTCGATGAGCAACTTTTTTCTCCTACCGGTACTTGTTTTGATAATATTCAAGGACACTAGTGCGACGTTATGAGAAACAATTTATTTGGGAAAATAGGCACCAATAAATTCGACATATTTTTCTCTATATAGTCCGCATGGAGGATTTTCGTTATCAACATATTGAAAAATACCCACTTCAGACAAATACACCAAAAATCTAAGTCACAGCGGGGGTGTGGGGGCGGCAGCCCCCACCTATAATACCTAATAGGTTAGGTAAGGTTGTTAGGTTAGGCTAATGTCCTTTCAAAGGGTATAGGCTAGTAAACACTAGGATAGCCTATACCCGGTCAGAGGTAAGAAGAAGAAGAAGTAGAGTCCTGCAGTAGTCTCCTTGAATGTTACCAAATCAATTAACCCCTTCAGACTCATATGACGCAGAGGTTGCCAGATTAGCAATAAGAAATAGAGTTCTCTCACTCTTATAATTACCTCTCCAAAATTAGTCTTATGCCCACAGCTAACTCAAAGACAACTGCAGAGGTTGACGTAACTAAACTAAAGGTTTCTAAATACCCCTGATGGTAACAAAGGCTTTAAAGTATCCTTAATAGGCTCAAAATCGCGTGATATGTCAGAGAGGGTTAAAGTAATAAATACATGTGGTACTCCAAGGACTCGAACCTAGGATACTCACACCAAAATTCCGCACACTAAGTATTACGCTATCAAGACAGTACCAGTACTAATGTAGGTTTCATTCGTAAATTTAAAGAACGAGTGCTGCACACAAAGTGTGGTTTTATGTAGTTTTACGAGGTCTACAACCGTGTTTTAGCTGGTAATTGTGCTAAATATTGATGATCACAGGGTGCAGTTTTAATGTAGGAGTGCGCCGATTCGGAAAGTTGGGTGCGTCGCTTTGTTTACATGGTTATTAACTGTTAACCCTGTCAGGCTCATATGACGCAGAGGTTGTCTGATTAGCAATAAGAAATAGAGTTCTCTCACTCTTATAATCTACCTCTTCAAAATTAGTTTTCTGCCCACAGCTAATTCAAAGACAACTGCAGAGGTTGAAATAACTAAACTAAAGGTTTCTCAATACCCCTGATGGTAACAAAGGCTTCAAAGTATCCCTAATAGGCTCAAAATTGCATCATATGTCGGAGAGGGTTAAGCAGAGGTGTGGCCCCAGCTAATAATACTAGCTTAGGTTACGTTAGGAAAGTTTATAGATGATACAGGTACAGTATATGACTAATTCAATTTTTTTTTTTTTGGTCAAACTAGACTAATTAGATCGTCGCCGAACTCTCAAAATTTGCGCGCTACCATTCTGTACTAAAACTGCGCCAATTACAGCTCCAATTTCCTCATAGCCTGAAAGTCCCAAGTGGTCAATTAACCCGGGAACTGCTGGAAGACTCTTAAGAGTTCCCCCGGCGGACTGCGGGAAGACTCTTAAGAGTCAGAAAAAAAAAATCAACTTTAAACATCGAAAAACAAATTTTGTTTTTATTTTGCCTCTGGGCCATGTAAAATATCACTCCTCTACCTCCCCTCCTTCCCCACTTTCCTCCCCTCCTTCAGTTATCACCTATTTTCCCTGTTATTCCCTTATTTTGAGGTATATTTTCATGCTAACATTAGCGAGTTGCAAGCAGGTCATTGTCATCACTGTTAGCAAGCGAGTGCAAGAGAGAGAGAGAGTATCGATCGATCGACAGTGTCTCTCCAGCCTTGGGGGAAATTGGCGGGAAAGGAGGTTGCCTCACCCATACATTATGTAACTCCTGCCGTGTATCGCCGATTTTGACCATCCAAACGCTGTTTTCACTTGTTTTATTGTTGTAACAGATTAATACCTTTATAATCAACCTATAATAGGTGCATATGGATATGTATTAATGCTATTTATGGTAAAATGAATATTTTAGTGATGGAAACAGCTCAAATACATGCGCACAGGCAGAGGAGTCTAATTACCCCCATGCGCACTTCAGAGGTTAAGATACCAGTAGCATTTGAACCACATATTCTAAAAAGTTAATTTTATATGTTGAGTAAAATCATCTGGCAACAGCAGCAGTACCAGTTAAGTGTTTTAGTGGAAGATGTTTTTTTTGCTTGTATGCTGGTTACTATTAGATAGGTTTGCTTAGGCACGGCTATGTTACTGTTTTTTTTTGTTTTTTTAAATGTAGAATTGTTTGTAATTTGCTCCCTAGACCTCTATCTAGTTTTAATAGATATACCATAATGTAGATATTTGAATGTTTATTTGTTTATTTATTCCATGGCCGACTCGGGACAGAGCCCAAACAGGGACCCCCCCAAAAAAAAAAAAAAAAAAAATTGCACAGATGTAGATTGGCCAGGGATACTAAGGACCTCCATCACTCCCCCGGTCCCAGACCTCCCGAAGAGGTTCCGCCAACATCATAATTATATACCAAGGCGTATATAACGTGTGGAAACACGAAAGTCGAGTCAACTTGTCCAAGCTTTACCTCCCTGTGAGCGGGGCCCGTACACAGTTTCCAGACATCCCCCCCCCCCCACCCCTATGAACAAGTAAACACAGGCAGGGGAAGAACGGAAACAGGTAAAACTTAAGAAAAGCGAGAATTTTAATAAGAGCGACGAGACCGAGACCTCCAAGTCAGTTGAGACAAAAGGAAGTCAGAAGGAAAGGACCTGTGTGGACCATTCCAACGGAGGGCAGCTCAAGGCAAAAAACTGATTAGCTTAAACACACAGACTTGTAATATACAGAGACTCTAGTAGTTTAGCGAGAGCCCCCTGGTTAGTGGAGACCATGTATATGATTAGGATAGTCCTCCATGGATCTTTGCGCTGTCAATGTGCGGCTTGTGCTCTCTTCTGTTCTCATTAGTTTGTATTTCACATATACTTTTTAACGCATGACGATTCTATTTAGTTATCTTGGTTTGGCTTATATTTACTTTACGATTATTGTTATTGTATTTTTTTACTATGTTTGGCAGGCATTTCAGTTATGTTGGCGAGTTTCTAACATTCATTTCCCCATCAGAGGACTCACACTTGCTGTTCCGCGGCAACTCCCTGGCAACCAAGTCCATGGAGGCATTCATGAAGCTGGTGGGTGGCAAGTACCTGCTGGATACCCTCAGGCAGGTCATCAACAAGGTGGTGGAGGCCGCTCTAGACTGTGAGGTGAGTGTCGGGTTTAGGCTGGCATACACGCTTATTTTTTGTTTTTCCCCATTAGTTTAACCCTCCGGGCCCGGGCTGGTCCGCCAAAGGACGGTCGCCCGTACCCGGGCGAAATGGCCGAAAAACTTCTAGGCCTAGGCTACCGTATTTTTGTTTATTTTAACTGCTAGAAATTTCCCACGCATCTATAAACGTAGTGCGGTTTTCAATCTGTAGACTGGCGTTGAGTAGAGCTCTGTAAGTCAACTGGTTCAGTTGTGATGATGATTTCAGTGGAGCGAACTTTGCCGTGATGTTGACAATATCGGAGCTTTTCAGACACTAATTTCGTCTTACGTCACAACAATAACATTGATCCGACGTCTCCTTCTTGTTTTCGGAGGTGCGGTGACGCAACGATCGGCTTTGTTTACATGCGTTGGACGCACAGCGTTCAGACCAAGCTGAATAGGCTTTCAAGCTTGCTGCCTATTAACATGACACCCGGGCTCTTGCCCTTCTGCCGCAGTTGCCTTTTAATATGACACCCGGGTAGGAAGGGTTAACCAGACCACTGAGTTCCGATCTGAAACTCTCACAGGGTTGGCCGCATACACGCTTAGTTCAGGCGGATCGAGCCCTCACTGTCAAATTGTTATTGGTAGATGTCAAGCCAGTGCAACTTGACCTAGCGATTCGTGACAAACGCCTAATGTTCATGGCGCCACCCCTTCTCGGGAATTGCGGTTTTTGACAATAAAAAAAAAAAAAAATCTCAGTACCACGCAGGCTGGTATGAGTGTGTGTGGGGGAAGTTTGATAGTTTGTGCAGAGGTCACACACTTCCAGAATCCATAAAACCACCATATGCTCAAATTAAGCTTCAAATTATCCGGTACAGTTTTGGGCTTTTCATCTCAAACTGAGGATGTGGTGGCTTTTGCGATAGTTACAAACGTCACTAAAAGGTTTTGTCTTGAAACTATATATTTCAATTTTTTTACATATAATTTTCACACTGAATTACCAAGCTTATTACAATACAAGAACATTATTTGTGAATACAGATTTAATTTCAATGATGTATTTGTTTACAGGTTGACCCCATGAAGGTACCCCAGATCTCGTCTCTCCAGAAGCAGCAAGAGAACCTCATGTCCATCGTGAGGATGACCTGGTCTCGTATCCTTAATTCTCACCCGTACTTCCCTCTGGAGCTGCGAGAATGCTTCTGCATGTACCGGGAGCGCATGACCTCAATTGGGAAACAACATCTCAGTGACAACCTGATCTCAGCATCCATCTTCCTAAAGTTCCTGTCCCAGCTATTCTCTCACCATCTCTCATCGGCATCACACAGGAATACCCAGATGAAAGGGCATCCAGAAATCTCACTCTCATTGCCAAGACTCTACAGACACTTGCCAACTTTACAAAATTCCAAGGCAAGGAGAACTTCGTGGAATTCATGAATGAGTTCATTGAGCTAGAGCAAGCTCAGATGAAGATGTTCTTGAAACAGATCTCAAGTCCTGTAACTCACGATCACAGGGTCCTAGAGTACGACAAAGACATTGACATCGGCAAGGAATTGTCCATGTTGCACATATTCCTCACCGAAGCCCTGAGAAAGCTAAGTACATCCACCTCAAAAGCAAACAATCTTGGTGTCAACCAGCAACATCACCTGGAGAAGCTTAGTCTTCTCCTGGATGAGATACGGGTTGCACAGACTCAGCCAAATATCAACATTGTGCACAGACTCTCCACCCACAATGTTCCCAGTTCCCCCAACTCTGAACCCACAGCCACCCCAGACAGTGCCAGGCTGGACGACAGATACAGGTTCCAGAGCCTCCAGAGGAATATCTTTCGGTACAACGATCCAACCGTGAGTGACGACTACAAGCACATTGTCCCCCCACCCATCTCTCACATCCTACCTCCCCCAGACACCCCACAACCCCTCGCCCCTCCACACTTCCTAGGAACACCTACTTCTCTAACCACCGAAAACCAGCTGCAGATGATTATGTTCTATTCTCAGCTCTACAGCATGATGATAAGCCCAGAGAAGCTTGTGGAATAGGTCACAGCTACAGTTACAGTCATCTTGGTCCTACCTCATCCCCAAATCCTTCTTCTCCCTCTCACCACCACCATTTTCACAACCACGCTGGTTATTACAACAACCGGCAAGTGATAGTGGGTCACCAGCAGATCAATGGGCAAGGTCACCAAGGTAATCCATCTAACGGTAATTCTGAAGAATCATTAGATATTAGCCACGAGGATCATGATAGACACTCAACTGGAGAAGCTGAGGCAAATATGAAGGGATCACAAACTTCCATCTCTCAGCTGTCCAATGTTGCTTCATCAGGATATCAAAGTTTTGCATATAGCCAATCCTCAAGTCCTGTGGATCCATCAATAACTCACCATGATACTGCCAATAACAACAATGCTGCTGCCAACAATAGTAACAGCAGCAATAGTAGCAGTAGTGGTGGCATGCACATGACGCCACCTCAATTGACCGCTCCCCTCGCCTTCAACAACCCTATGTACCACCTAAATGCAGTCACTAGTTCCCCGCGACCAGTTCCCCACAGAGGACCCCGCGCTACCCACCATCTTCACCAAAGTCAGCAACAGCACCAAAGCCCTGTGAGCTCCTCCCTCAGTTCAGCCCACAGCGTTGAGGACCTTCCAACGGTCCCCTCCATCACCCCAAACCTTTCTTTAGTGCGAGGGCCTCAGCGCACACACTCCTCATCCAGTGAAGACTGCCCCTCCCTAGCTTGCACGCCCCCATCTGACCAACGAGGGTTAAAGTCAGGTGCCCCGCGTACCAACCCACGGTGTCTGCCCACCGGATGGGGTCAGCCTAACATAGTGACTACCTCTGCACCAGACCACCACCACTCTTATGTCAGACCTGCTGGGGGCGGCTCAGTGTAGGAGGACCAAGACACGAAGGCAGTCAGCAGAAGTGACCAGTACCAGGCGGCCCCGGTACCAATACGACAGTGACTCCTCTCGTGATGAGCAGCAGCAGCCACCACCAGCGAGAGTGCGACCACAACGCTCCAATCACAGGGTCTCGGAGACAAAAACTCTGGAAGAAGTGAGTATGATATTGGTATTGCTCTTTATAAATTTTGCATATTGTAGATTATTTTACTTCTATATCTGGTTAATTGAAATGTAAAACTTTCAAAAGAAACAAACCAAAACAGGAACTGCACAATATAAAGACAAAATAAATTATCAAAAGCACTGTGGAAATAAGGCATTGAAGAATTAGCAAAACAATATTATAAAAATATTAAACTTGAAAACGAACTCAAATTTACTGCGCAAATTAATATAACTAACTCATTAGAATTAAACACTATTGAAACGACAACACACTAAACAAAATCTATATGTGGAAAAATGCATTTAAATGTATCTGAAATTAAACTTTGAAAGCAACAAACTTATAACATCCGCATATCTGTACACCACTACACGAGACAGTAGGTTGGTTTCCCACACCACCCTAGTAGCAAATGTGTTGGTGTATCGTGGCTAACTAGTAGGAAGTGCAATCAGGAATTGTAATCCAAATACGTATAGGCAGATGCAAATTGTGTTTAGTGAAAGAAAAATAAATACTGATAAATTACTTTTATATCAATTAGACAGTTATACAATTTCCATGGAACATCTAAGTCTTGTTGATGAAAAGTATTCATAATAATTTCTGTACCAATTTTGGTAGGATGGGGATATGGTTAATATTTAGCAAACTGTAGAGGGTAAAACGGTAATTTTGCCGTGAATGGTGGATTTGCTCAATAAAAAAACCATATGGAATATTGGATTTTTTTTTTTTTTTGGTTTATCTACACATTCAGGTCTTCTGCTAAAGATATGTAGTGATTAACTTTTATTATTATGTGCCGTTCGTATCTTTGCCATATTTTTTTTTTAAATAATTTGGCAAACAATTTCCTTTCTCCAAAGCCATTTGTTTGCATAATGAATCTTCAATTGGTATTATTGCCGCCGCGGCAAAATGATGCGGCGAAGTAATTACCCTGTTTTACCCTAAAGTATGAGCAAGACAAGAGTTTTGAGTCATTATATAGCAACATACAATTTTTCTTGTTTATAGTATGAGAATGAGCCACCCCCAATATTAAATTGTTTATTAATTTCACCACAACACCAAACACCTTCAATGAAATTAATGAAAACACATATGTGATCCACCAGGATTCGAACCCGGGTTATCACACACAGATTTTTAGACACCTTAACCATTACACCACCAAGACGGTGGGGGGTATGTGCCAGAGTATATAGATAGATAGATAGATAGATAGTATGAGCAAGACATTTAATAATTAACATTTTTATTGTTTACAGTGTGAGCAAGACATCTTAGCCCTGAGAACCGCCATGGAGGAGATGCACCACAAGCTGGTGGCGGCGGACGAACAGCTCCACAACCAGGAGGGCGGCGGCGGTGAGGGGGGGCACCTGTCTCCTCCCCTCTGCCCCCCAACCACGACCCCCAGGCACCCCCCAGGAGCTCCACCTCTAAGCACCACACCCACCAGTTCCCCCCACAGCCAAACCCACAGCAGAGGATGGACTCAGAAGGACAGGGAAACCACATGAGAGAAATATTGCAGAAGTGAGTTGCTTTCAGTTTTTGTTTTGTTAAACCTATCTTCTCCTGGATGACCTAGATATATGTGAAATTGTATTTTGTTTTTGTGCGTTCATTGTTTTCTGTTGTGTTGTCCCTATTCTGGCTCTGTCTCGAGTCCCCCCCCCCAACAAAAAAAAAATAGGAAAAGTGGGGATTGGGCCTGAGTATATAGACAGATATACTGTATATAGATAGAACTTTAATTGATATTTAAAATAAATTTGTTTGTTCATATTTAGCTAATGTTGTAGAAATTAGTGGCATTTGATTGTTTATTACCTAAATATTTATTAAATATAACCAAAGTATTGTACTGTAGTGTATTAACCATCCAATAACCCCAGAATTAAGAAAATTGCCCTATATGTTTTGATCACATACAATTTTCTATGTTTTTCCCTTTCATCAGAGATTTTATTATTTGTAAGAGACTTCTTTGTGTAAACTCTAGTTTTCAAAATGATTATTGAAATTTAAAACTTGCAAACTAAACAAACCAAAACTGGGACGATACAAGATAAAGGTAAAAATCACTATATACTAACATACTGTACATACATATTGTACTTGCACTTTGATACCCCATCCCACTTTTGACACAACCTCCATATTGTTTAGGCTATATGTATGTGTTTCACCAACATGGTGAAACACATATAATAGCACTGGATATATCAAAGGCATTTGATAGAGTCTGGCATCAATCCTTATTGTCGAAGATGTCACACTACGGCCTTGCATCATTAGTTCCACTAATTTCTTCTTATCTTCATAACAGAAAAATATGTGTAATGGTAGATGGCCTTTATTCTCAATTTCACTCAATAAATGCTGGTGTTCCCCAGGGATCAGTTTTGGCCCCAACTCTGTTCCTCATTCATATCAATGATCTCATATCTACCACTCATAATCCAATACATTCCTATGCAGATGACTCAACACTCCACAGTTCCTTCACATTTACCAATTCTTTCACCCAACCCGATCTTATAAATTCAAAAATTAGCACTGCAATTTCTCTGAACCAGGACCTTTCTAGAATTGAAGAATGGGGACAAAAGAATCTAGTTTCCTTTAATGCACAGAAAACCAAGTACATTCAATTTTCTAACCGACAGAATCTCACTGACTCCCATATATTTTTTAACGATGTAAATATTCCCACTTCCCCTAGTATTGACATTCTCGGTGTAACATTAACTACTAACTTGAGCTAGACACATTATGTTAGAAGCATTGCTAAGAATGCCTCTAAAAAACTGGGACTCCTGTACAGAGTTCGAGAATTCTTCACTGACGAGCAGTTGGCCGTAATATATAAAAGTCATGTGCGTTCTCAGATGGATTACTGTTCACCTCTGTGGAGTGGAAGTGGAGTGGTTGCATTGAGGCAGTTGGACAAAATTCAAAATAAAGCTATTAGATTAATCAATAACCCTGCAATCACACAGGACCTTACTACATTATCCATACGAAGAAACGTTGCATCCCTTGCATTATTCTACAGATATTTTCACAGCAATTGTTCCGAGGAACTTGCTTCAATTGTGCCGCCTCTCCACATCTTTCCCCGTAGAACTAGGGCAGTTGAGAGCGCCCATGAATTTACACTTTCTCCTCCACAATGCAGAACTTCTGCTTATCAAAATTCATTTATCCCTAGAACTACTACTCTTTGGAATTCACTTCCCTCGAATTGCTTTCCACAAACTTACAATCTACAAATGTTTAAATCCAGTTGTTACAAACATTTTATGAATGGAGGATGCCTTCAGGCACATGGACCTTTTTGTTTTATCTGTGTTTTTCCTTCCTCCGTTCATTGTCTCCTTAAAAAAAAAAAAAAAATATATATATATATATATTTTCGTATATGGCCAATGACCTCAACCTCCCCTTAATACTGTCTTGATGGTGTAAGTTCTCTGTAATATCCTAGGAGAATATCTGTATAATCTACTCAATTCTTGTTAAGTAGAATAGTTTTATAACCAAATAATCTAATTATGTTCTTTTATTTCACATTTTATTTTATTAAGCATTGTTTCCACATATCGATTTTGATTAGTTCTTTTGCGTTTATCTTGTGTCGTCCCAGTTTTGGTTTGTTTATTTTGCAAGTTTTACTTTATAATATAATATTAGTTGCAAATCAATTTGACTTTTAAATCTCGAAAACAGATTATTAGTTGAATCATTATGACATTTGAATGGGGAGAGCTGTGATGATTCAGACAGTGGGCTGGTTTGGACATTCACTTTCTTATAAAAAAAACTATGAGGCCTGTGAATGCAAGATTTTGCGAGAACATGTGTTAGTTTGTTACCAAAGCCCACATGGCTCTCATAAAAAGTGACGCCAAATGTTGGAGATTGATTTGTTTATAAATTCTGATGTATTTTTTAAAGTTCGTTTCATAAATTCTAGTCTACCTCTATAAATATGTCCTGCATCAAGTAAATAAATATGCTTAACAAATTTTGGTTGTATTAAAGAAATTTAGCAGTGAATAGCCTGTATGAATTTGAAGTTTTCTTGTATTTATGTTTACTTGATTGATATATCCCTTAAATTAATATAGAGATGTGTGGGATGTCTCGGACAGCAAATAATGAATTGGGGGGGGGGGGGTTCGTCCATATAATAATGTTTCTTTAACCCTCTCCGACATATGACGCAATTTTGAGCCTATTAGGGATACTTTAAAACCTTTGTTACCATTAGGGGTATTTAGAAACGTTTAGTTTAGTTACTTCAACCTCTGCAGTTGTCTTTGAGTTAGCTGTGGGCAGAAAACTAATTTTGGAGAGGTAATTATAAGAGTGAGAGAACTATTTCTTATTGCTAATCTGGCAACCTCTGTGTCATATGAGTCTGAAGGGGTTAATTAGAAAGGTATACCGTATACCTTTTTGTCTAGAAATGTATTACTAATGGAAGCGCCTTGGAAGTAGATACGTATTGTAATCCAGGGTAAATTCCTTGGCTCACCTTTCAGTTTGATCAGTTGTTTTGACTGTCCCAGTTTTGGTTTGTTTAGTTTGCAAGTTTTACATTTTAATTTATTAGTGTCATGTCATAGGTATGGTATATTAGTGTAGGTTATAGAATAGCATCTGTACAAATAGGTATTTTAGGTAGGTATAATATAATTAAGTAGGTCATTGAACTTCTAGGAATAATATACGAGTCGTATGTGTGTAGGTAGTAAGACAGTGAGGGTATGCCCCTGGCAAAGGAAGCAGTGGAGCGGATGTGAGCGCGTCATTACCCTCCTCATCACCAACCATCACTTAAGGGAGCCCACCTCGCTTTTTATAGCTTTCTCTCCCTCTCTCTTTGGCTTTTATCCATTCGACCCCATTCAGCCTACTATTTTAAGACTTTTACCATCCAGGTGTCAATATTTTCCTGGTAGCGAGCCAGCATATATATTTTGTTTTGTTTTGACAGCAAGCTAAATTTGTGCACCCCGCCGTTGGAGAGCCACCTTGTCGTGGTGGCGGGGCTCGAAGCGGGGTCGCTGTCATCCACTCTTCGGAGCAGGGATTACAGCGGCGTCGTGGACGAAGTACCCCCCCCGTCGTCTTTGGGATAAGCGGAACCTTCCGGTGACGGCGTTTTTCTGGTTCCCGATTTTGACCTCGCTTTGCGGAGGGTTTCCTCCTCCTTTTTCACTAAATTGTGCCAGCTAGGCTCAAGACGCCTTCCCTCGCTGAGTGGGGAGTTCTGACTCCTCCCCGTTTACAGGGGCAGTGGCAGCTAGCTCACTGCACGTGGGGGTTGGTACCGGGGGCGGCGGTGCGGTCGCCCGTGCTGTCGCTCCATGGACCGCCCATCAGTGAGGCCCGGTCTCGGTTTCCGGGGTCCGGTCTGCCTTCCTGGTGGGTTTCCTGGCTTCTGTCCGGCTGCCCTCCATTACGTACAGATTGGGGATGTTTGCAATTAATTTTGCCCTCAGTCCCAGTATAGCGGTTTTGCCTAAGCTAGGCCTCTCTGTACGTAGTGGTGCTATCCCCCCTTGTCTAGGGGGGTAGGGTATGGGGATGATCCCCCTAGAACCTGCCCCTGTTTGTGCCATCGGTGTGGGGGTCGGAGCTTCCTGCCTCGCGACGGGGGGCTCTGTTAGCTCTTATGGTACGCTCTTTATTTTTGCTTTGTTTCTGTTTTTCTTTTCTTTTTCTTTCTTTTTCTTCTCCTTGGTTAGTTTTTCTTTCCTTTTTCGTTTTCCGACAAACCGAAATTAGAATAGTAAAAACAACTTGGGTCATCATGGTCCGTCCATACAACCCCACTACCCCGGACCAAGCTAAGGCGCACCCTGTCCCCGTCCCACGCGATCTCACGGACTCTCCACCTGACCTTTCTCAACTCTCTGGGGCTTCCGCCCTAGACGCATCCGTACCTACTAGTACTGTACCAGCTCAAACCTCTAACTCTCTCCTCATTGACCGCTCTCCGGCGCCTTCCTCGGCTTCGACTTTGGTAGACGTGGAGTGTGTCACCTCTCTTTCCGATTCTTCATTAGTTCAGCCTGCTCTTTCTTCTACAGCTTCCTCTTCCATATCCCTCCCCGCTCCGCCAGTTCAGCCCTCTTCTCTTCCGTCGTTTGCTATCCCTTCTACTGCATCTGCCACTCTTCCTTCCTCCATTGCTTCCTCATCTCACATCGTCACTTTTGAACCATATTCTCCTTCTTTTTCTTCTTCTTCAGTTCCTTCTCCTTCGGTTCCATCTACTTAAGTTTCTTCTTCTGCTCGCCCTCGTTGTTCTATTCTTCCTCTCTCCGATCTCTTTGCCCCTGCCGATTTTGTTAAATTCTTTTCTATCCCCGCCTCAGCCCCTCTTGCCGGAGATGACCTTCTGTTCCACCTCAGTCTCCTTCAGAGGGTGGGCAAGGATGTCACTTTCCACTCTCGTCATGATCATTCCCGTCTAGTTACAGTGCAAAACGAGAGTCAGGCTGCTGCTATGGCGGCCTTTGCAGATCCCAACGGTACTCCCATCCCTGCTTTTAAAGACCAAAGAATGAACTCGTGCACAGGTACTGTCCTGATCCCTTCTTATATCCAACTCGGTGATCGGGACTTCAAAGATTGCGCCGACCTTATTGGGAAGGCCGTTGTTGCTCAAGACCATGTTGTAATTAATATTGTCTGTTACACTATCCAACCTCGCCACAATCGCCGCTATCCCTCTAATATCGCTAAAATAACGTTCGATGGTAATATTCTCCCTTCTCACGTTATTGTCGGTGGTACTCGCATCGACGTCTTAGAATCCCTTCCCCGCCCTCAGCAGTGCAGGGGTTGCTGGCGTTTTGGCCATCCCGTGAAATACTGTCGCTCTCTCAACCCCGACTATCCTACATGCCCGTACTGTGTGCAACCTGGCCATATTGCTGATGAATGCCCGTCTACGACCCCCTGCTGCCTCAACTGTAAAGCCTCCCATCCTGCCTATTCCCATGATTGCCCCGTTTACAAATTTGAATCTGAAGTTACAATTCTTAAAGCAAAACAAGACCTTACTCACTCTGCTGCCCGTAAGGAAGCTCTTCGCCTTGGCTTCTCCCCTCGTCCGATTTCTGCACTTATCTCTCACCCTCCCGTCTCTTCTTCCACTCCCTCCGTTCCGCTTCCCTTGTCCTCGTCTTCCTCTGTTCCGCTCTCTGTCCCTTCTTCCCTTACTTCTACGCCTTCGGTTTCTTCTGTCTCCACTCCTCCTATTACTGTCTCTTCGTCTTCTATCCCTTTGTCTAACTCTTTCTCTGTGCTTGACTCTTCTACTCCTACTTCCGTTTCCTCTCCTTCCACTTCCTCTACTCGCCCTCGCCCCTCTTCTTCTGGTTTGGCTCAACGCCCCACCCGCCAGCGGTCCCATCCCAAGCCTTCCTCTAGTTCTCCTCCTCCCTCGTCTCGTGGTTCCCTTTCCTTCCGGTCTCCTGTCTCTACCAAACGGATTTCCAAAATTCCTTCCCGTACCTCCCGTTCTCCCTCTCCCCACTCCTCTTCTAAACGCAGGGACTTCCACCGTAATGTCCGGAGTTCGAGTCCCGGTGAGAAGAAGAAAAAGAGGTTGCCTCCTTCCTCCACCCCTCCTTCCTCCTCTCCATCTCTTTCTTCTTCCTGCCTTCGCCCTCCCTCTGACTTAAACATGTCCTTTGAGTCCATTCCCAAGATTCGAGCCTTTCTCGATTCTTCTCGTCCCCCGCCTCTTACTGTTTCAGCTGACATTCATCCCGTCCCCTCTACACTGCCCCTTACCCCTCAACCGCCTCCTCCTTCCCCTGTCCCCCCCTCTTCTGTCTCTACCCCTTCCCAACCTTCTTCTCTTCCTTCTGTCTCTCTTTCGTCCTCTGCCCTTCCCTCCTCTCACTCTGGCCCTCCTCTTTCTTCTTCTCTTTCGCTGTCAAGCCTCCCTATGCCCCCCGGTTTTCGGTCCTCCCCTCTGCCTCCTTCTCTTCTGTCTCCCCGTTAACCCATCCACCTCTTCATTGTTGTACATAAGTGTGTATTTTTCCCTTTATCATTATTTGTATTTATCTGTCTCCCCGTTCGCCCATGCGTCTCTTCATTGTTGTGCATAAGTGTGTATTCTTCCCTTTCTTTTTTTGTTGGCTTTTGCCTCCTTTTAATTCTCCACGTTATCCTCATTCACCTTTTCTTAGTTGTACATAAGTGTGTGTGTTTTACCTTTATTGTTATTTGTGTATATTTCTTTCCTTCTATGTGTGTCCTTCCTCTTTTTCTGTGCGTTCTTATTTTCGGTGGCTTTTGCCTCCTTTTATGGTTTTCTTTTGTCTGTTTTCGTTGTTTTTTCGTCCTTTAGTCTCCTCTTAGTTTCTTTTTTCTTTTTGTTTTATTATGTCCATTTTGCAGTGGAATCTTCGTAGTCTTAATGCTCAAAGGATTGACTTACGTTTTCTTCTTTCTCTTCACTCCCCTAAGGTCGTTTGTCTTCAGGAGACTCGTCTTTTCTCTCCTCCTGTTCCCTTTCCTCATTACTCTTTTTATAGTTCTCCCCACTCTCTCCATGATACTTGTCTTCTTATTCATCGTTCTGTCCCTTTTGAAGAGCTGTCCTTTTCTACTCATTTCCCTTGCACCTTTGCTAGAGTCTATCTTGACCGCTGGTTAACAGTGGTTTCTGTGTATTTGTCGCCTTCTCTTCCCATCGATTTTACCGAATTCTCCGAGATTTTATCTAAGTTGCCCACTCCATTCTTAGTCCTTGGTGATTTTAATGGTCGGCACACCTTGTGGGGTGACAATGTTATTTCACCCCGGGGTCGTCGGCTTGAACCTTTTCTCTCGGACCGTAATCTTTTTATCCTTAATTCTGGTGTTCCTACTCATTTTGATGCTCGGACTCGTACGTTTTCCTGTATCGATCTTTCCCTGTGTTCCCTTTCAGTTTCCCTTGATTTTCATTGGTCAGTTCTCGAGAATTCTCACAATTCTGACCATTTTCCCATTCTCCTTTCTCTGACTACCTACTCTCCTACTCCTAACTCCCCTCGTTGGTGCTTCCAGCGGGCAGACTGGTCTTCTTTCGCTTCCCTTACTGTTCCTTCTTTGCTTCCTCCTCCTTTCTCATCGGTCCGTGTCATGCTCTCGTTTTTTCTGGATCTGGTTTTCGGTGCTGCTTTGACGTCCATTCCCCGGACGTCTCGCCCTTTCTCGTCTAAATGCGTCCCTTGGTGGTCTCCTGAGTGTTCCAGGGCCCTCCGGGTTAAACGGGCGGCTTGTAAAAGTTTTTGCCGTAAGCGTCTCACCCCTGCTTCTCAGGAGTCATTTTTTCTCTTTCGCCGTGCATCTGCTCTTTTCCGTCGTACTACCAAAGCCGCTAAACGCCGGAGTTGGGAGTCCTATGTTTCTTCTATTACGTCTCGCACTCCTGTCGCTTCGGTTTGGAAACGTATTCGTAAGATCTCTGGTAAACATCTTCCCTTCCATGCTCCAGTCCTCCGCATTGATGGTGTTTCTGTGGCAGACTCCGAAACAATTGCTAATCGATTGGGCTCGTACTTTAGCTCAGTTAGCAGTGGTTCTCACCTCTCTGCTGAGTTTCACTCGCTTAAAGTCGTTGCGGAAAGTACTCCTATTACTTTTAGTCTTTCCTCTGACGAACCCTATAATGCTCCTTTTTCCTCAACTGAGTTACGCGCCGCTCTCCGTGCCTGTAAGAACACTTCTGAGGGTCCTGATGGTATCCATTATCTCATGCTCAAACATCTTTCCTCGCAAGCTCTGGTCTTCTTGTTAGCTCTGTATAACAAGGTTTGGTCTTCTGGTGTTTTCCCTCCCTCTTGGAGTACTGCCCTGACCATACCTTTTCTTAAACCTGGCAAGTCTGGGTTCTCCCCACAGGACTATCGCCCTATTGTCCTTACCAGTTGCCTGTGTAAACTCTTTGAACGTATGATTAACGCTCGTCTCATGTGGATTCTTGAGTCGCGCCATTTGTTGTCTTCTTCCCAGTTTGGGTTCAGACGTGCTTGTAGTACGCTTGACCCCCTCATTCGCTTGGAATCTTATATCAGGACAGCTTTTGCTCGTCGTCAAACTGTCATTGCTGTTTTTTTCGATCTCGAAAAAGCCTATGATTCTACCTGGAAGTACCACATTTTGCGTCAGCTCCGTTCTTGTGGCATTTACGGTAATCTAGGAGTCTTTATTCAGAATTTTCTTTCTTCTCGGTCCTTTCGTGTCAGAGTCGCTTCCCACTTATCTCGTCTTTACCCTCAGTTGGAAGGTGTCCCTCAGGGTTGTGTCCTGAGTACCGTCCTTTTTCTCATTGCTATCAACGGTATCGTGTCTTCTCTTCCTGTCGGGGTTCGGTCTTCCTTGTATGTCGACGACTTTGCGATTTACGCAGCCGACTCAGATATTGCCGCTTTACATCTTCTTATCCAATCCGCTATTCTGGCTGTTTCTTCATGGGCAACCCGCCACGGGTTCCGTTTGTATTCCTCCAAATCCTGCGCGATGTCCTTTACTCGTTGCCATTCTATTTCTCATCCTCGTCTTACTCTTTATGGTACTGCCCTCCCTTATCGTTCCTCTACTACTTTTTTGGGTCTTACTTTTGATTCTCGTCTTAATTGGTCCGCTCATGTTTCTTCTCTCAAGGTTGCTGCCTTACTCCGCCTCCGCCTTCTTCAGTCCTTGTCCCACCTCACTTGGGGTGCTGATCGAGCGCTTCTTCTTCGGCTTCATACGGTTCTTGTCCTCTCTAAGTTGGATTATGGCTGTCAAGTTTACTCTTCAGCCGCTGATTCTGTTCTCCATGCTCTTGATTCTGTTCATCACTCTGGTCTTCGTCTTGCCCTTGGTGCTTTTCGTTCCTCTCCTGTTGAAAGCCTCTATGCTGAGTCTGGTTTCCCTTCTCTTTATCGCCGTCGGGCTCTCCTGTCCCTTCGTTCTTACGCTCGCCTTCAACAATTCCCATCTTCCCATCTTTCCCTTCCCCCTTCGGTCGTTGCTACTTTTTCGTCTCACCCCCGTCTTGGTTCTCCGTTTTCTGTCCGCATGCTCTCGCTGCTCGCATCGTGCTCTTTCCCTGTTTCTAACGTCCTCCCTTTCCGCTTTTGCTCTTTTCCCTCGTCCTTCGGTTTGCCCTTCCATCCTCCCTTGTTCTAAGTCCTCTACTTCTCCCCTCGTTCTTCGGTCTCGTTTCTTAGATCACCTCTCTCTTCACGCTACAACCACTCCTGTGTTTACTGATGGCTCCAAGATGTCGGTAGGCGTGGGGTTTGCCGTCCTTTTTCCCACTTGCTCGTATCAATATTCTTTACCTCCCGTTGCCAGTATTTTAACTGCTGAACTTTATGCTATTTTTATTGCCCTCCGTTTTATGTGTTCCTTCCCCTCCTCGTCCTTTACTTTGTTCTCTGATTCTCTCAGTGCTCTCCTTATCTTACAGTCCTCCCCTGCTCTACACCCTTTAGTTCTTTCCATTCAGGAATGGCTTTTCCGCCTTTCCGTCCGCAAAAAGCTTGTACATTTTTGCTGGGTTCCCAGTCACGTTGGCGTTTGCGGTAATGAGCGGGTCGATTGCCTTGCTCGTTCTGCTGCCGTGCGGGGTACCCGCTCCTCACTCGCTGTCCCGGCCTCTGATTTCTTCCCTGCCTTGTCCAGGTTTCTTTGGTCGAGGTGGCAGACTCAGTGGTCCACTATCTCCGTTAATAAAATTTGTTCTGTCAAACCGTCCGTTTCTGGGTGGTCTGATCCCTCCCACCGTAATCGCCGATGGGAGACGGCTTTGGCCCGTCTCCGCATTGGCCACACCAGACTTACCCATTCGTTTGTAATGTCCCGTTCTCCTCCGACTCTTTGCTCGCGCTGTACCGTTCAGGTTTCTGTCTCCCATCTTTTCCTCGATTGCCCCTTATTTTCCGTTGCCCGCACGCGTTTCTTCCCTTTTCTGGCTTTCCTCCGCCGGCCGCCATGTCTTGCTGATTTTCTTTCTGAATCTCCCTCGTTTTCTATCTCCCGTATTATGTCCTTCCTTCATCATGTTCGAGTTCTCGATGATATTTAGTTAACTTCCTTCCCGTCTTTAAATATTTCGTGCCATATGGCCTTTGTCGCCTGGTGCGTTGACTTCATTAATGTAATGTAATGTAAATTTGTGCATTTTTCGATAGAAAGATTTCTCCGGCGAAGCCGGATTTCTTCATACAATGCTGGCTTGCTATCGCTCGCCAGGAAGATATCGACACCTGGATGGGGATAAACGTCTTAAAACAGTTGGCTGAATGGGGCTGAATGGATACAAGCCAGGGAAAGACAGAAAAGGAGAGAAAGGTTAAAAAAAAACGGTGACCCCACTTACCTCCGTTGCCTGGGGCTGATGGCGGGCACGGGCTACGACAGAGAGTCATTATGGGTCGAGGTCTTCCGGCGGGTGATCTATTATTCCTTTCTCTCCACTTCTCTGTTGTTGAATTGGTTGATTAGAACGCGTCAGTGGCGGATAACACTCTAGTACCGGTAATGTACTGTATAATCCCGTTAGGTCCCTACAAGTGACATTGCAGAATATATTGATAAAATCATTATTGTAAGCACAAATAATTTATGCCTTATCAATACATTCCTATCATAATACGAATAACATACCACTACTTCGTTTAGCTGTTGTTTTCTTTTATCATATAATTAATAAAACAATTATTTCTAGACGCTCCAAAGAGCTAAGGTATGATGCAATAAGTGCATGCGCAAATAGCAAGCTTGCGTTTGCCATAAACATGTAGGCCTACTGTACATAAGGATATCTGTAAAATGTTATCTTTATTCTACATCTGGGAATGTATTGTGTTACAACCGTTTGTATGTGTGATATATAAAGATATATAGGGAATAAGACTTATAATACAAAAGTTTTCTACCTATGACCTATATGTGTTTTAAGTGAAAACGATCAAGAACTCTATGACATTGAACAATTCAGCATGTATTTATTTTAAGGAAGTACATGAACGAAGGCGGTGCTGGTTGGGGGGAGGGGCGTCGACTGACTGGGGACAGAGGTGCATGGGGGCGGTTCGTTCGTGGCCACCCCTTCGGGGATCACGGCGTCAGGCAATAGATAGATAGATAGATTTATGTCTTTCTATATGACCCGTTGTGATGTTCATGAATATATTACACAGATTTATGTTTTTCTGATTACAAACATGCACATATGCTCTAACGTGCAGTAGTCATAACCATTACCCTATTCTGCTTAAACTAATTGCATTTCCCTTTCCTTTCAGAACTTCTTCAGCAAGAGATCGTTCAAGAGCAACCCCCTGAAGAGGACCAAATCTGTGACCAAGCTCGAGCGAACCAAACGAGGTGGTCGCAGTAGGGGGCTCCTAGAACCAGACCGTCTAGCCCTTGGTTCATCTACCGCCAGACTCAGGTCCTCACGGTCCCATGAGTCCCTCTTATCTAGTCACATGATGAATCCACTCGACCTTGCTGCTGGTGAGTTAAACCAATCAATCACTTTTACTATGCTTATGTCACCTAAAGTTCAGTCTCGCTTTGTCACTTGTATAATTAATAAGTAATCCTAATTAATTAATATAAAAATATAAGTTAATTATTAAGTAATCATAATTAGCCTAATATGACAAGATAATAGCAATTCACTAGGGTCATTTTTAAATAACGATTTCATGGTTTCAAACTAGTAACTCAGTTTTTTCACAATGCTATTCATATTTATTATATAGCCTATCTAGAATCAGTTAATCAACAAGTTGAATTTGCAAAAGCACTTCTACAGTGTCTGTGACTGATATGTAATAGCCCTACATGCTGTCAAATATTATCAATATAAGTAAGTACTGTACTAGGAAATAGGCCTTATATAATCAGTTGTACATACATACATACATCAAATTTTAAGACTGAGTGTTCCACACATCAGTGCAGTTTCAGTCTCTTGTCCTAATGGCGGCGTTCCAGGCAACCCTGTTAAGGGCTGCTTCACTTGTCAAGTTCTTGGATTTGAGATCGGCGCGTATAGTCCGATCCCAGGTCTTCCTCGGTCCACCCCTTGGTGCAGCTCCTTCCACAATCACAGACCTGCATTTTTTCACCCAATTTTGTTCATCCATTCTCTCCACATGTCCATACCATCCCAGTCTACTTGTACGCATCACCTCGCTAATATTCTTTATACCTTAACGTCTCCTCAGCTCAACATTTGTTATTCTATCCTGTAGCCTGGCCCCACACATCCATCTCACCATTCTCATCTCATTACGCTCCATTCTGTTGACATCCTCTACTTTAACGGCCCATGTTTCTGAGGCATACGTCATTGCACTTCTAACACATGAGGCATACACCTTTCCCTTCAGGGGGAGAGGCATTCTTTTCATGGTCAGGATTGGCATAAATTCTCTGAACTTCCCCCAGCCACACCTAATTCTAGCAACAGTGGCAGCCTCGGCCCCACCACCGGCAGAGATGGTATCTCCTAGGTAACAAAACTTGTTCACCAGCTCCAAAGACTCATTTCCAAAATTCACAGCCACAGGATCATCACTTAACACAAGCTCGCCTTCACACTACGCACTCAAATTTCTCTATTTCTGACTTATCCTTCGGCAGGGGCCCCTTTATTCTACTACAGCGCTTACTCCCATGGTGTACCCAACATCGACAGATGCTACATTGAATTTAGTTAATGCCCACTCCCTTTCCACACACTGCACATGGGTATGCACCGCTCTTTTCCACATTGCCTCGTCTCAATCTACAATGCATAACCTGGTTTTGTTATATTGACTCTTAAACCCTTGCTCGCCATGCCCTCTCTCCACTCTCTGAATTTGGCCTCAGCATCCTGCATACTGTCAGCTATTAGGACTAAATCGTCTGCATAAAACAGTTCTAACGGGAGTCCGCCTCTAAAAACTCTAGACAGCGCCTCCAAGACCATAATAAAGAGGAGGGGGCTTAACACTGAACCCTGATGGACTACAACACGGACTGCGAACTCATCACTCAGTACACCCTTCACCCTCACCGAACTTCGCGAATCCTCATACATCTTCATTATCACACGCACCAGCCACTCTTCCACACCAAGTTTCCTCATAGCCCACTGCACAACATCTCTAGGTACCCTATCAAAGGCCTTCTCCAGGTCCACAAACACACAGTAAAGATCCCTGCCTTTTAGTAAGTATCTTTCCTGTATCTGCCTGACTATGAAGATAGCATCGGTTGTACCACGTCCTGGCATAAAACCAAACTGCATATCATCAATAGAGATGCTTTGCCTGATCAAACCCTCAAGGACTCTCTCACAGACCTTCATGATTTGGTCAAGCATTTTCAGGCCCCTATAATTTCCTCTATCTAGCGCATCCCCTTTTCCTTTGTATATATTTACTATTACACTTTTGAGCCAATCCTCTGGGATTTTCTCATCTTTAATAATGGTGTTTATCAACTCAGTGACTAAGTTTACACCAATCTCCCCTGAGGCTTTTATCATCTCAGCAACAATGTCGGAGCAACCTGGAGCTTTACCGTCCTTCATTTTATTGATTGCGTCGCTCACTACAGCTGGTGCTATCAAAGGAGGGGGCCCAGATATTGGTTTTTCGATACTAAGCTGTTCCTTATCCCATTCAAACTCTACATTTAGCAATCGTTCATAGTGTACCTTCCATGCTTCTCTGATTTCATTTTCTGCATACACAATCTTCCCATTATCATCTCTAACACACTGTTCACCTATAATATCCCTACTGTAATTTTTAACTTGCCTAGCTAGGTTGAAGATCCCATTGGGATTGTCAGTGTTACACACTTGTTCGAGGAACCACATTATACTCACTGTGCTGTGTAATACTGTATACGGTTATGTAATTGTTCTGTTTGGTAACACTTATATTGTACTTTCCAGGTGAGGTGACCATCAAACCTCTCCACGCCAGTAATTTGGGTCAAGATCACTGTTTCCAGGTTAGTTATTACACTATTTAGGCCTATGTCTGATTGATTTATTGGTTACAGGTGCCAAACTACAGTAGAACCCCTCTAAATCGGTCCCATGTATTCCTCTGTTGTTAGCCCGAATTCTACATTCTACCCCCAAAAAATATCAAAAGATATCACCTTGAATTTTGGTGTGTAATCATCATTTATGAGTACCGTATCGGTATTGTGTGAAAGTTTCATGCAATTTGAACAATAATTACTATAATTATGGATGTAGAAAATCACTTGAGCTATCAGGACAAGTGGAATACTTCTCTTGGTCTAGTGGTAAGTGGTAGCCTCGGTTAATCTAGTTTATATTCCACATACTGTAATTCATATATATGAATTTTATTTGTAATTTCTTTATTGAGCCTACATCAATAATGGCATAATAACACTCATAGGACTTGCCATACTAATTATAGCTCTAGACCTCGTCATACCTTGCTTTGTGATGAGTTCCGTCACACTTCTAGTGACACCGAGGAGCGCGCCGCCCCTCGTTCTGTGTACAGTATATGGATTATATTTGCTTTGGAACAAATATGATTAATGTAACCATCCTGCAACATGGGAAAACTGTCCTTTACTGGTATCATTTTAGAAATTGGCGAAGTAATTGTTCAGTACTGAATAAAAGAAAGTACAGGGTTATGAGAATGAGGGGTGAATTCCCTGATCTTTCTCTTCTACTGTACAAAGGATATATTCCTCTTACCTTTGCTGTACCACTGTCTTTTTCTCCTTTCTCCCTCTGGTCTGTAGAGTATGATTTTATTTTTATTTTCAAGTAAAGCTCAATATTTTCACCTTCCCCTTCTTCCCCCCTCTCATTTTGTAAGTGTTTGATTGTATTATTACTTTTAAGTTGCCCCCCCCCCCCCACAAAAAAAAAGGAAACATGGGGATTGGGCCTGAGTAGATAGATAGATTATTTTAGAACGAAGGGAGCTCAATTTAACCCTATTTTTCCAGGTGAAGTCACCAACTGGAATGCGGTACTTGAGCTGTCGAACTGCTGACGAGAGGGACCGCTGGGTTGACTCCCTGCGCAAAGGTGTCAACCCAAATTTTGACTATGTGCGCAGGACAGAATACTCCCTAGAAATATTCATTCTTGAAGCCAAAGGTGTTGCAACCAAGAAGAGGTAATTGAAGATTGTATTTACTTACAGTATATACTGTATATTGACTGTTTTTACTGTACAGTTGTTGTTGTTCCCCAAGCTGCCTGGCCGAAGAGCCCCAAGGCCCCGAGCAAGGCCAAGTCCATAACTGAGCGTCCCCACAGAACCTTCCGTACCGACCACAGTAAAGCCTGGGTGACCGAAGCCATTCCATGGCTGGGAGCTGAGGAGGGTGCGGAAACGCCCTGGAAACCAAAGCCCCACCCAGGGCCCTGTGCCCCTCAGCAATTATGAAGAGAAAGTTGAGGGGCAAAGGAAAAATGTGACGCTTTGGCTTCCAATCTTGGTAGATTGGGAGGTCAATCCACGGAAGAGACGCCGTCACTTGAGATCTAGAAAATATATAAGTAAAAGGAACAGTCAGAGTAAGCTATGGGTATGGCAGAGTTCTCACTCTGATAGACCAGCCCATCACAGTACAGTATTGTATGCCAAAAAATTAATTTGCAAATTAACAAGCTATTATACCACCCCCAGCTATGGGGTATGTGCCTAAGTATATACACACTACATATGTTTTTTTAAATCAAATACATTTCAGCACAAATCCCAGCTATAAATGTAATCTTTGCATTATCAATTTGCAAGGCAAGAGACAGCCATCATAGTTAAGTAACACCTTGTTCTTAACATTAATCATCAACTACAAACCCAATGCACTTGCACTAAATTAATGCACTAACATTAGGGATGGTTGTGAGAGGGATCTGCCTTGTGTGGGCCAACCGGCTTTCTGCAGACTCCCATTTTCTTATGTTCTTATGGCACATATTCAGGTGATTTCTGACTTTTCAAGCTGCATAAGTGAACCCCCGAAATAAATATAGCCTACTTGGTATAGAATTTATGAGAAGATTCAGCCCAGTACAATACCTTCAAAAATAGGGCAACATTAATTAATTGTCTTCAGAGTGGAGTGTACCTAGGTAGAATTTGCTACAGTTGATTTGTATACCACAATGGCGATTTATAATGCTACACTCCATTATCTGATACCTTGTATTATTGTATGCTGGCTAACACAAGACTATGTTTACTAAAGAAAAGTTTAAAGTCGACAGGATAACATTAATAATTATAATAAGCATGTTACTTATTTCTCATAAGCGCCAATTTTTCCGAAGAATTCACTAGCGCTCGGAAAGAGAAAGAAAAAAGAAAAAAAATCAATGCATCAAAAGAAAGCTTATATACAACACAAATTTAACAATCACTAGCAGTGGCAAAATAGCCTAAACTGTATAGCCATCTGTCATGACACCTCTCTCAAGATCATAGCTTCTCTCAAAGAGAAAAGTCTTAAGTTGTCTCTTGAAGCATTCAACAGAACTCAGTTGTCTCATGGACAGTGGCAACCTGTTATATAACCTCGGAGCCATGTAGGAGAATGACCTCTCAAAGAATGAAGACTGCTGGAAAGCCCTTGGTTCATCAAGACGAAAAAGGTCATTGTCATGACGCACAACTACACCATGGCGTGCCGGTGGACGCCTGAGCAGCTCCGCAAGGTACCTAGGCTCACCAAATTTGAGAACCTTAAAAGTCACTAAACACAACTTAAATTCTATTGTTGCTCTTACTGGCAGCCAGTGCAGTTCTATGTGAAGAGATGTGATAGGAGTTCTAGGTGGAACACCAAAAATGAGTCTTGCGGCCCTGTTTAGAACAGACTGAACTTTATATAATTAGCACCATATTCCACTACAAAATCTTCAAAATAAATGGGAACTTTTCAATTTACCATCAGTTGAAAAGAAATGGAGTACAGTATAGTTTTTTGTTAACACTAGCACATAATGTTTATTGTGTTCTGGTTGCCATTAGACGTTTTTCTTTAACTTAGCCTATAATCTATCTCTAGGCCTCATAGGGGTAAATACAGTCTCAATTGATCCTCTGAATAACATAGGTCCTTCTTAAACTGGCTAAAATAATCTAATCTTGGCCAGAATCCAAGGTAAAGTGGCATCACGGTCAGCCTTGTCGTGTCACCACCACTGTTCGCCATTTACTTGCTGAATACCCGCGTTATTCACCCTCACATCGCCTCTGTTTTGGTACGAAATCTTACTATGACATTTTGATGGACACCATATAATACAGTATAGGAAAACAAATGTGCTAATGATGGGTCAATCAAGATAATTTATTCAATATCCCTTATATTTCTAGAAGTCTTCCTAATAGTAAAGTTGAGGGGCATACACTGAAGCATTGCGTAGCTGCGGTGTTCTCTGTATCATTGGCTTTTTGAGCATGGTATTATTGAGCCAATAGAAGGTAAACTTAGCTTGGATTATATGTAACCCTATGAGTATTATGATCCCGTTGTTGTTGGTTTTATTGTAGTTATCAATTGAGAAGATTATTGAGTTATGACCAAGTTGTGAAAGGTAGCGATTGAATTGAGATAGCGGGAGTGTAATATTTTGCAGTGATATTTGTACACGGTCCCATGGCAGTTGGGCCGGTTGACGGTCGGGCCGCCGTCCATGTAGTGTTTACATTATTCGTATGCTCGCAATCACGTTCTCGTCTATTTTGACTGGCATGGGATACATTAATGGGTTGAGGAGGTTCCCCTCAACCCCCGTGACTTATTGTCATCATCACATATTTTAGCATCAAGGGGGGGGGGCCAGTACACTGCGGGCCAACCATGCCGTGGGCCAACCGACTGTACACCTTCTATACAACCTTCCTAAAGTGGAATTAAAATGTTGAGGCAGTAACATTAGGTCTTAGTATTATGATGCCTTTATTGTGGCTATCAATAGACACTTTGACTCAGTTTATGAAGATTTTTTTGGAAACCATGGAGTTCCACTGCTTGTATGCATCAATTCGGACTGCAGAAAATCATCTATCAAGTGCTTTTGGCCCTGAGTCAAGCATGAGTCAGCTCCGGGGTGCGCGATGAAGACTCGATTTGTCCGCTTGGGGGGCCATCCGTGTTCTGTGGGTTAAAGGCTTTTGAAAAATGTTCATGGTATTTTTTGCTTTTTAAGTTCACGTTGATTATGATTTTGCTTGTTTTCCAGATCAACCCAGTGTATTGACAGATTTCTCAATGATATTGTGGATAGCATTAGACAAAGTTAGTTTTGACTTTTGTGTTCTTTAATGTTCTGGGTGTGGTGTCCCGAGTTTGAGTCCCAGGAGGATCATATGCTTTCATTAGTTTAGTCTAGTGCATTGGGGTTTGTAATGATGGATTAATGTTAAGAACAGGGTGTTCTTTAATTTCAAAATTGTATATTGCTAAAGCGTTATTTCCACAGTGATTTTGATCATTTCTTTTATCTGTTGTGTCATCACTGTTTTGGCCTCATAGGGGTAAATACCATCTTGATAAATCCTCTGAATAAGATAAGTCCTTCATAAGCTGCATAAAATCATCTACTCTTAGCCAGAATGAAAGGTAAATGGTGCTGAAGGGGTGTCACAACTGTGTCAAAGTTTGTTGGTATCACATATGCGAGTATAACTTGTGTTTAAATATTGGTACAGTACTACAGTACATTGTAATATGGTTCGAGCGCTAGTGAATTGTGATTTTTGTTTTCTGAATTTTGAAAAGTAGAAAGTCAAGATTATTATTATTTTATTGACCTGTACTTTTATTGTAAGTGTACTGTATTGAAATAATTGTTTTTACAGTAGTAGTAGTAGTAGTAGTACAGTACTGTATTATAAGCTTTAGTAATGTACTATTTTACTTTCAGGAACACTTGATGATTGGCCAATCTTCCCAGTGATCAAGATCTTTCAAGCTGAAAATACACAACAGAAAAGTAAAGGTAATGTGCACTCTTTTAGTTACTGTACTATACTGTAGGTCTCCCTCACTATCCAATGCCCTCATGTATCATATTATTATAGGTTTATAGGTGTTTGGGTTTGGGTTTTGCCCTCATGTATCATATTATTATAAGTTTTTAGGTGTTTTGGTTTTGCCCTGATTTATGATATTATTATAGGTTTTTAGGTGTTTGGGTTTTGCCCTGTTTATGATATTATTATAGGTTTTTAGGTGTTTGGGTTTGGGTTTTGGCCTGATTTATGATATTATTATAGGTTTTTAGGTGTTTGGGTTTTGCCCTGATTTATGATATTATTATAGGTTTTTAGGTGTTTGGGTTTGGGTTTTGGCTGGTCCGAGAACGCATCCCCATTTACCCCGTTAATTTTAGGGTTCGCTATATGATTTTTCTATTTAAGATCGGGTTTTGAGGAACATAACCCAATCGTATATCGAGGGAGACCTGTATAGGTCTTTCTTACCCCTTCAACACTAGGACGTTATTTTCATCATATTCTGGTTGCCATTAGACGATTTTCCTTAACATATCCCGGCGGATCATATAATTATACTGTACTGTACTTTCATTAATTTCATTGGGGGTGTTTGGTGTTGTGAAATTAATAAAATATAAATATAATTATCTGTAGGCCTCATAGGATAAATACGATGTCGATAAATCCTCTGAATAACATTGGTCCTTCTTAAACTGCACAAAATCATCTAATCTTTGCCAGAATCAAAGGTAAAGAGGCGTCATGGTGCTAAATGGGTTAAGGTGATCATAATCATCCGGTATCAATGGAGTTTTTCAGTGTATTGACAGATTTCTCCATTATATTGTGGATAGCATTAGACAAAGTTAGTTTTGTGTTCTTTTATATTCTGGGTGTGGTGCCCCGAGTTAACTGTCTTCGAGGTGCAATGCATAAGTGTGTTGATTTTCGGTGTGAGCGTCCTGGGTTCGAATCCCCGGACTGCCACATGTGTTTGTTAATTTCATTAATGGAGTTTAGGAGTAAAGTTGGTTGGTGGAGAGAACATAATAATGAAGAGTCCCTGGAGGATCATATGCTTTCATTAGTTTAGTCTAGTGCATTGGTGTTTGTAATGGAGGATTAATGTTAAGAACGGAGTGTTATTTAATTTCAAAATGTTATACTGTATTGCTAAAGCGTTATTTCCACAGTGATTTTGATAATTTCTTTTATCTATATTATCAAAATTTAAGGTAAAGTGGTATCATGGTCCGGCATTAATGAAGTTTTTCAGCGTATTAACAGATTTCTCCAGTATATTGTGGCTAGCATTCAACAATGTTAGTTTTGTGTTGTCCTATTTAAAAAAAATAGTAATTCCTTGAACGTGATGATAGTGCGTTGTTATGTGTGTGCGATTAGTTTGCTTGTGAAACAGATTCACTTGCTCATGTAGTGATGTGCGCTGTATGTGGTTGATTGTGTTCTTTTATTTCATAACTTTATTTTGCTAAAGCGTTGTTTCCATACAGCGATTTTGATTAGTTCTTTTGCCTTTATATTGTCTTTGTCCCAGTTTTGGTTTGGTTTGTTTGCAAGTTTTACATTTTAATTTCATAGTTTTATTTTGCTAAAGCATTGTTTCCACATATCAATTTTGATTAGTTCTTTTGCCTTTATATTGTCTTTGTCCCAGTTTTGGTTTGTTTGTTTTGCAAGTTTTACAATTTAATTGCTGAAGCGTTATTTCCACATAGTGATTTTGATAAGGTCTTTAATCTATATTGTGTCTGTCCCTTTATTGGTTTGTTTATTTTGATAAGGTCTTTAATCTATATTGTGTCCGTCCCTTTATTGGTTTGTTTATTTTGATAAGGTCTTTAATCTATATTGTGTCCGTCCCTTTATTGGTTTGTTTATTTTGATAAGGTCTTTAATCTATATTGTGTCCGTCCCTTTATTGGTTTGTTTATTTTGATAAGGTCTAATCTATATTGTGTCCGTCCCTTTATTGGTTTGTTTATTTTGATAAGGTCTTTAATCTATATTGTGTCCGTCCCTTTATTGGTTTGTTTATTTTGCAAGTTTTACATTATAATTGAGGTTAAAAAGTTTGTGGGAAGCAGAGGATTAATAAAGATACTGGTGTGTAGTTATATTAACTTTATTCTGGCTATCATTAGCCTGTTTTATTAAGTTTAAGGAGAAGCTGTGGGAGTTATAGATTCATTGCAATAGTTTTGTATCCCTTTGATTTCTTTAGGTTGTTCTTAAGTTGAGTACAATTATCTGTCAGTAACTGTAACCCTCTCAGAATTATCTATATCTAAGGCACATTCCCCAATGTTTGTATTATTTTATTTATTTATAATTGTTTTTAGCTGGGGGTGGTCGACTTAAGGGGAGGTATTTAGTTTCTTCCCTAGACCTCCATCAAGCTTAGAAAAACACCCCCTAGACCCCCTTTCAAGATAAATTTGTACATTTTTCGGTAGAAAAATGTCCTGGCCGAAGGCCGGTTCCCCTTAAATTACAGGCTAACTATCGCTCGCCAGGAAAAAATCGACACCTAAATGGCACGAATGGTCTTAAAATTGACAGAAATGGGGCGAGGGTTCTTAAAATCGCCAAACTAATGGGGCAAGCGTCTTTAAATCTCACAAGCAATGGGGCTAAACATGAGGGAGAAAGGTATCCAGAAAACAATCCCTCAAGTGGAAATCTTCCCTTAAGACAGAGCTTCAGAATTATGGGGTGCATACATACATTAAATTTTAAGACTGAGTGTTCTACACATACGTGCAGTTTCAGTCTCTTGTCCTAATGGCGGCGTTCCAGGCAACCCTGTTAAGGGCTGCTTTACTTGTCAAGTTTTTGGATTTGAGATCGGCACGTACAGTCCGATCCCAGGTCTTCTTCGGTCCACCCCTTGGTGCAGTTCCCTCCACAATCACAGACCTACATGTTTTCACCCAATTTTGTTCATCCATTCTCTCCACATGTCCATACCATCCCAGTCTACTTGTACGCATCACCTCGCTAATACTCTTTATACCTAAACATCTCCTAAACTTAATCAAATCTCATAGTGTTCCATCTCTATAGAGTATATAGATAGAACACTAAGAGATTTGATTAAGTTTAGGAAGAATAGTTGTATTCATCTTTGGAAAACTGTCCTTCATCAGGGACTAACTTTGTTATACAATACCGGTATTAAAAAAAAAGTGTATTATATTGGGGGTAACATTATTATGTTTTTTCCACCGACCAACTTCACCTCTAGGCTCTAAATTCAATTAATGAAATCAACAAATACATGCGGCACTCCAAGGACTCGAACCTAGGATACTCGCATCTAAATTCCGCACACTTATGCATTACGCTGTCAAGACAGAATACCGTTACTGTATTATTGTTTCCACATAGCGATTTTCATTAGTTGTTTCGTCTTTTGACTGTGTTCGTATAAGTTTTGGTTTGTTTATTTTGCAAGTTTTACATTATAAAAATTACAGTTTAGGAAATAATTGTAATAATCAGAGGGTCAATTAAGATCATTTATTCAGTACCCCTTCTATTTCTAGAAGTCCTAAAAGTAAAGTTGAGGGTCATACGCGTAGCTTTGGCGTTCTTCGTCGCATTGCCCTTTGGAGCATGGTGTTATGAAGGCAATACAGGGTAAATTAGCTTGGATTGTTTGTTATTTTCACAGTTTAATTTCTGATAAATTTATAAGCATTTTTCCACATAGATTTTGTTTAGTGTGTTGTCATTTCAATAGTTTTTAATTGTAATAGAGTTAGTTATAATTTGAACCGTAACCTTTTAGTTTGTTTTCTACATCTATCTAGATTTTATTTAGTGTGTTGTCGTTTCAATAGTTTTTAATTGTAAAGAGTTTGTTATAATTTGAACCATAAGTTTTTAGTTCGTTTATACTGTATTGTCTTTGTCTAAGTTTGTTTGTTTGTTTAGTTTGCAAGTTTTACATTTTAATCTATATCTATCTATCTATATACTCAGGCTCAATCCCCACTTTTCCTATACAGTATATAATAAATGTGCAATCCCTCCAGGGTGATGGTGCTGAAAATACTCCAGGAGGACGGGGTGGCACTGTGCCGTGAGGATCGGCTCAAGGAGGCTGCTCACCGCTTCTCGTACGCTCTCCGCAAGTTACCACAAGACGAGGAGCAAGAATTAATGTACAATACCGCAATACTACAGTATTGGAAAATCCCTACAGAAAAATATATATTGAAAAGCACGAGGATGATCCAAAATTATGGAAGGCAGAAAATAAAAGCAAATTATTTATTGAAAATGAAAAATATCCAAGGCTATAGAAAATTATTATGAATATTATTACTCATTGGATCTCAGGCAAATACCCCTTTGGTGGGGGGTGGCCGACAGTAGACAGAGCCTGAACAGAAACAACACCCAAAGTTCCGGGACCATTTCATATTTTCATCATACAGTATATACTGTATATACTGTAGTTTTATATGAATGTATGTATATATGTATATCTCAGGCAAATACCCCTTTACTGGAGGTGGCCGACACTAGACAGAGCCTGAACAGAAACAACACTTAAAGTTCCGGGACCACTTTTGCGCTCCCTCACCCGTTTCTCTGGCTCGTCGAGTAGGAGAAATATTTGTTGTTGTAGTCAAATATGTAGGTAATTATGAATATACACACTGTACATACATGACTCCTTGAAAGGTAGGAACAACATGTATCTATTTATATACTCTGGCACAACATAGCCCACTTTAGTTTTGGTGTATTTATATTTTTATTAAGGGGGGATGGTTCACTCTTTGGACGATTTTATTGATGGATTTATTTATTAATTTTGTACTGGACGCTGTAATTCCCGTGAAGGGGTAGCCATGAACATTGTGGGTTTGTCACAAATTGCTAGTGTATAGCCAAATATTGGGTTGAATGTTTGTTTTTTGTTGGGTTGGAGTATACGGTACATTTTGTTATAATGTTTGTTTGGAGGTTCTTCTTTATAATGCATTGTAGTTTAGTTGTATAGTTTTGGCTTGGCGTTGAGTTTTTTTGTATTATTTGTTGTCATTAATGTTTCTATACTTTTAGGTTTGCGTTTACTAGTTTGTAATGTTTTGTGTTTGTGTTTGGCGTTTTCTAGTCATAGGTTGATATGTTTTGTTTGTATAGGGTAGCCTTGGGTTGTAGTTTATTTTTAGTCTTGGGTTGGAGTTTAAGTGTTTTAGTGTTTTGGTTGGAGTGTTCTTTATAATGGGTGGTTAGAATTTAGCGTTGTATTTTTTGCCTTGCGTTTACCGTTTTCTACAGTTGTTGGTTGGTGTTTTTCAGTTTTCTATAGTTTTGGCTTGGCGTTTGCAGTTTTATATAGATAGTTGTTGCTTGGCGTTTGGATTTTCTATAGTTTTGGCTTTGGGTTTCCAGTTTGTTAGTGTTGGGATGAATTTTAGGATGAAATAATCTTTGGTTGTATTTTACCACTTTATAGTGTTGTGTTGGATTTGACCAATATATGTTTATTTGTCTTGTTTTGGCTTGGCATTTACAGTTTTGTATAGTTTTGGCTTAGCATTGACTACTTTTCTATAGTTTTGGCTTTGAGTTTAGCATTTGTTATAGTTTAGCATTTTTGAGTGTTGGGATGGATGAGTTTTCAGTTTTGTAGTGTTTTGTTGGATTTTATGGTTTAGTTTTGAGATGGAATTGATTACCATTGTTTAGCTTTGTGTTTTTGTTTGCGTGTTTTGTGTGGTTGAAGTTTACCTTAAGTTATTTTTTGGTTTGAGTATTTGTATGATCTTTGGTTTGATTTTAGCATATTGTAAGTTTGGCTTGGGCAAACTGTGGGTCCTTAATTGCCTCAATTTATTCGCTCTGAAGTGGACAGCTTGAATAAGATGATAATTTGAAGTTTAGAGAGCCTAGAAATTTGTTATGCATTGAAAACCGTATAGTTGACCATTTATATAGAGGGACTCATTTATCCCAAAAAATAGGTTATCCAAAATTTCAAAAGAGTTATGAATTTTGGATAAAAGGGAGTTTACTATACTGTAAATTATGTGGAAGGTATGACTAGTGTAAAGGTGGTATGACACGAGCGTTTTTTCCCTGGATATTTATCATTAACCCGTACAGTAGCGTTGACGTCCTTTTGTTAATATTATTAGGACTATTGGACGGTTGTATTCATATTAGGAAGGATCTGTAGCAATTATCAGGCTTCGACTGACTCAACCAAGGCTTTTACCTAGCACATATCCTTCCTAAGCTGCACACAAGTGTGTCAAATAGTAAAAAGGTAAGACACGTCGCTGGTACTGAAAGGGTTAACACTGGTCTGGCAGCATATGAGGTCAACCTTAGAAATATTTGTCACCTAAATTAATGATTCGTCAGTGTAGTTTCCTGATGCTGGTTGAAAATATTCCAGAAATGTTGCCAGACAAATGTTAAGTATCGAATGTTGGCTAAAAATGCTCTTGTGTGATTTTGGCTTTATATTGTGTTTGTCCCAGTTTTTGTTTGTTTAGTTTGCAAGTTTGACATTTTAAGTTGTTGCTTTTTCATTTGTAATTTAATATAATTGATTGAACGTTAGGAAGCTATTGTCTTATTTATTGCAGCTGATGATAAAAATCCTATTTTCATGATACAGTACTGTATATAGTTTTGTATGTATGTACAGTATATCTCAGGCAAATACTCCTTCGGTGGGGGTGGCCAACACTAGACAAGTACTTTATATAGCTTTGTATGTATGTGTGTATGTATGTGTATGTATATGTTAGGCAAATACCCCTTTGGTGGGGGTGGCCGACACTAGACAAGTACTTTATATAGCTTTGTATGTATGTGTATGTACAGTATATCTTAAGGCAAATACCCCTTTGCTGTGGGGGTGGCCGACACTAGACAAGTACTTTATATAGCTTTGTATGTATGTGTATGTACAGTATATCTTAAGGCAAATACCCCTTTGCTGTGGGGGTGGCCGACACTAGACAAGTACTTTATATAGCTTTGTATGTATGTGTATGTACAGTCTATCTTAATTAAGGCAAATACCCCTTTGCTGTGGGGGTGGCCGACACTAGACAAGTACTTTATATAGCTTTGTATGTATGTGTATGTACAGTATATCTTAAGGCAAATACCCCTTTGCTGTGGGTGGCCGACACTAGACAGAGCCTGAACAGAAAGAAGACTTAAAGTTCCGGGACCACTTTCGCGGTCCCTCAGCGGTTTCTGTGGCTGGTCGATTAGGAGAAGTAGTTTTTGTTGTAGTGAAATGTGTAGATAATGAAAAGTTTGCAAGAAGTTGATGCAGACAGTGTAGTTTGATCATTTTGCATTCGGTATCGATAAGTGTGCTGTGAAATTAGTTATTAAAATTCCAGTACAGTATAATGTAAAACTTGCAAGGACGACATACAGTAATATAAAGACAAAGGCAATTAAGGGTAGATGGTTAATGGTTTCGATGTTTGCATGTATTTAATATTTGTTGTACTTTCCTGCCTAGAGGTCCATCAAACTGAAAAAAAAGAAACATCAGATCCCCCTTTTAGATAAATTTGTACATTTTTTGGTAGAAAAATGTCCCGGCCAAAGGTCGGTTGTTGTAACATTACAGGCTCTTCGCTAGGGGAAAAATTGGCACCTAAATAGCACGAAAGGTCTAAATATTGACTAATAAATGCGGCGATAGGTCTGAAAATCGAGTAACTAATGGGGCAAACATGTTAACATCTTAAAATTATTGGGGGTAAGCTTGAGCAGAAAACCAGGCCTTAAAGGATTCAATTTGCCACCACTCTATCAGTTAAAATTAAAGTGATGATATATTTGTTATTTGTTTGTATGTGTTGATTATTTTTGTGTGTTATTGTGGGTGGGCGACTCGAGACAGCCATAACTTGATAGATGACTAGTATAATTGCTGTGTTTTTAGTATTTTGATCTAAAGATAGGGTTATTATAACTACTGTACAGTATATTGAAAGTTAGGAATAGTATAATTATCAATTTTAGTATTTAATTTAAGTTTGAAATAGCCAGAATTGTTTTGGATGAGTAATGATTAGTATAATTATCAATGTTAGTATTTAATTAAAGTTTGAAATAGCATTAATTGTTTTTGACGAGTAAGGAATAGTATAAGTATAAATGTTAGTATTTAATTAAAGTTTGAAATAGCATTAATTGTTTTGGATGAGTATTAGTATTCAATATATGTTAGGATTAGTATGACTCCTGATAAAGTTCACCAGAGAAAGGTGCGAGGGAACGCTAAAGTGGTGAAGCACCCTAAGAATTGGAACTATAAATGTAGTTTTGGTTCAGTCTGTCTCGAGTATGCCACCCCGGGCAATGTGTTTACTAGTGTATATTATGTGGAAGGTATGAATAGTGTAAAGGTGGTATGACACGAGCGCTTTTTGCATGGATATTTATCATTAACCCGTACAGTAGCGTTGACGTCCTTTTGTTACTATGATTAGGACTATTGGACGCTTGTATTCAGATTAGGAAGGATCTGTAGCAATTATCAGGCTTCAACTGACTCAACTAAGGCTTTTACCTAGCACATATCCTTCCTAAGCTGCACACAAGTGTGTCAAATAGTAAAAAGGTAAGACACGTCGCTGGTACTGAAAGGGTTAACACTGGTCTGGCAGCATATGAGGTCAACATTACCAATATTTCTATCTATCTATCTATTGCCTGACGCCGTGATCCCCGAAGGGGTGGCCACGAACGAACCGCCCCCATGCACCTCTGTCCCCAGTCAGTCGACGCCCCTCCCCCCAACCAGCACCGCCTTCGTTCATGTAGTTCCTCACTCCATCCTTCCACCTCATATTCGGTCTACCTGTCCCTCCACCTCGCTCTCGTACACCCTCTTAGTCATTCTCTCGCTTTCCATATGGCCGAACCATCTCAAGTTGTTCCTTTTCACACTTTCCAGCACATCTACCTCCACACCACACCTCCTTCTTACTTCCTCATTAGTCTGTCTATCCCTCCATGTAACTCCGCACGCACTCCTTAAGTAATTCATTTCCACTGCTCTCACTCTTGGTCTGAGTCTCTCAACCAACGTCCATGCTTCGCTTCCGTAAGTCAGTGTCGGGATTACCACACTGTCATGCAAGGACTTCTTCACTTCCATACTGACCACCCTATTTCTTGTTACTGCTTTTAGCGTTCCTACAACCCTCTTCCCCTGTTGTACCCTCTCCCGCACCTCTTCATCCATAGTCCCATCTTTACTCAACACACTGCCCAGATACTTAAAAGAGTTGACGATCTCCATAGCCTGACCGTTCAGCTTCACCTCACACTGTGTGACTTCACCCCTTTCGAAGACCATAACCTTGCTCTTCCCCGTATTTACCTTCAAATTCCGTTTTTCGCACACTGTTCCAAACTCATTTACCAGACCCTGCAACTCCCATTCATTATCACTCATCAGAACTGTATCATCCGCAAACAGCAGTATAGGTAGCTTCCACTCAATTCCCTCCCTTTTCAGCGATACACCAACATCCACTGCTCTTGATAGTATTTCTTTCATAACTCCATCCATATATACAGTAAACAACCACGGGGACATCACACACCCCTGTTTCAAACCAACATTCAGGTCAAAGAACTCGCTCTGCTCACTCTCCACACGTACTGCCGCCTTTGCACCCTCATACATGCTCTTCACTGCTTTCAGCAACTTGCCCTCTACTCCGTATATTCTAAGTACTTTCCACAAACCTTCTCTATCCACTCTGTCATAGGCCTTCTCCAAGTCCATAAAGGCAACATACACCTTTTGTTTCTTCTCCAGATACTTCTCCACAACACAATTCAGGGTAAAAATCTGATCTACACATCCTCTTCCCTTCCTAAAACCTCCCTGCTCGTCGCCTATCCATTTCTCCGTTCTCACTCTCACTCTCTCAATCCTACTGTATACCTTCCCTACTACGCTTAGAAGACATATTCCTCGGTGGTTACCACACACTCCTCTTTCCCCTTTGCCCTTATATAGGGGGACTATTATGCCAGTCTTCCAGTCATCGGGTGCACTCCCCTTCTCCCATGCTAGTTTGCACATTTTCCATACCCATTCTATCACTATCTCACCACCATACCTCAACATTTCCCCACACACTCCATCTGTTCCTGGTGCTTTCCCCAACTTCACTCTTTTCATGGCTTCCCACACTTCTGACCTCCTGATCCCCACCTCCTCCTCCACTACTTCTCTTCTTCTCCCTCCCATACCATATCCAGCTATGTTTGCTGGCTCTTCATTCCTTTCATTTAGCAACTCACTGAAGTACTCCCTCAATACACAATATTTGTGTCACCTAAATTAATGTTTCGTCAGTGTAGTTTCCGATGCCCGTGGATAAATTTTCCAGAAATGTTGCCAGAATAATGTTAAGCATCAAATGTTGACTGCTCTTGTGTGATAATGGTTTAGTTATTTGTAGTTTATATTGTGATTGTCCCACTGTTGGTTTGTTTATTTGTTAAGTTTTACAATGGAAGTTGTTGGTTTTTCATTTTAGATTTGATATAATTGATTGAACGTTAGGAAGCTATTGTGTTATTTATTCCAGACCTATGAGAGTTCCGTATGGAGCTCAGTGGTCTGGTTAATCTGCTCTACATAACTAACTAACTATTCCAGGTGATGCTAAATGTCATATTTTCATATTACAGTATATACAGGGTGTCTCAATATAAATGTGACCCATTAATATGTTCATGATTTATTGCCCAGACAAGAAACTCCAAAAAATATTACATTTCCTAGAAGCTGACATGATAACAATTAAAATAAATGTTTATTTGGTATCTCTTGCTCAAAAGCTACATTTTTACAGCACATGTTCTAAATGTGTGCCTCTGCGCTGATGACACACTTGTAGCCTACGAGCGAAGTTATCGATAACCCTCACACACTCTTGCTTCTGTATGGCACGTATCGTCTGGGTTATGGCCACTTTCAGCTCTGCAATAGATTGAGGATTGTTCCCATACACGTTGTCCTTCAAGAACCCCCAGAGATAAAAATCCGGGGGGTTCAGATCGGGTGAACGCGGAGACCACTCTGGTTCGCGGCATCTGCTGATCAGCCGATTATGGAATCGATGATCGAGCCACTCCATTGTGATGTTAGCAGTATGTGGAGTTGCCCCATCTTGTTGAAACCATTGCACACCTCGATTCACTCCACGACGTGCTCCAAGTGTCCTCCAGAACTTGTTTAACACCACAATGTAACGCTCCTTTGTGACAGTGACTGTCTCCCCGGCTTCATTTTCAAACCAAAATGGTCCAATTATGCCATGTTTTGAGATGGCCACCCAAGCAGTGCATTTCACAGAGTTCAATGGTCTCTGAAGAACCTTGTCTAGTGATTGTGATCCCCAGAACACCGAGTTCTTGCTATTGACATATCCGCAGAGTGAGAAGTGTGCTTCGTCGCTGAACCAAACATTATTGAGAAAGTCAGAATCCTCTTCGATCTTGGTCTCGAACCACTGGCACATCACAACACCTTTTTCCATGTCGGCTGGCGTGAGTTTCTGCATAATCTGGATTCTGTATGGATAGAGTTTAACCCTCCTGGCCCGTTTGTCATTTTAAAATTACACCACGAACTAAGGGCAGGAGCCCGGGTGTCATTTTAAAATCTGTAAGCTTGAAAGCCTATTCAGCTTGGTCTGAACGCCGTGCGTCCGACGCATGTAAACAAAGCCGATCGTTACGTCACCGCACCTCCGAAAACAAGAAAGAGAAGACTCGTTTGTTATTGTATGTCTGTATGTCGTTGTTTCAGTAGTGAAAAGATCGTCATATTGCTAACATCGCCTGCAAGTGCTCTCCACTGAAATTGTCATCACAACTGAACCAGTTGACATAGAGAGCTCTACTCAACGCCAGTCTACAGATTGGAAACCGCACTACATTTATAGATGCGTGGGAAATTTCTAGCAGTTAAACTAAACAAAAATACGGTAGCCTAGGCCTAGACGTTTTTCGGCCAGATCGCCCGGGTAGCCCACCCTGTCATTTTGAGAGCCTGCCCGGGCCAGGAGGGTTAAGGTCCTTCTTCAAGATTCTGTGCACTGACGCACGAGAAAGACCCATCTCTTGGGAACATGTTCTGATGGACTTTTTTGGACTCCTTCCGACAGAATCTCTCACCGCATCCACATTTTCAGGACATCTTGCAGTCAACTTCCTGCCACTTGTGGATTGTTCTGCTTTTTTACTAAGCTTGTTTAATGATCCTGTTGGTTTAAATTTGTTTACCCAACAGGTAATTTGGAATTTATGGGGATAGTTATTAAAGTTGAATTCCCTGCGGAATTTTGCCTGTACCGATTTGACTGATTTTGTCTCCAGATAAGCAGTGACACACATAGTTTTTTCCTCTATTGTCCAAGGCATTTTGATAGATGATTTGTCAATGTTATGCTATGATCTTCCAAACCTGAAAAAAAGAGAATAATATTAATATTGGCAGAGTTATTAACAGTCAAATGGGTCACATTTATATTGAGACACCCTGTACTTTTGTATGTGTGTATGTGTATGTATATGTAAGGCAAATAGCCCTTTGCTGGGGTTGGCCGACACTAGACAAGTATATAGTTTGGTATGTATGTATGTGTATGTATATCTCAGGCAAATACCCTCTTGCTGGGGGTGGCCAACAATAGACAAGTATATAGTGTTGTATGTATGTATGTATGTGTATGTACTGTATATCTTAGGCAAATAGCCCTTTGCTGTGGGTGGCCGACACTAGACAGAGCCTAAACAGAAACAAGACTTAAAGTTGCGGAAGCACTTTCGCGGTCCGTCACCCGTTTGTGTGGCTGGTCGATTAGGAGAAATATTTGTTGTAGTGAAATATGTAGATAATGATGAAAAGTTGGCAAGAAGTTGATGCAGACAGTGTAGTTTTATAATTTTGCATTGTGTATGGATAAGTGTTGTGTTAAATGACTTATTAAAATTCCAGTACAGTATAATGTAAAAGTCCCTCTTACAAGGGCACGCCTTAGCCCTGTTAAATGAAGGGAGTATATGGCGTTAAAAAGTGCATCTCTACATGCTAGATAATTGAGTGAGTTGCGTCAGCATATGGAAGCATGTGCAGGCGGGTCATTTGTGGCCACCCACTCAGGGACTGGCTTCTAGCAATAATAAGATAGATCTGTTTGAAGTGTTCAATTTAAATGGGTGATTTAGATTGTTAATATTGTTTTGTTTTGCTTGATTATGAATGCAAATGTAAAAGTTGCAAAGTAAACAAACCAAAAGTGGGACAAGGACAATATAAATATAGTTAGTAATTACCGGTATGTTTAGATAGCTAGATATGTAAGTTAAGTATGAAGGTATAAATATGAAACAAATATATGTATTGTATTAGATACCTATTATTACATTATGTTGATTGTGTTATAGGTGTGTAGGCTATGTATATACTCGGGCACATACCCCATAGCTGGTGGGGTGGCTGAATTGAGAGTGTTTATTTGAATTAATTTTACATGCAGTACACTCAATGTCACAAATCGTGGCTTTAAATGTATTTTTAGGTATTTCGAAGGGATTGAAACGGTCTTAGTATTTTGACTTAGTATATAAATGTTGAGTGTATTTGACTTAGAATCTACATTTTGAGTGATCATATGTGGAGTTTGATGATTTTGAAAGATGGACAACTCGAGACTGTATTTATGTAGGCCTATGTATTATAGTGAGGCACATAACCCTTAGCTTGGGGTGGCCGACTCGAGAGATTGTTATTATTTGTATTGATTGATTATGAATGTATTTTGTAATGAGTTCGAGATAGATTGATAACTTACATTGTATTTGATTCATATTTATAGGTAGATACCCAACTTAGATACATATTATTACATTATGTTGATTGTGTTATAGGTGTGTAGGCTATGTATATACTCGGGCATATACCCCATAGCCGGTGTGGGGGGTGGCCGAATCGAGACATATGTTTATTTTAATTATTTCTATATGCAGTACACTCAATGTCACAAATCGTGGCTTTAAATGTGTGTAGCTATCCCGAACGGAATGAAATCGTGTTACTAATTTTGACCTAGTATATAAATGTGTGATGGTATGTGCAGTTTGATGAATCAGAAAGATGCACAACTCGAGACTGTATTTATGTAGGCCTATGTATTATACGGAGGCACTTAACCCTTAGCTTGGGGTGGCCGACTCGAGACTATTAGAAATTAGTTGTTTGTAATTATTGTATGTGATAGATATTAAAGTTAATTGATAATTATGGCATTAAGTTGATAGATTCCTAGTGTTGTTATTCGATAGATCGATAGATACAGTACTAATGTGTGATTGTATAGATTGTTTATTGTATTATATAGAGTTAGGGTGATTAAATTTATTGTTTTTGTATTATATAGTGTTATTATCTTTATTAGTAGTGGGTACCCCTTCGTGGATGACGGCGTGAGGCAATAGATAGATAGTAGTAGTGGTTATAGTAATAGAAGTAATGTAGTTATTATTGAATATTAATATGTATACGGTTTCCATTTGCATGTGTATTAAATAAAATATGTACATATTGTTTGATAAGCATCATATAGGTTAGGGGCCAATATTATAGTGGCGTCATTCAATAATTAGATAGCTCCCCCACCCCCCTTACACTATTCTATGTTTTTACTATATAATGACTATTATGCCTAACATCCTTCATTACTTTCACTCTCCCCTCTTCTGCTCCCCCCTTCTCTCTCCTCCCTCCCTCTTCTGGTCTCCCTTCTCTCTCCCTGTTCTGCTCTGCTTTCTCTTTTCTCCCTCTCCCCCACTTGTCCTCTTCCATCTGCTCTCCCTCGTCTCTCCTCCCTCTTCTGGTTTCTGCTCTCACTCCCTCATTTGCTTTCCCCCTTTCTCTCCCTCTAATATCTCTTCTGCTTTCTCCTCCCTCATCTGTTCTCCCTTTCTCCTCCCTCATCTGCTCTTCTTTCTCCTCTCTCATCTGCTCTCCCTTTCTTCTCCCTCATCTGCTCTCCCTTCTTTCTCCTTCCTCATCTGCTCTCCTCTCTTCCGTTCACCCTTGTGGTTTCTGTTCTCCCCTCATTTCCTCTCTCTCCCTTCCTCTTCCCTCAATCTCCCTTCTCCCCCCCCCCCTCTCTCTCTTCCTCTCCCCTTCTTGCTCTCTTCCCCGTTCTGCTCTGCTCTCCCTTTTCCCTCTTCTGGTTTCTGTTCCCTCATTTGCTTCCCCCTTCTGTTCTCTCGTCCCTCTAATCTCTCCTCTTCCTCGCTCTCCCTCTTCTGCTTTCCCCCCCTCGCTCTCCCTCTATATCTCCTCTCTCCTGGTCTCCCTTCTCCCCCCCCCTCTCCTCTATCTCCTGGTCTCCCTTCTCTTCTGTCCCTTCCCTCTCTCTCTTTCCTGTCCCCTCCCTTCCCTCCTCTCTCCTGCTCACCCTCCCCCCTCTCTCTTCCACTTCTCTCTCTCTCTGCTCTCTTCCTTCTCCCCCCCCCTCTCCTCCTTCTCTCCCCCCCCCCTCCCTGCTCTCTCTCCCCTCTTCTCTCGCTTCCCCCATTTCTCTCTCCTCCCTCTCTCTCTTCCTTCCCCCCCCTGCTCTCTTCTTTCTTTCCCCCCTGCTCTCTCTTCCCTCATTTGCTACCCCCCATCTCTCTCTCTCTTCCCTCATTTGCTCCCCCCCCCCTTCTCTCTCTTCCCCTCTTCTGCTCTCCTTCTCTCCCGTCCCCCCCTCCCTGCTCTTTCTTTCCCCCCCTCTCTCTCTCGTCCCTTTCCTCCTCTCTTCCCTCATTTGCTCCCCCCCCCCCCTCTCTCTTCCCTCATTTGCTCCCCCCCCAACTCTCTCTTCCCCTTCTCTCTGCTCTCTTCCTTCTTCTCTCCCCTCCCTGCTCTCTCTTCTCTCGCTTCCCTCATTTGCTCCCTCTCTCCCTTCACCCCTTTCTCTCCTCCCTCTTTCTTCCCCCCCCCTCTCTCTTTCTCTCTCCTGTCTCCCCCCTGCTCTCTCTTCCCTCATTTGCTCCTCCCCCCTCTCTCTCTCTCTCTCCTCCCCCCCCCCCCCTCTCCCTCTCTCTCTCTCTCTCTTCCCTCATTTGCTCCCTCTCTCTCCTGCTCTCCTGCTCCCCACCCCTCCTCTTCTTCTCTTCTTACCCCCCCTCTCTCTTTCTCTCCTGTCTCCCCCCTGCTCTCTCTCCCTCATTTGCTCCCCCCCCCCCCTCTCTCTCTCTTCCCTCTTCTCTCTCTGCTCTCTTCCTTCTCCCCCCCCTTCTCCTTCTCTCCCGTCCCCTCTCTCTTCCTTCCCCCCCCCCTGCTCTCTTCCCCTCTCTCCTGTCCCCTCTCCCTTCTCCCCCCCTGCTCTCTCTTTCTCTCTTCCCTCTTCCTTCTCTCCCGTCCCCCCTCCCTGCTCTCTCTCTCTCTCTCTTGCTCTCGCTTCCCCCCCATCTCTCTCTCTCCCTTCCCCCCCCCCCCCTGCTCTCTTCCCCCATCTCTCCTGTCCCTGCTCTCCCATCTCTCTCCCCCCCCCCCCCCTCTCCTGTCCCCCCTCCCTTCTCTCCCTTCCCCCCCCCCCCCTCTCTCTCTCTCTCTCTTCCCTCATTTGCTCCCCCCCCTGCTCTCTCCTGTCCCCCCCCCCCCCTCTCTCTCTTCCCTCATTTGCTCTCCCCCCTCCCCCCCTTTTTATATTCCAGGATGTATGTGAATGTATTAATAAATGATATAATTGAGAAATGTGTTATTTTGACCTATAAAAATGACAAAACTAAAAAAGAACCTAACCTTTGTTAGGTTAGCCTAAAAAAACGTTCTTAAGATTGTTGGAAACTGGGTAAACGTTCTTAAGATTGTTGGAAACTGGGTAAACGTTCTTAAGATTGTTGGAAACTGGGTAAACGTTCTTAAGATTGTTGGAAACTGGGTAAACGTTCTTAAGACTGTTGGAAACTGGGTAAACGTTCTTAAGACTGTTGGAAACTGGGTAAACGTTCTTAAGACTGTTGGAAACTGGGTAAACGTTCTTAAGACTGTTGGAAACTGGGTAAACGTTCTTAAGACTGTTGGAAACTGGGTAAACTGTTCTTAAGACTGTTGGAAACTGGGTAAACGTTCTTAAGACTGTTGGCTAAACTGGGTAAACTGTTCTTAAGACTGTTGCGCTAAAACTGGGTAAACGTTCTTAAGACTGTTGGAAACTGGCTAAACTGTTCTCTAAGACTGTTGCGCTAAACTGGGTAAACGTTCTTAAGACTGTTGGAAACTGGGTAAACGTTCTTAAGACTGTTGGAAACTGGGTAAACGTTCTTAAGACTTTTGCGCTAAGACTGTTGCGCTAAGACTGTTGCGCTAAGACTGTTGCGCTAAGACTGTTGCGCTAAGACTGTTGCGCTAAGACTGTTGCGCTAAGACTTTGCGCTAAGACTTTGCGCTAAGACTGTTGCGCTAAGACTTTTGCGCTAAGACTTTTGCGCTAAGACTTTTGCGCTAAGACTTTTGCGCTAAGACTTTTGCGCTAAGACTTTTGCGCTAAGACTTTTGCGCTAAGACTTTTGCGCTAAGACTTTTGCGCTAAGACTTTTGCGCTAAGACTTTTGCGCTAAGACTTTTGCGCTAAGACTTTTGCGCTAAGACTTTTGCGCTAAGACTTTTGCGCTAAGACTTTTGCGCTAAGACTTTTGCGCTAAGACTTTTGCGCTAAGACTTTTGCGCTAAGACTTTTGCGCTAAGACTTTTGCGCTAAGACTTTTGCGCTAAGACTTTTGCGCTAAGACTTTTGCGCTAAGACTTTTGCGCTAAGACTGTTGCGCTAAGACTGTTGCGCTAAGACTGTTGCGCTAAGACTGTTGCGCTAAGACTGTTGCGCTAAGACTGTTGCGCTAAGACTGTTGCGCTAAGACTGTTGCGCTAAGACTGTTGCGCTAAGACTGTTGCGCTAAGACTGTTGCGCTAAGACTGTTGCGCTAAGACTGTTGCGCTAAGACTTTTGCGCTAAGACTTTTGCGCTAAGACTTTTGCGCTAAGACTTTTGCGCTAAGACTTTTGCGCTAAGACTTTTGCGCTAAGACTTTTGCGCTAAGACTTTTGCGCTAAGACTTTTGCGCTAAGACTTTTGCGCTAAGACTTTTGCGCTAAGACTTTTGCGCTAAGACTTTTGCGCTAAGACTTTGGAGGACTTTGGAGGACTTTGGAGGACTTTGGAGGACTTTGGAGGACTTTGGAGGACTTTGGAGGACTTTGGAGGACTTTGGAGGACTTTGGAGGACTTTTGAGGACTTTTGAGGACTTTTGAGGACTTTTGAGGACTTTTGAGGACTTTTGAGGACTTTTGAGGACTTTTGAGGACTTTGGAGGACTTTGGAGGACTTTGGAGGACTTTGGAGGACTTTGGAGGACTTTGGAGGACTTTGGAGGACTTTGGAGGACTTTTGAGGACTTTGGAGGACTTTTGAGGACTTTTGAGGACTTTGAGGACTTTTGAGGACTTTGAGGACTTTTGAGGACTTTTGAGGACTTTTGAGGACTTTTGAGGACTTTTGAGGACTTTGAGGACTTTGGAGGACTTTTGAGGACTTTTGAGGACTTTTGAGGACTTTTGAGGACTTTTGAGGACTTTGGAGGACTTTGGAGGACTTTGGAGGACTTTGGAGGACTTTGGAGGACTTTGGAGGACTTTGGAGGACTTTGGAGGACTTTGGAGGACTTTGGAGGACTTTGGAGGACTTTGGAGGACTTTGGAGGACTTTGGAGGACTTTGGGGACTTTGGAGGACTTTGGAGGACTTTGGAGGACTTTGGAGGACTTTGGAGGACTTTGGAGGACTTTGGAGGACTTTTGAGGACTTTTGAGGACTTTTGAGGACTTTTGAGGACTTTTGAGGACTTTTGAGGACTTTTGAGGACTTTTGAGGACTTTTGAGGACTTTAGAGGACTTTTGAGGACTTTTGAGGACTTTGAGGACTTTTGGAGGACTTTGGAGGACTTTGAGGACTTTTGAGGACTTTTGAGGACTTTGAGGACTTTTGAGGACTTTTGAGGACTTTTGAGGACTTTTGAGGACTTTTGAGGACTTTGAGGACTTTTGAGGACTTTTGAGGACTTTTGAGGACTTTTGAGGACTTTTGAGGACTTTGGAGGACTTTGGAGGACTTTGGAGGACTTTGGAGGACTTTGGAGGACTTTGGAGGACTTTGGAGGACTTTGGAGGACTTTGGAGGACTTTGGAGGACTTTGGAGGACTTTGAGGACTTTTGAGGACTTTTGAGGACTTTTGAGGACTTTTGAGGACTTTGAGGACTTTTGAGGACTTTGAGGACTTTGAGGACTTTGAGGACTTTTGAGGACTTTTGAGGACTTTGGAGGACTTTTGAGGACTTTTGAGGACTTTGAGGACTTTTGAGGACTTTTGAGGACTTTTGGAGGACTTTGAGGACTTTTGAGGACTTTTGAGGACTTTTGAGGACTTTTGAGGACTTTTGAGGACTTTTGAGGACTTTTGAGGACTTTTGAGGACTTTTGAGGACTTTTGAGGACTTTTGTGGACTTTTGAGGACTTTTGAGGACTTTTGAGGACTGTTGAGGACTTTGAGGACTTTGGAGGACTTTGAGGACTTTTGAGGACTTTTGAGGACTTTTGAGGACTTTTGAGGACTTTTGAGGACTTTTGAGGACTTTTGAGGACTTTTGAGGACTTTTGAGGACTTTTGAGGACTTTTGAGGACTTTTGAGGACTTTTGAGGACTTTTGAGGACTTTTGAGGACTTTTGAGGACTTTTGAGGACTTTGGGTTGCGCGGGTAAGCATGGGTATTTGTATAATTTGTGTGTTATTATTATTATTTTATTTTTTGTACTTATTCATTTTTTTTAAATTTCATTGTTAATTTATGCATTTTGTAATTATAAATAATTAATATATTTGAAATATGCAAGTCTAAAACGGTGCTATTGTTGAAACAGTGAAATATTGAAATATAAACGGCTATAAACGGTGAAAATGTCCAGAAATGTAGAAATATGCCAGTCTAAAACGGTGCTATTGTTGAACAGTGAAATATTGAAGTATAAACGGCTATAAACGGTGAAAATGTCCAGAAATGTTGAAATATGCAAGTGAAATATTGAAGTATAAACGGCTATAAACGGTGAAAATGTCCAGAAATGTTGAAATATGCAAGTCTAAAACGGTGCTATTGTTGAACAGTGAAATATTGAAGTATAAACGGCTATAAACGGTGAAAATGTCCAGAAATGTTGAAATATGCAAGTCTAAAACGGTGCTATTGTTGAACAGTGAAATATTGAAGTATAAACGGCTATAAACGGTGAAAATGTCCAGAAATGTTGAAATATGCAAGTCTAAAACGGTGCTATTGTTGAAACAGTGAAATATTGAAATATAAACGGTGAAAATGTCCAGAAATGTTGAAATATGCAAGTCTAAAACGGTGCTATTGTTGAACAGTGAAATATTGAAGTATATACGGCTATAAACGGTGAAAATGTCCAGAAATGTTGAAATATGCAAGTCTAAAACGGTGCTATTGTTGAACAGTGAAATATTGAAGTATAAACGGCTATAAACGGTGAAAATGTCCAGAAATGTCTAAAACGGTGCTATTGTTGAAACAGTGAAATATTGAAATATAAACGGTGAAAATGTCCAGAAATGTTGAAATATGCAAGTCTAAAACGGTGCTATTGTTGAACAGTGAAATATTGAAGTATAAACGGCTATAAACGGTGAAAATGTCCAGAAATGTTGAAATATGCAAGTCTAAAACGGTGCTATTGTTGAACAGTGAAATATTGAAGTATAAACGGCTATAAACGGTGAAAATGTCCAGAAATGTTGAAATATGCAAGTCTAAAACGGTGCTATTGTTGAACAGTGAAATATTGAAGTATAAACGGCTATAAACGGTGAAAATGTCCAGAAATGTTGAAATATGCAAGTCTAAAACGGTGCTATTGTTGAACAGTGAAATATTGAAGTATAAACGGCTATAAACGGTGAAAATGTCCAGAAATGTTGAAATATGCTAGTCTAAAACGGTGCTATTGTTGAACAGTGAAATATTGAAGTATAAACGGCTATAAACGGTGAAAATGTCCAGAAATGTTGAAATATGCAAGTCTAAAACGGTGCTATTGTTGAACAGTGAAATATTGAAGTATATAAACGGCTATAAACGGTGAAAATGTCCAGAAATGTTGAAATATGCAAGTCTAAAACGGTGCTATTGTTGAACAGTGAAATATTGAAGTATAAACGGCTATAAACGGTGAAAATGTCCAGAAATGTTGAAATATGCAAGTCTAAAACGGTGCTATTGTTGAACAGTGAAATATTGAAGTATAAACGGCTATAAACGGTGAAAATGTCCAGAAATGTTGAAATATGCAAGTCTAAAACGGTGCTATTGTTGAACAGTGAAATATTGAAGTATAAACGGCTATAAACGGTGAAAATGTCCAGAAATGTTGAAATATGCAAGTCTAAAACGGTGCTATTGTTGAACAGTGAAATATTGAAGTATAAACGGCTATAAACGGTGAAAATGTCCAGAAATGTTGAAATATGCAAGTCTAAAACGGTGCTATTGTTGAACAGTGAAATATTGAAGTATAAACGGCTATAAACGGTGAAAATGTCCAGAAATGTTGAAATATGCAAGTCTAAAACGGTGCTATTGTTGAACAGTGAAATATTGAAGTATAAACGGCTATAAACGGTGAAAATGTCCAGAAATGTTGAAATATGCAAGTCTAAAACGGTGCTATTGTTGAACAGTGAAATATTGAAGTATAAACGGCTATAAACGGTGAAAATGTCCAGAAATGTTGAAATATGCAAGTCTAAAACGGTGCTATTGTTGAACAGTGAAATATTGAAGTATAAACGGCTATAAACGGTGAAAATGTCCAGAAATGTTGAAATATGCAAGTCTAAAACGGTGCTATTGTTGAACAGTGAAATATTGAAGTATAAACGGCTATAAACGGTGAAAATGTCCAGAAATGTTGAAATATGCAAGTCTAAAACGGTGCTATTGTTGAACAGTGAAATATTGAAGTATAAACGGCTATAAACGGTGAAAATGTCCAGAAATGTTGAAATATGCAAGTCTAAAACGGTGCTATTGTTGAACAGTGAAATATTGAAGTAAACGGCTATAAACGGTGAAAATGTCCAGAAATGTTGAAATATGCAAGTCTAAAACGGTGCTATTGTTGAACAGTGAAATATTGAAGTATAAACGGCTATAAACGGTGAAAATGTCCAGAAATGTTGAAATATGCAAGTCTAAAACGGTGCTATTGTTGAACAGTGAAATATTGAAGTATAAACGGCTATAAACGGTGAAAATGTCCAGAAATGTTGAAATATGCAAGTCTAAAACGGTGCTATTGTTGAACAGTGAAATATTGAAGTATAAACGGCTATAAACGGTGAAAATGTCCAGAAATGTTGAAATATGCAAGTCTAAAACGGTGCTATTGTTGAACAGTGAAATATTGAAGTATAAACGGCTATAAACGGTGAAAATGTCCAGAAATGTTGAAATATGCAAGTCTAAAACGGTGCTATTGTTGAACAGTGAAATATTGAAGTATAAACGGCTATAAACGGTGAAAATGTCCAGAAATGTTGAAATATGCAAGTCTAAAACGGTGCTATTGTTGAACAGTGAAATATTGAAGTATAAACGGCTATAAACGGTGAAAATGTCCAGAAATGTTGAAATATGCAAGTCTAAAACGGTGCTATTGTTGAACAGTGAAATATTGAAGTATAAACGGCTATAAACGGTGAAAATGTCCAGAAATGTTGAAATATGCAAGTCTAAAACGGTGCTATTGTTGAACAGTGAAATATTGAAGTATAAACGGCTATAAACGGTGAAAATGTCCAGAAATGTTGAAATATGCAAGTCTAAAACGGTGCTATTGTTGAACAGTGAAATATTGAAGTATAAACGGCTATAAACGGTGAAAATGTCCAGAAATGTTGAAATATGCAAGTCTAAAACGGTGCTATTGTTGAACAGTGAAATATTGAAGTATAAACGGCTATAAACGGTGAAAATGTCCAGAAATGTTGAAATATGCAAGTCTAAAACGGTGCTATTGTTGAACAGTGAAATATTGAAGTATAAACGGCTATAAACGGTGAAAATGTCCAGAAATGTTGAAATATGCAAGTCTAAAACGGTGCTATTGTTGAACAGTGAAATATTGAAGTATAAACGGCTATAAACGGTGAAAATGTCCAGAAATGTTGAAATATGCAAGTCTAAAACGGTGCTATTGTTGAACAGTGAAATATTGAAGTATAAACGGCTATAAACGGTGAAAATGTCCAGAAATGTTGAAATATGCTAGTCTAAAACGGTGCTATTGTTGAACAGTGAAATATTGAAGTATAAACGGCTATAAACGGTGAAAATGTCCAGAAATGTTGAAATATGCAAGTCTAAAACGGTGCTATTGTTGAACAGTGAAATATTGAAGTATAAACGGCTATAAACGGTGAAAATGTCCAGAAATGTTGAAATATGCAAGTCTAAAACGGTGCTATTGTTGAACAGTGAAATATTGAAGTATAAACGGCTATAAACGGTGAAAATGTCCAGAAATGTTGAAATATGCTAGTCTAAAACGGTGCTATTGTTGAACAGTGAAATATTGAAGTATAAACGGCTATAAACGGTGAAAATGTCCAGAAATGTTGAAATATGCAAGTCTAAAACGGTGCTATTGTTGAACAGTGAAATATTGAAGTATAAACGGCTATAAACGGTGAAAATGTCCAGAAATGTTGAAATATGCAAGTCTAAAACGGTGCTATTGTTGAACAGTGAAATATTGAAGTATAAACGGCTATAAACGGTGAAAATGTCCAGAAATGTTGAAATATGCAAGTCTAAAACGGTGCTATTGTTGAACAGTGAAATATTGAAGTATAAACGGCTATAAACGGTGAAAATGTCCAGAAATGTTGAAATATGCAAGTCTAAAACGGTGCTATTGTTGAACAGTGAAATATTGAAGTATAAACGGCTATAAACGGTGAAAATGTCCAGAAATGTTGAAATATGCTAGTCTAAAACGGTGCTATTGTTGAACAGTGAAATATTGAAGTATAAACGGCTATAAACGGTGAAAATGTCCAGAAATGTTGAAATATGCAAGTCTAAAACGGTGCTATTGTTGAACAGTGAAATATTGAAGTATAAACGGCTATAAACGGTGAAAATGTCCAGAAATGTTGAAATATGCAAGTCTAAAACGGTGCTATTGTTGAACAGTGAAATATTGAAGTATAAACGGCTATAAACGGTGAAAATGTCCAGAAATGTTGAAATATGCAAGTCTAAAACGGTGCTATTGTTGAACAGTGAAATATTGAAGTATAAACGGCTATAAACGGTGAAAATGTCCAGAAATGTTGAAATATGCAAGTCTAAAACGGTGCTATTGTTGAACAGTGAAATATTGAAGTATAAACGGCTATAAACGGTGAAAATGTCCAGAAATGTTGAAATATGCAAGTCTAAAACGGTGCTATTGTTGAACAGTGAAATATTGAAGTATAAACGGCTATAAACGGTGAAAATGTCCAGAAATGTTGAAATATGCTAGTCTAAAACGGTGCTATTGTTGAACAGTGAAATATTGAAGTATAAACGGCTATAAACGGTGAAAATGTCCAGAAATGTTGAAATATGCAAGTCTAAAACGGTGCTATTGTTGAACAGTGAAATATTGAAGTATAAACGGCTATAAACGGTGAAAATGTCCAGAAATGTTGAAATATGCAAGTCTAAAACGGTGCTATTGTTGAACAGTGAAATATTGAAGTATAAACGGCTATAAACGGTGAAAATGTCCAGAAATGTTGAAATATGCAAGTCTAAAACGGTGCTATTGTTGAACAGTGAAATATTGAAGTATAAACGGCTATAAACGGTGAAAATGTCCAGAAATGTTGAAATATGCTAGTCTAAAACGGTGCTATTGTTGAACAGTGAAATATTGAAGTATAAACGGCTATAAACGGTGAAAATGTCCAGAAATGTTGAAATATGCAAGTCTAAAACGGTGCTATTGTTGAACAGTGAAATATTGAAGTATAAACGGCTATAAACGGTGAAAATGTCCAGAAATGTTGAAATATGCAAGTCTAAAACGGTGCTATTGTTGAACAGTGAAATATTGAAGTATAAACGGCTATAAACGGTGAAAATGTCCAGAAATGTTGAAATATGCTAGTCTAAAACGGTGCTATTGTTGAACAGTGAAATATTGAAGTATAAACGGCTATAAACGGTGAAAATGTCCAGAAATGTTGAAATATGCAAGTCTAAAACGGTGCTATTGTTGAACAGTGAAATATTGAAGTATAAACGGCTATAAACGGTGAAAATGTCCAGAAATGTTGAAATATGCAAGTCTAAAACGGTGCTATTGTTGAACAGTGAAATATTGAAGTATAAACGGCTATAAACGGTGAAAATGTCCAGAAATGTTGAAATATGCAAGTCTAAAACGGTGCTATTGTTGAACAGTGAAATATTGAAGTATAAACGGCTATAAACGGTGAAAATGTCCAGAAATGTTGAAATATGCTAGTCTAAAACGGTGCTATTGTTGAACAGTGAAATATTGAAGTATAAACGGCTATAAACGGTGAAAATGTCCAGAAATGTTGAAATATGCAAGTCTAAAACGGTGCTATTGTTGAACAGTGAAATATTGAAGTATAAACGGCTATAAACGGTGAAAATGTCCAGAAATGTTGAAATATGCTAGTCTAAAACGGTGCTATTGTTGAACAGTGAAATATTGAAGTATAAACGGCTATAAACGGTGAAAATGTCCAGAAATGTTGAAATATGCTAGTCTAAAACGGTGCTATTGTTGAACAGTGAAATATTGAAGTATAAACGGCTATAAACGGTGAAAATGTCCAGAAATGTTGAAATATGCTAGTCTAAAACGGTGCTATTGTTGAACAGTGAAATATTGAAGTATAAACGGCTATAAACGGTGAAAATGTCCAGAAATGTTGAAATATGCAAGTCTAAAACGGTGCTATTGTTGAACAGTGAAATATTGAAGTATAAACGGCTATAAACGGTGAAAATGTCCAGAAATGTTGAAATATGCAAGTCTAAAACGGTGCTATTGTTGAACAGTGAAATATTGAAGTATAAACGGCTATAAACGGTGAAAATGTCCAGAAATGTTGAAATATGCAAGTCTAAAACGGTGCTATTGTTGAACAGTGAAATATTGAAGTATAAACGGCTATAAACGGTGAAAATGTCCAGAAATGTTGAAATAAGGTCTAAAACGGTGCTATTGTTGAACAGTGAAATATTGAAGTATAAACGGCTATAAACGGTGAAAATGTCCAGAAATGTTGAAATATGCTAGTCTAAAACGGTGCTATTGTTGAACAGTGAAATATTGAAGTATAAACGGCTATAAACGGTGAAAATGTCCAGAAATGTTGAAATATGCAAGTCTAAAACGGTGCTATTGTTGAACAGTGAAATATTGAAGTATAAACGGCTATAAACGGTGAAAATGTCCAGAAATGTTGAAATATGCTAGTCTAAAACGGTGCTATTGTTGAACAGTGAAATATTGAAGTATAAACGGCTATAAACGGTGAAAATGTCCAGAAATGTTGAAATATGCTAGTCTAAAACGGTGCTATTGTTGAACAGTGAAATATTGAAGTATAAACGGCTATAAACGGTGAAAATGTCCAGAAATGTTGAAATATGCTAGTCTAAAACGGTGCTATTGTTGAACAGTGAAATATTGAAGTATAAACGGCTATAAACGGTGAAAATGTCCAGAAATGTTGAAATATGCTAGTCTAAAACGGTGCTATTGTTGAACAGTGAAATATTGAAGTATAAACGGCTATAAACGGTGAAAATGTCCAGAAATGTTGAAATATGCTAGTCTAAAACGGTGCTATTGTTGAACAGTGAAATATTGAAGTATAAACGGCTATAAACGGTGAAAATGTCCAGAAATGTTGAAATATGCAAGTCTAAAACGGTGCTATTGTTGAACAGTGAAATATTGAAGTATAAAAAACGGCTATAAACGGTGAAAATGTCCAGAAATGTTGAAATATGCTAGTCTAAAACGGTGCTATTGTTGAACAGTGAAATATTGAAGTATAAACGGCTATAAACGGTGAAAATGTCCAGAAATGTTGAAATATGCTAGTCTAAAACGGTGCTATTGTTGAACAGTGAAATATTGAAGTATAAACGGCTATAAACGGTGAAAATGTCCAGAAATGTTGAAATATGCAAGTCTAAAACGGTGCTATTGTTGAACAGTGAAATATTGAAGTATAAACGGCTATAAACGGTGAAAATGTCCAGAAATGTTGAAATATGCAAGTCTAAAACGGTGCTATTGTTGAACAGTGAAATATTGAAGTATAAACGGCTATAAACGGTGAAAATGTCCAGAAATGTTGAAATATGCTAGTCTAAAACGGTGCTATTGTTGAACAGTGAAATATTGAAGTATAAACGGCTATAAACGGTGAAAATGTCCAGAAATGTTGAAATATGCAAGTCTAAAACGGTGCTATTGTTGAACAGTGAAATATTGAAGTATAAACGGCTATAAACGGTGAAAATGTCCAGAAATGTTGAAATATGCTAGTCTAAAACGGTGCTATTGTTGAACAGTGAAATATTGAAGTATAAACGGCTATAAACGGTGAAAATGTCCAGAAATGTTGAAATATGCTAGTCTAAAACGGTGCTATTGTTGAACAGTGAAATATTGAAGTATAAACGGCTATAAACGGTGAAAATGTCCAGAAATGTTGAAATATGCAAGTCTAAAACGGTGCTATTGTTGAACAGTGAAATATTGAAGTATAAACGGCTATAAACGGTGAAAATGTCCAGAAATGTTGAAATATGCTAGTCTAAAACGGTGCTATTGTTGAACAGTGAAATATTGAAGTATAAACGGCTATAAACGGTGAAAATGTCCAGAAATGTTGAAATATGCTAGTCTAAAACGGTGCTATTGTTGAACAGTGAAATATTGAAGTATAAACGGCTATAAACGGTGAAAATGTCCAGAAATGTTGAAATATGCTAGTCTAAAACGGTGCTATTGTTGAACAGTGAAATATTGAAGTATAAACGGCTATAAACGGTGAAAATGTCCAGAAATGTTGAAATATGTCTAAAACGGTGCTATTGTTGAACAGTGAAATATTGAAGTATAAACGGCTATAAACGGTGAAAATGTCCAGAAATGTTGAAATATGCTAGTCTAAAACGGTGCTATTGTTGAACAGTGAAATATTGAAGTATAAACGGCTATAAACGGTGAAAATGTCCAGAAATGTTGAAATATGCAAGTCTAAAACGGTGCTATTGTTGAACAGTGAAATATTGAAGTATAAACGGCTATAAACGGTGAAAATGTCCAGAAATGTTGAAATATGCTAGTCTAAAACGGTGCTATTGTTGAACAGTGAAATATTGAAGTATAAACGGCTATAAACGGTGAAAATGTCCAGAAATGTTGAAATATGCAAGTCTAAAACGGTGCTATTGTTGAACAGTGAAATATTGAAGTATAAACGGCTATAAACGGTGAAAATGTCCAGAAATGTTGAAATATGCAAGTCTAAAACGGTGCTATTGTTGAACAGTGAAATATTGAAGTATAAACGGCTATAAACGGTGAAAATGTCCAGAAATGTTGAAATATGCTAGTCTAAAACGGTGCTATTGTTGAACAGTGAAATATTGAAGTATAAACGGCTATAAACGGTGAAAATGTCCAGAAATGTTGAAATATGCTAGTCTAAAACGGTGCTATTGTTGAACAGTGAAATATTGAAGTATAAACGGCTATAAACGGTGAAAATGTCCAGAAATGTTGAAATATGCAAGTCTAAAACGGTGCTATTGTTGAACAGTGAAATATTGAAGTATAAACGGCTATAAACGGTGAAAATGTCCAGAAATGTTGAAATATGCTAGTCTAAAACGGTGCTATTGTTGAACAGTGAAATATTGAAGTATAAACGGCTATAAACGGTGAAAATGTCCAGAAATGTTGAAATATGCTAGTCTAAAACGGTGCTATTGTTGAACAGTGAAATATTGAAGTATAAACGGCTATAAACGGTGAAAATGTCCAGAAATGTTGAAATATGCAAGTCTAAAACGGTGCTATTGTTGAACAGTGAAATATTGAAGTATAAACGGCTATAAACGGTGAAAATGTCCAGAAATGTTGAAATATGCTAGTCTAAAACGGTGCTATTGTTGAACAGTGAAATATTGAAGTATAAACGGCTATAAACGGTGAAAATGTCCAGAAATGTTGAAATATGCTAGTCTAAAACGGTGCTATTGTTGAACAGTGAAATATTGAAGTATAAACGGCTATAAACGGTGAAAATGTCCAGAAATGTTGAAATATGCTAGTCTAAAACGGTGCTATTGTTGAACAGTGAAATATTGAAGTATAAACGGCTATAAACGGTGAAAATGTCCAGAAATGTTGAAATATGCAAGTCTAAAACGGTGCTATTGTTGAACAGTGAAATATTGAAGTATAAACGGCTATAAACGGTGAAAATGTCCAGAAATGTTGAAATATGCTAGTCTAAAACGGTGCTATTGTTGAACAGTGAAATATTGAAGTATAAACGGCTATAAACGGTGAAAATGTCCAGAAATGTTGAAATATGCAAGTCTAAAACGGTGCTATTGTTGAACAGTGAAATATTGAAGTATAAACGGCTATAAACGGTGAAAATGTCCAGAAATGTTGAAATATGCTAGTCTAAAACGGTGCTATTGTTGAACAGTGAAATATTGAAGTATAAACGGCTATAAACGGTGAAAATGTCCAGAAATGTTGAAATATGCTAGTCTAAAACGGTGCTATTGTTGAACAGTGAAATATTGAAGTATAAACGGCTATAAACGGTGAAAATGTCCAGAAATGTTGAAATATGCAAGTCTAAAACGGTGCTATTGTTGAACAGTGAAATATTGAAGTATAAACGGCTATAAACGGTGAAAATGTCCAGAAATGTTGAAATATGCTAGTCTAAAACGGTGCTATTGTTGAACAGTGAAATATTGAAGTATAAACGGCTATAAACGGTGAAAATGTCCAGAAATGTTGAAATATGCTAGTCTAAAACGGTGCTATTGTTGAACAGTGAAATATTGAAGTATAAACGGCTATAAACGGTGAAAATGTCCAGAAATGTTGAAATATGCAAGTCTAAAACGGTGCTATTGTTGAACAGTGAAATATTGAAGTATAAACGGCTATAAACGGTGAAAATGTCCAGAAATGTTGAAATATGCTAGTCTAAAACGGTGCTATTGTTGAACAGTGAAATATTGAAGTATAAACGGCTATAAACGGTGAAAATGTCCAGAAATGTTGAAATATGCAAGTCTAAAACGGTGCTATTGTTGAACAGTGAAATATTGAAGTATAAACGGCTATAAACGGTGAAAATGTCCAGAAATGTTGAAATATGCTAGTCTAAAACGGTGCTATTGTTGAACAGTGAAATATTGAAGTATAAACGGCTATAAACGGTGAAAATGTCCAGAAATGTTGAAATATGCTAGTCTAAAACGGTGCTATTGTTGAACAGTGAAATATTGAAGTATAAACGGCTATAAACGGTGAAAATGTCCAGAAATGTTGAAATATGCAAGTCTAAAACGGTGCTATTGTTGAACAGTGAAATATTGAAGTATAAACGGCTATAAACGGTGAAAATGTCCAGAAATGTTGAAATATGCAAGTCTAAAACGGTGCTATTGTTGAACAGTGAAATATTGAAGTATAAACGGCTATAAACGGTGAAAATGTCCAGAAATGTTGAAATATGCTAGTCTAAAACGGTGCTATTGTTGAACAGTGAAATATTGAAGTATAAACGGCTATAAACGGTGAAAATGTCCAGAAATGTTGAAATATGCAAGTCTAAAACGGTGCTATTGTTGAACAGTGAAATATTGAAGTATAAACGGCTATAAACGGTGAAAATGTCCAGAAATGTTGAAATATGCTAGTCTAAAACGGTGCTATTGTTGAACAGTGAAATATTGAAGTATAAACGGCTATAAACGGTGAAAATGTCCAGAAATGTTGAAATATGCTAGTCTAAAACGGTGCTATTGTTGAACAGTGAAATATTGAAGTATAAACGGCTATAAACGGTGAAAATGTCCAGAAATGTTGAAATATGCTAGTCTAAAACGGTGCTATTGTTGAACAGTGAAATTTAGAAGTATAAACGGCTATAAACGGTGAAAATGTCCAGAAATGTTGAAATATGCTAGTCTAAAACGGTGCTATTGTTGAACAGTGAAATATTGAAGTATAAACGGCTATAAACGGTGAAAATGTCCAGAAATGTTGAAATATGCTAGTCTAAAACGGTGCTATTGTTGAACAGTGAAATATTGAAGTATAAACGGCTATAAACGGTGAAAATGTCCAGAAATGTTGAAATATGCTAGTCTAAAACGGTGCTATTGTTGAACAGTGAAATATTGAAGTATAAACGGCTATAAACGGTGAAAATGTCCAGAAATGTTGAAATATGCTAGTCTAAAACGGTGCTATTGTTGAACAGTGAAATATTGAAGTATAAACGGCTATAAACGGTGAAAATGTCCAGAAATGTTGAAATATGCTAGTCTAAAACGGTGCTATTGTTGAACAGTGAAATATTGAAGTATAAACGGCTATAAACGGTGAAAATGTCCAGAAATGTTGAAATATGCTAGTCTAAAACGGTGCTATTGTTGAACAGTGAAATATTGAAGTATAAACGGCTATAAACGGTGAAAATGTCCAGAAATGTTGAAATATGCTAGTCTAAAACGGTGCTATTGTTGAACAGTGAAATATTGAAGTATAAACGGCTATAAACGGTGAAAATGTCCAGAAATGTTGAAATATGCTAGTCTAAAACGGTGCTATTGTTGAACAGTGAAATATTGAAGTATAAACGGCTATAAACGGTGAAAATGTCCAGAAATGTTGAAATATGCTAGTCTAAAACGGTGCTATTGTTGAACAGTGAAATATTGAAGTATAAACGGCTATAAACGGTGAAAATGTCCAGAAATGTTGAAATATGCTAGTCTAAAACGGTGCTATTGTTGAACAGTGAAATATTGAAGTATAAACGGCTATAAACGGTGAAAATGTCCAGAAATGTTGAAATATGCTAGTCTAAAACGGTGCTATTGTTGAACAGTGAAATATTGAAGTATAAACGGCTATAAACGGTGAAAATGTCCAGAAATGTTGAAATATGCTAGTCTAAAACGGTGCTATTGTTGAACAGTGAAATATTGAAGTATAAACGGCTATAAACGGTGAAAATGTCCAGAAATGTTGAAATATGCTAGTCTAAAACGGTGCTATTGTTGAACAGTGAAATATTGAAGTATAAACGGCTATAAACGGTGAAAATGTCCAGAAATGTTGAAATATGCTAGTCTAAAACGGTGCTATTGTTGAACAGTGAAATATTGAAGTATAAACGGCTATAAACGGTGAAAATGTCCAGAAATGTTGAAATATGCAAGTCTAAAACGGTGCTATTGTTGAACAGTGAAATATTGAAGTATAAACGGCTATAAACGGTGAAAATGTCCAGAAATGTTGAAATATGCTAGTCTAAAACGGTGCTATTGTTGAACAGTGAAATATTGAAGTATAAACGGCTATAAACGGTGAAAATGTCCAGAAATGTTGAAATATGCTAGTCTAAAACGGTGCTATTGTTGAACAGTGAAATATTGAAGTATAAACGGCTATAAACGGTGAAAATGTCCAGAAATGTTGAAATATGCAAGTCTAAAACGGTGCTATTGTTGAACAGTGAAATATTGAAGTATAAACGGCTATAAACGGTGAAAATGTCCAGAAATGTTGAAATATGCTAGTCTAAAACGGTGCTATTGTTGAACAGTGAAATATTGAAGTATAAACGGCTATAAACGGTGAAAATGTCCAGAAATGTTGAAATATGCTAGTCTAAAACGGTGCTATTGTTGAACAGTGAAATATTGAAGTATAAACGGCTATAAACGGTGAAAATGTCCAGAAATGTTGAAATATGCTAGTCTAAAACGGTGCTATTGTTGAACAGTGAAATATTGAAGTATAAACGGCTATAAACGGTGAAAATGTCCAGAAATGTTGAAATATGCTAGTCTAAAACGGTGCTATTGTTGAACAGTGAAATATTGAAGTATAAACGGCTATAAACGGTGAAAATGTCCAGAAATGTTGAAATATGCTAGTCTAAAACGGTGCTATTGTTGAACAGTGAAATATTGAAGTATAAACGGCTATAAACGGTGAAAATGTCCAGAAATGTTGAAATATGCTAGTCTAAAACGGTGCTATTGTTGAACAGTGAAATATTGAAGTATAAACGACTATAAACGGTGAAAATGTCCAGAAATGTTGAAATATGCAAGTCTAAAACGGTGCTATTGTTGAACAGTGAAATATTGAAGTATAAACGGCTATAAACGGTGAAAATGTCCAGAAATGTTGAAATATGCAAGTCTAAAACGGTGCTATTGTTGAACAGTGAAATATTGAAGTATAAACGGCTATAAACGGTGAAAATGTCCAGAAATGTTGAAATATGCTAGTCTAAAACGGTGCTATTGTTGAACAGTGAAATATTGAAGTATAAACGGCTATAAACGGTGAAAATGTCCAGAAATGTTGAAATATGCTAGTCTAAAACGGTGCTATTGTTGAACAGTGAAATATTGAAGTATAAACGGCTATAAACGGTGAAAATGTCCAGAAATGTTGAAATATGCTAGTCTAAAACGGTGCTATTGTTGAACAGTGAAATATTGAAGTATAAACGGCTATAAACGGTGAAAATGTCCAGAAATGTTGAAATATGCTAGTCTAAAACGGTGCTATTGTTGAACAGTGAAATATTGAAGTATAAACGGCTATAAACGGTGAAAATGTCCAGAAATGTTGAAATATGCAAGTCTAAAACGGTGCTATTGTTGAACAGTGAAATATTGAAGTATAAACGGCTATAAACGGTGAAAATGTCCAGAAATGTTGAAATATGCAAGTCTAAAACGGTGCTATTGTTGAACAGTGAAATATTGAAGTATAAACGGCTATAAACGGTGAAAATGTCCAGAAATGTTGAAATATGCTAGTCTAAAACGGTGCTATTGTTGAACAGTGAAATATTGAAGTATAAACGGCTATAAACGGTGAAAATGTCCAGAAATGTTGAAATATGCTAGTCTAAAACGGTGCTATTGTTGAACAGTGAAATATTGAAGTATAAACGGCTATAAACGGTGAAAATGTCCAGAAATGTTGAAATATGCAAGTCTAAAACGGTGCTATTGTTGAACAGTGAAATATTGAAGTATAAACGGCTATAAACGGTGAAAATGTCCAGAAATGTTGAAATATGCTAGTCTAAAACGGTGCTATTGTTGAACAGTGAAATATTGAAGTATAAACGGCTATAAACGGTGAAAATGTCCAGAAATGTTGAAATATGCAAGTCTAAAACGGTGCTATTGTTGAACAGTGAAATATTGAAGTATAAACGGCTATAAACGGTGAAAATGTCCAGAAATGTTGAAATATGCAAGTCTAAAACGGTGCTATTGTTGAACAGTGAAATATTGAAGTATAAACGGCTATAAACGGTGAAAATGTCCAGAAATGTTGAAATATGCTAGTCTAAAACGGTGCTATTGTTGAACAGTGAAATATTGAAGTATAAACGGCTATAAACGGTGAAAATGTCCAGAAATGTTGAAATATGCAAGTCTAAAACGGTGCTATTGTTGAACAGTGAAATATTGAAGTATAAACGGCTATAAACGGTGAAAATGTCCAGAAATGTTGAAATATGCAAGTCTAAAACGGTGCTATTGTTGAACAGTGAAATATTGAAGTATAAACGGCTATAAACGGTGAAAATGTCCAGAAATGTTGAAATATGCAAGTCTAAAACGGTGCTATTGTTGAACAGTGAAATATTGAAGTATAAACGGCTATAAACGGTGAAAATGTCCAGAAATGTTGAAATATGCAAGTCTAAAACGGTGCTATTGTTGAACAGTGAAATATTGAAGTATAAACGGCTATAAACGGTGAAAATGTCCAGAAATGTTGAAATATGCTAGTCTAAAACGGTGCTATTGTTGAACAGTGAAATATTGAAGTATAAACGGCTATAAACGGTGAAAATGTCCAGAAATGTTGAAATATGCAAGTCTAAAACGGTGCTATTGTTGAACAGTGAAATATTGAAGTATAAACGGCTATAAACGGTGAAAATGTCCAGAAATGTTGAAATATGCAAGTCTAAAACGGTGCTATTGTTGAACAGTGAAATATTGAAGTATAAACGGCTATAAACGGTGAAAATGTCCAGAAATGTTGAAATATGCTAGTCTAAAACGGTGCTATTGTTGAACAGTGAAATATTGAAGTATAAACGGCTATAAACGGTGAAAATGTCCAGAAATGTTGAAATATGCAAGTCTAAAACGGTGCTATTGTTGAACAGTGAAATATTGAAGTATAAACGGCTATAAACGGTGAAAATGTCCAGAAATGTTGAAATATGCAAGTCTAAAACGGTGCTATTGTTGAACAGTGAAATATTGAAGTATAAACGGCTATAAACGGTGAAAATGTCCAGAAATGTTGAAATATGCAAGTCTAAAACGGTGCTATTGTTGAACAGTGAAATATTGAAGTATAAAGCTATATAACGGTGAAAATGTCCAGAAATGTTGAAATATGCAAGTCTAAAACGGTGCTATTGTTGAACAGTGAAATATTGAAGTATAAACGGCTATAAACGGTGAAAATGTCCAGAAATGTTGAAATATGCAAGTCTAAAACGGTGCTATTGTTGAACAGTGAAATATTGAAGTATAAACGGCTATAAACGGTGAAAATGTCCAGAAATGTTGAAATATGCAAGTCTAAAACGGTGCTATTGTTGAACAGTGAAATATTGAAGTATAAACGGCTATAAACGGTGAAAATGTCCAGAAATGTTGAAATATGCAAGTCTAAAACGGTGCTATTGTTGAACAGTGAAATATTGAAGTATAAACGGCTATAAACGGTGAAAATGTCCAGAAATGTTGAAATATGCAAGTCTAAAACGGTGCTATTGTTGAACAGTGAAATATTGAAGTATAAACGGCTATAAACGGTGAAAATGTCCAGAAATGTTGAAATATGCAAGTCTAAAACGGTGCTATTGTTGAACAGTGAAATATTGAAGTATAAACGGCTATAAACGGTGAAAATGTCCAGAAATGTTGAAATATGCAAGTCTAAAACGGTGCTATTGTTGAACAGTGAAATATTGAAGTATAAACGGCTATAAACGGTGAAAATGTCCAGAAATGTTGAAATATGCTAGTCTAAAACGGTGCTATTGTTGAACAGTGAAATATTGAAATATAAACGGCTATAAACGGTGAAAATGTCCAGAAATGTTGAAATATGCAAGTCTAAAACGGTGCTATTGTTGAACAGTGAAATATTGAAGTATAAACGGCTATAAACGGTGAAAATGTCCAGAAATGTTGAAATATGCAAGTCTAAAACGGTGCTATTGTTGAACAGTGAAATATTGAAATATAAACGGCTATAAACGGTGAAAATGTCCAGAAATGTTGAAATATGCTAGTCTAAAACGGTGCTATTGTTGAACAGTGAAATATTGAAATATAAACGGCTATAAACGGTGAAAATGTCCAGAAATGTTGAAATATGCAAGTCTAAAACGGTGCTATTGTTGAACAGTGAAATATTGAAGTATAAACGGCTATAAACGGTGAAAATGTCCAGAAATGTTGAAATATGCAAGTCTAAAACGGTGCTATTGTTGAACAGTGAAATATTGAAGTATAAACGGCTATAAACGGTGAAAATGTCCAGAAATGTTGAAATATGCAAGTCTAAAACGGTGCTATTGTTGAACAGTGAAATATTGAAGTATAAACGGCTATAAACGGTGAAAATGTCCAGAAATGTTGAAATATGCAAGTCTAAAACGGTGCTATTGTTGAACAGTGAAATATTGAAGTATAAACGGCTATAAACGGTGAAAATGTCCAGAAATGTTGAAATATGCAAGTCTAAAACGGTGCTATTGTTGAACAGTGAAATATTGAAGTATAAACGGCTATAAACGGTGAAAATGTCCAGAAATGTTGAAATATGCAAGTCTAAAACGGTGCTATTGTTGAACAGTGAAATATTGAAGTATAAACGGCTATAAACGGTGAAAATGTCCAGAAATGTTGAAATATGCAAGTCTAAAACGGTGCTATTGTTGAACAGTGAAATATTGAAATATAAACGGCTATAAACGGTGAAAATGTCCAGAAATGTTGAAATATGCAAGTCTAAAACGGTGCTATTGTTGAACAGTGAAATATTGAAGTATAAACGGCTATAAACGGTGAAAATGTCCAGAAATGTTGAAATATGCAAGTCTAAAACGGTGCTATTGTTGAACAGTGAAATATTGAAGTATAAACGGCTATAAACGGTGAAAATGTCCAGAAATGTTGAAATATGCAAGTCTAAAACGGTGCTATTGTTGAACAGTGAAATATTGAAGTATAAACGGCTATAAACGGTGAAAATGTCCAGAAATGTTGAAATATGCAAGTCTAAAACGGTGCTATTGTTGAACAGTGAAATATTGAAATATAAACGGCTATAAACGGTGAAAATGTCCAGAAATGTTGAAATATGCAAGTCTAAAACGGTGCTATTGTTGAACAGTGAAATATTGAAATATAAACGGCTATAAACGGTGAAAATGTCCAGAAATGTTGAAATATGCAAGTCTAAAACGGTGCTATTGTTGAACAGTGAAATATTGAACTCGTAAAAGGTATAAGTGTGAAAATGTCCAGAAATGTTGAAATATGCAAGTCTAAAACGGTGCTATTGTTGAACAGTGAAATATTGAAATATAAACGGCTATAAACGGTGAAAATGTCCAGAAATGTTGAAATATGCAAGTCTAAAACGGTGCTATTGTTGAACAGTGAAATATTGAAATATAAACAGCTATAAACGGTGAAAATGTCCAGAAATGTTGAAATAGGCAAGTCTAAACCGGTGCTATTGTTGAACAGTGAAATATTGAAATATAAACAGCTATAAACGGTGAAAATGTCCAGAAATGTTGAAATAGGCAAGTCTAAAACGGTGCTATTGTTGAACAGTGAAATATTGAAATATATAAAGCTATAAACGGTGAAAATGTCCAGAAATGTTGAAATATGCAAGTCTAAAACGGTGCTATTGTTGAAAAGTGAAATATTGAAATATAAAAAGCTATACAGTGCGAAAATGTCCAGAAATGTTGAAATATGCAAGTCTAAAACGGTGCTATTGTTGAAAAGTGAAATATTGAAATATAAAAAGCTATACAGTGCGAAAATGTCCAGAAATGTTGAAATATGCAAGTCTAAAACGGTGCTATTGTTGAACAGTGAAATATTGAAATATATAAAGCTATAAACTGTGAAAATGTCCAGAAATGTTGAAATATGCAAGTCTAAAACGGTGGTATTGTTGAAAAGTGAAATATTGAAATATAAAAAGCTATACAGTGCGAAAATGTCCAGAAATGTTGAAATATGCAAGTCTAAAACGGTGCTATTGTTGAAAAGTGAAATATTGAAATATATAAAGCTATAAACTGTGAAAATGTCCAGAAATGTTGAAATATGCAAGTCTAAAACGGTGCTATTGTTGAAAAGTGAAATATTGAAATATAAAAAGCTATAGTGCGAAAATGTCCAGAAATGTTGAAATATGCAAGTCTAAAACGGTGCTATTGTTGAAAAGTGAAATATTGAAATATATAAAGCTATAAACTGTGAAAATGTCCAGAAATGTTGAAATATGCAAGTCTAAAACGGTGGTATTGTTGAAAAGTGAAATATTGAAATATAAAAAGCTATACAGTGCGAAAATGTCCAGAAATGTTGAAATATGCAAGTCTAAAACGGTGCTATTGTTGAAAAGTGAAATATTGAAATATAAAAAGCTATACAGTGCGAAAATGTCCAGAAATGTTGAAATATGCAAGTCTAAAACGGTGCTATTGTTGAAAAGTGAAATATTGAAATATATAAAGCTATACAGTGCGAAAATGTCCAGAAATGTTGAAATATGCAAGTCTAAAACGGTGGTATTGTTGAAAAGTGAAATATTGAAATATAAAAAGCTATACAGTGCGAAAATGTCCAGAAATGTTGAAATATGCAAGTCTAAAACGGTGCTATTGTTGAAAAGTGAAATATTGAAATATATAAAGCTATAAACTGTGAAAATGTCCAGAAATGTTGAAATATGCAAGTCTAAAACGGTGCTATTGTTGAAAAGTGAAATATTGAAATATAAAAAGCTATACAGTGCGAAAATGTCCAGAAATGTTGAAATATGCAAGTCTAAAACGGTGCTATTGTTGAAAAGTGAAATATTGAAATATATAAAGCTATAAACTGTGAAAATGTCCAGAAATGTTGAAATATGCAAGTCTAAAACGGTGGTATTGTTGAAAAGTGAAATATTGAAATAGAAAAAGCTATACAGTGCGAAAATGTCCAGAAATGTTGAAATATGCAAGTCTAAAACGGTGCTATTGTTGAACAGTGAAATATTGAAATATAAAAAGCTATACAGTGCGAAAATGTCCAGAAATGTTGAAATATGCAAGTCTAAAACGGTGCTATTGTTGAACAGTGAAATATTGAAATATATAAAGCTATAAACTGTGAAAATGTCCAGAAATGTTGAAATATGCAAGTCTAAAACGGTGCTATTGTTGAAAAGTGAAATATTGAAATATATAAAGCTATAAACTGTGAAAATGTCCAGAAATGTTGAAATATGCAAGTCTAAAACGGTGCTATTGTTGAAAAGTGAAATATTGAAATATAAAAAGCTATACAGTGCGAAAATGTCCAGAAATGTTGAAATATGCAAGTCTAAAACGGTGGTATTGTTGAAAAGTGAAATATTGAAATATAAAAGCTATACAGTGCGAAAATGTCCAGAAATGTTGAAATATGCAAGTCTAAAACGGTGCTATTGTTGAAAAGTGAAATATTGAAATATAAAAAGCTATACAGTGCGAAAATGTCCAGAAATGTTGAAATATGCAAGTCTAAAACGGTGCTATTGTTGAAAAGTGAAATATTGAAATATATAAAGCTATAAACTGTGAAAATGTCCAGAAATGTTGAAATATGCAAGTCTAAAACGGTGCTATTGTTGAAAAGTGAAATATTGAAATATATAAAGCTATAAACTGTGAAAATGTCCAGAAATGTTGAAATATGCAAGTCTAAAACGGTGCTATTGTTGAAAAGTGAAATATAAAAAGCTATACAGTGCGAAAATGTCCAGAAATGTTGAAATATGCAAGTCTAAAACGGTGGTATTGTTGAAAAGTGAAATATTGAAATATAAAAAGCTATACAGTGCGAAAATGTCCAGAAATGTTGAAATATGCAAGTCTAAAACGGTGCTATTGTTGAAAAGTGAAATATTGAAATATATAAAGCTATAAACTGTGAAAATGTCCAGAAATGTTGAAATATGCAAGTCTAAAACGGTGCTATTGTTGAAAAGTGAAATATTGAAATATATAAAGCTATAAAGCAGGGGATAGTTGTGACGGTTTGGCTCCCGAAACTGCTCCCCGCGGCCGGCATCCGGTTGTCCTCCACTGGTCGATCGATCTGGTCTCCGGCCGCGGAGGGTCGGCAGCCATCCGCGGTTGGCAGCTCCGGGAGGTGGTCCCACGGCGTAGACGCCGCCACATCAGGACCCAGTCTGTAGTGAGTGCTTGTTTAAAAACAAACTCCCAAATATAAACCCTATCCCCTTAACCCTCTCCGACATATGATGCGATTTTGAGCCTATTAGGGATACTTTAAAGCCTTTGTTACCATCAGGGGTATTTAGTTACTTCAACCTCTGCAGTTGTCTTTGAGTTAGCTGTGGGCGGGTGCCCAACCCCGAAAGGGGTTGAAATAGGGGAGCTATCCCCTCGCCTAAGGCGGCTTTCTAGGGCCTTTCCTAGCTGATGCTGAGAGGATTGGGTTCTAGTCATGTGGTGATGGGCTGGTCTATCAGAGTGAGAACTGAGCGATCTCTGCCATACCCATAGCTTACTCGGACTGTTCCTTTTACTTATATATTTTCTAGATCTCAAGTGACGGCGTCTCTTCCGTGGATTGACCTCCCAATCTACCATGATTGGAAGCCAAAGCGTCACATTTTTCCTTTGCCCCTCAACTTTCTCTTCATAATTGCCGAGGGGCACAGGGCCCTGGGTGGGGCTTTGGTTTCCCGGGCGTTTCCGCACCCTCCTTAGCTCCCCGCCATGGAGTGGCTTCGGTCACCCAGGCTTTATTGTGGTTGGCAGGGAGGGTTCTTTGGGGGCGCTCTATTATGGCCTTGGCCTTATTCGGGGCCTTGGGGCTGTTCGGCCAGGCAGCTTGAGGAACAACAACAACAACAGTTTCCCGGGCGTTTCTGCACCCTCCTCAGCTCCCCGCCATGGAGTGGCTTCGGTCACCCAGGCTTTATTGTGGTCGGCAGGGAGGGTTCTGTGGAGGCGCTCGGTTATGGCCTTGGCCTTGCTCGGGGCCTTGGGGCTGTTCGGCCAGGCAGCTTGGGGAACAGCAACAACAACAACAACAACAGTGAGAGAACTTTCTTATTGCTAATCTGGCAACCTCTGCATCATATGAGTCTGAAGGGGTTAAATATGTAAACAAAGGAGGCTTAAAATGTGTAAAGCTGCAAGTGTGGATAATTCTTAAGGACAATGGAAGCGCAAATTGTCTATTTGTAGGTTGCAAAGGAACGAGAGCGCTCGCTAACTTATATGGTGAATTAAAGTATGCTAGAAACCAATACAGGCAAAATAGAAACTGAAATCTGGCAAAAATTCTTAAAATCTTAATACTAATGGGGCTAAACATGAGGGAGAAGGGTCCAGAAAAGAACACTCAAGACAGTAAAGTAATGCAGTTTGAGGAGTGTATGAAGCTAAACTTAAACTCAAACTAAAAATACTGTTTCAGAGAAGAGCATATATCTAAACGGTGACCGGTCAACTTAACCAGTAGACCATTTCAGCCAGTACCAAATCAACCAATACGGTTAGGTAAGGACTATATTTTGGCACTGGTTTGGTTAGTCTGGGTTAATTTGGCACTGGTTGAAATGGTCTACTGGTTGAGATGACATGGAACCATCTAAACTTCTAGCCAAACCGATTACAAATGGGATTAGAGTAGAGTACTGAATCATGAATAGAAACTTTAGGCCAAACATTTTAAGAAAATATCAGAAAATAACATCTCACGAACTGCAAGAGCTTTAATGCTTTTAATATCTAAAATAGTTTTCTGTAGCTAGGAAAGGATGGAGAGTGTTGAGAAAAGTTTGCAAGTGAGATTGGAGAGCTTCATATTTTTAGGTTAAATATTTAGCAGAGATATACATGAGAATGAGGAAGAGAGCAGTGTGGTGTGGATGTAGATGAGATATAGATGAGAATGAGGAAGAGAGCAGTGTGGTGTGGATGTAGATGTGCTGGAAAGTGTGAAATCGAACAGAGATGGTTCGGCCATGTAAAACTTATGTGGCACTAGAGAATAAAATAAAATAGTGCAAGAGTGAAATGGAGGAGCAGAAGCAAAGGTAGACAGAGGTGGAAGGATTGACTTCAGTATATGTGTGAAAGCGGTGCTGGATGAGAGGAGGGGCGTTGAATGACTGGAGACAGGTGCATGGGAGCGATTCATTCGTGGTCACCCCTTCAGGGATCAAGGCGTACGGCAATATAGTACAAATACAAATAAATAAAAATAAAAAGTTAAAGTGGGGATTGGGATTGGGCCTGAGTATACATACCGGTATATATTTTGTATGAAGCACTTTAAACAAACTGCAAAGGTGGAAAGTGATAGACTTTTCAAAGTTAACTCTTGTGTACCGGCGACTTATTTTTAACTAGATTTTAGCTACATTTAAGAATAATTTTAATTAGAGCAATAATTATAACTACTAAACTATAATAATATGCAGTTTAAGAAGGATCTGTGGTAGTTAAAATGTGTAACCGAGATAGTTAGAAGCCTGTGGATTACTGAAAGCCCCTTTTAAACTGAATTTAATAGTCTAATAGTAGCCAGAATAAAGTTAAAAGAACAGTACCGGTACAGAAGGGGTCAAGATCTACGAGGACAGGCTATTTCTAGACTTATATAGGCTGGACAGAGGCAGCAATAGGGATATGTACTTTTCTTTGAAGAGGGGAAGGGAACTACGGGTATTTAATTTAATGCGGAGTGGCTGAATGCATCACTACAGGCAAAATTAAAATAAATCTGGCAAAAGGTCTTCAAATCGCCAAACTAATGGGGCGAAGCTCTTCAAAATCTTTGTACTAATGGGGCTAAACATGAGGGACAGGGGGTCCAGAAAAGAACACTTAAGACAGTAAAGTAATGCAGTTTGAGAGGATAGTACGAGGCTAAACTTATAAACAAACGCTAAAAATAGTTTCAGAACATAAATCTACACTTATAGCTGAACCGATTACAAATGGGATTAGAGAGTATCATTAATAGAAACTTTAGGCCAAACATTTTAACCCCCTCAGACTCATGACGCAGAGGTTGCCAGATTAGCAATAAGAAATAGTTTTCTCACTCTTATAATTAACTCTCCAAAATTAATTTTCTGCCCACAGCTAACTCAAAGACAACTGCAGAGGTTGAAGTAACTAAACTAAAGGTTTCTAAATACCCCTGGTGGTAACAAAGGCTTTAAAGTATCCCTAATTGGCTCAAAATCGCGTCATATGTCTGAGAGGGTTAAAATATCTGAAAATAACATTTGACCAACTGTAAGAGCTTCAATGCTTTTAATATCTAAACTGATTTTGTGCAACTAGGGAGAGTGACGAGAAAATTGTGCAAGGGAGATTAGCGATCCAAGATATTTTAAAATTAAATATTTAGCGGAGGGATATACATGAGAATGAGGAAGTACGTGAGTGGTGTGGTATGGATGTAGATGTGCTGGAAAGTGTGAACAGGAACACAGAGGTTTCAGCCATGTGAAACTTATGGGAAGCGAGAGAATGACAAAAAAGTGTACAAGTGTGAAGTGGAAGGGCAGATGCAAAGGTTAGACCGAGAGGTGGAAGGATGGAGTTAAGTACCGTACAGTATATGCGTGAAAGCAGTGCTGGATGGGAGGGGCGTCTAATGACTGGGGACAAAAGGCAAAGAATGTCTGCAGTTGATCGACATCGTCTAAAACCATATTGCCTATCACTGATTAATTTATTATTCTCAAGATGCTTAATTATGGGATTATTTAATATAATTTCAAAGACTTTACCAATAGTGGAAGTTATAGCTATTGGTCTGTAGTTTGATGGATCTGAAGAGGCACCTTTTTTAGGAACTGGATGGATGTTTGCTTCTTTCCAGGATACTGGGAAGCATGAGGTATGAGTACATAGACTGAAATTTTTTGCCAATACAGGAGTGAGCACCAAGGAGCAATTCTTAAGTACTATTGGAGGAATTTCATCTGGACCAGGAGCCTTTTTTTTTTTCTTTTTTTTTTAAGACAATGAACGGAGGAAGGAAAAACACATAAAACAAAGAGGTCCATGTGCCTAAAGGCATCCTCTATTCATAAAATGTTTGTAACAACTGGATTTAAAAATTTGTAGATTGTAAGTTTGTGGAAAGCAATTCGAGGGAAGTGAATTCCAAAGAGTAGTAGTTCTAGGGATAAATGAATTTTGATAAGCAGAAGTTCTGCATTGTGGAGGAGAAAGTGTAAATTCATGGGCGCTCTCAGCTGCCCTACTTCTACGGGGAAAGATGTGGAGAGGCGGCACAATTGAAGCAAGTTCCTCGGAACAATTGCTGTGAAAATATCTGTAGAATAATGCAAGGGATGCAACGTTTCTTCGTATGGATAATGTAGGAAGGTCCTGTGTGATTGCAGGGTTATTGATTAATCTAATAGCTTTATTTTGAATTTTGTCCAACTGCCTCAATGCAACCACTCCACTTCCACTCCACAGAGGTGAACAGTAATCCATCTGAGAACGCACATGACTTTTATATATTACGGCCAACTGCTCGTCAGTGAAGAATTCTCGAACTCTGTACAGGAGTCTCAGTTTTTTTAGAGGCATTCTTAGCAATGCTTCTAACATAATGTGTCCAGCTCAAGTTAGTAGTTAATGTTACACCGAGAATGTCAATACTAGGGGAAGTGGGAATATTTACATCATTAAAAAATATATGGGAGTCAGTGAGATTCTGTCTGTTAGAAAATTGAATGTACAGTACTTGGTTTTCTGTGCATTAAAGGAAACTATATTCTTTTGTCCCCATTCTTCAATTATAGAAAGGTCCTGGTTCATAGAAATTGCAGTGCTTATTTTTGAATTTATAAGATCGGGTTGGGTGAAAGAATTGGTAAATGTGAAGGAACTGTGGAGTGTCTAGTCATCTGCATAGGAATGTATTGGATTATGAGTGGTAGATATGAGATCATTGATATGAATGAGGAACAGAGTTGGGGCCAAAACTGATCCCTGGGGAACACCAGCATTTATTGAGTGAAATTGAGAATAAAGGCCATCTACCATTACACGTATTTTTCTGTTATGAAGATAAGAACAAATTAGTGGAACTAATGATGCAAGGCCGTAGTGCGACATCTTCGACAATAAGGATTGATGCCAGACTCTATCAAATGCCTTAGATATATCCAGTGCTATTGTATGTGTTTCACCATGTTGGTCTGTAGCTTGGTTGATTTGATGCGTAAGAAGGCAAAGAATGTCTGCAGTTGATCGACATCGTCTAAAACCATATTGCCTATCACTGATTAATTTATTATTCTCAAGATGCTTAATTATGTGATTATTTAATATAATTTCAAAGACTTTACCAATAGTGGAAGTTATAGCTATTGGTCTGTAGTTTGATGGATCTGAAGAGGCACCTTTTTTAGGAACTGGATGGATGTTTGCTTCTTTCCAGGATACTGGGAAGCATGAGGTATGAGTACATAGACGGAAAAATTTTGCCAATACAGGAGCGAGCACCAAGGAGCAATTCTTAAGTACTATTGGAGGAATTTCATCTGGACCAGGAGCCTTATCTACCGAGAGATTCTGCAAAATAGTTTTGACATGTCTGGTGTGGATCTTAAGTAAGGGAATTTCAGGCGAATTAAAATTAAGTACAGGGACATCTTGATTTATTTCATTTAAGGTTGAGTTGGTGGAGAAAATATCCGCAAGAAGGTTAGCTTTACCTCGTGGGTCACTTACAAGATTGCCAGTCGGAGATTTTAATGGTGGAATGGATGAAGCAGTTGTGAACTTGGATTTGAATGAGTTAAGAGTAGACTAAAATATTTTGTTATCATTTGGATTATTTAGAAGTTTATTTGCCTGCTTGTGGAGAAAGTTTGATTTAGTTAGGTTTAATACAGTTTTGGCATGATTTCTGACGTTTCTAAAGTAATTAAAGGCTTCATGTGTTTTTGATCTTGTGTATGCATTGTAGGCTATTGCTTTTTGTTCAGTTACTCTAGCACAATTATGGTCAAACCATTTAGGTGAATTAGATCTTTTAATGTACTTTTGATGAGGAATAAAAGTTTCCATTCCAATTTTTACAAAATCTTGTATGTGGCATGGGAGCTATTAACCCTTTCATGCACATATGACTCAGAGGTTGCCAGATTACCAATAAGAAATAGAGTTCTCTCACTCTTATAATTACCTCTCCAAAATTAGTTTTCTGCCCACAGCGAACTCAAAGACAACTGCAGAGGTTGAAGTAACTAAACTAAAGTTTTCTAAATACCCCTGATGGTAACAAAGGCTTTAAAGCATCCCTAATAGGCTCAAAATAGAGTCGTATGTCTGAGAGGGTTAATTTATGGTCGCCCCTTCAGGGATCACAGCATCCAGCAATAGATAGTATTTTGTATGAAAGAGTTTGAAGCATAATCTGCAAAGGTGGCATGTGATACTTTTTTAAGTTAACCCTCCTGTAACGGCGACGTCTTTTTAACTAGACTTTACCTACATTTAATAATAATATACAAATTAATGCAATAATTATAACTAAACTATAATCTGTGCAGCTTAACCCTTGTCTAGCGGGGGTTTTTGGGTTTATTTGGGCATATTCAGGCCCTCTTGCATGATAAATCAAGTATCTGCATGAAAAAAAAAATATTTAGCAAAAAACTAGGCGCTAAAAGCTTCAAAATGAGACCAGAAAGAGCTACGTAGCACTCGTGGTTCTCATACAGCGATACCAGTAACATGGGAGTATAGCGTATAGCGGCATATTTTTCCCAGCTCACTACTGGCTACACTGCTGGCCTCTAGAGAACACAGGGAACATGAGTTAATGGGCGGCGGTAAGCCCTGGGAGTCAGCTGTCTGGCCCGCTGCGCTCCCGGACATTTGCACTCGATTTTAACCCTTTAAAAGCCTTAACCTCTGAAGTGCGCATGGGGGTAATTGGAAAAGTCCCCCTGTGCCGACGTATTTGAGGTGTTTCCGTCACTAAAATATTCATTGTGCCATTAATAGCATTAATACTTATCCATATGCGCCTATTATGGGTTGATTATAAAGGTATTAACCTGAAACAACAATAAAACTAGTGAAAACAGCGTTTGGAATGGTCAAAATCGGAGATATAGCCCGCGAGTTGTATAATGTATGGGTGAGGCAAGCTGCTTTCCCGCCAATTTTCCCCAAGGCCACCGAGACACAGTCGATCGATACTCTCTCTCTCTCTCTCTCTCTCTCTCTCTTGCACTCGCTTGCCATCAGTGATGACAACACCCTGCTTGCAACTCGCTAATGTTAGCACGAAAATATACCTCAGAATAAGGGAATAACAGGGAAAATAGGTGATAACTGAAGGAGAGGAGGAAAGTGGGGAAGGAGGGGAGGTAGAGGACTGAGATTTTGCATGGCCCAGGGGCCAATTTTTTTTTTTTTTTTTTTTTTTTTCCCCGATGTCAAAAGTTGATTTTCTTTTTTCACTCACTCTTAAGAGTCTCCCCGCAGTTCCCGGGTTAATAATGCTCCTAACTTGCTGCAAATTGGAACTGGACTTCAGTCCGACCCCGATCTTTAAGGGTTAAGAAGCACTTGTGATAGTTAAAATGCATAACCAAGATGCAGTACATGTACTTAGAAACCCTTTGATTGCTGAAGGCTCTTTTTAAACCGAATAAAATAGTCTAATAGTAGCCAGAATAAAGTTAAAAGAACGTTGCTGCTACAGACAGAAGAGGTTAAGGTCTATGAGGACAGGCTATCTTTTAGACGTTTACATAGGCTGGACAGAGGCAGCAATAGGGGTATGTACTTTTCTTTCAAGAGGGGCAGGGAACTACGGGTATTTAATGCAGAGCGGCTGAATGGATCAAGATAAATATTTTGAGGTGGTATGGTCATGTGAGAGAAATTTTAAAAAGAGAATGCAGAGAGATACATTTATGTGAAGCAAGTTCTATAGCAGACTTAGTAAACTGCTGAACATTGAGTGATTGAGTGGATAAATGCCAATACCTTTGAGAGAGGAATCGAGTGAGCAAAAGGAAACCGACTATTGAAAAGAACAATGGTATGAGAAGTAGAACACCCATTTACAAATTTCTGTTGTGTCTGACATAGGAAGCCGGTTTCAACAATCTAATAGGGGTTTACTGCTTTGATAGCGCAATTCATAAATGCGCGGAATTTCGGTGCGAGTATCCTAGGTTCGAGTATTTGTCATTTCATTAATCGAGTTTAGAAGTAAAGTTGGTTGTGAAAAAATATTAATTCACCTAAGGCCATCCTTAAGTATCGTTTCCCAGTTGACTATCCTAAAAGAGGATGGTGTATAACCTTCACAGGACCTAACAGTTACCCTTTTAAATATAAAGACAATTTCTAGAACTTCACAGGACCTAACAGTTACCCTTTTAAATATAAAGAAGTTTTCTAAGCATATTAAAATACTCTTACTATAGCCAGAATAAAATTTCAAAATTTCAAAGACTAATTTAATTTCACACCAGGATAAAACTACCAATGACTAACCGTTTGAATTTTCTGCCAAATTCATATATATTACCTACATATACATTTTCAGTACCTTAAATTTTTTAACTTAAAATTACCTATTTGAACCGTAATGGAATGCTGTAGACATATCAAACCATTTTAGTTCCAAAATTTGTATAGACTGAATTTTACTTTAAATCTGGAGAAAATAATTATAAAAACATTAATTAGTTTTACTTTAAATCCGGAGAAAAAATATAAAATAAATAAAAGGTTCAATTTCTTTAAACTTTTACGCAATTACAGCCTTCAACACTACAAATTCAAACATTGCCTCATTTTGTAATCCATGTACCAACTCTTATTGTACAATCTAAATATAGTTCACTGATTTCTCTAGATTTCACAAATTTATTCGGCACGTCTAAGACAGCCGACTTAAAGATCTAAGTCACACAAACTAATTTACATTTAACTGACCAAAAGTATCAAAATAATAGTTCAAGAGCAACTATTAAAGTTAAAGAGCAAAACAATTTAAATGACTTAAAGAAAAAAGCAATTAAAAGTTTCAGACCAATTAAATTTACACTACATTTACAATACGCCCCAAATAAACTTAGCCTCCTATGCAGATGACATAACACTCACATGCACACACCATGACCCAAAAAGAGCAACAGATCTCCTTCAACCCTATCTCAACACACTACATGGCTGGTGCACTACAAACAGACTTAATCTAGCCCCAGCCAAATCCACCGCAACCCTGCTCACAAGTTGGACAGGACAACACGAATACATCCCTCAACTCACCATAAACAACACACCCCTAACACATACACACACACCCAAAATCCTAGGAGTAACATATGATACTCATATGACATTCAAACAGCACACCACAAACATTAAAAAGAAACTGACACCCAGACTTAACGCCCTCAGGTCACTTGCTCACACAAAATTTGGACACAACAAAGAAACTACCACCACAGTATATAAACAATACATAAGATCAGTGATGGAATACGCAAGCCCAGCCTGGGCTTCTAACCTAGCTGAAACACATCATAAGACCTTACAGACTATTCAAAACAAAGCCCTGAAGATCATTACAGGCTGCACAGCTACTGCACCCACAGATCACCTACATCAAGAAACCAAAATCCTCAAAGTCAAAGACCATCTGGACATGAGAGGCACTCAATTCCTGGCAGCAGCCTCCACGAACCAAGACCACCCACTAAACTACATGGCAACACACCCACAGACACCAAGAAATATCAAAACAACACCCAGCACACGGTATCACACACAATTATTGTCCTCTCTCCCTCCCTGCCCACCCCGAACCAACATCCAGAAGCACATCCATACTCATATCTCTCACCGATCCATCCACTCACTCACAGACAACACACAGCTGCATGCACGACCTCCCGAAATCCATCCTTCCGAATCCTCCCTTCCTCGCGAGGACAGAGTCCACCTGGCCAGGCTGAGATGCGGACACCATCCAGCTCTCCTGAGCTATCAGAAGAGACTGGATGACTCCGTTGTCGACGCCTGCCCGGGATGTAACACAGCACCCCATACCATTAAACACATCATAGAAGACTGCATTTCACACAACCACTTACGCCAACAACACAATCTACACTCAATGAGAGCTCTGTGGGAAAGCCCGATCGTGGCCATGGCCTTTCTCAGGGACTCGGGGCTGTTCGGCCAGGCAGCTTAGGGAACAACAACAACAACAACAACAACACTACATTTGAGCAAAGCAACAAATTACATTAAATAATAAAAGCCATGTCAAGAAAGTTTGCTCAAAGTTACTTTAAATAAATACTAAACCAACATTAAGTATAAAATTGAACCTTCAAGATAAAGTTTGAAATTTAGACATTAACCTAGATATTTCTGACAATAGAAACCTTATGCACAAGCTATTAACAAATCATGAAAACTTAAAGAGAGATTTCCACTCGAGGGATTTCTTTCTGGACCCGTTTCTCCCTCATGTTTAGCCCCATTGCTTTTGAGATTTTAAGACGTTCACCCTAGTAGTTTTGACATTTTAAGATATTTTGCCCCATTTCTGTCAATTTTAAGACCTTTCGTGCCATTAAGGCGTCTATTTCTTCCTGGCGTGCAATAGCGAGCCTGTAATTTAAGGGCAACCGGCCTCTGGCCGGGAAATTTTTCTACCGAAAAATGTACAAATTTATCTTTAAAGGGTGTCTAGGGGGTGTAATTTTAAGCTTGATGAAAACTTTGGGAACAAACTAAATACCTATCATTAAGTGGTTGCAACTTACAATTTATAGTTTCTGAAAAAGGTTACCAGTGAACTATTTAAAGATTGTACGCTTCATTAATGTGTTAAACTTAAGACATTCAAAAACAAACTAAACTTGACTTGCCAATAGCTATAATCCATTATTTTTAAACATGGCGAAAAGTTTATTCCTTAACATTAGATCCAATAATTAATGAACCGCTATGCCTCTTATGTAATATTATAATTTAAAACTTTCAAAATAAACAAACCAAAACTAGTAACAATATAAATACAAAAAAAAACTTTACTCAAAATCACTAAGTGGAAATTATCACTAACAAAGGAAAATATAATTTTCATGCAATATTACTGTAAAGTTCGTAGTTTACTGTAGTGGGCAGTAAATAATTTAATAAATTCACTTTTTTGCCACCTTCAAAATCACAGACTATAGCATTCAATGTTCTTAGGAACAAAGTTTCGAACCGCCAACATTAAATTTTGCAGCGCAATATTGCTATACAGTAAGTCCCCACTTAAAATTTAAGACAGTTACTGACAAAAATACTACTTTGTAATAGACTTTAAAAGTTAATTTACAGCATAAAATACAATAAATCTTTGAAGGATTATTACAAATTTTAGTTTAAATGGAATTAATTTATAGCAAGCTTTCAAATATACTACTTTACTTTAAATTATAAAATATACTTTATATCATACTTTAGAATAAATTACAGTACTGTACTTTACTTTAAATTATAAACATTCAAATAAGTAATTAAAATTACTTTTAAGAGCAGATATGCAATTTAAGTCTATCTAAACAAAACAAGGAACTGAACTTCAATGGACAGTAACCAAACTAATTCAAGAGATTTAAGTGAGTAAACATTAACTGTATACAAAAGGTTGTTAACCCTTTTAACAATATTGAAAATCATACGACTTATTGTACACGTCATGGACGTCAATAGAAAGGTTAAAGTAACATTTCCCAATTATATATCAATAAAAAGACAGTTCCAGGTTCTACATGGGTGTGCCTTAGGAATGACTTGCAACACAGGAGGAACTATAGGATATCGGTTAACTGAAATAATAGCTACTAAATTAGTCATATTTCCATTTATTTGGATAAGTTACTTTGTTTTTGCAAGTTTATCTTTATACTTTACTTAAAGTTCTCAATAAGAAATGGATTTTATTTTTGCTTTAAATGTAATACACTTAACATTTTCATCTGAAGTGACTAAAGGTTATTTTTGGTTGATTTGCAAGTATTAAATATTAAATTAAGCATAAGAACTAAGTAGAAAAAGCTCCTTGTAAAGCATAGAGTGTAGGGCCGTACAATGGTGCAAAACTGCATCAAGGTCTAATTCCATGACCCCGAGGGGTCATGTTGACCTCAGGCATAGCAAGCTTGAGAAGCAAGCGACAGCAGCGATCCGCCTAGAAACTTTAGTACAAGAGTTCTAGAGACAGTCCCCACCCGTTAGACAGTCTTACTGCCTTGGTACCGGTACCCCTTAACAGACGATACCACCTGCTATGCCCTCACCCCAATGGGTGATGGCTTTATCTGCGAGGAGCACCCTCAATGTACATGGCTTGATCTAGATTGCATATACTTTGTCATTTTATGACATTTATTCCTTAAATGAATGAAAAAGTATCATATCAGATAAATGTAAGTGTTTTCTGTCTATACTGGAAAATTTATTTATAAAACGGTAACTGGAATTAATTTATATTAATGTTATTTACTGTACAAAACATTTAGAAATTAGTTGCAACAAAATTAAGTGAAATTATAAGTAAAGTCAATATTATCTTTAGCAATATTTAAGACTGACTAATACAAGACTCCTGTGCTGCCAACTTTAAACCCTCTGCACGAAGGTGCATTCTTAGAAGGTATCTCCCTAGGATGTTTGTTTAAATTCATATTGGCAGTCAAGTTAAAACAAATATAAGAGTTGGTACTTCTATTACAATATGAGGCAGACTAATTTAGGACCATGTTCTCAACCACATAATGTTGGTTACCAGGATGATAATTACTTCTATTATTTAACAACTAATCCAAAATATAGGCTTAAGTTTCATCCTAATTAATTTATTCTAAAAGTTAATATTTTAGGCAGTAATCCAGAAATACAGTTTGGCGCTTATTTAAGGAGAGATATCCACTTGAGGGACTTTTTTCTTGACCCCTTTCTCTCTCATGTCTAGCCCCATTGCTTTTGAGATTTTAAGATGTTTGTCCAGTTAGTTTGGCGATTTTAAGAACTTTCACCCCATTTTAAGACCTTTCGTGCCATTCAGGGGTCTATTTTATCCTGGCGAGCGATAGCGAGCCTGTAGCTTAAGAGGAAACGGCCTTTGGCCAGGAAATTGTTCTACCGAAAAATGTACAAATTAATCTTGAAAGGGACTCGAGGGAGTGTAATTTTAAGCTTGCTGGAAGTCTAGGGAACTAACTAAATACCTCCCCTTAATCTCATACAGTACAGTACGGTACTTTAAATAATAAATAAAGTTTTATTTAATTACTTTGTAAACTGTAATCCACAAAAATTACACATTTAGCCTTTCTAATAAAATGTGTATAAATTCCTGGACTAGGCTATATGCAGCTGGAAATAACGGCCCCATAATATCCTACACATACCTGCAGTTAATAATAGGAGTGATGGTGGTAGAGGTGGTGTGGTAGTGTGGTAGTGGTGGTAGTTGTGGTAGTGGTGGTCGAGTCTTCTTTTATCTGCGGAATTTAAGAACACATGTAATATCTACCGCTATATAATCCTTAGTTTTATACTTTAACAAGATTTTTTAATTTTATACTTTAACAATATCAAGTCAGATTATTTCTTAATATAATATTTAATACAAAAATTGCAATGTAAAACTCAAAATAAACTAATATGGAGCAATAGTATTTTAATAAACTAATATGGAGCAATAGTATTTTAATTTAATACAAATACAATTTCAATGCAAGTGCAGTACAGTATTTTAATATTCCTTCTTTTTACTCTAAATTTAAGGTACTGTGTATATTTCTCAATTTAAATAAAGTAATAAAATAATTATAATTTAAAACTTGCAAAATAAACAAACCAAAACTTATACGAACATAGTAAAAAGACTAAACGAATCAAAATCACTATGTGGAAACAACGCTTAAGTAAAATTATTATTTCTAAATAAAAGAACACAATCAACCACATAGGGTGTACATTGCTACATGAGCAAGTTAATCTGGTTAGGAAAATTTGCACGTGATTATGTATTTGGTGGTGGTGTGATCAGAAGTCTACTGTATAACCTGCTTAATGAATGACATTTAATGTTTACCTCTAAATTATTTTTTACTTTAATAATTGTGACTAGTAGCATTTAGCCCAATTTAATTTTGAAATTTATAAATAATATCAAAAGTGCAGGATTTGAATACAGTATTAAACAAAAATATATATAAATTAAGGCTTTAAGTTCTAAGTAAATGAAAATATAATTTAGCAACTAGAGATGCCCTAACAAAATCAGAGCGAGGACTGGCAACATCAGATTCCCGCAACAGCTCCAACCATTGTAGAAGTCTTTGACCCCTTTTCACATCTGCGAACAAAACAAAATATTAATACTGGACTGCTGTACACTCTTACCATAGATGGTACTGATGGAGTTAAGGGGGAGATTTTAGTTTGGTCCATAGATATCCTTCAAGCTTAAGATTACACCCCCTTGAGCCCCTTTCAAGATAAATTTGTAAATTTTTCGGTAGAAAAATTTCCCGGCTCAAAGCCGGTTCCTCTTAAATTACAGGCTCGCTATCGCTCGCCAGGATAAAATAGACACCTAAATGGCACGAAAGGTCTTAAAATTGACAGAAATGGGTTTAAAGTTCTTAAAATAGTCAAAATAATGGGGCAAACGTCTTACAATTAAAAACACAATGAGGCTAAACATGAGGGAGAAAGGAGTCAAGAACAAAATCCCTCAAGTGGATATCTCCCCTTAACTTTAGACATTCTAAATAGATCTGGCTCCATTTAACCACTAGATGCCCATTTCATATCACATTGAGAAAATATGCTTTACCTACGTACTACCGGCTCTGTAGTGTAGTGGAGAAAGTCTGCCTCCCACCCCAGGTGACCCAAGTTCAATCCCACGCTCAGGCATGAAGGTTTTTCGCATACACTGGGATAATTTTGTTTAACCCATGGGGTGTGGGTACAAAGGAGGGAGAGTGTGATAAGACTTCAAATTATCAAAAATGTCAGAGTTTACTCCTGAAAGGTTAAAATCTATACGGAGATCACTGGTTAGTCCTCTGAATGTAGTTTAAATCCATGTCCGAATTCAGGCTAGGTGTCCGAAATTGCCCCAAATCATGTCCACATTCAGACACCTTTATTACATTTATAATAAATATATGCAATGCATTTAATTGTCTTTAAGGAGAGGCATTTCGTTTGTTCCCCAAGTTTTCATCAAGCTTAAAATTACACCCCGTAGACCCCCTTTCAAGATAAATTTGTAAATTTTTCGGAAGAGCCGGTTGCTCTTAAATTACAGGCTCGCTATCGCTCGCCAGGAAAAAATACTCTTTAATGGCACGAAAGGCCTTAAAATTGACAGAAAAGGGGCAAAATGTCTCTACTACTAGGGCGAAAGTCTTAAAATCTCAAAAGCAATGGGGCTAAACATGAGGGAGAAAGGGGTCAAGAAAAAAGTCCCTCAAGTGGAAATCTCCCCTTAATGCTATGATTGTATACCCCAATGTACCAGCTACACATATGTACAATACTCAACATCTTTGTTAAAACAAAAATACAAGTCACGGAAATACGCAATAATCAGACTAATTTGCCCCAGTTGACTATACTATTTTCTATGCGTCAGCCAATTTTGATAAATTTCATGGCACTGGCGCAGTATTTGAAGGGCTCTTTTTAGAAGTTTAAATACCGTACCATCCGTGAGGCCTATCGCATTTCCCTGGTTAAAGACTACTTAAAATTTAAAGAAATAAAATTATTATTATTAAAATAGGGATTCGCACCAAGCCTAAAAAGACTGGCACCAAAAGAAACTTTGTGGGAAAAAAAAACCCATCGGAGGCGTTGTGGGGCTGGGCACAATACGGAGTAGAGGAGAATAAGACTAGGAAACACTAATTAAAGAAGCTGAAGGAGACGGGTATGGAGGAGAAACCGCACAAGATGTGGGAGGGAGAAAGTGGGGGACTCTCTAAGCATATCGGCTAAGACAAGGGGGCGATTAAGGGAGGACATGAAGGGGAATGCCCGCCGTCGGGCATTGGAGAAACGCGGACAGTCGATCAGGAGATGCTGGACAGACACTGGAATATGGCAGCAAGGACAGAGCGTGGAGACATCACACGACATCAAATGACCATGCGTGAGCCTGGTGTGGCCGAGCCGAAGACGGGCTAGAGCGGTCTCCCATCGACAATTGCGATGAGAGGAAGACTTCCAAGGTAGGACGGAAGGTTTGACAGAACGCAGTTTGACATCAGACACCCTCATGGAGGTCCATTCGTCCTGCCAGCGTTGACGTAGTAATTGAGCAACACGCGGGAAGTAATCAGATGCAGGAATACGTCGTGGCACGAGTCGGTGAGAGGTAATAGCAGAGCGGGCGAAAAAAATCAACCCGCTCATTGCCAGGCACTCCAACATGACTCGGGACCCAACAGAAAGACAGGGACTTCAATTTAGTAGCGATGCGGAACAACCATTCTTGAATCTCCAGCACTAAGGGGTTAACAGCGGGAAGAGACTGAATACTCTGAAGAGCACTAAGGGAGTCACTAAAAATTACAAAGGTATGCAGGTGTGAACAAAAAAATAGCACGTAGGGCAAATAAAATAGCAAATAACTCTGCCGTAAAGACACTAGCACATGATTGGATGTGACGTTGGAAGGTCCGGTCCGGGAACACAACCGCAAACCTTGTACCGGCGGAGGTCTTGGAACCATCAGTGTACACTGGAACGGCCGAAGAGTGGTGTAGCATGTTCCGCAAACTGAGCATAAAGCAACTGTGGGGTTGAAGAGGCCTTAGAGGGGGGGAGGGCAGCTGTACAAACGGTAGGGCGAGGGAGTAGCCATGGGGGGAACTCTGACTGTCTGAGGGGTAGCACCGATGGAATGGGAAAAGAGAAGGAGGCTAGTAAAGCAGAGACCCGACCGGGGAACGAAGTAGCAGACACTGATGGGGCTAAGCCGGAAGCCGTGGGAGGAAAACCAGCCGAACTGTGTTGCAGAAGGCGAAGATGACATCGAAGGGTCAGTTTATCCCGCCTGGATGATAGCGGCGGGACACCTGATTCAGCATAAAGGCTAATAACCGGAGTAGAGCGAAAAGCCCCTAGCGACAAGCACAGACCGTGATGGTGAAGGGAGTCTAGGCGCTTAAGGTTTGTACGTGCAGCGGAGGCATATACCTGGCAGCCATAATCGATCTTGGAGAGAATAAGTGTTGTATGGAGGCGCAGAAGAGTCGTCCGGTCCGCACCCCAAGACAAGTGGCTAAGGGTTTGTAAGAGTTGAAGCCGTCAGGTGGTGGAGGTCAGTAACCAAGTAATGTGCGGGTACCATGTCAACCGAGTATCGAAAATGAGACTCAAGATGGAGCTGAGGACCTGTATAAAGAAATAAAAGAAACTCCCAAATGCATTATTTTTATCACATTGCAAGATCATAGAAACTGACCCATAATTCTAACTTTAAGATTGTTGGGAGACCTAATACAACTAACCTATCTAATAAAATACCATGTAATTTAATGTTTTGTTTAACCTAACTTTACAGGGTACCGTACTACATTGGTGTCCGTGGCAATGAAGACGCCGATGCTGCGGCTAAGAATGCTATTTTAATGATCCCTCGCCAGCCCCACCTTCCGTTAGGTGATTGGCTGTCCTTACTCAAGCCTTCTATTCTTTGCACGTGGCAATCTCATTGGGATGCTCTACCCTGCAATAATAAACTCCGTGCAATCAAACCTTCTGTCCGTCCTTGGCCCTCGTCTTCCCGCTCTCACAGGTGTGAAGAAGTTTTACTAACTAGACTTAGGATAGGCCATTCCCGGCTGACTCATGGTCATTTGATGTCCACTCCCCGCACTCCGCCCCCTACCTGCTCCTACTGTCATTCCCCTCTAACTGTTCGCCATGTCTTTGACTGCCCAGATACTGCCCGTCTGCGTACGGTTTGTTTTGGTACTAAATCATTCACTGACCTTTTATCCGATTCTCCGTCATTTTCCTTCCCCCCTATCGTCCGTTTTTGCGTCGCCTTAAGCTCCTTTCAGTAATCTGATCCAATCCTTCGGGCCAGACCTATGAGAGTTCCGTATGGAGCTCGGTGGTCTGGTTAATCTGCTCTACATAACTAACTAACTAACCGTACTGCATGAATTCTACCTCCCTACAGAAAATGGGCCAGATCTTCTCGAAACTACAGTTATTGGTACTTTTAGCGTTATTACTCCATTAATTTGTAAAATTACAATTCTGATTACACCTCGAGAAAGTATTACAAATATAATATGCCAGTAAAACATTCTTATGGTAGACTATGATTATTATGATTTATTTTGAGGGGAACAGTCAGAGACTTCTTTTTAAAACTTTTTTGAAATATTTCTCAGCAACAGAGCTAAATATTAAACATCTGAACAACCAATTTATACCTGTGAGTCATTAGTACAGGAATTTATACCTGCGAGTCATTAGTACAGGGATTTATACCTGTGGGTCATTAGTACAGGGATTAAATATTATTGGAATCGGATGGACACCAGTGTCAGTTTCTAGTTAGTGTAGCCTAGGTCATTTTTTCCCATTTTATTTTTTCCCTGAAAACTACTCGGCCAAATTCTATCAAACTTTGCCAGAAGTGCCCTTATCCAGTCCAACATACTGTATAAAACATTCATGCAAATAGAAAAATATTAAAGTCACTACTTAAGTAGCTGCAGTTTGGTCCCCTTAACCCTTAACTGGCGGCGTGCAACATATGTCGAGTGAAATAAATTTGGACTATGTGGCGGTGCAAGACAGCTGTAGAGCGCCATTTTCAGCACGTAATGTTGCTGAGAGAGAGAGCCGAGCGGTGGGACGAGCGTAGATACCTTATGACCGCTCCCCACGACCACCGTGGACGTACTGAACTGTATTGCACCCTTCTCCCCCCTTTCTCACTCGCTACACAGGGAATTATGTACGGAAATTACCTTATTTTAGGGTTTTTGCACTCTTGTTGCACGATCGTTGCAAGAGAACCAGTGGTCGTACAAGGATGGTTCAGGTGTCATTGGAAAGCTCGGTTTATGCCCTTTCAGGGATAGATACTTTTTTTACACTCCAAGTCTTATTTAGGCATGAAAATTAGCACGGAAACAACCCTATTTAGGGTAAAAAAAAAAACGCTGGGCGGTACGGTCAAATAGACCGCCTAGCCCGCCAATAAGGTGTTAAACAGGATATCAGGCGCTCTATCCTATTTGGATAGCAACTATAATTTTAGTAACATTTTCTTATAAACATTATATTAAACTAAATTAGGGTTATGGCCTTGGAATTGCTCGGGGCCTTGGGGCTGTTCGGCCAGGCAGCTTGGGGAACAACAACAACAACAACAACTAAATTAGGGTAGCTTAACTTACTCTAAAAATAGTTAAATAAAATTAACTGTCGTTGAATATGCGCAGTCAGTGGAATTGAGCTTTAAGTTTTTATTGGGCTTCTTTTTATCATAAAATTACGTAACAAAGTTATTCTCGCAAAAAAAATCATAGAAGATAAACAAAAATTAAACTCACTAATGCGTAGTCCGAGGAATGGGACTATTGTTTTGACGGCGCGTCAGGGAGGAGGCCACAATAGTTATAGAAAGCTGCGTTGTACATCTATCTACTGTATATGTTCAGGCCCAATCCCCATTTTGGGGGTAGCCGACTCAAGACAGAGCAAGAACAGGGAAAACACAAAAACATAAAACAGATAAAAAACACAAACTCACACACATCCAGGTCACCCAGGAGAAGACCCAGAGACCAGGGTCACCAAGGCGTTGTACATGGCCAAACATAAAAAAAAAAACTCGCCATTTGATCAAGTTAGCCTCAACATCCTGCAAATCTTGGATACGAACTAGGTATCTGTGTATAGCAGTTTCCCAGGGAGACAAGTTCACTTCTATAAGCTCCAGCAAGTGCCATAGCGCAGCATCCACTTATACCTATATTGGATTACGGGGATTTACAATCTGACTGAGAATCAACATGCCTGTGTACCCCCAAAAGATAATCTAATTAGAGGACTAAGCTTCAGAAGATGTGTTGTGAAGACCAAACACCTTTCACCTCTGCGTGTGAAGCCCGCTTGGCTACCACACACCAGGAAGTCATCTGTGGATTACAAATATATGTTAGTTACGGAGTTAGTCATTAATGGAGTGGTATTCCAACAATTTTAATAATTAATTCTACTACTGCTTTGAATTCAGAACTCCAATTATCATGACTAGGGCAATTACTTTGCAAGAACTATGTTAATGGATTATGAATATTTTAAATTATATTACACCGTAATAGGAAACTACCCAAAAGACTAACAATTCAGATTCAAAGGCCGAGTTTAGTTTGTTATCTTTCAGGAAGGAAATGAGGCAGTGTTCGATATAATTTGAGACCCATCTTCAAATAATTAAATTCTTAAGTCCCCATTAAAATCTTTCTCAGAACTTCTAGATCTTAATGTGTGAATATACTTTACGCCTTAAACTATGTCAGAATATCATCCTTGTGAATTAAATCACTAAATCAGTAGTTGTTGAATTTGAAATTATTAACAGTTAAAATTTGAATTATATAGAGTATATTAAATCTACTCTTCTCTAGCTTGAAGTTAAATTACTTTCAGTGTACATTAATATTAAGACTTCTTTGCTACCTTTTATAAAGTTCAGTGTTCTGTCGTATGAAGAGTGTCCTGTATGCTATCACTAGGAGCCACTTTGACCTGAACTAAACTTTGGGGATTTTTAACATTTAACTGACCCTTATAGACCTGGGAGGACCAAGATATTTCTCCCTATATGGGGAATACTTCATATACTTATTAAAGTTCGTGCATGTAAACACTGTTCCTGTATATACATTTTTTTCCCCAAAACTTTTACTTTTTTCCTCAATAAAGATCCTGTGGCAGGTAGGCTATAACAGTTCTTATTCATTTAACATTACTAGGGAAACAGAGGCACCACTTCACTACTATCAATAAATACCAATTGCACAATTTCTTAAAATTGACAAAAGTGGGTCGATAGGTTTTTAAGTTTCAGGTTTAAAATATTGAAGTCTAAAAATGTATACTAGGCTTGTTTTGAGTGTAATAATGTCAAGATAATTTGAAATAATGAAATTTAAAAGTGTAATATTGTTTTTAAGTTTCAGGTTTAAAATATTGAAGTCTAAAAATGTATACTAGGTTTGTTTAAAGTGTAATAATGTCAAGATAATTTGAAATAATGAAATTTAAGAGTATAATATTGTTTTTAAGTTTCAGGCTTAAAATATTGATTGAAGTCTAAAAATGTATACTATTTGTTTAAACTTAAAGTGTAAAAATTTAAAGATACTTTGAAATATTGAAGTTTAAAAGTGAAATATTGTGTTTAAATTTCAGGTTTAAAAATTTGAAGTCTAATAATGTATACTGTATTTGTATAAAGTGTAATAATGTCAAGATAATTTGAAGTATTGAAGTTTAAAAGTGTAATATTGTGTTTAAGTTTCAGGCTTAAAAAATTGAAGTCTAAAAATGTATAGTGTATTTGTAAAAAGTGTAAACATTTCTTATTGGGAGAACTCTACAAAAACGGTAGACGGTATGCATTAACTTGGCAGAAAATACACATTTGCATTAACACAATCACCTAGACTTAAATACATTATTCTGGCAGTTACATAACTTTATACAGTTTTAAAAAAAATATTAAATATATATATATAAAATCAATTCAATGTGTAGGATACTAGTAAATAAAATACAATTTCAAATTCCCACGCTATTAGAACCACTAATAATCTAACTGTATGGGTAGTGACCTAAAAGAATAAGTGAAGGGTTTGGCCAGAACGGCAGAGAGAGACCGAGGACGAGAATGAACAATTGAGTCTATGTATACCACCAAAGGGAAGGACAGAGGGAGAGTTAGACCAAATAAGAGGTGGAAGGATGGAGTGAGGAAATATATGAACGAAGGCGGTGCTGGTTGGGGGGAGGGGCGTCGACTCACCGGGGACAGAGGTGCATGGGGGCGGTTCGTTCGTGGCCACCCATTCGGGGATCGCGGCGTCAGGCAATAGATAGATACCACCAAACTTGTGGTTGGGTGGGAAGAGAGGTGCTGGCTCAATTTTTATGATCAACCTAAAACTTCGCTTAAATCATTAGAATTAGAACTTGCAAAATAAACAAACAAAAACTGGGACAACAAGATAAACACAAAAGAACTAATCAAAATCGCTATGTGGAAACAACACTTAATTAAATATAATTATGAAATAATTATACAGAATAATTTAAATCAACTAAATTTATGACCCTACCAGAGAGTCTATTCATTCATGTGGACCCCCACAGGGATTAAAGAGTCTGACAAATGAGAATTTAGAGCAAAATGTAGAAGCGAGACCAAGGATGGTATTCTGAATTTCGGATAGGATTAGATTTATATCTAAAATACAAAAATGGACATTAATCGTGAAATAAACCTAAAACTGTTTTGGGTTTGGTGTCCCGACTTCGAATACCGGGAGGACCATATTTTATTTATTTATTATTTTCTATGTGAATGAGGGAGACAAAAGGCATAACTGCCTGCAGCGAGTGCCTCCCCCAGATTTCAAAGAGAGACAGGCCCGAAATCAAGGGACGTTCGAGCTAAAATGCCTGGACACACCGAGTTTGAAGCAATTTAAGTCATAGGAAGAGGGAAAGACTGATTCTGGGAGAGTTCCAGAGCTCCGCAGTTGAATAGAAGAAAGTCTGAGAATAGCATTTCACTCTTGGGTTGGAGAGTGGCACAGAGTAGGGGTGGGATTGTGTTGCAAGGCGGGTAGTTTGTATAATTTCAGGTGAACCCCTTCTGTACCGGTGAAGTATTTTGTGTATATATCTGCTGCATCTTAACGATTTGATGAAGCTTCCTGAAGGATTATTTTTTTATTTTTTCAGTCTGTAGCGAGTGCTTGTTTAAAAATAAACTCCAAAATATAAACCCTACCCCTTAACCCTCTCCGACACATGACGTGATTTTGAGCCTATTAGGGATACTTTAAAGCCTTTGTTACCATCAGGGGTATTTATAAACCTTTAGTTTAGTTACTTCAACCTCTGCAGTTGTCTTAGAGTTAGCTGTGGCCAGAAAACTAATTTTAAAGAGGTATTTATAACAGTGAGAACTCTATTTCTTATTGCTAATCTGGCAACCTCTGCGTCATATGAGTCTGAAGGGGTTAAATATGTAAACAAAGGAGAGGCTTAAAATGTGTAAAGCTGCAATTGTGGATAATTCTTTAAGGACAATGGTTGAAATGGTCTACTGGTTGAGATGACCTGGAACCATCTAAACTTCCAGCCAAACCGATTACAAATGGGATTAGAGAGTTGAGTACCGAATCATGAATAGAAACTTTAGGCCAAACATTTTAAGAAAATATCAGAAAATAACATCTCACGAACTGTAAGAGCTTTAATGCTTTTAATATCTAAAATAGTTTTCTGTAGCTAGGAAAGGATGGAGAGTGTTGCCAAAAGTTTGCAAGTGAGATTGGAGAGCTTCATATTTTTTTAGGTTAAATATTTAGCAGAGAGATTTACATGAGAATGAGGAAGAGAGCAGTGTGGTGTGGATGTAGATGTGCTGGAAAGTGTGAAATGGAACATAGAGATGGTTTGGCCATGTGAAACTTATGTGGCACTAGAGAATTAATAAAATAGTGCAAGAGTGAAATGGAAGAGCAGAAGCAAAGGTAGATAGAGGTGGAAGGATTGACTTCAGTATATGCGTGAAAGCGGTGCTGGATGGGAGGAGGGGAATTGAATGACTGGGGACAGGTGCATGGGAGCGATTCATTCATGGTCACCCCTTCAGGGATCAAGGTGTACGGCAATATAGTAAAAATCAATAAAAATAAAAAGTTATAAGTGGGGATTGGGCCTGAGTATAGAAATATATTTTGTATGAAGCAGTTTGAAGCATAATCTGCAAAGGTGGCAAGTGATAGACTTTTCCAAGTTAACTCTTGTGTACCGGCGACTTATTTTTAACTAGATTTTAGCTACATTTAAGAATACTGTAATATTTTTAACTAAAGCAATAATTATAACTACTAAACTATAATAATCTGCAGTTTAAGAAGGATCTGTGGTACTTAAAATGTTTAACCGACATAGTTAGAAGCCCGTGGATTGCTGAAAGCCCTTTTTTAACCCTCTCCGACATAGGACTCAATTTTGAGCCTATCAGGGGTATTTAGAAACCTTTAGTTTAGTTACTTCAACCTCTGCAGTTGTCTTTGAGTTAGCTGTGGGCAGAAAACTAATTCTAGAGAGGTAATTATAAGAGTGACAGAACTATTTCTTGTTGCTAATCTGGCAACCTCTGAGTCCTATGTGCATGAAAGGGTTAAACTGAATTTAATCTTCTAATAGTAGCCAGAATAAAGTTAAAAGAACAGTACCGGTACAGAAGGGGTCAAGATCGAAGAGGACAGGCTATTTCTAGACTTATATAGGCTGGACAAAGGCAGCAATAGGGATCTGTACTGTTCTTTGAAGAGGGGAAGGGAACTACGGGTATTTAATGCGGAGTGGCTGAATGGATCACTACAGGCAAAATGAAAATAAATCTGGCAAAAGGTCTTCAAATCGCCAAACTAATGGGGCGAAGCTCTTCAAAATCTTTGTACTAATGGGGCTAAACATGAGGGACAGGGGGTCCAGAAAAGAAAACTTAAGACAGTAAAGTAATTCAGTTAGAGAGGAAAGTAGGAGGCTAAACTTATAAACAAACTCTCAAAATAGAGTTTCAGAACATAAATCTAAACTTATAGCCGAACCGATTACAAATGGGATTAGAGAGTATTGTGAATAGAAACTTTAGGCGAAACATTTTAAAATATCTGAAAATAACATCTGACCAACTGTAAGAGCTTTAATGCTTTTAATATCTAAACTGATTTTGTGCAACTAGGAAAGTAGGGAGAGTGACGAGATAATTGTGCAAGGGTGATTACCGATCAAAGATATTTTTAAATTAAATATTTAGCGGAGGGATATGCAGTACATGAGAAAGCACGAGAGTGGTGTGGTATGGATGTAGATGTGCTGGAAAGTGTGAACAGGAACAGAGGTTTCAGCCATGTGAAACTTAAGGGAAACGAGAGAATGACAAAAAAGTGTAAAGTGGAAGGGCAGATGCAAAGGTTAGACAGAGAGGTGGAAGGATGGAGTCAAGTACCGTACAGTATATGCGTGAAAGCAGTGCTGGATGGGAGGGGCGTCTAATGACTGGGGACAGAGGTGCATGGGAGCTATTAACCCTTTCACGCACATATGACTGAGGTTGCCAGATTAGCAATAAGAAATAGAGTTATCTCACTCTTATAATTACCTCTCCAAAATTAGTTTTATGCCCACAGCTAACTCAAAGACAACTGCAGAGGTTGAAGTAACTAAACTAAAGGTTTCTAAATACCCCTGATGGTAACAAAGGCATTAAAGCATCCCTAATAGGCTCAAAATCGCGTCATATGTCCGAGAGGGTTAATTTGAGTCACCCCTTCAGGGATCATAGCATCCAGCAATAGATATAGTATTTTTTATCAAAGTGTTTGAAGCATAATCTGCAAAGGTGGCATGTGATAGACTTTTCCAAGTTAACCCTCATGTACCGGTGACGTCTTTTTAACTAGACTTTACCTACATTTAATAATAATATAAAAATTAATTCAATAATTATAACTAAACTATAATCTGTGCAGCTTAAGAAGCACTTGTGATAGTTAAAATGCTTAACCAAGATGCAGTACATGTACTTCGAATCCCTTTGATTGCTGGAGGCTCTTTTTAAACTGAATAAAATAGTCTAATAGCCAGAATAAAGTTAAAAGAACAGTGCTGCTACAGACAGAAGAGGTTAAGGTCTATGAGGACGGGCTATCTTTTAGACGTTTACATAGGCTGGACAGAGGCAGCAATAGGGGTATGTACTTTTCTTTCAAGAGGGGCAGGCAACTACGGGTATCTAATGCGGAGCGGCTGAATGGATCAAGAAACATTTTGAGGTGGTATGGTCATGTGTCAAGAAATTTTAAAAGGAGAATGCAGACATATAAATTTATGTCAAGCAAGTTCTATAGCAGAAGTACTAAACTGCTGAACAGTGAGTGATAGAGTGGATAAATGCCAATACCTTTGAGAGAGGAACCGAGTGAGCAAAAGGAAACTGACTATTGAAAAGAACAGTGGTATGAGAAGTAGAACACCTATTTACAAATTTCTGTTGTGTCCGACATAGGAAGCCGGGCTCAACAAGCTACTAGGGGTTAACTGCCTTGATAGCGCAATACATAAATGCGCGGAATTTCGGTGCGAGTATCCTAGGTTAGAGTATTTGTTATTTCATTAATCGAGTGTAGAAGTAAAGTTGGTTGGTGAAAAAATATTAATTCACCTAAGGCCATCCTTAAGTATCGTTTCCCAGTTGACTATCATGATGATAGTCATGAGGATGGTGTATAACCTTCACAGGACCTAACAGTTACCCTTTTAAATATAAAGAAGTTTTCTAAGCATATTAAAATAGTCTAACCATAGCCAGAATAAAATTTAAAAATTTCAAACACTAATTTAATTTCACACCAGGATAAAACTACCAATGACTAACGGTTTGAATTTTCTGCCAAATTAATATAAATTACCTACATATACCAGTACCTTAAAATTATTAACTTAAAATTACCTATTTGAATCTTAATGGAAAGCTGTAGACATTTTGAACCATTTTTGTTCCAAAATTTGTACGGACTTTATTTTACTTTAAATCCAGAGAAAATACAAACTAAATAAATTCCTAAATTTCTTTACTTAAAATCCGGACAAAATATATAATTAAATCTTTAATTTCTTTAAACTCTTACGCAATTACAGCCTTCAACACTACAAATCCAAACATTGCCTCATTTTGTAATCTATGTACAAACTCTTATTGTACAATCTAAATCAAGTCGTTCACTGTAAACCTTTGTCTCTAGATTTCACACATTTATTCAGCACGTCTATGACGGGCAACTTAAAGGTCTAAGAGCTAAACTAATATTTAAATTATGAGCAAAGTCCCTTACATTTAATTATAAGCAAACTAATTTAAATTTCACCACGACAAAAAGTACCAAGATATAGTTAAAGAGCAAAGCAATTAAAGTTTAAGAAAACTATTTTAATTAGTTAAAGAGCAAAGCAATCTATATTAAAGTTTAAGAAAAAAGGCATTTAAAGTTTTAGATCAATTAAATGTATACTACCTTTGAGCAAAACAACACTTTACATTAAATAATCAAAGCAATTTCATGAAAATTTGAGCAGTTACTTTAAATAAAGAGTAAACAAACTTTAAGTATTTAATTGTACCTTCAAGATAAAGTTTGAAATTTAGAGACTTTAACCTAGATATTTCTGAATATAAACACTCACAGGCTATTCCAAAATCCCATTAACACTTCAGTAATTGCAACTTACAATTTAGTTTCTGAACAAGGTTACCCGTGAACTATTGAAAAAGATTGTAAGCTTCCTTAAGGTCTTAAACTTAGACATTCAAAAACATCAACACAAAACCTGACTTGCCAATTGCCATAATCCATTATTTTTAAACATGGCGAAAAGTTTATTCCTTAACATTAGATCAGATAATTAATGAACCACTATGCCTCTTATGCAATATTATAATTTAAAACTTTCAAAATTAAAAAACTAAAACGAGTAACAATATAAATAAAAAATAAAAAACTTTAATCAAAATCACTACGTGGAAATTGTCACTAACAAAGGAAAATTTAATTTTAATGCAATATTACTGTAAATTTCGTTGTTTACTGTATTGGGCAGTAAATAATTTAATAAATTAACTTTTTTGCCACCTTCATAATCACAGACTATAGCATTCAATGTTCTTAGGAACAAAGTTTCGAACCGCCAAAATTAAATTTTGCGGCGCAATATTGCTATACAGTAAGTCTCCACTTAAAATTTAAAGCAAAGTTACTGACAAAAATAATAAATTCAAAAATACTACTTTGTAATACAAGTTAATTTACATCATAAAATAAAATAAATCTTTGAAGGATTATTAAAAAATTTAGTTTAAATGTAATTACTTTATATCAAGCTTTCAAATATACTACTTTACTTTAAATTAGAAAATATACTTTATATCATACTTTAGAATAAACTACTTTACTTTAAATTATAAACATTCATATAAGTAATTAAAATTACTTTAAGAGAGGGCGGGTGCCCAACTCCGAAAGGAGTTGAAATAGGGGAGCTATCCCTCCGCCAAAGGCGGCTTTCTAGGGCCTTTCCTAGCTGATGCCGAGAGGATTGGGTTCTAGTCATGTGGTGATGGGCTGGTCTATCAGAGTGAGAGCTGAGTGATCTCTGCCATACCCATAGCTTACTCCGACTGTTCCTCTTACTTATATATCTTCTAGATCTCAAGTGACGGCGTCTTTTCCGTGGATCAACCTCCCTACTGCCAACCTAAAAGTTGGCAGATTGGGAGCCAAAGCGTCACATTTTTCCCTTGCCCCTCAACTTTCCCTTCATAATTGCTGAGGGGCACAGGGCCTTGGGTGGGGCTTTGGTTTCCCGGGCGTTTCCGCGCCCTCCTCAGCTCCCTGCCTTAGAGTGGCTTCGGTCACCCGGGCTTTGTTAGTGGTAAGCAGGGAGGGTTTTGTGGGGGCGCTGGCCTTGGCCTTGCTCGGGACCTTGGGGCTGTTCGGCCAGGCAGCCTGGGGAACAACAACTTTTAAGAGAAGATATGCAATTTAAGTCTATTATCTAAAAATACAAGAAACTGAACTTTAATGGACAGTAACCAAACTAATTCAAGAGATTTAAGTGAGTGAACATTAAGTGTATACAAAAGGTTGTTTACCCTTTTAACAATATTGAAAATTCTATGACTTATTGTACAAGTCATAGACGTCAATAGAAATGTTAAAGTAACATTTCCCAATTATATATCAATAAAAAGACAGTTCCATGTTCTACATGGGTGTGCCTTAGGAATGACATGCAACACAGGAGGAACTATAGGATATCCGCTAACTGAAATAATCGCTACTAAATTACTCCTATTCCCATTTATTTGGATAAGTTACTTTGTCTTTGCAAGTTTATCTTTTTACTTTACTAAAAGTTCTCAATAAGGAATGGATTTTATTTTTGCATTAAATGTAAAACACTTAACATTTTCATCTGAAGTGACTAAAGGTTATTTTTGGTTGATTTGCAAGTATTAAATATTAAATTAAGCATAAGAACGAAGTAGAAAAAGCTCCTTGTAAAGCATTGAGTGTAGGGCTGTACAATGGTACAAAACTGCATCATAATGGTCTAATTCCACAACCCCGAGGGATCATGTTGACCTCAGGCAAAGCAAGCTTGTGAAGCAAGCGACAGCTGGGAATGCGAAATCCCCCGGATGAATAACAGGGGTGCTATGGGCTCTCTGCGAGAGGGCTGGTTATCACACAGAGGCCCACGTCTCTTCAACAAACTCCCACGGCGAGTAAGACACATGAGGGACATCTCGTTAGACAACTTCAAGAGAGCCCTAGATGTCGAACTGCAAAAAGTGCCAGACGAGCCCATCCTCGCAAGGGAGCGAGCTGTCGCTTCAAACCGTCTACTGCACCAAATCACCACCCATAACGAGGGGAGTCGCGCTCCTTGGTGCCGCTAGAAGAGCGGCGAACACATCCAAAGGTATCCAAAGGTAAGCAGCGATCCGCCTAGAGACTTTAGCACAAGAGTCCTAGAGACAGTCCCCACCCGTTAGACCGTCTTACTGCCGTGGTATCGGTACCCCTTAACAGATGATACCACCTGCTATGCCCTCACCCTAATGGGTGGTGGCTTTATCCGCGAGGAGCACCCTCAATGTACATGGCTTGATCTAGATAGCATATACTTTGTCATTTTATGACATTTATTCCTTATGAATGAAAAAGTCTCATATCAGATAAATATAAGTGTTTTCGGTCTATACTGGAAAATTTATTTATAAAACGGTAACTGGAATTAATTTATATTAAAGTTATTTACTGTACAAAACATTTAGAAATTAGTTGCAACAAAATTAAGTGAAATTTTAAGTAAAGTCTATGATCTTCAGTAATATTTAAGACCGACTAATACAAGACTCCTGTGCTGCCAACTTTAAACCCTCTGCACGAAGGTGCACTCTTAAAAAGGCATCTCCCTAGGATGTTTTCTTAAATTCATATTGGCAGTCAAGTTAAAACTATAAGAGTTGGTACTTCTATTACAATATGAATTACAATTAGGGGAGGTGTGGTGGAGTGGTCTTGCCACTGGCCTGGTAATCCAAAGGTCCCGGGTTCAAATCCCGATGTATCAATGGGAAGATATTATTGGGATGGAATTTGTGCTGTACCTGGTATCAGTGCATTACCACAAGCCCACCGAAACGTCAATAAAATACCCTCATTGTTCCCTGATTAAATAGCACTGTATGAATATTCCCATATTCAAAATATGCTATAGGGGTGCAATGCCTGGTGACATTGTGTGTGTGTAATTGTGAGAGTCCGAGTGTAAATTCAGAGAGTGGAGAGAGGGCATGGCGAGCAAGGGTTTAAGAGTCAATATTAACAAAACCAAGGTTATGCATTGTAGTTTGAGACGAGGCAATGTGGAAAAGAGCGGTGCATACCCATGTGCAGTGTGTGGAAAGGGAGTGGGCGTTAACTCAATTCAATGTAGCATCTGTCGATGTTGGGTACACCATGGGAGTAAGCGCTGTAGTAGAATAAAGGGGCCCTGCCGAAGGATAAGTCAGAAATAGAGAAATTTGAGTGCGTAGTGTGCAAAGCGAGCTTGTGTTAAGTGATGATCCTGTGGCTGTGAATTTTGGAAAGGAGTCTTTGGAGCTGGTGAACAAGTTTTGTTACCTAGGAGATACCATCTCTGCCGGTGGTGGGGCTGAGGCTGCCACTGTTGCTAGAATTAGGTGTGGCTGGGGGAAGTTCAGAGAATTGATGCCAATCCTGACCATGAAGGGAAAGGTGTATGCCTCATGTGTTAGAAGTGCAATGACGTATGCCTCAGAAACATGGGCCGTTAAAGTAGAGGATGTCAACAGAATGGAGCGTAATGAGATGAGAATGGTGAGATGGATGTGTGGGGCCAGGCTACAGGATAGAATAACAAATGTTGAGCTGAGGAGACGTTTAGGTATAAAGAGTATTAGCGAGGTGATGCGTACAAGTAGACTGGGATGGTATGGACATGTGGAGAGAATGGATGAACAAAATTGGGTGAAAAAATGCAGGTCTGTGATTGTGGAGGGAGCTGCACCAAGGGGTGGACCGAGGAAGACCTGGGATCGGACTATACGCGCCGATCTCAAATCCAAGAACTTGACAAGTGAAGCAGCCCTTAACAGGGTTGCCTGGAATGCCACCATTAGGACAAGAGACTGAAACTGCACTTATGTGTGGAACACTCGGTCTTAAAATTATATGTATGTATGTAGGGGGTGAGACAGTGAAGCACGGGAACGAGGTGGCTTCAGAGATGGGGTCGTTTCGGGCCATGAGTGAGCACCGTGCCTCATGTGAAGGCAAGATGGCAGCTGCTCGTTGTACTCTACGTGCTTCACATGTCTCACTCCCTAGACTGGAACAAGACCTCACAGGCTTCACTGTTCATTGTAAAGCGGTGAATGTTAAGGCTCTCAGCCTATGCCCGAGAGGAAGTAAGTTGGAATATAGAAACAAAATAAAAACACAAAAATTAAGCAGACTAATTTAGGACATATAGGGCCATGTTCTCAACCACATAATGTTGGTTACCAGGATGATAATTACTTCTATTATTTAACAACTAATCCAAAATATAGGCTTAGGTTTCATCCTAATTAATTTATTCTAAAAGTTAATATTTTAGGCAGTAATCCAGAAATACAGTTTGGCACTTATTTAATCTCACCGTACAGTACGGTACTTTAAATAATAAATAAAGTTTTATTTAATTACTTTATAAACAACAATCTAAAAGAATTACAGTTTTGCCTTTCTAATAAAATGTGTATAAATACCTTGACTAGGCTATATGCAGCTTGAAATAATGGCCTCTTAACTCTTAAGATCCTAACATACCTGGAGTTAATAATAGGAGTGATGGTGGTAGAGGTGTAGTTGTGGTGGTTGTGGTAGAAGTGGTGTGGTAGTTGTGGTGGTGGTGGGTGGTGTAGAAGCAGGTCCTCTTCTATTATCTGCAGAATTTAATATATTTAATATTTTGTTTGTAATATTTCATTAATCGATTTTAGGAGTAGAGTTGGTTGTTGGATAGAACATAATATCTCTACCTCTATAATCCTTAGTTTTATACTTTAACAATATTTAATATTATTTAATTAATTTTATACTTTAACAATATAGTCAGATTATTTTTTAATTTAATATTTAATACAAAAATTGCAAAGTAAAACTAAAAATAAACTAATATGGAGCAATAGTATTTTAATTTAATAAAAATAAAATTTCAATGCAAGTGTAGTACAGTATTTTAATATTCCTTTTTTTACTCTAAATTTAAGGTACTGTGTATATTTCTCAATTTAAATAAAGTAATAAAATAATTATAATTTAAAACTTGCAAAATAAACAAACCAAAACTTATACGAACACAGTAAAAAGACTAAACAACGAATCAAAATCGCTATGTGGAAAAAACGCTTAAGTAAAATCATTTCTAAATAAAAGAACACAATCAACCACATAGGGTGTACATTACTACATGAGCAAGTTAATCTGGTTACGAAAATTTGCAGGTGATTATGTATTTGGTGGTGGTGTGATTCGAGGTCTATAATCTGCTTAATGAAGGACATTTAATGTTTACCTCTACATTATTTTTTACTTTAATAATCGTGACTAGTAGCATTTAGCCCAATTTAATTTTGAAATATGTAAATAATATCAAAAGTGCAAGATTTGAATACTGTATTAAAAAAATTAACTATAAATTAAGGCTTTAAGTTCTAAGTAAATATAATTATTGATTATAATTTAGCAACTAGAGATGCCCTAACAAAATCAGCGAGTCGACTGCCACACCAGTACCGGGTATCCCGCAACAGCTCCAACCATTGTAGAAGTCTTTGACGCCTTTTCACATCTGCGAACAAAACAAAATATTAATACTGGACTGCTGTACACTCCGATGCCATAGTCTCTAGCCCAATCAAGACAATTTGTGGATCCCTAGGTTTTCGTTATGCAATTACCCTTAGTTACTGATAGTTAACTTGGGACATTCTAAAGAGATCGGGCTCCATTTAACCACTATAATTATAATGTAAAACTTGCAAAAAAAAAAAAAAAAAAAAAATTATACGAACACGGTAAACAGACAAAACAACTAATCAAAATCGCTATGTGGAAACTACGCTCAAGCCGAATTCATAGCACAGAGAAAATATGCTTTGCCTACGTACTACCGGCTCGGTAGTGTACAGGAGAAAGTCTCTGCCTCCCACCCCAGGTGACCCAACTTCAATCCCACGCTCAGGCATTAAGGTTTTTCGCATAGACTACACTGGGACAATTTTGTACTGCTAATCGATTGACAAAATAATGTAAAGTTGAGCGAGGGGGAGGGGGTGTGCGTATAAAGGAGGGGGCTAGGGAAGAGTGGAGGATGTGGTACAGCGAGATACCGTCAACTGGGGGTGAATTCTGACATCAGCACCAAACAAAAATTATATTATATAATTATTATTTAATAAATAAAACTTATTTTTTTTCAGGCTTTTCGTAATACTTTTGCATAAATTTTGTGTGTAAAAATCTTTAAATAGATTTCGAGAAGTACTAAAAAACAATTAAAAACTAAAGGTATAATTGAATTTTGTAAAAATAGCAAACTTTCTTAGACAGAAAATATAACTAGTAGATTCAAAAAAGTTAGTGCCAAGATTTACTTTCGTAAATAATCGTAATTAGAGTTAAAGTACAAAATGAATTGGCATATTTTGTTATATTCCCGTAATTGGGCTACAGGATAGAATAACAAATGTTGAGCTGAAGAGACGTTTATGTATAAAGAGTATTAGCGAAGTGATGCGTACAAGTAGACTGGGATGGTATGGACATGTGGAGAGAATGGATGAAAAAATGCAAGTCTGTGATAGTTGAGGGAGCTGCACCAAGGGGTGGACCGAGGAAGACCTGGGATCGGACTATACGCGCCGATCTTAAATCCAAGAACTTGACAAGTGAAGCAGCCCTTAACAGGGTTGCCTGGAACGCCGCCATTAGGACAAGAGACTGAAACTGCACTTATGTGGGGAACGCTCGGTCTTAAAAAAAAAAAAATATGTATGGGCGTATTTTTTTAAATTTCTGTAAATATGGGGTGAATTCCGACATGAAAATTAATTAAATAATATTATTCAATATAACTTTACCTATAACCCCGTCAGATTCGGATATTGTGTAATTGGGTTTATAGTTGTCATTACATGTGGTATTTCTGAATAGTCACAATAATACTTATTTTTACATTGTCAGGGTCATACTGCGATCAAGAGTATAGGTCTATAAATCCATATATGTCCGAAATTGCCCCAAAAGTGTCTGATCTTATGATTTAGTATTTATGGTCTTAAAACTTCAGGTGTGATAAGACCCTTTTCAAATATTCAAAGAATCTGATGGACACCAGTGTCGGTTTCTATTTAATGAAAGTAATTTTTTTCCAATTATTTTTTCCCATTTTATTTTTTTCCTGAAAACTACTCTGCCAAATTCTATCAAACTTTGCCAGAAGTGCCCTTATCCAATCCAACACTCTCTATAAAACATTCATGCAAATAGAAACTATATTAATGTCGCCACTTAAACCTCTGACATTTTAAATTATAATATGACGCTATTTTGAGCCTATTAGGGATACTTTAAAACCTTTGTTACCATCAGGGGTATTTAGACACCTTTAGTTTAGTTACTTCAACCTCTGCAGTTGTCTTTGAGTTAGCTGTGTTGAGCCTATTAGAGATACTTTAAAACCTTTGTTACCATCAGGGGTATTTAGAAATCTTTAGTTTAGTTACTTCAACCTCTGCAGTTGTCTTTGAGTTAGCTGTGGGCAGAAAACTAATTTAAGAGAGGTATTTATAAGAGTGAGAGAACTATTTCTTATTGCTAATCTGGCAACCTCTGAGGTATTTCTAAGAGTGAGAGAACTATTTCTTATTGCTAATCTGGCAACCTCTAAGTCATACCAGTCTGAAGGGGTTAAGTACAGGTAACTGTAGTTTGATCCCAATAAACAGGATATCAGGCCCTCTTATCCTACTTGGATAGCAAGTACCGGTATATTGTTTTAGTACCATTTTCTTATATGCATTATATTAAACTAAATTAGGGTAGCTTAACTTACTCTAAAAATAAATACATAAAATTAACTGTCGTTGAATATGCGCAGTCAGTGGAATCGAGCTTTAAGTTTTTATTGGGCTTCTTTTTATAACATTACATAAAGTTATTCTCTCAAAAACAATCATAGTAGATAAACAAAAATCAAACTCTTTGTTACTCGGCTATAAGGTAAATTTTGTAGCGAAATATGCGGTTAATTATGAAAACTTGCCATTAATATGGCACACAGCCATAGTAGTTTCATATATTTCCATTAAGTATCGATAAATCAGCTAACAAGAGATTAAATTTACGATCAGCTGGAAAAAAATAGAATATCTGTGTATAGCCGTTTCCCAGGGAGACCAGTTCAGTTCTATAAGCTCCAGCAAGTGCCATAGCGCAGCATCCACTTATACCTATATTGGATTACGGGGATTTACAATTAAGCAAGATAGTAAACACACAAGAGGACACGGGCCAACTGCAGGAAGACATGAATGTAGTGTTCCAGTGGACCAGGGAAAACAACATGCAATTCAATGAGGAAAAATTCCAATTAATACGGTACGGAGATAATAATGGTGTTAAAGAAATTACAAATTACTTAACAGAATCTAACCACATAATAGAACGGAAAGACAGTGTGAAAGACCTTGGGGTATTAATGTCTGAAAATATGGGTTTCAAAGTACATAACCAGGTCAAAGTGGCGGCTGCGAAACGTCTAACGGGTTGGATTCTGCGTACTTTTAAAACACGCGGTGAATTGCCTATGATAACGCTTTTCAAATCTCTAGTGCTACCGCGGCTTGAATACTGTAGCGTATTAACATCCCCATACAAAGCAGGTGAAATAAATGACGTAGAGAGTGTACAACGAAATTTCACTTCGCATATAACTTCGATAAAACATCTACACTATTGGGAGCGTTTAAGAGCACTGAATCTGTACTCACTGGAACGTAGAAGAGAACGTTACCTAATAATATACACGTGGAAAATCGCAGAGGGTTTAGTACCAGCCTACATACTCCGATAGTCATGAAATTCAGTGATAGGAGAGGCTGGGAATGCGAAATCCCCCGGATGAATAACAGGGGTGCTATGGGCTCTCTGCGAGAGGGCTGGTTATCACACAGAGGCCCACGTCTCTTCAACAAACTCCCACGGCGAGTAAGAGACATGAGGGACATCTCGTTAGACAACTTCACGAGAGCCCTAGATGTCGAACTTCAAAAAGTGCCAGACGAGCCCATCCTCGCAAGGGAGCGAGCTGTCGCTTCAAACAGTCTACTGCACCAAATCACCACCCATAACGAGGGGCGTCGCGCTCCTTGGTGCCGCTAGAAGAGCGGCGAACACATCAAAAGGTATCAAAAGGTAAGGTAAAGGACTGAGAGTCAACATGCCTGTGTACCCTCTAAAGATAATCTACTCTAACAAGAGAAGATGTGTTGCGAAGACCAAACACCTTTCACCTCTGCGTGTGAAGCCCGCTTGGCTACCACACACCAGGACGTCATCTGTGGATTACAAATATATGTTAGTTACGGAGTTAGTCATTAATGGAGTGGTATTCAACAATCTTAATATTTAATTCTACTACTGCTTTGAATTCAGAACTCCAATTATCATGACTGGGGCAATTACTTAGCAAGAACTATGTTAATGGATTATGAATATTTTAAAGTATATTACACCATAATAGGAAACTACCCAAAAGACTAATAATTCACATTCAAAGGCAGAGTTTTATAATAATAAATAATAATAAGTTTTTAAAGCTAGCGCATGCTAAGCTAGCTAAGGATAGCTCAATAAGGCCGATTAGGCGTATTTCCATTGGGGTCCCATACTACTACCCCATCCCTTTGCTCATGAGGGATGGTAACGACTCGGTGCTTGTGAAAAATCTTTAATGCGCCGAGCGTGGGCGCGAACCCAGGCCTTCTGGGTGGAAGTCCGAGACGCTAGTCACTACACCAAGCGAGCCACTTGGTTTAGTTTGTTATCTTTCAGGAAGGAAATAAGGCAGTGTTCGATATAATTTGAGACCCATCTTCAAATAATTAAATTCTTAAGTCTTCATTAAAATCTTTCTCAGAACTTCTAGATCATAATGCGTGTACTGTATATACTTTACGCCTTAAACAATGTCAGAATATCATCCTTGTAAATTACATCACTAAATCAGTAGTTGTTGAATATGAAGTTATTAATAGTTAAAATTTGAATTATATAGAGTATATTAAATCTACTCTTCTCTACCTGAAAGTTAAATTACTTTCAATGTACATTAATATTAAGGCTTCATCGCTACCTTTTACAAAGTTCAGTGCTCTGTCATATGAGGAGTGTCCTGTATGCTATCACTAGGAGTCACTTTGACCTGACCTGAACTAAACTTTGGGGATTTGAACATTTAACTGACCCTTAGAGAACTGAGAGGACCAAGATATTTCTCCCTATATGGGGAATACTTCATATACTTATTAAAGTTCCTGCATGTAAACACTGTTCCTGTAGGCCTATATAAATTTTTGTTCCCAAAACTTTTACTTTTTTCCTCAATAAAGATCCTGTGGCAGGTATACAAGTTCTTATTCATTTAGCATTATTAGGGAAACCGAGGCACCACTCTACTACTATCAATAAATACCAATTGCACAATTTCTTAACCCATTGGCTGCAGCTATGTTTGGGCTATTTAGGGCATATTCAGGCACTCCTGAATGATAAATCAAGCATCTGCATTAAATTAACTGTATTCTGCCGAAAACTAGGCGAAAATAGCTTCAAAATGAGACCAGAACGGGCCCCGTACGTGGTCTGGTTCACCCGCAGCGGTACCAGTGAAACGCGGGAAACCCGCTATTTGGTAGCACTCGCTCGCTTGGCTACACTGTTGTGTGAGAGAGAGACCCGCGCGAGAGTCTACCTCAGTGAGCCGCTCGCTGCTCTGAGGGACGGAGGTGGGCCCCTCACGCTCCCGCCCACGGACACTCAATTTTTATGGTTTTTACAGGCTTTTTAAGCCTGGAAATTGCTGTAACTTGCCAGGACATTCCAGAAAGTCACCCGCAGCAAAAGGGATAAAATTGACAAGTGGGTCGAAAGGTCTTAACAGCAACAAACTAATGGAGAGAGTCTTAAAAATAAAAAACAAATAATGGGGCTAAACACTTTACGATGTACAGTATATGATTCAGACATAGTAGGGTAAAATTAGTGTATTGCCGGAATCTCCGAATCTTCGCTTTGGTCAAGATACATGATGGTTATACTGATGTTTTGGACCGACAGTTAGCCAATCGATCTTTTTAGGCCTAATAGGTTCGGTAGAGCATATAAATCATTGCTATATATGTCATTAACCAGTACAGCCCCAGCGACGCGTCTTACGCGTCGGCGATGTATGTAACGCACAGCCCCAGAGACGCGCCTGGCGCGTCACCCTAATTGCGCCGACCGTAACCTCAGGTGTAGCCACTCAAGAGGGCTCAGATTTGTATGGGAACTGTGTACGTATCCCACGCAACCGTGCCGATGGTTGAAAACTCTCAAAGTCCACATGCGTGTGCGTGAGCGCGCAATAACCTGGTTTTTGGGGGTAATTGCCTTCAATTTTTTACTCTTGTAAAATAAGTTTTCGGGGGCTCTGTAGGACCATTCTTTAAGCTTTTTGAGCGGTTTGTCGTAGTTTTTCCTTCATTCCTAACCCATTCGCTATTGTTTCTGGAATAAAACCATTTTTTGAAAACCGGCCGGGTTCTGGTGAACAAACATTACAAAACTAGCCGGGGCTCCACGGGTTAAGAGCTGAAATGTATTATAAGGGAGAAAAAAATAAACGCTAAAATACATAGGCCTATACATTATACTGTAAAACAATAAGTTTTTCAGCCAGTACCCAACCAGCGGGGGTGTGGGGGCAGCAGCCCCCACCCATATACTGTACTAGGTTAGGTTAGGTTGTTAATTTAGGCTAATAGCACCAAAAAAAAAAAAAAAAAAAAAAAAAAAAAGTAACCCAACCAGCGGGGGTGTGGGAGCGGCAGTCCTCACCAATATACTAGGTTAGGTTAGGTAAGGTAGTTAGGTTAGGCTAATAGGCCTAGCCTAGAACATTAAAAAAAAAAAAAAATAATAGTCTAACCCAACCAGCCGGCGTGTGGGGGCGGCAGCCCCCACCCATAATACTAGGATAGGTTAGGTAAGGTTGTTGTTGTTGTTGTTGTTCCCTAAGCTGCCTGGCCGAACAGCCCAGAGTCCCTGAGGAAGGCCATGGCCACGATCGGGCTTTCCCACAGAGCTCTCATTGAGCGTAGGTTGTGTTGTTGGCGTAAGTGGTTGTGTGAAATGCAGTCTTCTATGACATGTTTAATGGTATGGGGTGCTGTGTTACATCCCGGGCAGGCGTCGACAACGGAGTCATCCAGTCTCTTCTGATAGCTCAGGAGAGCTGGATGGTGTCCGCATCTCAGCCTGGCCAGGTGGACTCTGTCCTCGCGAGGGAGGGAGGATTCGGAAGGATGGATTTCGGGAGGTCGTGCATGCAGCTGCGTGTTGTCTGTGAGTGAGTGGATGGGTTGGCGAGAGATATGAGTATGGATGTGCTTCTGGAAGTTGGTTCGGGGTGGGCAGGGAGGGAGAGAGGACAATAACTGTGTGTGATACCGTGTGCTGGGTGTTGTTTTGATATTTCTTGGTGTCTGTGGGTGTGTTGCCATGTAGTTTAGTGGGTGGTCGTGGTTCGTGGAGGCTGCTGCCAGGAATTGAGTGCCTCTCATGTCCAGATGGTCTTTGACTTTGAGGATTTTGGTTTCTTGATGTAGATGATCTGTGGGTGCAGTAGCTGTGCAGCCTGTAATGATCTTCAGGGCTTTGTTTTGGATAGTCTGTAAGGTCTTATGATGTGTTTCAGCTAGGTTAGAAGCCCAGGCTGGGCTTGCGTATTCCATTACTGATCTTATGTATTGTTTATATACTGTGGTGGTAGTTTCTTTGTTGTGTCCAAATTTTGTGTGAGCAAGTGACCTGAGGGCATTAAGTCTGGGTGTCAGTTTCTTTTTAATGTTTGTGGTGTGCTGTTTGAATGTCATGAGTATCATAGTTTACTCCTAGGATTTAGGGTGTGTGTGTAGGTGTTAGGGGTGTGTTGTTTATGGTGAGTTGAGGGATGTATTCGTGTTCACTTGTCCAGCTTGTGAGCAGGGTTGCGGTGGATTTGGCTGGGGCTAGATTCAGTCTGTTTGTAGTGCACCAGTGGTCCAGCCATGTAGTGTGTTGAGATAGGGTTGAAGGAGATCTGTTGCTCTTCTTGGGTCATGGTGTGTGCATGTGAGTGTTATGTCATCTGCATAGGAGGCTAAGTTTATTTGGGGAATATTGGGTGTAGTTATATCGTGCATGTACAGATTGAAGAGTGCGGGCGATAGGACGGATCCCTGTGGGACTCCGTTTGGAAAGTTTCTGATTTTAGATGACTGACCGGCAAAATATACGTGTGCACATCTGCCTGCTAGGAAGTTGGCCAGCCACCTTTTTGTGTTGTTGTGCATGTTTGTGTTGTTGATTTTGTTTGTTAGGTAAGGTTGTTGAGTTAGGCTAATGTCTTCCCAAAGTGGACTATTTTTATAACACGAGATATTAGGCTACCCACTCCACCCCGCGAAATCCGAGCCAGCTTTCGTCAAAAGTTGGCTCGGGTATTCACAAAATTGGGTTGTATGGGTTTGCAATTTGGGAAAACCCGTGCCAAGTTTTTATACAAAACGCTATATTATTGTATTTTTACGCTTTTAACCCCTCATTTTCCCTGAACTTCATAGCCCTCCCCACTAGTGGGGGGCGTGTTTTTAGATTGTTGGATAATGGGAAAATACTAATTTCAGCTCCTCTTCAGTATAAAACACTATATCTGAAGGAAAAAATACAAAAAACAAAGTAAAACTTACTGAAATCGCTGTCGGTCCCAAAAGTCAGGTTTACCTACAAGACTTGCTGGTTACGTTCGCTTTTAGCTTGACAGACTTTTTTCGAACAATATTATAGCCTATAGCCTATCCCATATAATTAATTTGATAATCTTCAAGGACACTACGTCCACCTTATTAGAAACAATGTATTAGGGAAAATAGTCTCCAATAGATTAGCCATATTTTTCTCCATATAGTCCGCATGGAGGATTTTCGTTAACAAATTGAAAAATACCCACTTCACAGACAAATACACCAAAAATCTAAGTCAAAGCGGGGGTGTGGGGGCGGCAGCCCCCACATATAATACTAGGATACGTTCGGTAAAGTAGTTAGGTTAGGCTAATGTCCTTTCAAAGGGGTATATTATAGCCTAGGCTATATCCCATACAATTAATTTTCGACAGTCTTGGCATAGGCTAGGGATCACTTATAATTATAGCCTAGGCTATAGGCCTATCCTATAATTAATTTTCGATAGTCTTGGCATAGGCTAGGCCCTATACGGCAATCACTTATAATTATAGCCTATATCCCATATAATTAATTTTATTCAGTCTTGGCATAGGCTAGGCCCTATACAGAAGAACATAACATAAGAAAATGAGAGTCTGCAGAAAGCCGATTGGCCTAAGCAAGGCAGATCCCAGTCCCACACAACCCCAATTACAAAGCCCAATTATAGGCTCAACACTCAAATACCCTGAGGATCATCTTACCAAAACAGTTAGAGATTAACGCAGGATTACGGGAGTCTGCAGAGCGCTGATTGGCCCAACCCGGCTGATCCTCCTTCACACCGATATTAGGAGGAAAAGCATGGAAGTATGCAATTTCTACCTAAGAAATGAATGCCGATATGGAGTAGTGGGCATGGGACGCAAACAAGACCACCCAAAAATATGTGCAAAATTCATGAAGCACGGGCGGGATAAAAGAATCGGTTGCAAGCGTGGATGGAAGTGCATCGACTACCACCCATATGTATGCAGAATCTCACTCAACAAAAGGGCATGTACTATGAGAGACTGCAATCTTCCACACATCAAGGGAACCAAAATACTGACGCCCAGAAACAACGTCAACAAACCAAGGGAACACGCTACAGGACACATTCAAAGGGAATTTGCCTACACACCAACTCATGAGGGAAAAATTAGAAAGCCAACGCAATGCCCTCAGAAGCTGGCCAACCATCCAGCAAACTCACAAGGTCAGACCAGCAGCGGTACACACGGCTATGCCCGACCAAGGTGCTTTTTTAGAGGTAGTAATGGGACGTCTTCTGGAAGTGGAAAAACGGTCTCAAGTGATAATGGAGAAATTCCTAGCCCAAACCGAGGGGCCAGACATGAACCACAGAGGAAGGTGCAACTACCACTAACTAGTTTTTTTGTGGGCAACATCAGAGGACTTTACCCACGAAACAATCAATGTAAAGTCCCTATGTTGGAAGAAATTGCAGAGGAAGACAACTCAATTTTTCTAGCCCTCACAGAAACACACCTGAACGAAAAAAAATTGGATGCAGAGATCAATATCCATAATTTCACTCTATTCAGAGAGGACAGAAGCCACAGAGGAGTAGCACTCTACCTAAGGGGGGATATGGCTGCAAATACCGAAACTTTAGTTGCATTCTCAAACGGCACAACAGAGCTACTAGCAGTACACACAAGACAAACCGACATGCTCATCATAATTTTGTACCGACCTCCAAACACCACAGGGGAAATTTTCAAGGAGGTCACAGAGAAGATACAATCACTCCTACAAAATCTTCCAACTCCCGCTACAGATGTCATCATCACAGGAGATTTCAACCTGCCCATCATCAATTGGGCAACCATGAAAATAGATGGAGGAACCAGGGATGAAAAACAGCAAGCCAAGGAGCTAATGACTATCATAGACACTGCATACATGAAGCAATACATCGAGGAACCTACAAGAGGCAATAACACACTGGACTTACTATTTGGCAACAACTTCGACCTGGTACACTCGTACGAAACTGTAAAAACTATAATGTCCGACCACAGCCTCATCAAAGTTAGAACCCCCACACCAGCCGCCACACCACCAAGAAGATGTCAACAGGAATCAAGCCAAATACCCTGCACCTCTCTGAAAGATCTCAACTTCTACAGCAAAGATATAGACTGGGACAAACTGAGAGCAGAACTGGCAGGAACTGATTGGAGGGCACTATTCGAAGATAAAAAAGTAGACGAAACTCTCAGTATCCTCCAGAAACAATGCCTGGAGACCTGTAAAAACACCATACTACCCAAATCAAGCAGGAAGCAGATCAAGCAGATTCCCAGATAGAAAAATACTAATGAAGAAAAGGACGTACTTGAGAGCCAAGCAAAGGAAGACCAGCTATGCGCACAATATCACCAAACTACAAGAAGAGCTCGATGAAGTTGAACGTAAACTCATCCAGTCACACCAAGAGCAAAGAACACGCGAAGAACTCCAAGCAGTTGCAAACATACGAGTAAATAGCAAATTCTTCTATGCATACGCAAAAAGGAGACTCAGGAACACCTCAACAATAGGACCACTTGCAAAACCTACGGGCGAACTTGAGTGGCCCAACCGAAATGGCCAAGATACTCAAACAGCAGTACGAAAGTGTCTTCAGCCCGCCAAATGAAGACAAGAAAATCGAGAATGCAACGACTTTCTTTGGCAACGCTCCAGGGACACCACATCAACTCTCCTCGGTAACAGTATCAACAGAGGACATAATAGCAGCCATCGACAAGATTGGACCAAACTCTGCGGCAGGACCAGACGGCTTTCATGCCCAACTGCTAAAAAACTGCAAACATCAGCTAGCCTTGCCTCTAAAACTGCTGTGGAGCAAGTCCCTCCAAACTGGATATGTACCACAATCCCTAAAAAAAGGTAATGTCACACCAATACACAAAGGGGGTAGTAAAGGCATAGCCAAAAATTACAGACCAGTGGTGCTGACGTCACATCTTATTAAAATCATAGAAAGAACAATACGAGCTAAGATGGTCAGCTTCCTGGAAGATAAAGAGGCGTTCAACGAGGGGCAACATGGCTTTAGACAAGGCCGCTCCTGCCTCTCACAACTACTATCACACTACGACAAAATCCTACAGGATATTAAAGACGGAGAAAATGTAGACGTCATATATCTAGATTTCGCCAAAGCTTTTGACAAGGTGGACCATGGGATCCTTCTACATAAACTCAAATCACTGGGAATAGGGGGAGACCTTGGAAGATGGCTCCACAGCTTCATCACCAACAGAAAACAAAGAGTCACGGTTCAAGGAAGCCTATCAGAAGCAGGTGGGGTCATCAGCGGAGTACCACAAGGATCAGTACTGGGACCTCTCCTATTCCTCATCATGATAGGAGACATCGACAGGGACCTGGAACACTCAACAGCCACATCGTTTGCAGACGACACCAGACTCATGAAGAAAATCACCTCACAACATGATGCTCAGCTACTACAACAAGACTTGGACAAAATCCTGAAGTGGGCAGAAGAAAACAACATGGCCCTAAACGGAGACAAGTTCGAGCTTCTAAGGTACGGGAACAAGAGAGCACTACAAAACGACACCAACTACAAAAGTGGACAGCAAGAAATTACCGCCAAGGACACAGTGAAGGACTTGGGAGTAAATATGAGCAGTGACGCCACTTTTTCCCAGCATATTACCAAAGCCACAACAACAGCAAAACAAATAGCAGGCTGGATCCTGAGAACCTTCCACACAAGAAATGAGAGGTGTATGTTAACACTGTGGAAGTCACTGGTCCTACCACGACTGGAGTACTGCTCTCAGCTCTGGTCTCCCCAAAAAGTAGGAGAAATAACAGAAATTGAAGCCACCCAGAGGACATTCACCAAAAAATCCATGGGTTTCAACACTTTAACTACTGGGAGAGACTTAAGGAGCTGCAGCTGTACTCACTTCAAAGACGTAGGGAGAGATACATCATCATCTACGTCTGGAAGATTTTGGAAAAAAAGGTACCAAATCCAAACATCCAAGAGACTCGGCACCAAAGGCGAGGGAGGCTGTGCTATGTGAGGACTATGCCGGGATCAACACAAAAAATCAAATCCCTGATCCATCACAGCTTTACATACAATGGAACCAGACTGTTCAACTGTATACCAGCCCCTCTCAGGAACATGACCGGGGTGTCTCCAGACACCTTCAAGAAACACTTGGACATGTGGCTGGCCAAAATACCGGACCGGCCACCAACACCAGGATACCCCAGCACCAACTCCAACCGACTTCTGGAATGGAGAGTGGAAGAAAGGGAGCTGCCTGGTCGCAGTGGAGCCCCAGCTCAACTGTGTCACTAACGGACGGAATACAACTAAGTGTAAGTGTAACACCCAACCCTTCTCGTCCATATGCTTATCCAATTTTATCTTAAAGCTCCCTACCGTTTTTAATCCCACTATAGCACTTGGTAGTCCATTCAACCCATCTACAACTCTGTTACCAAACCAATATTTGCCTATATCTTTTCTGAAACTTAATTTATCTAATTTGAAACCATTGGTAAGAGTTCTTTCGCTATCACTGAGCTTTAGTACATTTGTCATGTCCCCTTTGTTAATCCCACTAACCCACTTGAACACCTCTATCATATCCCCTCTAAGTCTGCGTCTCTCTAACGAATGTAAACCTAATTTCTTCAACCTTTCTTCATACGGAAGATTTCTAATATTATGGATCATTTTGGTCATTCTACGCTGAACTCTCCAGTTAATCTATATACCGCATTTTCCTTTACCATCACTATCTCCGATAGACTGGAAATGGTGTCGTATTTCACACCCAAATGCCATAAAAGGGTGTCTAATATCAAGCCAACTCAACCCTGCTCTTCCACAGGGTCTAAACTCAACCCGATTCAGACTTTCGGAACTTGATAACAGTTTTAAGACTTTTTGTATATATCCATATATAAATAATCGATTTGGATGTCCTAATTATAAATGTACCTAGCTATATCCTCAGAATCTCCAAAAGAAGCGTCATAATCCTATAGAAGGCCGATAACCTACCGGAGTTATTATATATAATACCTCAAAGTAAGCGATTATATTATAGGAATAGTCATCAATGTTTTACAAATTCAACTAGATCAAAATAATTTCGAAATGATGGATCATTAATTATTAATCTTGATATGTAGTCCTAAAGCGTGTTGTTTATAAACATTGGCCGCAGCCGCGGTGCCACTCCATTCGAGCCTAATCACAATTATATTTCGGTGTATTCTTACTTAAATGTATATCATTCGTGTTGATTAGGTTACACAATACAATATTACTAAGTAACAGTACACGCATATATATAAATATCATAACATTGTGAAATATAGGTTCGACCACGCTAAGCACCACGGCTGCGTGAGAGCCAGTAGGAACGTAGATATATCGAGGGGTGGGTGGGTGGTGGGGTATCTTGCCTCGTGACCTTGACCAAGAGTCAAGTTCAGAAAATCAGTGTTCGTCACGGTAATTAATCCGTCACTCCTCCTCAGAATTATTGAAATGTTGGTATGCGAATATTTCTTGCTCTACTATTAAACAAATAAATATGTTTTATAATTTCACCTAATATGTAATGTCACAACACATCTTAAATTGTATATATTCAAATTTATTGCCGACATGTTCTGTTGTCGATTATTCCAGTCCCTGACATACCTCATGATATTTGGTATATTACGCTATTTCGCTTTTATTGTGTCTCTTTATTTGCTTTGTAATAATTATTCTGCAATGCATATTTACTTTCATTCTTAAAAATAGTCAGGAAAGGTTGTCCATATAATGTATATATTTAAAAGTCTGGATCGCCCCTTGTCATTTTGTGCCACCCCACTATAATGAGAGTGGGTTATCAGACTTTGGGGCGACACAAAATGCAGCACATGTCCATTCTGTAATAAGGACACCAAAATTGGACAGCATAATCCATATGGGGTCTCACTAAGGACAAGTAAATTTTAAGATAACATCAGCAGTTCTGTTACTCACACTCCTAGAGATGAACCCAAGAATCCGGTTTGCCTTATTACGAACGCTTATACACTGTTTTCTAGGCTTCAAATCATTGCTAACAAACACACTTAGATCTTTCTCTCAGTCTGAATTTTCTAATTCTAAATTAGCTAGTTTATATTTAACATTTGTTTGCATCTTCCCTATCTTTAATAACTTGCATTTGTCAATGTTAAACTTCATCTGCCAATTTACTGGCCATTCATGTAAGGTATCTAGATCCCTTTGGAGGCACTCTATATCGCTATCTGAATCAATTGATCTCCCCATTTTAGTATCGTCTGCGAATTTACTTATCCTACTAGTTATACCTAAATCTAGGTCATTTATGTATATAAGAAACAACAGGGGACCTAATACCGATCCCTGGGGGACACCACATTTGACTGCTCCCCACTCTGACTTTGTACCATTTATGCGGACTCGGTTTCCTACCAATCCATCCCAACAACGACCCTCCTATTCCATGTGCCTCAACCTTTCTCATCAATCTCTCATGAGGGACTCTGTCGAAAGCTTTACTGAAATCTAAATATATAATATCATGACTTGTCACTATCTACTGCTTCATATACCTCTGAGAAAAAGCTAAGCAAATTAGTAAGGCAAGAACGTCCCTGAGTGAATCCATGCTGAGAAGAATTTATTAAGTTAAATTTTACTAAGTGGCTTCTAATTTTCCTAGCAATAATAGACTCTAGCAACTTTCCTACGATTGATGGGAGACTAATGGTACGGTAATTGGATGCTATCGATTTATCACCTTTTTTGAAGATCGGAACTACATTTGCAAGCTTCCAAGCTTCTGGAACTAAACCAGTTTCTAATGACTTGTTAAATAAAAATGCTAATGGGCTACTTAACTCATCTCTGCATTCTTTTAATACTCTAGCATATACCTCGTCAGGACCAGGTGATTTTTGAAGTTTCAGTCCGTCAATTTCCTTAAGCACATCATTTCTACTTATACTAACTGTACTTAACATATTTTCTATACTATCACTATATACCATATTGACTTCTGGAATCTGTGCCAAATTTTCATTAGTGAAAACTGAAAGAAACTGACTATTTAATGTACTACACATTTCTAAATAATTTTCAGTTATTTCTCCTATTGAAGTTTTTAGGGGGCCTATTACATCTAACTTTAGATTTATATAGTTGGTACAAAGCTTTAGGGTTATTTTTTGAGTCACTGGCTATCCTTATTTCATAATTTCTTTTTGCTTTCCTGATTTCCTTTTTGACCGGTCTTGATAGAGTCTGATAGTATATATGTAAATGATTTTCGCCTTTCTTTATTTTTCGATATATTCCTTTCTTTTTTCCTAGAAGATCTATTAGCTTATTAGTCATCCATTTTGGTTGGTTCTGCGTCGATCTAAATCTTCTTTTAGAGATATATTTATTTTGAGCATTGTGGAGTGAAGCAATAAACTGGTTATATGTAGGTGGCAAGTTTAACTCTTGCATATCCTGACTTAATTGCTTAACAATAGGGTCCTCCCTTAAGTCTCTTCTTAGCCCACCATAATCGGCTTTTCTGAAATCTGGGATAAGTGTCTTATTCGCTTTAGCATTCCCTGTCCATTGTATATTAAAATAAATAGATTTATGATCTCGATTTCCTAGGTAGTCACCAATCTCTACATTATTTATCATATGTTCATTGTTACTGAAAACTAAATCAAGAATATTAATACCTCTAGTCGGCGTATCTATGAATTGACATAAAAAACTATCTTTTACTACCTCAATAAACTCTACTGAATCGGAGTCGCCTATTTGGTGCTGCCATTCAATGTTCGGAAAATTAAAATCCCCCATAATGCACACATTGCTAAACCTTGATGCTATTTTAATTTCCTCCCATAACGATGTTCCGTCATTTCTACTCATATTAGGCGGTCTATATAGAACTCCAATAACTATGGTCTCACTACCTTCGTTAACCTCTACCCAAACACTTTCATTATCATTATTTAGTCTAATACCTGATTTAATACAGCTTTTTAATGTACTCCTGACAAACACTGCTATACCCCCGCCCCTCCTACTTGTTCGGTCATATTTAAACAAACTATCCTGGAATATCAAATTCTGCTAAAAAATGCCTAGATTCTGTATTAATCCACGTTTCAGTTAGCGCTATTATGTCTATATTTTCTCTATACGGCAATCACTTATAATTATAGCCTATGCTATCCCATAGAATTAATTTTCGACAGTCTTGGCATAGGCTAGGCCTATACGTCAAACACTTATGTTATATAAGAAATCAAACTTCCGAAGACAAAAATATCCATGGCGGGTTTAAAGGAGTTGAATTTACTCTACCTAGACTGAAAAGGTCCGCGCATATAAAATTTAAATGAACAAATACCGGGAGTGTAGTTAGGTAATTTAGAAATACTGATGGATGGTAGGCAAATGGCTACTTTCCGAACGCGGTTGGTTGTTTACATCAAAACTACGAGGGTGCAACTGGTATAGGTTAAAATAATGCTAGAGCGATTTAAATCATGATGATATTCTTACCTGGTGGGCTTCCCAGACCCCAGAGCTAAGTAGTAGGTCAGGGTCCACGGAAGCCACACACTGCTGATGCGCCAGCCCAAAGATAATTTATAATTTGTAGTAAAAACAGGGAGTATAGATATCTATGGACTGGAAAGTGCATCATAAGCAGCTACGTTAACAAACAAGGTACAAGTATAAGTGGTTGAGGAGGCCAGAAGGTATGACATCGACAACAAAATCATGAATATTCATATAAACCTCCTGCAAGATAGTCGGAAAGGGCAGCCTTGAAAGATAACAGGTTAGTCAGAGACACCAAATATGTCGGCAAAGAGTTCCACAGAGACACATATCTAAGATTAAACAATATTTTTCTTATTTCAAGCTGGCATCTCGAGTGAGCAATTATATATGGGTGACAAAATATTGGGGACGATCAAAAACATCTTCAGGAGTAATTGAGCAGAGACCGTGAAATATTTGCCAGTACTTAATTATGTCATGCTTAAGAAGTCTACCCTTAACCCGGCAAGCGCGATAGGCCTCACGGAAGGCTTCCTATAGGGAACGCGATAGGCCTCACGGAAGCAAGACCATAAAAAAAGCCTTCCAAAAAAAAAAAAGGGCCTATCAAAACAAAGGATTTTGTCTCTAGGGGAGATAATTCCCCTCTAGTACTCATCCAGGTGTTTCTCACCCCTCCCCCTCCCCTCCTTCCCCACCTTATTCCCCCTCCCCCCCCCTCCTCAATTATCACCTATTTATCCTCTTATTATCATTTATCGGTTATTTTTCTCTCCCGCGATAATGTAGCACAAGTGGGTTGCATAAAAGATCGTTATGCAACACCCAGACACCGGCACACACCGCCCCGCTCGTCTCAGTTGACTCCCAGACAGCGAGAGGGGAGGGCTGCCTGTGGCTCTCTCTCGCCTGAGATTATGACCGGGTGGCCAATATCTTAGTTTTCACCACACAAATGCTTTTCCCACTTATTTTAGCACTCTTGAAGGTTCATATATACATCATATATGTAAAATAAAAGCATACCGAAAACAAATAATGCTTTATATTGTAAATATAACTAATTCGGTCAGAATCCAGGGCTAGAAATGCACAAATAACTACCCTAGCACCTAGGTCTATATCACGCTTGTCAGGTTAATGGAAAATAGGTTTAATATCCTCAATCTCTCACCATAACCAAGATTCGAGACCCCCAATAGATTTAGTCCAGCGTCTCTGAACAGACTCCAGTAGTCTTAGGTCCCCCAAATACCCAAGGTTCCACAGAGAGGAAGAATATTCTAATATGGGAAATAAATAGTGGCATCATAAAGGAGGCATCCCGGTTGACAGTTGACCTTAGGATACTATGGGAGAGTCCTCCAGCCTTGTGGACAATATTAGAGATGTGTGTATGAAACATAAGAACATAAGAAAATGAGAGTCTGCAAAAAGCCGATCGGCCCATACAAGGCAGATCCCGGTCACACCCAATTACAAGGCCCAATTATAGGCCCAACTCACTAATACCTGGAGTACTGACCCCACCAAAACGGTCCGAGATTAACACAAGATAACGGGAGTCTGCTGAGCGCCGATTGGCCCACACCTGGTAGATCCCCCTCACACCCAACCTTTCTTCATATGGTAGATTTCTAATATTATGAATAATTTTTGTCATTCTTCGCTGTACTCTCCAAGGAATCTATATCCATTCTGTAATAAGGACACCAAATTTGGACAGCATAATCCATATGAGGTCTTACTAATGACAAGTAATGTTTGAAGATAACATCGGCAGTTCTGTTACTCACACTCCTTGAGATAAACCCCAGAATCCTGTTTGCCTTGTTACGTACGCTTATACACCGTTTTCTAGGTTTCAAATCGTTGCTAACAAACACACCTAAATCTTTCTCGCAGTCTGAGTTTTCTAATTCAGCATTAGCTAGTTTATATTTTGCATTAGTATTGGTCTTCCCTATCTTTAATACCATGCATTTGTCAATGTTAAAATTCATCTGCCACTTTACTGACCATTCGTGTAAGGTATCTAGATCCCTTTTTTTTTTTTTTTTTTTTTTTTCTATGTGATTGAGGGAGGCAAAAGGCATAACTGCCTATAGCGAGTGCCTCCCCCATAGTTGAAAGAGGGACAGGGCCAAAATCAAGGGACGTTTGAGCCAAAATGCCTGGACACACGGAGTTTGAAGCAATTTAAGTCATAGGAAGAGGGAAAGACTGATTCTGGAAGAGAGTTCCAGAGCTCAGCTGTTGAGTAGAAGAAAGTTTGAGTAAAGTTTCACTCTTGGGTTGGAGAGTTGCACAGAGTAGGGGTGGGATTGAGTTGCAAGACGGGTACCACGTGCCCTACGTAAAGGAGGTGGTATGCACTGGGATAGCTCTGAGGAACACCGATTATTATAGTAGCGATAGAATAGCGAGAGAGATGCAACATTGCGGCGGAGAGAGAGATTGCAGAGAGTTGGTGAGTGGACGGGAGTTAATGATACGAAAGGCCTTCCTTTCAACTTTGTCTAGGAGAGCGGTGTGAGAGGAACCTCCCCACACATGTGAACAATACTCAATACAAGGGCGCACTATGCCCCTGTACAGAGCAAGAAGCTGTGCAGGGGAAAAGAACCCCCTAAGGC